>OX376697.1:41626711-42826711 GCA_947389925.1 Coelopa pilipes | reverse complement strand
CGATGCCGCCCATTGTTATCCTTTTCTCGCCAGTTGCCATTCAGGATGCTTTTTATTATTCTCCTTTATTTGTATTTGCGTTTATTGTACTTATTATTCCCTTTATTTATTTTGATTTTTTTCGTTCATTTTTATTTACTCTCTCTCTCTATTTACTCTCAATTGAAATTGAATTAAACCCCATTGAAGCGAATCCCTTCGGCGTCGCCCTCGTCCTTTGTTCGCAGCGCATGCGCGGCGCACTTTGCGTCGCTCGAGCACCCGCCGATTGTTCGGCCGAACAAAGGCCCAGGACGCGGACGAGGGCGCCGAGGGCGCCGAGGGTCCGGGGCACGTGTGTGTGGAAGGGTTCGCGGGCTCGACCCGTCGACTTCCGCCAGATGTGGGCGTTTTGTTGTGGCCAGCGGCGACTCCCAGCTCCTGGCGACGGCCTCCGTCTTTGAACCGCCAACTGATGATCTCCCCTCTCTCTCTCTCTCTCTTGCAGCATCCCTACCCCTCCGAGGACCAGAAGAAGCAGTTGGCGCAGGACACCGGACTCACGATACTGCAAGTGAATAACTGGTAAGTGACCGACGACCCCACCCTACCCCCCACCCCCCTCAAGTGCGAAACCTCGGTTTTCCCCCGACGCAGCCCCGCCCGCACAAAGCGCGGGAACCTCTTCGAGAGCGCCTCAGGTTGCGGCTTCCGGCTTCATCATCGAGCTCGTCCTGGGGCCCCCGCCCGCGGCGCCTCCTCCGGCTTAATGGAAATTTATGGCCGAGGCGGAATTTCCTGGATTTTTTCCACGGCGGTTTTTTGCCGTTGCCTCTATTGAAATGAGAACAAACTTTCGCTCGAAATTAGATTTCATTTCGCAGATAAACAGAAAATTAAGCAGCGCCAAGGTGGCTCGCAGGCCCTCGACCAATCCACCCCCCCTCCCCCCTCTCTCCCTGAAATGGAGAAAAACTTTTTAGATTAAATTTATCTCGCCGAAGTGGAGGAAGTTCGGGGGAGGCGGCCAGAAGGCGCGCGAACGAAGATTAGGTTTTGACCCTCTTCAGCGGGCGCGGCCCGGCCCGCCGTCTCATTGGGTGTTAATGGCCATTAGTCGGCCATTTGAATTTCGGTCCACGGTGCATTTTTTCCTCGGCTCCTCGCCAGCCTTCCACTGTGTGTATTTAGTTAATTCCTGTGTTTCGACCCGGCACTCCCGACCAGCGGCGGCGACGACGGCCTCCATTTCGCGCGCCTAAAAGCATGCCACGCCCACTCCTCCGCCCCGCCTCAGTCGATTCCCAGTGGGTTCGCGCCGACCCTCGCAGGGCGACATGGAAATCGCCAAGGTGTCAGGCAATAAATTACGCCAACTGTCTGCCTTCTTCGGCCCAGCATCGACTCGCGTTCCCGTCCCCTCTCGCTCTCTTTCTTTCTCCTTTCTTTCCTTCCTTCGCCTGCCAATCTCGCTGGCCCCGTTCTTGCCACGAAAATACTTTGCTACTTTTTCCCAGCCCAGCCGACGTCGGCCTCCCGCCCGGCAAGTGCGGCGTGAATTCGAGCAGAGGGCGAAATTTTTTCCACTCTGAGGAATTTCGCTCCCCTCGGCAGGGGTGGGGGCCGCATGCTTGAGCGAGCGAAAAATTTTATTTAATTGAAATGGCAGCCGGCGAGCGAGAGGCATTAGGAGGGCGCTCACGGCCGAATAACAAGTAGGAGCTCGATCGGCGAGCTGAGCAAAGACGGGGCAGGAAGGAAGAAATCTGCAAAAATATGGAGGAATAGAAACAAGCGTACGCGAACCAGGCCATGTCCAGCTCCGTCCGAGTCGGGCCCTTCGAGGACTTCTCGATCGAGGCGCCTCGCAAATTAGGAAACCGAAACCGAAGCCAGTTGATTCCTCGCTCCTCATGGGCGCAAAAATATATTGGTTTTGTCTCCTCGTAAATTGCGTCGACTCCGTGCTCCCCACACACACCTGGTTCGCTCTGCCGACGAGGCCAGAGAAACGCTCGACTTGGCAGCTCTCGGTGTCTCCACCGCTCTCTGCCCCTGCCCGGCGGAGTCGACGATGGAGCTGGTGTTCTTGTTGTTGTTGTTGCTTTAGTATTATCTTCTATGCATTCATAGACTTTATAGGGAAATGTCAAGATCTCGTACATGTCACATAATATTAAAATTTGATGAAGTTGTTGGCTGTGGGTTTGTTGCTCAAGCTCTTGTTGGTATTGTTGTTGTTGTTGTTCTGAGTCGCGTTGACGTCGTTCTGGGGCGAGAGAGATTTCGATGTTGTTGTTGACATTTGCCCGTGAACAACTCCACAGACAGACGGACGGACGGACGGACGGAAAGAACATGACACGTTCGTAAATTGAACCCAACCAACGACAACGGCCCGAGAACTCCACTCAGAGGCCGGGCCACGCGAGGTACGGAGAGGCGAAGGGGGCAGGCGGGAAAACATGGGTGCGAGCGAGAGGGAGACAGACGAGGCCCGTGAAAGACATATTGAAATGCGAGAAAATTTGCGCGCAGAAACATTCGAAACGAGCAATAATTTCCACTCGGAGATCATTGCGGCGACATGTTTATTCGACGGACGGACGGACGACGGACAGTCGGACGGACGGACAGCACTCCGGCCAAGACACCGGCCGGTTGGTCGCTCCAACCTGGCCGACTAGGTGGCCCAAAGTCGTCGAGACGGACGGCGGCTGCTGTGCCTGGTGGAGATTTATGTGGCGTGGCCGCGGTGGAGCGCAGGCGAATCGAGTGGCGGCCACGACGAACGACGACTATCGGGCTATCGGGCGTTGTGGGGAGGCCGGCGCCACCCCGCCCCGCCCTTGCTCGCTCGCTCTCGGTCCCACGGCCGGCCTGCGCTGCCGCTCTGTCTGGCTGGCAAAGGGTAGTTTTTCACCTCAATTATACGAACACATAAATCTCTCCACTCAGCGCATGCATCCGCGCTGGGCAAATCACAACCACGGCCCTGCGCCCCCTCCTCCTCATCTGCTCCTCCTCGTCCTCCTCGTCCTCGCCCCTTGGACGCACACACATGCGAGCTCCTCAATTTTTGATTTGTTGCCGCCGCGTCGACGTCGTTTCGTCCTCGTTCTCGCCGTCGTCCTCGTCGTCGTCGTCGTGATCTTCGTCATCCACCGCGTCTCATCTCGATGTCCTGCCGTCGTCGTCGTCGCCGCCGGGCAATTTGAGCGATAAAATGGCGATGTGATGAGGATTTTTGGGGTTGTTGGCTCATTACAGGCAGCTTCAGTCACTCTGGCCCTGACTCCGACTGCCCCCCAACTCCATCTGGCCTCGTCAGTGGGCGAGGACTTTGGAAAAACGAGCAGAGGCTTGGGAAACAATTCTGAGGTTCGGACTCGGGATTCATTTCAAAGTCTCCTACGAAGAGGCCCCACCTCCGGCAACAACAACAACCCCGACTCTTGGCTACCGAAACTCGTTACCCGATAGCGGGCCACGAAAGGGAGAGGAAGAGGGAGAGGGAGGTGTGTCTGCAGGATGGACGGAAGCAAACAACTTTTCTGCCAGCGGCCAAATCGATTTCGAATTCCGATTCGACCTTTTCTTCGTTGGCTTGTTCGGCTGTGGCTGCTGCTGCTGCTGGTGGTGTGTTGGTGTTGTTGTTCTTGTTGTTGTTGTTGTAATTCATGTTGTTGTAATAGGAAGAGCGTTGTTGTTGTTGGTCTCCATCGGTTCGGCTCGCTCCCATTTGGGTTTCATTATTTTGCCATAACTTGGCGGTCACCGAAATGTCCGCCAACCAACAACAACCGACAACAACAACTGATAACAACAACGAACAGCAGCGAGACCAGCAGCAGCGCTGCCGCAGCGTTGCCAGATCTCAATTTCACCGAGAGCATCGAGATGCCATCGGATGATAAACGACGACCAGGGCCCACGGACGGACGGACGGCGACCCGGACAAATGGACGTGGGCCACGCCCACCTCCGCCCCTCGCCCCTCGGCCCGTTGCTACTTTTGCTTCCATTCTGTTTGCTGCGCTTTTCTTTGCTGTCGGCGTCGTTGTGGCGTTGTTGTTGTTGGCTGGTTGTTCGACTGTTGGGATCATCAAAAACCAATCAGTGCATTAACCTCGTTGCAAGCGATGCCAAAATATTTTACAGCAACAGCAACAACAACAGCGGCGACAGCAGCAGCACAAAAAATTTCTGCCAACAACAACAAGAACAACAACAACAACACCAATGGCCACTGTGGCAATAGCAACAACGCCAGGGAGCGGAAGCTGGAAAACATTGAAAAAGTTGCCTTCTTTTGGCAACCGCGCTGTTGTTGTTGTTGTTGTCGTTGCGGTTTTTGTTGTTGTTGACGATGATGTTGTTGTTGTTGTTGTTGTTGCTGTCGCATCGGCAGTGCAGCTTGCCGAAATACAAACAAGCAGCAATTGGCGGCATCTTGGCTTTTATCATGTTTTTTCGCCGGCCCCAGCCCCAGCCCCAGCCTCTGACATCCTTGTTCTTGCCGTTATTATTATTATTGTTACTCTTCTTGTTGTTGCCCTCGTTGTTCTCGTCGTCGGCGTTGTTGTTGTTGTTGCTATTATTGGCCGCAATCATAACAAAAGTTGACGTCGCCCATCGTGGCTGCAGCAGGCCCGCGAGCCAGGCTAAGACTCGCTAAGCCCCGTGTAAGCCGCGATTTAGCAGCTCCTTATAAATAATTTATAAGCCCAGCGCTTTCGAGTCGCCGCCCGGCGGTCGCTGCGGCCGGGGGATCTCATGTTTTATAGATGCTGGGATCCTGGCTTCGGGTCTTTTCCGTCCGTTCCTACCTTGCTTGCTCCGAGGTCCTCTATCGGGAGGAAGTCGAAAAAGTCCCGAGGAAGGCGAAGGAAAAAAATTAAATTTTTTACTCCCCGACATCCGCGTCTCGTTTGGGACAAGAAAAGCAACAAAAGCCCTCATTAAACGTCGTATTAACCGATTTCTCTCCCTCTTCCCCGTTCCAGGTTCATCAATGCGAGACGGAGAATCGTGCAGCCTATGATTGATCAATCAAATCGTGCAGGTAATTCATCTACTATATACAGCCGTAATATCCGTCCCAATCCTTGTCCAGCTGCCCTCGTGTCCCTCCGGCACCCTCCCCGCCGGCCGAGCTGATCCCTAAATAGACATTAAATAAACACGCCGATCACTCCATTAACAGGGCCTTAAGTTCGCTGGTTTACGACCCGGCCAGGTCCTGCTCCAGCCACCCCGCAGCGCGCGCTGGCCACTGGCGAGCGGAGGGAGTTCGTGAGCGCGCGACACGGCCGGGAGCAGGAGTGGAAAAAGTTGACACACTCGAGTCGTTGTCGTTAATTTCCCCATTTGATGGCGCTGCTCACGGTGCCAACGACGACGTCCTCAGTGAGGGTCACCAGGGCGGCGACGGCGACGGCGACGACGACGATGACGATGACTTTGACCATGTTGGGGGCGGGGACAGGGGTGCAGATGGCGATGATGACGAGGTCCTTCGGCTGGCGCTAATGCGCAAGAACTGGACCGAAATGTCGAAATAATGAGTGGAACGTGTTTGGTGGCGAGTTCATTAGATCGGAAGTGGAAATGTCTCCGTCGAGAAGATTTCGCGGGGCAACTGGCGCTTGTCCTCGGGGACTTCGACGATTTCTCCGGGCCCTCCCACTGGGAGGAGGACCGGAGTTTGAAGTCGGCCATTCCATGGGGTCGGGTCCCTGATCACGTCGGCTCTTGATGGCGCCGCGCGTCCTCTCGACCGTCTTTGTTTCGCCAGGCCCCACAAATAACGCTCGAGAACGCATTTCGTCAATCTCCACGCTGGCGCTGACATTTACGACGATCCCCACCCCGAAGCCCGCGGCCGCCCGTGTCCTCTCGTGTCCTCCCGTCCGTTGTCGGGCGAAAAGCGTTTCTTGCGAAAGCTTTTCAAATAAATTTCTCGCCAAATCCTGCGCTTGCCGCCGCCATTCCTCCACCTCCCTCGACCCCTCGCCGTCTTCCTCGGTTCTCCGGGAGCGCTTTCGCTGCGGAGCTCTTTCTCGCCAGCTCTAAATTACAACACTTGAGCACTTGATTAATGACGTCTCCATGCGAACAATAAAACTCGCAACAAGGATCACTCGCAGACACTCAGTGCTCCATCACCAGCGCCCCCGCCCCCGCCCCCTCTGTACAGCGCTCGCTAACCCCGCCCCGGACCCCGGACCCCTTCCGTGGCCCTCTGTCCTCCTGTCAAAGCGCGCTCGCCTCCGCGCCGCCGCCTCGGCTGCAGCTAACTAACTGCAGGATGTGGTAAGAGCCATCGCGCGGGGACGGGCGACCGAGGAGAGGGAGCGCGAGGGAGGGGGTGGGGGTGGCACTCAAGTCATATATGAGAAAATTGCATTATCCTTGCGCGCTAACGATGTCCTCATCATGCAGCGTCTCCGGCGACCCGCCGACCGCCCCACACACCCCACCCGGCCCAGCCACGGCACGTCACGACCGACACTTCCTCGTCTTTGTGTCGCTCGCTCTGCATGTCCTGGCGCGCCGCGTGGGCCCGCAGCGAGCGCGTCCTCTCGTGCGGAGGAGTTCGTCCGTCGTCCCTCCTCGGCCGCCACGCCGTCATTGTGATGGTGATGCACACATAAAGAACGTAGTTTATGCCAGGCCCAGGCCGCCAGAGCCAGAGACAGAGCCAGAAGCACAGCCGGAGCCGAGACCGCCAAGTCCTTGGCCCAGACAACGACGAGGACGCTTCCTTGGGACGGGGACGACGAGGAGAAGGACGACGACGACGGCATCAAATTACGCTTTATGCGAGCGAGGATCGAGCTTTTGTGGAGCAAAGACAGATGGATAGACGGAGCGGCAGGGGGCGGGGGATGGCGGGGAGACGGACAGATGGGCGCGGGACGGCGAAAAGCTTTCGCCTGAATTTATCGCCAACGACGCCGAGGCCCCCACTCGATGTTGTGATTTAACTGATCCCGTATTAAATTTTCGCCTTCTCACATGCCCGACTGGGGTTTTCGTTTCTTTCAGTGTACACGCCACACGCCGGCCCCTCGGGCTACGGGCACGACGCCATGGGCTACATGATGGACAGCCAGGCGCACATGATGCACCGCCCGCCCGGCGACCCCGGCTTCCACCAGGGCTACCCGCACTATCCACCTGCTGAGTACTACACGCAGCACTTGTAATTGACCGAAGACGAGCCCCACAGCGATCTGGAGGATCGTCGTCGCATGCAGGAACCAAAATCGTAGGAAGTCAACCAGCCCAACCAGCCCAACCATTCAACCAATCAGCAGCCAACCAAGCCAACCAACCAACAACCAACAACCAACCACCAACCAATCAATCAATTCACAACTCACCCATGTATTCCGATAATGAGGACGAATTGAATCAAATACCACAAAGAGTACACTCAGCGACAGAAGAAGCAGAAGCAAACCAAACCAAACCTTAACTGAGGGGATGTCATTACAACAACAGCAGGATAGTTACAGCAATTATTATTATTATTCCACACACTGATGTACACCAACAACAACAACAGCAACAACAACAACAACAACAACAAGAATTTCGAAGTATTCCTTCAAAGCCTCGATATACGTAAACGGACGCGGGAGCCTCGAGCTCCCGGTTCGCCCTTCATTTCTGAGCTGCCAGGATCACGCCGAGACGGAGGTGAGTGTCGAACGTCGTCGGTCCCTTTCTAACCCCACCACTACTACTGCATTCCCACCATCATCCTTTCATAGAAACCTCTCTATATTTGTATGCCTTATTATTTATTTTTATGTTATGTTGCTAACGATTTTTTATTTTACAAAAGCTTTAACTAAACCAGTTCAGTAACTCCTCCATGCTATGAAAACAACTTTGTTCATCTTTTTTCGATTTTTATTTTATTGATTTACGACTGCTCTGATTTGGTGTTATTTCGTATTTGGTTAATGCCATAAATTATCCATTCATTGAATACTAATGCAATTGGTGTTTTTAATTTGATGTTGCCTCAACTTTGTAATGCATTTATTTCCTAATGCTCTAACTTTTGTTTGTTTGCACTTTCTTTTCCTTCATTTGGTGATCTCTCATTGAACCTTTCCTATATTTCATTTATTAATTATTTTCTGCGTTGTTAATTTCTTCCTTTGATTGACTTTTATTTATTGCGTCTTTTTATTTATTGAAGTTTTATTTATTGGATTTCTGTTCCACTCATTTCTTTCCACTATCGTAGTTTCGTAGTCAGTTTCTCATCCCTTCATCCGCCATCGCCTTCCTTTGGCTTGCGTTTCCAGTCTTCTCACTGGGTTTTCCCTCCCGCTCAGACCTGAAGCATTGACTAATCTCGCCCCCTCTCCTCGTCTCTCTCCCGTCTCGTTTCAGCTCCTCACCAAGTGTCAACGGCTCTGATCTCTCTGCAGGCGGCCCCTGGGACTCCCGACCTTCGACTCCCTTGAGCACTTTTTTTTTACTTCTAAACAACAACTTTTGGCATCAACGAATTTCATTTTTGTAAAAAGACCTCAACTACAAAAATATCAAACTGTTAAATTGTTATAAAAAAAAGAACAAAAACGAATTCAAACTTTTGTGATCTTTTAAAAATTATTTAAGCACTAAAGTACTTTTTTACCTCTAATCTACTACTATTGTATGTATTGCAAAAATTGTTGAATTTATGTTGAAAATCGAGAGAAAAAGAAAGAGAAGCTCGGATTTACAGGACAATGAAATTAAAATTAAAATAACAAAGCACAGGCAAAAACAAACAAAAAACACAAAATGATCTCCTTGATTAAGGCGGCAACTTTTAATCCAAACTCACACACACACACACACAAACACTAGCAAAATACCAACAGCAACACGTTAAAGAAGACAAAGCAAAAAATTCGTATTACGTGGCAATATCAGCAGAGCTTTAGAGCGAGACAGAAATACACATAGATTTATACATACATAGAAAGGAAATCATGATATTAAGCGAACCAAGAGAGAGAAGCGAAGCAAGTTTAGGCATAGCAGAAAGAGAGGGAAGGGGCGGCGGGGCGAGGCGGGGCGAGGAGCCTCGGGGACCCCGGCGACCGGCCCCGTCGACCCCCGCCGCCCGCTTGTATAGAAAATGAAACTATTTGTGTATACTTTATTAAATAAATTCTACATTTAACTATATATAAATATATATATATATATATATATATACATTAGCAGCAAGTAGTCTAAGTCGACAGCCCACACTCTCCCCACCTCCCCACAGCCCCGCCCACGACCTCCTCACACCGACACCGACACCAACACCAAGAACCATTCACTAGCAGAAATCATGAAAGTGCAGAATTTTATTTAACTAAGAGTTTAAGCAAGCGCTGAAGGAATAATAAATGGGAAATTTATTATTTTAAGTTTAAGAGAGTAGACGCAAGGCGGAGGAGGACGAAGAGGGAGGAAGAAAAGCTTAGGACAAAAAACACTGAAAAAAGCAAAAAATAAACACTGGCGTGTTCGCGGAGGAAGCGAAAAGAGCGAGATATAGAGAGAGAGAGCGTTAGATAAAACTTAAAATATGAAAACTTAATATTATGTATAACAAAGTAACATTACTATAATGATGATAATAACAT
The DNA here is from genome assembly GCA_947389925.1 of Coelopa pilipes. Lineage (NCBI taxonomy): Eukaryota > Metazoa > Arthropoda > Insecta > Diptera > Coelopidae > Coelopa > Coelopa pilipes. The sequence goes on along the minus strand of OX376697.1, from coordinate 42,817,079 downwards.
TGACAAGTTGAGAAATGCGAGAGCAGGAGAAGAAAAATTAAATTTAAATAAAGTTGAAGAATACAGATGAAGAATTTACGCGTAGATTTAAAGTAATAAACTAATTTAAATGAATGACGAGGAGAAAAAGAAAAAACATGAAACCAATTATATGCGATAATGATGTATACATATATATATATGGCTTATACATATACTATATATACACATATAAATATACATAACTTAATTATACGGAAACTAAAGTTAAAGTAAAGTAAATTTCAACAATTGTAAATTACACGTTCACGAAACAGTCAACAGATGTGCATTCGTTCATTCATTCAATCATCCATTCATGCATTCATTCGAGGAACTTTTGTTGCAAAGTGTTTTTTATGATTTCCACAAACGTATACTTAAATGACAAAGACAACAACAAGAGCGACACCGCGGAAAGTTTTCTTCGCAAGTTTTCCGTAAAATACTAATTCACATTTTGCTGCCCGAGCAGCGATTTAGTTAGTCGTGTCTATTTTTAGTTGATTCGATTTCTGTTTGCGAACACCTGACACCAACAACAACAAAGAGAAAAAGAAAAACAAAAACGAGACCGAAAAACAACAAAAAGATGAATGAACAAAAACAAGTAAATGTCACCCAAAATCTTGCTTTATAATTTTAATTAATTATTAAGTAATTTAATTAAACCTAAATTAGATACCTTTAAATTGATGATGATTAGTTTTGTGTGTTTGAAAAGTCCAGAAAGCGCGAAAATTGCCTAATTTTAATCTATCTATTAAACCCTTTATCAGTTGGCGACGGCAACTGAGTTATTTAAATTTTGCTTGTTTCTAGTTTTAATCCTTAAGGGCCACCATTAATTAATTGACTAATTGATGGGGTGCGGAAGTTCAATGAATTGATGAAAATCGAAAATTAATTAACACATTTCTCGCTGTAAAAACGAAAAATAAAAGGCAGTCACGGGGACAATAGAAGAACTTTTATTGTCCTCGCCACTTGAATTGTTTTCATTTATATTTTGAGTTAATTATTCTTTAGTATTATTTGCAAGCGTATAAATATCTATACATATACATATATTTTAATTAAATAATTAAATTTATTCTAATGATTTATTATTATTATTATTATTATTAATAATTTTATTAATTATTGAATAAAAGAATGTGAAAACTTTGAAGAATGAATATAAAATGCAAAAGGAAAAACACTCACACATGTTCGTTTTCATTTCGTTACTTATTTTGCAGCCTTGCCTTGATTTCGCTTTCGCTTTCGTTTGATTTGGGGGCTTTTGTTCGGGAGCTGGTGCTAGCTTCTTCTTCTTCTTCGTGTTCCACTCCACTTGTTGGGGGATTTTTGGAATTTTCTTTGTTGTCTTACGTTCCGTTGTTTTCGCCTTCTGTTTGCCCCTCTTTTCGCAACGTGTGGACGAATTTGAGTGAAGCTTGGCTTTTGAGCTTTTCGAACTGAACCTAACGATATATATGTAAATATAAGTGCGTTTAACCGATCGAAAACGATATACGTAATGAGAGAAACACTTGGACTCCTTAACCTTTACCTTACCTTTGACCTTTCTCCCCGCCCCAACCCCGAGCTTTACCGCCTCCTGAGTTCCGGGCTACCACTCGAACCGTGCTTTCTTTCGTGAGCTTTAGCCAGTAAACAACAACAATTGACTATGTATACAAAAAGAAAAAACCGAAAAAAACAAAAAAAAACAATCGCAAATAAAGTGTTGTATTTTGATTTTTCGCGTGAACAGAGAAATCTCCGAAACAAGAAATAAAAAATAAAACAATCATTGAAAACTACTGTATACGATGTGAACAGCAAACCATACGATTTTAACGTTTTACTAAGCAAACCTATGCAGCATCTCTTTGAAAGTAATGTTTAGAAATTGAACAAGAATTTGATTTAGTATTATATTAGATATTTACTAACTGTCTAGGTTAGCTGCATGATGCGAATGTTGTTTGTGGGACGAAATGCGAGAATGAGACATGGAGCGTTTCGTCGGAAAAAACAAAAATGACACAAATCGACATTCATTGCTCGCCTTAAACCATGTATACGAAAATGATTAAAATTCAATTTTATTTTTATCGAAAGAATTACGCATATTAATATAATGAGATAACGTTACGATTATTTAAGAACCAAAGGTATTAGCATTTTAAACTTGAACCTTTATTAATGAATAAAAGCAAATAAATATATAAATGTCTGTGTATAGCATAATTTTAGAGGCGTGCGAGCGAGAGCGAGAGCGAGAGGGAACAGGGGAGACCAGAGGAGAGAAAGAGAGAAAAGATCTCGTTCCAAGACTTTCCGCCTCTGTTGCTCTGCAAAAGGTTTTGTAAAAATTCTTTGACGGAGTGAATGTAAAAATTTAGTCGTTTTAATAAATAAAATAAAACTATTGAATCTTTCTGCAAATAACTAGTATTTAGAGATTATATTTTATGTAAAATATCATTGACAACAACAACTAGAAAGCATCACGAGAACCACAGCTAAATGCAAACATATGGAGTTAAAGTACTTGTAAATATAAAGACTAAGGTCAGTTGGACGAAATAGTAAATCGAAAGTAACTATGAACAATGCTACGTAGCAACAACCCCTACAACAACAAGAGCAAAATCACTTCGACACTAACAACAACAACCATAAGAGACGAGAATTTTTGTGCAGGCAACATTCATAGAAAATCTTCACAAAATCAGACACAAGAACGAGACACGACACGAACCGACGGAAGCGCGAGGAGAACCGAGAGAATTTCGTTGGGCGATTAGCAAATGTGCGATAGAGACAGATATGTAGGCTATAGAAAAGTGTGTAACTAGATCGGTTTTAATAGAGCGAGGTGGTGACGCTGATGACGTCACGCTAGAATGCGAGAAACACTCTAAGAGAGACATGAATTCAAATATTAAATGGATTATTAAAGAAAATACGATAAACTAAAAGGTGAAAATCATTTTTAGGACTTTAATTTCTAATTGATTATTATTATTATTATTGATATTATTATTATGGAATTTATAAATAAAAAATTATAAATATAATGTTTACATTCTTATAAAATAAATTTAACAATTAAAACAACTAATGAGTAAAATACAATAATAAATAAATCAATGCTTGTATGTAAAGAAAATAAACGAAATGAAGAAAAACAAAAAAAAAAACAACATTCTCAATTGTAATAAGTCAGAAATAAAATGGAAAATGAAAAATATTGAACACAAAAACTGGTCTTTGTTTTCTATACAGGTGAGGGAAGGAATTCATTTTTCTGTGAAAAACCAAGTTCCACAGATAATAAAATGGGAAAGGGAGCAATTAGAGAACCGTGATAAATAATTAATTATTTTCAGGATTCTCTCGATCGCGTGGAGATTCTCGTTATGGTCCCAGCCAATTTCAGGATTGACTTTTTCCACCTCCTCGTCGAGGAATCGAAAACTTTTCACCCCGAAAATCGAAAATACCAACGAAATTCTACCTTATTTTTACTCTGTCCCCTTATTTTTGTATTCTACTGATTTATTTTTTCCTTTTTATGTAATCTTTTTCTGCATTTTTTCTTCTTGCACTGGTTGGGTTTTGTGTTTTCGTGGTCTTTTTCATTTTGATGCAACTTTGTTTTTATATAACTTATTTTTCGTTTGGCATAGGTTTCGACGTCCTGCGTCGTGCGCAGCGGGGGCTGAGCTGGGTCGGCGGGCGGGGCTGGGAGGTTGGCGGCGTCGCAAGGACGGCGACGGCGACGGCGACGGCGACGAGCGTTGGCCGCACGAGACGCCGGCCCGCGCTCCAGGCCAAGCGGCGGCGACGGCGACGGCGACGCGACGGCGAAATGAAAGGACGTCTGCATGGGCGGCTACGGAGGGAGGGACGTCGTGTGCCTGGATGGATGACTGCAGGAGGGGGCTGGCGGATGGACGGACGGGGACGGTGGACCGAGGACGGGCGACGGAGGACGTGCGGCGTTCGTTCATTGAGTCCGTACGGACGACTGCTGATAGCATTCATCCGTGCAGAAGTTGTCGCGCGGAGTGATTAATGATTGTCAAACAAATTGGGGAAAAACGAAGGAGGCCACCGAGGGCAACAACACCAACAACAGCACAGCAACAACGCAACCGAAGAGAAACAAAGAAGCCGTGAAAGACGGCGAGGAGGACGACGAGGATGAGGAGGCGGCAACAGCAGTGCCTGAGAGTCCGCTCCGGACCAAATGGGAATTTTCAGTTTCAGTTTCTTGGGGCGCCCTTAATTGAAGTCCTTTAAAGTGCGATGGTCGCCCTTGGCAGGGCTTGGGGCTTTAAATGAGGATGCTGCAGACATTTTGGTGGCCGAACGTGCCCTGTTCAATGGGATTGAGAGAATTTCTATGGAGTAATGTAAAATAAAAAATATTTCATATTTCATCTGAAACTATTCCAGAGTGTTCTTCACATCTGGCAATAATATTGAATATTTACACTCAAACAAATAACTTTAATTTTCTAATTCATTAAGTGCCTTATTTTCTATTATTGTCATACCTAATTTTAAGACATATTCATATTGTTTTGTGAAAAGACAGAACTTTTTCCTTAATCGTCATTACTACATTTTTTGACATCGCTAATTTTGAATAAATATTTCCAATATAGAAACATGTCCTGATTGAGTGGTACCGATGTGTCCTGAGCGCTTCTTGGAATGTTCCACGCAACCAGTTGGGTGAGTGTTTCTGAAGATAAAGCAGCATTCGTTTTTCTCCTCAAGCTTAAATCTATTCTATTCGTTCTATATAAAAAGGATATAAACATGTTTGGGTTTAATTTTTTTTAACTCACTGGCGGAAAATATTCAAATTTTATTCGAAACGAAATCCTCCCACGTCAACTACGAAGGTGTCCTTTCGTCGACATCCTCGCGCCCCCCAGGGCTGCCCCATCGCCGGTGTTCGATCTTAATTGCAGTCGGCGACTTTTTTAATAAAACTTCAAACACTTGTCCGCACAATGCGCTGCAATCCCCTAGTCCGCCACCTGGTGGGCCGCAGGGGGCGGTCGGACCGACAGACGGCGGACGGCGGACGGCCGGCAGCCGGTGCAGGCGGAAAATCCCGCGAAATCCCCTTTATTGCATTGACACCCCGTAATGCGGGGGATTTCGTCGCGCATTTCGCCGCGCCGCTCACAATAAACGGATTAAAATATTCCAAAAAGTATTGAATAAAAAATACACATGCCTGGAGGGGTTTTTTCAAAATTCACTCACCTTTCGAACTCACCACCTACAGCAAAAAACACCTTCGTCACCAACCCAGGCTTCGACATCGCCTTCCCCGCGACACCCCCTCGTCGCCCTGCTTTGCATATGAATAGTGCCGAGTAGTTGGAGGGACCCCCCAACCCCCCTCCCCCCTCTACACTCGAACTAATTCGCAGATCGTGCGACGGTACCGGTTCTCGCTGCACTGAGAGAAAACGCAGGACCCAAATTTTTTGAGCGAAATCCTCGAGCTCGGGTTCGGTTCGGGCTCTCAGTTGACGAAATTGTTGGTGTTCTTAGTATTGTTGGTGTGATTTTCGTTGTTATTTTGAATGTTGTTGTTATTTGTTGTTGTTGTTGCTGCTCTGGCCACCGCTCGCCTTATAATTCCAAATTCATAACCCTCTCATATGCATATGAATCAACGGCCGAGCCACGAGGCAGACGACAACACCATCCAGCCACCAACAACAACAACAACAACAACAACAACAATAATGATATTGTCACCAAACCCACCAACAAGAAGCACAACCACAATACGGAAGCCTTAAGCGCACCAAACAACGCAATGAAAATAAATGAAATAAATTTAAAACTTTCGCAGCCCACGGCCGGGTGGCCGAGGGTCTGAGGCCCAGGCCCAGGACCACGACCGCGACCTGGGGGGAGGAGGGTGGTCCGGAGGGTGGTTGGCGGGCCGCGGATGGGCTCGGGCGAGCTTCACGTGGTCGGCGTCTAGAGCTCGGTTCGCCCGGCTTCGGGTTTGTTTGGTTTCGAGAGCTGTTGGATTTCGAATGACTCTCGTTGTGGTTCTTATTGTTCTTGTTGTTGTTGTTGTTGTTGTTGGCCATCCCGCTGTTGTTGCTGACACTATTGATGCTGCTCTGGCGGGTGCTGTTGATGTCGTTATTGTTATTGTTACTACCTTATGGACATCGGTCCGCGTCGCTCAGCTGGGCCCGGGCGGCTCGGCTTTGAGTGAAAAATTTGCATAATTCGACACAAAACGGCCTGTAATGCGGTAAACAGTTCATAAAAGTAATTGTGCGACGTGCGGCCCGAACAGAAGGGACAGCAGTGGGAGTGGGGGGCGGACAGACAGACCGACCGACGGAGGGACCACGAGCCGGTGGGCGGAGAAGCCTCGACTTTGGCGAGCTCCTTGGAGGTGCAGGAGGAGGCCACGTCGCTGCTTAGAGACGACCGGCCACATGTCCGGAGCAGGGAACTGTCAGCGGAGGCAGGGGAAGACCGAGAGACAGAGTGGAAAGAGAGACAACTAGGCGATTCACAAGGTTAAGGTCAGGAGGAGGGCCTGGAAGTGCAATCGGCATTAGTTCAATCACTCCTCTAGTGAGCCGGAGGAGGCCTCGACCTACTTAAATGCGCTATTTTGGTTCCCTCAACCCACCCAGCTCACCTGAAGCTCCCTCCCGCAACCCAGCGAATCTCAGATAGCAGTCGATCCCCGGCAGGTCCTTCATGGCAGCGGGAAATTATCATGAAAGCGGAATAAAAGTCGTCGTTTTCGGGCGCCGGAGCAACAGCAAGCGGCAGGACGATCAACGCACAGTGGGACGGAGGAACCAGTCCTCGACCAGCTGAGCAATCAAAAGCCCATTAATTGGCCACGCCCCGAATGCCGGACCGAAGGACGCGACAGAAATTATCGCTAATTTCCATAAAATGGTTCTGCCTTCCCTAATCGAGAGTGCGAGAGAGAGAGAGAGAGACATGTGATGGTCCTTCCAATATCCTGCTGATGAGACCGAGAGTGGCGGGAGGCGAGAAGGGGCCGAAGAGAGGGTGCGGATGCGGGTGCGGGTGCCAGTGAAGCCAGTAATTGCCCTGGTCGAAACGAAGCGTTTAGACGGAATGATTAAAAAACCATTTGCTGGCCAACACCTCGGCTAATTATTATAAATGAAGCTCACGGCTCGCGGTCCGTCCGAGCCCGACCGGCGAGAGGACGCAGGACCCTCGCACGGCAGCGTGTGGGAAGTTCCTTGGGCCGGAGCAGCTGACGTCGTGGCGATGTTGGTGTTGTTGTTGTTGTTGCTGGTGAAGTGTTGAAAACGAGTCGCTGCCGACGCCCACTTCACGCCAGCAACAGCAACAGCAACAGCAACAACAACGGCGACGTCGACACACGCAGCCCAGGACATGCCGGGAGATGGATGGCGGGAGGGGGATGGAGGGAAATAGTGGAAGATAGAGAGAGGGAGAGAGAGAAAGAGCCGTGTCCGAAATTATTTTCGATTTCATGCCAGGGAGAATTTTCAATTAAAGCTCAATAATTGCTTCTCCAGACGTTGTTGTTGTTGTTGTTGTTACTCCCGCCGCCGACGATGGCTGGGTTGCTCATTATGTTGCTGCTGTTGTTGTTGTTGTTGTTGTTGTTGTCGGCCATTTGTTGCACGCCACTCCATCGCTCTCGGGGCGACCCAGTTTGACCCGAGCCGAATTTCGATCTCGTGACCACGGCCCATTGCCGTCGCAGTCGTCGTCGTTTCTCGGCTCCTCCGTTCGTGTGGCGGGTCGAACGAGCGACGACCGACCGACCGACCGACCATCGGCCGATGACCGCCGAACGCTTGACCAGCGATCATCGCGCGCCGGGCCCGGCGACCCTTCGTGATCGTCTTCACGCTTCGGCTTAGATTCGGTGTCGACTCGGCGCGCGCTCCTCCTCTCTAATGTGTGGTTGTTGGCAATGTTGTTGTTGTTGTGCTTGGTGCTGTGGTTCTTGTTGTTGCCACCGTTGCTGCCCACATGTCTGCGGTCCGCGCTGGCGCTGCCGTCGTGACACCAGCTGTTGTCGCCGGCTCCGGGCTCCGAATCCGGGCTCCGAATCCGGGCTCCGACTCCGTGCTCCGGTCTCGTGCTGATTATGAGCGACCACAACTAATGAGACGATTCGGATTCGTTGCCAGCGCTGGCCGACTAGAAAGCGAGACAGACAGATGAGTGACCGACGGGCAGATGCGCAAACACAGGCTGCAGACGTGGATGGGCGGATGAAGAAACCCACAGACGATGATGAAGTCAATGTGAAGCAAGAGAGAGAGAACGACAGGCGGACGGTAAGAATTTGAATTTTTGTTATAAATTTTCTCCACAAAATACTTATTTCTCCTTGATACAAAATGACCACGTCCTGTGTTTAAATATTCTTTGAATCCCTCCATTCCTTGTCCTGAATTCAATCTAAAATCCTTCCATTCACTCCCTTCATGGCTGCATTTCACGTCCTTCCTTCCCCCACGTCTCCATTCCGGCGACTCGGCCGGACTCGTCTCGCCTCGACTCCATTCCATTCACTCGTCTCAATTACGACCCACACCAGTCTCGCAATCGGTCCCCTTTTCACTCCTGCTCCCTCTCCAGCCGCCCACTGTCGCCGTCGTCGTCGCCGTCGCCTTCTCGCACTCCGTCTCCCGGTTTCGCGCCCTCGGTTCCCACCCACGATCGGACTCTTTAAAGGCCGCCGTAATGCGATACACTTGAAAAATTCAGATACAAAGAATCGGGATTTGGCAAGGAGAAAACGACAAACAATGGAACGCAGTAACAAAGTCAATGAAGACGAGTGGAATGGACAAAAGATTCGACTGCCGGATGCACGGAGGAAGTGGGAGTGGGAGAGAAGAGTGGTGGGAGCGAGAGAGAGAGAGAGAGGGGGCGAGCTAATTGAATCAAACGAGACTCGGACGTCGTTGCGAGGACTGACGGCCGGCGTGGTGACGACGGAGGGCCCTCGGAAGGCAATCGGGAGACCGACAGCCGTCTTCCCCTTCTCCTCGCTCCCCACCCCGCCCTCTCTCTACTCGCTCTCCCCCCTCTCTCAACTCGCTCTCCCCCCATGTTCTGCTCTGGGCCTCCAGGCGTTTTCCTCGTCACGATCGTGAATTGAATTGAGTTTTAAAATATTTTCCTAATTTATGTAAATTGTGGCGAGCGACGAGAAGGTTGATTAAAGACACGCGGGCCAGCGAGGAGAGAGGGGGAGGGAGAGGGAGAGAGTGAGAGTGAGAGAGCAGATGTTCGGGTGGACGAGGGAGGGAGGGCCGGAGGACGGAGACAGCATCAATGGCCTAATTGCGTATGCAAACAGCAACAACAATGCCAATGACAACGACAAACAGCAAGAACAATGATGACAACAACAACAACAGTTACAACAACAATCACACGAAGGAGACGAACCTGCAGAGCAACAACAACAATGCAACTAAGAGCATCAGCACCAGAGACAACAGCAACGGCAACGACAACGACAACAATAAAAACACGCAAAATCAATTCACAATAAAGTCGTCATTGTCGTCATCTGCTGCTGGTCGTTGTTGTTGTTGTTGCCTTTTATTATTGTCAGCGGTGTCGTTACTCTCGTTGTTGTTGTTGTCGTTGTTGTTACTCGTTGTTGTTGTTGCTGTTGTGATCGTCGTCGTCGGTTGTTGCTGCAGCTGAGCCCAGGCCGGGTCCACGACGGGCTTCGGGGCGGCCCGCGTTGGTCGTGGGAGTGGACGAGGACGTGGCGATGTCGATGGGGGCGTGTCGGAGGGGGGCGGCGACGAGGGCCGGCCGCAGACAGCGACGCGGGACGCTTGTTATTATTTAGAATGTGGCAGGCGGCACACCAGGCCTCAATGGCTTCGACGGCGTGTCGACAGCGAGGGAGGGCAGGGGGCGGTGGGCGGTGGTCGGGGGAGGAATGGGACGGAGAGGGGAGGGGGAGCTGCGAGCAGGTCGGTGTAAGCGGCCCGCACTGGATTCACTTACAAATTTAATTAAGTTCAATTGAAAGAAACACCAGTCGACCGTCGAGATGCCGAGCATGTGGCGGGCCGGACGGACGGATCGAACGGAGCCACAGCGAGCGGGCGGCCAGACAGACCGCCGGATGGATGGAGGGACAGACGTGCGAGCGCAATGGACGAATGGGCAGACGGCGGTGACGCGGACAGACCGGGCTTGGGTTGGGGGCCGCCGGACTTACGCCGAGGCGCGAGGAGCGGATGGAAATATTTAGGTAAATCGGAAGGGAAGGCGCGGATCGCGAGGGGTGGGGCGGAGGATGAATGACGAGAACTCTCAAATGGAGAGACGGATGGACCACCAGACAGACGGACGTCAGAACATAGAGCGGTAGAGCGAAATGTGCCGAGTTTGCGATGACAACGAGCCAAACGACCTCACAGGGAAAACAGTCGAAGAGCAGGAGCAGGAAAGGGTTTGGAGTCCACCTGACGCCTCTCGACGCTGTCTGGCCCACTCCCTCGCTCTCTCTGCACCTCTCTCTTCCACAGCCGGCGATTCCCAGTGCTCCGGAGCCGCTCGCTGGGGCCGCTGGCATCCACTTGGAGGAGACGAAGACAAGGTCTGAGAGGGGCAGAGGGGGAGGAGAGGAGAACGAGATGGAAGGGAAGGCAGAGGAGGCAGGGAATGCGGTGCGGGGCTCGCCTTGACTGATGTGACGCGGGATGTAAATGAAACGAATGTCGTCCGTCGGGGAATCGCGGTCTCCAATTGAGATGTCACGCAAAACCATGCCGAGAACGGGGCGGGGGGAGGGCGAAATAACAACAACAACGGTGAGAACAGCAACAACAAACGTGAGCCCAACAACACCGAATGCCATGATGACAACCGCGGCTCATGATCGCCATGAGGAGGATCAGCAACAGCAGAAGCCACGAACGAAGGTTGCACGAGGTGACGGACGGACGGACGGACGGAGAGAGCGAGACAGACAGACCGATCGGACCAGTGACAGACAGACAGAGCCCAGCATGGACGGACGGACGGGAGACTCGAACGAAGAACGCCGGACGGATGGACAGATGGACAGATGGATCGACAACAATTGCTGCAGTTATAGATTTACATAATTGAATTTGTTGTGTTGCTCGCATAGATTTCAGAAGCAGCAAAAACAACAGCAACAACAACAACAACGATAGCAGCAACAGCAACCACTGCGCGAGCAAAACCAACCACGGTGGCGGCAACAATTGCTGGATCCGGCGAGAGGCCGCTGACGATGTCGATGTCGCTCCTCCTCTCGGCCAAGTGGCTGTTGATGATTTTGCAGTTGTCGTCGGCCGCTGTTGTTGTTGTATGGCTGGCGGCGGTGGTCGTTGTTATTGTTGTTGTTGCTGCAGTTGATTATGCCGATGCTGTTGTTGTTGTTGTTGTTATCGCATTATGCTGCCCTTGATTGCCGCGCCGTCCCATTGAGCAGCAGTCGCGGCAATTTGTCAACAACGTGGAATTAAATCAGCAATCCGCTTGTGTCCCCCTCTCTCTCGCTCTCTCTCCCTCTCTCTCTCTCTCTCTGTCAGACGATCTCTCTTCATCTCGCCTTTGGCTCTTCCTCCTCCCGCTTTTTCGAAGGCCGTGGCGTCTCACGTGGCCCGAGGAGCCGCAGTTTCGAGGGCCTCGAAATATTTTTCGCTCAGCTTCCTCTTCCCTCCCCCTCACTCGCACCCTCACTCGCACCCTTTCACACTCCCTCTCCCTCATTGTCCGCCTCTCCCTCCCTCCCAGCTTCTCCATTTCACGGAATTTTTGCATAACTCAATCTTTCACTTATGCTAATTTTCGGCAACTGCTGCTGCTGCTGCCGCTGCTGCAGTCAGTCGCCAACGGCAACAGGGAAGAGGGGGAGGAAACCGCGAAGAGTGAGATGTAGAACGGGTGGTTAGCGCGAGTGGGAGGGAGATGGCGCGAGCAGGAGTGAAGGGCCGACATGCAGTCAAGTCGCTTCATTTCCATAATTGCTCCGCTTGTCCTCGCCGCCGCGGCCGCCGTGGCTGCTGCTGACGGCCTCCGCCCAGCCGCCCCAACCGCCCGCCAGCGCCCGCTGCCGATCGCCGGCGACCCTCGGAATCTTTTTGGCGAACGCGCTCGAGGGCATCCGGCGGCGGTTTCGCCGGCCGAGGGCTCTCGAAAGCGAAACCGAGCGGAAGCGAGCGCACGGCCGGAAGGGCCGTGGACGGGTGGTGAGGGTGTGAAAGAGAGAGAGAGGGGGAGGGGATGGGGGAGAACGAGACGAAATTCGTGAGGCTGCCGCTTGCTGGCAGGGACGAGAGACGATGGCGAGAAATTGAATTTCTTCAAATGCCGCAGATTCAATTAGGTCGAGAGTTTTCGCAATCATCGGGGAAAAAGCCCAACTATAAATATATCCATCTGCCTCTCCTCCCCTCGATCCAGTTGGACTCTTCCCCGCTCCCTGCGCTTGTCCCCTTCACCTTCCCTGGGTTGGATTTTAATGTCTTTTGCTGCAGTGAAAATTGGAAAATTTCATTTCATACTCACATCAATCTGTCAAGTGGTTCGTTTTCACTCACCTCCCCACCCGTCCTCGGTTGCGACGCCGGCTGGACGAGTCCTTCGACGGCACATGCCCATGGCCGAATGAGCTCCGTGGGCGACTGCACGAGCTCCGGGCAGATCCTCGTGGGATCCTGCAATTCATTCGCATCCTCCACGCCCTTTGCACTTGATTCCAGCAACGTCTTTTCCTCGCCCCCACGACCTGACCTCCTTCTTTTGTTCGTCCCTTTCTTTCTTCGCTCCTCCTCTGCCTCCTCTGCCTCCTTCACTTCTGGCCCTCTTCCTCCTCGGCTTCTCCCAATTATTTCCTTCAACGCTTCATTCGTGCGTTGACAATGACATCATCATTGTCGTCCTCTGCTCCCGCCCCTCGTCCCCCTCATCCTCGACCTTGTCAACCTCTCGCTGCTCCTTGTGCGTCCTCGGCCCGGCTCCAGCCCCGTCCTTGCTCCATCTCCGCTCTTGCCCCATTACTGGCTGCTCCTGTTATTTTCGATGCAATCGGGCGAAGTCGTTCTTGTGCGGGTTGTTGCTCCTGTTGATGTTGTTGTTGTTGCTGCCATCTTTGCTCTTGTCCTTTTTACCATATCTCTTTATGTTCCTGTTGTCATCGTCGCAGTCGCCGCGTCACACGCTTGTTATTCCTCGAAATAAATGAAGTAAAGTAATATGATTGCACTTAGGAGAACGCATTAGGCGAGTGCGCGCAGGGCGGAGGACGAGAGCACAGGGGCGAGAGGTCGACAGGACAGCAGGACAAGAGGACGATGGGATAAGAGCAAGAGGCCGACAGAACAGTACAAAAAGAGGGCGAGGGAAGTCCTGCAGGACGCAGCGCAGGAATGTGTGGTGGACGCAGTTCCAGGAAGAGAAATCAGGTGGCCAAGCGAGTCCTGCATGGGGCTCGGCAGAGGGCGGTGATGCAGGGATCCAGGGTATGAGGTGCCCCCAACTGAGAGGATGCGTCTGAAGGCAGGGACCAGAAGGGATTTGGTTTTGGGGATCAGCGACAGTGGATTTTGAACCCTTCTCTTAAAGGATTTGGCTTTCAGGACCTCGAGGTTTTGGGGATCGGTGCATGGAAGTGAAGGCCATGATGTCGGGCTTCAGAAAATGGGTTTCGATGAAATGAGGTCTAAACTTCGAAATCGAGAGCCAAGAGTCGAACGAGCTCCAGGCTTCGATACACCGTGGTTTCAGGACGTCTTCAGAGACGTCTTCGAATGGATGCGATGGCATGAAAAGCCTGCGTTATCGACGTCCCCAGTGGCTTCCCTGGCGACTGACCCGGAAAGCGGAGCCTCCTGGCCACGACGCCAACGGAAGGAAACCAAATTTAGTCGACTTCCAAGCCAAGGAGTCCGGAATCTCGAGTCCCGACCGAGCTCCGTCGAGGAAAACGACGTGCAGTGCACCCAGTGTGGAAGACTTTCCGCCCCGCGCCCCTCCGTCTGCCACCCCGAGGAGCCTCTTGAGGCCTCCCTCCTGCTCAACGGGAGACGGGGACGCGTTTCTTAGGAAATCAAACAACAGCCGAGGGAGTCGAGTCGGGGCGCGGCGAGGAGTCAACGAGTTGGGGGCGGGGCTCGGGGGAGACGACAGAGGTGGCTGCAAATAAACTTGGCCAAAGAATTGCAGCCAAGCACAATGAGAAGAAGAAGACGAGGAGCAACAACAGCAATAATAGCAATAATAGCAACAACAACAACACAAGGCAGTACCAGCAGCAAACAAGAGGAACCACAACAACATCGGCTCATTCTCGGCGGCAGCAGCAACAACAAGAACAACTATGAGAAGCAGCAAGAGGAAGAAGGAAGCAACAACATCAAGAAACAGCAGAGGGGGGGGAAGAATACAGCAACAACAACAACAAAACAACAAATGAACATAAAACTAGACAACTGCTAACGTCTTCATTGCGTTGCTGGCCGAGGTGTTGTAGTTGTTGTTGTCGATGCCGAAGCCGATGCCGATGCTCGTGTTGCCGTTGTTGAGGTTGTTGTTATTGTTGTTGTCGTTGTCGTTGTTGTCACTGCCATTGTTGCCGGGTCTGCGATTTGGTTGCGAAACGACTCACGACGCTCGGGACGCTCACTGAGCATACGCAGCATCGCAATCAGGGCCGCCGTCGAGGACCGACCGACCGACAGACCGAACCGATGTCGCCGTTGCCGCCTCCTGCAACGACAGAGAGAGAGCGAGGGAGAGGGAGGGAGGCAGGAGGTCGAGCGACGGCCCGGCGCAGACGAGCCGACGACGGGGCGAAGCAGGCGCCGCCGCGGCAGCAGCAGCGGCGGACGATCGGGGTGGGTCGGGGAGACGCCGACGGCGGACAGAGGGACGGACCGACCGAGACCCAGCCAGACCGAGCCGGCGAGCGAACGAATTGCATTGCAAATGGATTCGTTGCTGTTGACATGATTTTGCACTTTAGTATCGACTGCATTCTGCAATTAGAATGTCATATAAAATTATACGTGCCGACCCCGCCCTGCCGCCCCCCGGCCCGGCTCCAGCCCCCTGAACACAGCCACGACATCGACAACGACAACGACAGCGACATATCATTTCTGTTGTAGTTGCTTGTTTTTCCTCCCGGCCGAAGCCACAAATGAAATGCAATGAACTTAAAATTTATCGCACGAGCAAACGAAATGACATTTGGCCCAAAACTGACAGCGAGTGTCGATCGAGCGCGGGCGCCGAGGGTGGGGCTTGGAGCCGGGGGCGTGGTCAGCACGACAGACCGAGTCTCGTTGTCTGGCTGTCTCTCTGTTCGTCTGCCTCTCTGTCTGTCCGTCTGTCCGTCCGTTCGTCCGTCTCGCTGGGTGCGTCTGCGGGTGCCCGCCGTTGTCGCCTTCATGACTGGCGGATTCTTTGGAGAAATCGAAGAAATTGGCTTCAATGGACAGTTTGTGTGTTGCAAAAGCCATTCTTGGCTCAAATAATCAGCAGTACTCGTCCAATTGACGTCCAACTGGTCTTTGAAATGGGGAAAGTTCTCAAAATATCAGAAATTATTATTAGCTAGGAAACTGTTCTTCTCTAATACTATACTATTAATTCTGCAATGTCGTTAGCCACATATTGTTCATGTCATAAAACAGCATATTCTGGTTACTGGAAGCCTATTGCTTGGGCTCAGTTTATTAGTAAATAAATTTAAAAAAAAGTATTACATTCAATTTCCGAAATTTGAGTAGCCTAAGGACGAATATGTAAAAAGCATTGAATTAAATATATTAATAGAGAGAAATTAAAAAAATTATTAAAAACATTCGTAAAGTAGCAAAGACAGTTTCGAAAATAAATTAAAGCAATATTATTTATTATTTTATGTTAACACTTCTCTTAGGAAGATGACATTTTGGTAGAATTTCTGCTAACAGTTATACGATTCCCTTGAAAGTCTTTAGAAAACAAGTGTCTTGTACTTGCTAACTCGAATTCTCGATTTTTTCAAAATTTGTGAAATCATCCTAGAGAAATCATCCAACAGGCAGATTCTACACAAATTTGTTTACCTTTCCTACAAATTTCCAAAACAAATTCCACTTCATTTGCTCTTTCTTTCCACGTCAAATCGCATTTGATCCCAAGCTGAAATTTCCCAACCGCAAAGTGGGAAGAGGAAAAACAAAGAACAGGCCCAAAAGAGATGAAAGGGAGCGGGGTGCAGGGGAGCGGGGTGCAGGGGAGCGAGGGAGAGGGCGAGAGTCGCTTCGCTGAGGTTGACTTGCAATTAATTGCGGATGAAACAGAATTATTAATCGCTCTGCGAAAAATTCACCAACATGTCGTCCTACTGCATTTGCCGTCTCGTTCTCAGCCTCCCCATGTATTTCTTTCCTCTTCTCGATTTATTCCCAACTTTTCCTTCTTCATCATTAATTTTGCTCTTCGCTGCTTTCTTGTTGTTGTTGTTGTTGCAGGTTTTTGTTGCGCGGGATTTTCTTGTAATTTTCTCCTGAGTGGGGATTTTCTTCTAATGCAAGTGAGAGTGAGAGAGAGGGAGAGAAATGTCAAGTGTTGTCGTCGCAATGTCTTAAATTGCATGCAATGGTGGCTAATTGTTGTTGTTGTTGTTGTTGTTGGATTTCGGCCCCGTATTATTAATAGAAAATTAAAGCAATTATCGAGCAACAACAACGGCGACGCCGAGGACGGAGGCGAGGACGGGGACGAGGACGAGGACGAGGACAAGCAGCTAAAGATCGGCGGGCTCTCGGCGCGAGGAAAATGAGAAATGCTGTTGATGTGTGGCAGGCCAGGGGAACAAATAAAATTAATTAATTAAAATGGCGCATTTTTCATTCGGTCAACGAAAATGGCGGCGAGCCGAAACGAGTCGAGCCGCGACCGATCGGGCCGCTCTCAGGGAGCAGGGGGAAGCCTGTGGCGGACATTTTCTGACAGATGGAGGGGGAAATTTACGCTCGCATGATTGAGAGGGGCGGGGCGCAGGTGGGACTTTATTAATCCCGATATTTATCACACCGCTGAATCTTCCTGTGCATCTCCCATCGCGAACGTCTCGTGGAAGTCGCTTTCGCGTGCCACGAACTCCTCAAATGCGGCGTAAGTCATGCAGAGGAGTCGAGAGGAATGAAATACGCGTTGTTTAGGAGTCATTCAATGAGGTATGAAAATGTTGGTGCAATTCTTAAAGCTTCATTTGCTTTTTCTCGAGGAAAAAAACTCTGTTCCCAATCGATTTTCCACCCCACATTCGAAGACACTTTTCACCTCCTCTCCTCGAAGCCACCTTCGAACCTTCTTCGCACTCACCCGCCTCCCCGATCGCACCTCAGCTGCCCGAACTCACCCCGTGCGCTCCCGTAACTCGCCGGCTCCTCGTTGGCGAAGGCAAAATCCTCTGGAGCGGATCTTAAGAAGTCCGTTTTCGTAATTTCGTAACCAAACCCCATTAAGTCCGGCCAGATGGGTTCCCCCCTCGCCCCTCGCCCCCCGCTCACCTCCTTCGCCCCATCAATCCACACATTCATTCAATCATCTCGCGCAGACCCGAGAAATACTACGGAAAGCTCGAAAACAATAAAAATATTTCTTTATGAGCTCAGCAGACGGCGTGGTTCGCGTCATAAACGTGTGTCCTGGACACAGGCTGGCGACTCGGCTCCACCTCTCTCTCTCTCTCTCTCACACTCACCTCCACCCTCTTCCCACCTCCTCCTGCTTCTCGTTCTCGTCCCCAAGTCCTCCTGGCTGGGAATCCGGGGCTCGTGGTCGACTGCGGGTTCAGGCTCGAGCTCCAGCTCCAGGTCCTGGTCCTGGTCAGGTCCCGGTCCAGGTCCGAGGTCGTAAACTGGGATGAAGCATTAAATGCCGTGCGTCAGCAAACGTCGTAAATTCGTCGATCGGCGGCGGAGTCTTTGGCGGCTCGGGCCGGCCGAGCTCCTCGATCACCGGTCAGGTCGGCAGGTAATTAAAACGATGTCGTCCCGTTGTCGACCAGACGACGATGCGCTGATGACGATGGGCTTGGCGAAGACGGATGAGGCGAGGCGAGGACGAGTCGGGATCAGGTTCGGCCGACGGAGGGAGGTCGGAGTTTTAACGTCGCCGCCTCCTCCGGAGTCCATAAAAATGACGGCCTTGCCCGCGGAGCCGCCTCGGCTGATGAAGGGCACCGCCGAAGGCTCCCCGGCGAGTGGGTTCCAGGGAGAGCCATCGGAGGATCCCCCGTCTCTCCTCCTGCTCCCCCACGTCCTCCGGGAGCGCGTCAGGCTGCGTTGAAAAGATTTAATAGGTGTGAGTTTTGAAGTTTTGAAATTGTAATTTCGAGCTTTATTTTACGAGCCGTTCGTTCGTTTGTATCTGTCCATCTCTCGTCTCTCCTTCTGCCCATCTCACCTCTGTCTTCCTCTGCCATCCCCGTTCTGCTCGGACGTTTGTTTATTAATTTTCTTGCCGGGCCCGGGCCGGCGATACTAAAACTTAAACTGTTGCAGCAGCGGATGCAGAGGTCGTCAAGCGAACGAAGAGGTTGTAAAACCGAGAAGGAGGCGAGGGCGAAAGCAGGAGCAGACGAGGAGGTGGAGACAGAGACAGAGGCATGTGTAGGGACAAGGACAGGGACAGAGACATGTACAGGGACAGAGACAGAGATGGAGAGTCAACTGAAACCAAGGACAGCGACTGAAACAAAGTAATGAAGAACGGCGAAGAGCTTCTGACGAGATGGTGCGAAAATCCTTGGGAATCGATGGTGAATTATGGGGGGAAGGAAACGGCCTTGAGAGTGCTCTTAAAAAATTTGAGAAAAGGAAATTGAATGAAAAAAATTATTAACATCCGCGTAGACAAAAATAATTCAAATTGTCTTCAGAAAATGCTCTCCAAGGAAGACCTAAAAAGACATCATCGTCAGAAAATTAAAAAAATTCTTCAATAAAATAAAACACAAAATTCTTCAGAAAAAATGAATTATAATTTCTCCGAAAAAACATATATACATTGAAGACATGAAAAAATCCCAGGACCGAAACCGAGGGATTTAAAAAAATCAAAGAATTCTCTTTAACGATCGCCTCGATTTCCTCCAGCAGACACCACGTGCACACACCAACGCACACACTTTCACTTTCCACACCCACGGACGCACAGACGCACGCACGCACATGTGGCGGCGGCGCTGTGGGCGGGGGCGTGGCAGCACTTGAAAATCTAATTGGCAGAAGCAATTAAATGACGCCCCAAGGACACATAATGACGGAGTCTGCGGCAGACGACGAGGACGACGACAATGAGACGTCGGCGACTCCCACACGTACAGGGTCGCACAGACACCGGCATCAACCCTCCCCCCCACACACACACACACACACACAAACACAGTCTTCTCCGCTCCCTCTCACGCGCTCGCAAAAAATCTAATTATAATTAAGGAGGGAATT
The DNA here is from genome assembly GCA_947389925.1 of Coelopa pilipes. Classification (NCBI taxonomy): domain Eukaryota; kingdom Metazoa; phylum Arthropoda; class Insecta; order Diptera; family Coelopidae; genus Coelopa; species Coelopa pilipes. The sequence goes on along the minus strand of OX376697.1, from coordinate 42,797,523 downwards.
TTGTCTGCTGAACGAAGGGTGGGCTGCCAACAACAACAACAACAGGGGGCGAAGGAGAACGATGACTATTAGAGGAACGTCCTCATTATCCTTGAGCACAACAGCAACAACAACAACAACAACAACAACAACAAGACTAGCAACCACAACACCACTGGCGAGCAATTTTAATGGCCGTTCAATGAGAGGCTGCGCTCAAGCGATTTTCGATATATAGATTTCAATGCATTATGATTCGAGGGTCTGGCAACCCTCGGTGGCGGTGGACCGATTGTTGGCGTTGTTGTTGTCGTTGTTGCTGCTATTGTTGTTCAAGCCCGCGTCCGCCAGCGCCGCTCGTTGTCGATTGTTGGCAACAATTCAGCCATCAACTGCAGCAATCGCTGTCGCTGACATTTTTCGCGACGCCGAGCCAAGAGGGTTTTTTGTTTTTGCCTCCCTCCCTCTCTCTGTCTCGACCCCTCTGGCGAAACAAACCGGGCGGGGTGAGGGCGTGGCAACAGGTTTGAGGACTGCGACGGACTCCTTCAGTCGTCCTTGGACTCCGACTCCGCCTCCGCTTCCGCCTCCGCCTCCGATCGACTGAGACCACGTCGCGTCGCGAAGGACACGGTTGAGGGATTCGGGCGGCCGACCGGAGATTTGTGGCGGATTTGCTGAGCCTCGAGCGAGCCGGCGTTGGCAACTCGAGGAGGTGGCAGGGCAGCACTCGAAGGTCTGCGATTTGACGACTCGAGTCGCCGTCCAGTTCCTCGCAGAATCCCTCGGAGCCCCATCGGTCGTCCTGAGGTCGGGCAAACTATTTCTTGCTCCTCCTCGCCCTCGTCCTCGTCTTCGCCTCCCCTTAGCCTTTGCTCCGACTCCATTCCGCACTCGAGTAACTTCCAACGAAGGCTCACTTATCTGATGAGCAGCCAGATTGGAGCGAGGGAGACGGAGAGGGGGGAGAGGGAGCAGCGCTGAAATAGAGAAGGCTTGGAGGGAGCCGGAGGAGCCGAGCGAAAGATCTCGATATTGGTCGACAAACAAAATAAAGTGGAAGCGTGGAGAGGAAGGGAAAATAAAATTCTCTCCACACGGCGGCGAGGAGCGAGAGACGACGATGAGAAAGGGCGGGAAGTAAGCTGAGAGCGTCGGAGAAGGAACGGGGGAGAGAGAGAGAGAGATGTATAAATATTTGAAAATTGTATAAATTGAAGTCCTGGCGGACCATATATCACTTTGCTTGACAGAGCAATTCCCTTATCTTTGGAAAATCCTGTCGACTATCGTCGTCCTCTCCGCCTCGTCCTCGTCCTCGTCCTCTTTTCCATTTCCACATCCACACCGACTTCGTTTTCGTTTTTGTCGCCACCGTCTTCCGCGCGCCGAACGCAATGAAAAGGACGACGACAACGTTGCGAAAGCGAGCAGCAGATGGGCGAAGTCGAGGACGAGGGCCGGGAGTCGGGGACGCGGACGTCATGTCGACGTCCACGGCGGCGAAACACAAACGAATTCGAGTAGAAATCATTTTCATTTCCATTCTGGTTGCTCGATTTTACATTATTCGCAGGATTCGCAGGATTTCAGGGCGAAGTTTCTCATTTTTAGATACTTTCCCTCGCCTCCCCCGCTCCACCCCGTCCCCCGGTCGTCCTACACGTCGTCCTTCATCCGACGCCGGCTCGTCTTTCGTCTAAAGACGCTTTGGTCCGCCTCCAACGACTCCTCGGCCTTCCTCCAACGACTCCCCGACCTTCCGCCAACGACTTCGCTTCCATCTCCTTCTCGTGCTCCTTCCCCGCCATCCCCGCGTTTCTGCTGCCAGAGAGAATCCTTTCAACTACTTGGGCCCAGGACGGAGCACGAGAGGAAGAGGCAGATGAAGAAGCGACCGGCGGGGGCGGGGGCGAGGCAACGACGGTCTTACGTTAATAGCAATCCAATATTAGTTGTGGGCGGCGCCTCGTGCTCGCAGGACTCGGCGGAGGAGGACGCCTGTGACTTCTCCTGGACATGGGCCGACCCTCTTCGCCTCGCCTTCTGCCCTCGCTTGACTCCCTCTCTCTCCCTCTCTCTCTCTCCCTTTCTCCATTGCATCCCGACCGACTGAGCCGAGTTAATGCCGTCAGCGGAAGGATTTGCGGCAGCCAACGGGACGAGAACCGGATTCGCCCTTCACGGACGCGTCCGGAAGGGACCCGACGGAGGAGAGGGAGAGGCAGGATGGTGGGAAAAGGAGGGAGACAACGGAACAAGACAACGCGGCTGCTCATTTTCATTTTCCCCATTATTTTAATTGACTCCAGCTCGACCTCCTGCCCTGCGGCTTGCGAGGCATCGATGAATGAAATGCGCTCATAAAAAACAAAGACTCCGGCGGGTGAGAGAGAGGGTGATAGAGGGAGAGGGCGACAGAGGTGAGTCGAGCGAGGCGTTGGCGTCGGCGAAAAATCTGTTATTCGCTTGTAAAACAATAAACGAGCTTGTTATTCAAATAAACCCATAAAAATGGAATAAAAAGCAGGAGTCCAGAGGACGAGGGCGAGGACTCGATTTTCGACACGTTCCAATCGATGTCCTGGGATGCGTTAAGAATCTATTTGCCGACGAAACAACGACGACGACGATGATGACGGGGAAGAACAGGCGAGGAACAACAAAACACCTGCCAAAAAAGAGCACAAGACAAGCGGAAAAAAGATGGAGGAGTCGCCAGGGCGATGCCGACGGAGACACGACGACAATGGCGACGAGCGACAGGGCGACGCCGCCAAGGAGCAGGGCGGACTCGACGCTAACGACCATAAAGCTGTACCTGGGACTCGAGGGGAGTTGCCCGGTGGGGACCCGGGGGCTTCCGAGTGCTGACGGGGGCGAAGATGTGGGCGAGGGGCGGCAGGTAACGCGACACGCCTCTGGGCGAGGACTGGGTCGGAAAACAATGCGGAATCGAATGCCCTGGGCGGCGAAGGCGTCGAAGGAACGACATCGAGGACGAAGACAAGGACGAGGATGATGAGGACGGGACGTGGGGTCGAGTCGAGTCGATCCGAGTCGGGGATTTGATTTGTTTGCTGCCCTTCCCCTCGCCGCTCTCTCGATCCGCCCGCCCATGGTTCGTTCTGCGGTCTGCCAACGGGTTCGAGCGATTCTCCTCCTCTCCACCACGTCCCCGGCCATCGTCGAAATCCCGATTCGTATTTGCGCCCCATCGCAAGGCGTTATTATAATGTCCTATTATCCTGCCGACACCGCAGCGACGACGACGACGACGAGGACGATGGGAAGGAGCCGGCGTTTGTAACCCTCGCGTCGTCCCGGCCGGCCCGATCCGATCCGCACCTTAATGCGATATTGTGGTGATTCCGAAATGGAAAAATGCTGAAAATGTCACTTCGGGGAGTAGTTAGGCTTATGCTTTTGGCGCAGTTCCCACCCTCTCGCCTCTCTCGCCCCGTCCCTTGCCCACTCTCGCTCCCATCGCTCCTTCAGCCAGTCGTCCGCTTGCTTCGCGCCTGCATTTCTCGGGCCCGTCCTTGGAGGCGGTCGCTGCACCGCCGGCCTCGCCGTCTCGATGGCCTTTTATGGATTTTCATCCTGCGCCATTTTCCACGCCCCTCGCCCCTCGCTCCATCCGGCCGGCGCCTTTGTGCGGTGCGCCATAAAAACTGATTTTAATTTTTCTTTGATGCCGGCTGCGGCAACGAGGAGCGGAGAGAGAGCGAGTGGGGTGGGGGAAGAGCAAAAAAGACATTAAAACCTTAGGAAATCCCCTCCAAGGAACGGCGGTGGCGCGGCGTCTGGCGAGGACGACGACCCGGGAGGACTGCGACGGCGGCGATAATGAAGTCCTCGCGAGGCGCTGCAGGTCCTGGCGGGAGCGGGCCAGCCCCGCTTTTCCTTCGAGGGTCCGCCTCGAACTCGGAAGCAACCGTCCTTCTTTCGGATCTGGCGTCAATACTAAAAACCAAAATTGAATTGAATGTAATTTCTATAATTTCATCCTGACCGCCTCCCAGGGCTTCCAAGAGCCGCCTTCCTCCTCCCCGCAGCCTCCGAGTCTCGCCGGTCGACGGCCTGAACTCAAGTTATTCAATAAGGAACTCGCTGTAGTTCAATTGTTTGTTTATGCCCACATTCGCACGCACAGGACTCGCAGGACCCACACCGAGACCCGGCCCGACCAGACCCGACCCGGAGATAAACACATGCAGACGTCGCTCGTGACGACACACTTGATGGCTTCCTTTGACGATTATGGCGCTCGGCGAATGGCTGAAATGGGCAATTTAACCGTTCCGACTGGGCCGAGTGCCGCAATTACTTGTTGTTGTCGCTACCGCTCCCGCTCCCGCTCTCGATCTGCCTGTTCCTGTTCCTGTCGTTGTTGCTGTAGCTTCATCAACACTTTGCACACAAAATAAAACACAAACCGACACGAACTGAGACGAGCTGAGACGAGTCCCCACACAGGCAAACAAACACATTACACCACCATTAAATGAATTAGTCCTTTGTTATCCTTCAGGCGAGACATCAACCCCTCTCCCCACGCCCCCGTCTCCGTCTCCGTCTCGGGCCTGCCTTTTATGGCGGGCAAAAATTAAAGTTAAATCCTGTTAACGTTTCCCAAACGAGTGTCGCACGTTTGTCTCTTATCGCGGCGCCAGGATCTCCGTCCATTGTGCCCGCCAGTGTTGCCGCAGGGACCACTCGCATTGTGATGTTCTTGTTCTTGTTGTTGTTGTTGTTACGGCTGCATAATTTCGCAATTTTCCATTCGATGCCATCGCGAGCCTTTTCGCCGTGCCGCAGCCGCAGCCGCTCGAAGTGAGATCTTGATCTTTAGCTGTCATTTGCTGTCTGTCTCGCTGCCGGTCGCTCTGTGTGGCGTCCGTCCGACCGGCTCCCTGTCGTCTGGCATCCCTGGAGAGTTGAGTCGCCCGAGGTCGCCGGCGATGGAAGGGAGGGCGTTTTTTGGTCCGTTTTTGGTCGTTGCCGCCGCCGCCGTTTCGTGCCCTCGGTTAACGGCCAAACGATGTTTTCAGTGAATTTGATGACTTTTATGCATCCTCCGATGCCAGATCAGCAGCGAGGACGATGAGGGCGGTGAGGACGACGCGAGGACGAGGCGAGGAGGACGATGCGGGCGGCACTCGGCGAACACTCGGCTGTCAAATTGTTTCTAATTACGCCGCCGATAACGCGAGCGCTGTGATGGGTTCCGGCCCTCCCGGAAGCGGCCCTGCAGCCGGTCGCCGGCAGGGGACGACTTGGCTTGAGGCAGGCCTCCATCGACATGAGGTCTGAGTGCTTTACGACCGCCGGCCATCGGCTGGGAATCCCCATAAATCCCTCCTAAATGCCCAATTATGTCGAGAGGAAGATCTTTTCATTTCGAAAAGTGTTTTACTCTCAAAATTCGCAATTCTTCATCATTTGCACTGTTCTCGCAGAGAGAGACGATGAATTACGATAAAAGAGTCGGGCGTTCACTTCATAAATTGATGCACTCTCTCCCTCTCCCCCTCCCTCTCCCTCTCACTCACTCTTCGTTGCACTCGCCGGTCACCGGGCCTGATGCCGCTTTCATCTTCAGCTCCGCACTAGTGGCAAGAGAGAGAGGGAGAGGGAGCGAGTGCGGCCCACGTCGGGGCGCGCCAAGACGCCATTAATTATGACATCATTAAACACAGTCCGGCCACCGACCGGGCGGCGGGGGCGGTTTCGCGAGACATGGCAACACTGGCTTAATAAATTCCGCAAACACTTGAGAAGCCAACGCCGTCCGTCCGTCCGTTGGCCGCCTGTCGCCGCGATGTCCGCGCGCCTGATAAATTGGCGAATGTGATATTCGTGTCAGACATTTGCTCACGTTAATTAAACTATATATAATTTCTCACCGCCGCCCTCTCACTCTCTTTGACGCATCTCTTTTTGTCCGCCTCTTTCCTGGCCGCCCCTGGGCGGGATTTTTCGAAACAAGTCGGAAATTCCAGTTAAAATTGGCAAATATTTGGGAACTCAAAAAATCCTTGCAGCGTTCCTTTTTCGGGTTTACAAATCGTTCCTTTAAGATCACGGAGAGAACCAGAAAAAGCTGATTGATTGGGGGCTTCTGACTATTTAATCATTTATTTTTGGCCTGATTAAAAAACTTGTGAATCCAGGAAGCAAAACACTAACACTTAGAAGTTGTTGAATATGGATTGCCTAAAATTACGACATTTTAGCGAAATTTCATCGGCGAACACAAGAAAATATTATTAACTTAATTTTTCAGCGAACTCAAGAAAATCGTATTAACTTAATTCGTAGACATCCACATATAAATCAATTGTTTTAGCCTTCCACAAACCATGTCGGCCGATAAGTTCGGCCTCCCAAGCCTCGAAGCTGCATCCGTCCAGCTTATCTACTCTCGCCCATGCCCATGCCTCTGCCTCCCTCTCCCTTTCCCTCTGGTGACCCTCCCCGGTCGGCCCTCACGGCAGCCGCAAATGTCCTGTTACGCTCATTTAAATAATCTTCAAACTACGCTCCAGCGATGTCCTCAGAGTTGTCAGCGTCGACGATGCCTCGGCCCTCGTCGTCGCCCTCGCCCGTCGCCGCTGGCCACCGCCTATCGCTCGACTCACATCCGACGCCCGTCCGTCCCGACCCACTTCGTCCCGTTCCCGGCCGTTCCGTTTGGTCCCGTGCCGCTCCCCGCCGAGCCAAGGGGCGTTTGGCTTTCTTCACTGATTTTTATTCGCTGTTTGAGGATACGCAAATGACCCATTTGGGGGTTGTTATTGCGTTGCCACCGCTTCCACGAGCCCGCTTCCGCCCCATCCTCCCTCCATTTCCTCCTCCGCCTCCTGTCCTCATTCTTCGCGACCTGCGCTCGTCCTTTCCGACCCCCCTCGTCCTTCGCTCCACTCCATTGTCGCCCCGGCCCCGGCCCCGGCATCGGCTCTCGCCACCCATTGCCTTCATTTCGCTCGCCCAGCGTCGCCCGCCCGCTCCTCGCCTGGCTCCGGTGCTGGTCTCGGGGCCGGCACTTGTGTTTTATATACCGTTATGACGCACATAAAAAGGATAAAGAAATTATTTTCGCATCGCATGTAAGGATGCTTGGGTTAAATCCTTTTTCGACGCCATTGGCATGATTCGGCTTCTGTTGGTTTGCGCTCTCGCTCTCGCTCTCGCGGGTGGCGACTCCTGGTGCGTCGCAGGACGACCGGAGGGACGACGGCGAAGGATGTCGGTCGCCGGTCGTCCCCCTGCCCGTGAATGGGCGTGTGGGGAATTGCTTTTGAATGAATTTGAATCACAGTTATGCACAAAAGCGAATTGCGTTCTTCCTTGCGTTCTGCCGTCGTTGTTGTTGTCTTATCTGGTGTTTTGTTCAGCTCGATGTTGTTGTTGGCCTGGCAGACAATGTCGCCCCCGCTCCGTCTGCCGCCAGTCTCCAGGATCGTCTCCAAGATAACAACGACTGATAACTTTCGCCGAGAGTTAATCAAAGGCCGGTGGATTTATGGCCGGCGATGGCGCCAGGGCTGGAATTGGATTGCGGGCAACTGTTGCCGACTCGGACTCGGAAGCAGGACCGCTCCCTGGGTCCTGGGAATCCTCGAGGATCAGCGCCTGAAACAGATGCGGTTCTGTTAAAGTCGTCGCTGTTTTTACCGGAAGTCAAACAGAAGTCGAACCAAAGTCATTTTCAGTTACAAGAATAGTTTTTCAGGACCTCGGTCCGAGACTTCCTGGGGCTTCGAGCGTGAGAAGAAGTGCTTGAATGCCTTCACTTGCGGTCACGAAAGCGGGGCCCTTTGAGTTCCCTCGACGAGCTCTCCACAACTTCCTCCTGGGCTTCTGCGAAACCCGACCAACCACAGCCGTGGTCCTCCTGCCGAGGCCCCTGTGAGCAAGCGTTGTCGCCACCGACAGCCGACACGTGTTCCGGCCGTGCCGAGGACCGCGCCCACGCATCGTCCATGGCGGCCGATTCGCCTCGCCTCACCTCGGCTCAGCTGCCGAATCCTTCCTTCAGCGCGATGCCCTGCGTTCCCCGTCTCCCTCTGCGCACCCTTCCTCGCTGCCCGCCGCTCGATCATTGTCTTCGCTGACGGGAAAGCGAGACGCTTAGACGAATCCGCCGCAGGACGCGTGCCAATAATTAAGGTCCTTCAGGACGGAGCGAGCGGGGCCGGGGCCGGGGCGCGACACACGAGCGCTGGGCCCGGACAATGGGGACAACAATGAGGACAGCAACAACTGCAACGAGGACAACAACAACAGCACCAACTGGGATCTCAACCACAGAAATAAGTCAAAAAAGGGTTTCGAATTTTCCCGCTTCGGGGCGAAGGATTCGCCTCGTTGTTCCACGCCACAACAATGGCTGTTGTGGTTGATGTTGTTCCTGCTTTTGTTGTTAATATTGTTGTGTTGTTGTCGTTGTTGTAGTTGTTGTTGTTTCCCTCGTTGTTGCTCGGCGATTCCACCGCCCTCGGTGTTCCGTCATCGCCCCTGTCAACCTCATCGGCCGCCATTGTGTGTCGCGTCCTTCGGCGGCTGCGGGTGCGCCGTCGCTGCTGCCAGGATCAAATTGCATTCGTCCCCGTCCTCCTCATCCTCCTCGTCTTCTTCTTCTTCTTCTTCGTCGTCGTATTCATCCGCTTCTTCATCTTCCGCCTCCTGCCCCTCCTCTCCATCGTGCCTGCCTCCTTGGTGTCCCTTTGTGTGGGTCACGCAACCATTCGTCATCTTCCACATGATTGTTGTTGGCGAACGATGATGTTGGTGTTGTTGTTGCTGTTGTTGTTGTTCTTGATGTGGTTGTTCTTGTTGTGATTGTTCGTTGTCGTGATCGCTTTTGTTGTTGCTACCTCTCAGGTTGTCGACGAGGGCGGCGTGGTTTTCGTTGTCGTTGTTGGCAGCTTCTTTTCTTCCCCCTTTCGCCATGGCCGCCAGGGCTAAATTAAGCGATCACAAAAGCATCGCCTTCATCACTTCGGCAACGACAACAACAAGAGTACTAGTGCCTTATGTTGTCCTTTGTGTGCAGGACATGTTGAACTCCTTGGTCATTGTGGTTGCTGCTATTGCTGCTTTTGTTCGAAGTGTGGTTGTTCAAATCGTTGTTGTCGGAATTGTTGTTGTTGGAGTCCTTGTGTTCGTTAAATTCTTCTGCTATTCTTGCTGTCCCACAATCATCCCGTTCACCTTCCCGCAGTGCCTTCGAGGCCAACTAAGGCTCAGCTGAAGCTTGCCTAGGACTTCAGATTCTTTGAAGATTGCTAGAGGAGCCTTCTAGCGATCGAGATTTTCACTTATCGCCCTCCTCATTCTTTCTCTTCTTCCACCGCGGAAAAGAAACCTGTGATCTCCGAATTCTTCTTGCCAAAAGTTGGTAATTCGAATCTCTCTGTCTCCTGCCGACAGCGAAGAACTCGAGCGATTCATTACCACGGCGCCCTCTGGCATCCAGTGAAAGGCACCCATGCCTTCAGGTCCTCGAGGAAGCTTTTGTGGTGACAAACAACAAAGAGAAAACTAAAACCGTCACCTAGAGGAGGAAGGAAAAAACTCATTGAATTTTAATCGAAACCGACGAATTTGAATTGAATTTAAATGGAAATCTAATCGCCGGAGGAGACCTTCGAGCTTAACCTCATGGAAAAATCCAGTAGGAGTCGATGGAGTGACGACTGGGGGTGGGGAAGATTTATCGAAGTCGCTGAGGGGATTGACGAAGACAGGGGAAGAGGAAGAGCGAGAGAAGTTTGCCACCGGAAATCGACGAGCCACACCGGAAGTTATTGAGAGCGAAAGATGAAGGAGGAGGAGGATTCGATGAAGGAGAACGAGAAGAATGGGTTGGAGGCGGTTTGGTGAAGGAGGTGAAGAGGAGAAGGAGTTGGGGAAGGAGCAGGAAGCGAGAAGCCAAGTCTGGCCCTGCGGTCCGTCCCCAGGGGAGGAGGCGAAACCGAGATCCTTCTCTGCCGCTGGCCGAAAATTCAAATCTCAAATCGGCGAAATGCGAGCACAAAAAAAACAGAAAAACCCGATATCGAGGGTGAAGGGCGTGTGACCGGGGCCGGAACAAAGGGTGAAAAGCCATAAATTTTCCTCAAGTGTCGATTCTCGGTGAACTCGCGCCAGCCAACCAAGTCAAGCAAGCAACCAACAGCCAACCTACGCCAACGTAACGAGGCCCGGGCCACGCCACGCAGCCTCGACCGAATCCCCATTATTATTATTTTTATTCCTTCCGGAGCGACCGCAACAAAACCGACAACAACAACGAGCAGCTGCGGGACTCCTCGAAGTGCACGCCAAAGTTTCTTCACCCGTCCTTCCGTCGCTCGTCCTTCCTTAGCATCGGAGGAATCGGATCGGATCGGATCGGATCGACTTGAGAATTGAAAATGAAAAAATTTCCATTTTGCAAATTTTCGTCCTCGCTCTCTCCCTCTCCGCCTCTCCTCCTGGGGGTGGGAAGTTGTTGGTGTTGTTGTTTACTAGTTTCCGTTTCCGTTTGATTTGTTCGCCAGGACCTTTGGCGTCCCGCCGTCAAACGAGCTCCGCCCCTTCACACCGCAATATTTTTTGTTCCATTCGAGACGAAGTTTTTTATTTTCGCATTTCTCTCTTGCAGGACATCTCAAAGGCCGCTGGAGTCAAGGATTCGCGGAGGCGAAGCGAACACGAAAAAACAAACAACAAATGCAAACGTGGACGGAAAAGGATTTGAGTTGTTGTTGTTGCTGCTGCTGCTCCAGCACCATTATATGCAAACAACACAATTTTAATGATATGTTATCGGAAGGACGAAGGGCCGAAGCAACGCCTCCTCCTCCGCGCGGCCAGGACAGCGACGGCTTCGACCCCTCGTTGGAGCGCCGGATAAATTTGAATTATAATGCGTTGCGAGCCCCGGCCGTCGCCGTCGGCCCCCGTCGATGGACCGGCCGCTCCGCCCCTCGCCAGGACACGCCCCGCCCCTCCCCGCACTGCCGACCCGCCGCGTGACGTCATGGGGTGCGAGTCGAGCCGAGCCGAGCCGAGCCGAGCAATTTGTGTGGTGGATATGTTGTGGAATATATTAAAGGGATTTTAAAAGGCCAAAAATTGTATTTTCCATCGATGTCGACGTCGATGTCGAAGTCGAAGCCGGGGGCGTCGATGCGTCGAGGGCGACCCGCCCCCGAGGTGCCGAAGGGGGCGGTCGGCTGGTCGTGATTTATGTGTTTACTTTTGGCTTTTTTTCGGAGGTTGGAAAATGTTCGCTCTTTTCGATTTGCCTTCTTTTTCTAATGGAATTAAATGATGTTGAAGGATATTTGAATTATGTGCGAATTGTTGCTAGGCGGCCCCCGGGAACAAAGTAATGGCGGGGATTTGCCGAACAAGATTCCGCGGCGGGAATGTGAAGAGGGTTCGAAGATTGCGACGAAAACGGATCTCAGAATCTAGGATTTGGTTTCCTCCGTAGGCGACTGATCGAGAAGCGCTTCGCTCTCCCTTCCTTAGTCGATCGATGCCGACCGCTAAGAAATTGCCCACCGTGCCGAGCCCTCGCCGCACCAGGCGCCCAGAAGCGCGCAGAGAGGGCGCGGATCGTCGACGCTCTCACGTCGGCTTCTGGGAGAAGAAGCGAGAGCGACGACCTTCTCCAGAGTTGCCGCGCACTCGGCGATTGATGCGTTAATTGCGAAAGAGAGCAGTGAACCGATTCCCCTCCCCTCCTCTCTCTCTTTCACCTCATTCAATAACTCTTCGCTCAGAATTGCCGTTATTGGTGTGGGAAAATTTCTTATTCCCCAGAAGGTTGTCATCAACCTTTAGCAACCCTGCTGTTGATTAAATATCAATTGCCATCTCTCTTGTATTAATTATATTCACCATGAAGAGAGTGCGCTCCGAGTCTCGCTCTCATCAGACTGCGCTGAGTTCTCTCGCTTCTTCCTAGTCTAGCCAGTAATATCTGCGGGAGTAGTAATATTTGTTCCCTCTCTCTCCCTCTCATTAGATCAATTGAGTTGCAGTAGTTAGAGTTATTGATTTAGAGATGGTAATTCAAGTCGATCATTATATGCCTGGCACTGATCTGTTCTCCTACTTCTGGTCTCCTGGTGCTGGCGAAAGATTAAAGTCGAGAAGCCGGCTTTAAATGAAGGAGAGAGAGAGAGAGAGATAGGTAGTAGGTCCGTATAGTTTTAGTATTTGATCCAATTCACACTTGAAATAAACAAAAATGAAACAAATGTTACTAAGGAAATAAAGCAATTCCAACCGCAGTAAAAAACCTTTGTATTTTTCCTCATAAACCCTTTTTATTTTTAAATATTAATATACAAACACGGTAATGATAAAATAAAGACTAAAATAGCAAAGCAAACCAAACTAATTTCTCATAAAGAAGGGAGAAGGGGAAAAAGTATATGCAAAACATCTTTATTAAGATCGAGCTAGTCTGTACATCAAGATTTATTGTAATCCTTCGCACTCCGACTGCACAATGGCGCATCAACAATGGAGCAGCGAACGAGGAGGGGTCTGGGAAACCCTTCCAACGATCGGGCCACGCTGTGTGGAGTCGGCGGAGTTGGTGGAGTCGAGGTCGGTCTGCGTTGGAAAGGAAACATTTTCATGCGAAGACCACGATCCGCCTGGCCCACGACCAGGGCTGACGACTGGCTGCCTGGCTGCCTGACTGACTTACGCCCACCTCGCTCTCATCCTCCCATGCTCGCCTGCCTGGTCGGTCCGTCTGTCTGTCTGTCTGAGGTGCCAGAATTTATGGCATGCCAGACAGCCGCGCAGTCAGCGAGACATCAACGCGATCCACGCGACGGCCCGCGTCCGACCGACGCGACGACTGGATGCAAATTTCTCGCGCCTTGACAGGCGGAGTGGAATTCGGCGTCATTTCTCGGATCCCCGCTTCGCCTGGTATTAACAATTTCCTCCGCAAAGGGCTGGTGAGCGAGGTAGAGGGGGTGGACGGCGGAAGATCAGCTCCCGGGGTGATTCTTGACAGTTTCGCAGGTCGGGGGATCCCCGGAATAGACAAGAATGCGGCTCCAAGAACTTCCTAGTCGCTAAAAGATCATCCGGGCTCTGGTGCCTTCCGCGGCGAGAAGGCGCCTGACGATTCCACGATTCCTCCAATCGGCTCTCGATCCTTCAAAGACTTGTCGTCGATGCAAAAGCGATTATGGCTCGGCTGATCCAGGTTGCATGCTGTGGGAAATAAATAGAGGAAGGCAAAAATGCTATTAGGTAAATCATAGATAGCAGAGAATACCATAGAATGTGCAGCAAGAGCACGAGGTGTGAGGAGTTCGATTAATTTGAATAAGTAGGATGAGTAGAAGTAGCAGGAGAATCTGCTGAATATTCAAGAATCCCCCATAGGAGCGAAGCGAAATCTCGGCTTGAGCAAAGTCGTGGAAGTGAAATCTTGTCTCGTCCCTGGTCCCGCATCGACCGATAGCCGAGTAACCTTTCCAACACATGGACACATGGCCTCACGTGATCCCCTCTTCGTGCTCGGCCGTCGTCCCGTCCTCCCCCAAGCTCCCCGTGGAATGCCTTGTGGATGTTTTTCCCATTTTAATTACCTCGCAGACACCTCAATTCGCATGCGTAAATCCTGCGTGTTCGCTGCCATGTCGCTGTCGCATTTTACAGACGCTCCATCTCCCTCCCGCGGCCGTGGCGACGGGTGCCAAGGGCGACGGAGGCAGGGGCTGAGCGAAGAGGTCGGCCGCGATCCGGAGGCAGACGCTTAAACTTAATAGGCTTCCACGCATCCTTGAGCAGCTTAACCAAGGCGCGACGAGAGCCACTGAGAGCGCAGGGAGAGGAGGAGGGCGGAGAAGAATTACAGAAAGAGAGGGAGCTAAGACGACAGGCAATAATTTCATATTCGAAGCCGATCCGTCGTCGATCGGGGCTGCGGTCGCCGAACGGGTTCCGCGTCCAGTGGAAACGAAGGGCGTCCGCAGTCGGTGCCGGGAGCCGGAGTCGATTTTAATACGAGGCCTCGGACAAGCTGCGAACAAGCCAGAGGCACGCCGCAGCCGATCACGTGACGAGGGTCTGCGAGGGATCCGCCTCGGTGGTGGGGGAACCAGGGAAGGGGTTCGGCAATTTTCCGTTTAAACGAAGGCGCTCTTCTATGATCTAGCAGCGATGCTTGCCCACTGTGGATCTTCATTTCAAGCCTCGATGATCCTCACAATTATCGACTTTCCAGCAGCATCTCTCCCTCCCTCTCTCTCTCTCTAACTAATCTATCACTTCACTTCAGCATGACCTCCTTCTTATATTGTTTATCAGATTATCATGACTAATTTTTATTTTTAATTTCATTTTGCACAGTCCTTCTATTATGCTCTCTTCTATTGAATACATTGAATTGATGTTATTTTGGTCTTTTAAATTATTTCATTCTATTCTGTTGTATTTAATTTACCGAATTTGATGTTAAGATATTTGTACCATGGATAGAAGGTTATTTTTTCGACAAAATATTAATTACACGAATAAATTTATATCCGATTGATTTCAACACAATTTTAGTTTTTTTTTAATATTTTTGTTTTATTAATATTAATATTTACTTTAATGTTATTATTTTTAATTTTATTTTTTTTTTGTTTTCTTGTTATTTTATGACTTGGTTTTACTAGTCGTCTCTTTATCGATGTCTATATTTGCAAACCCGATAATCGTATTTTCCCATTTTATTCGATTCTACTGTACTGTATTTTATTTCATTTTAATTGTTTTTTTTGTCTCGTAATCTATGCATATTTTCTTCCCACAACTTTATGCTTATTAGTTTCACCTTCTTCCCCAACCTGTTTTCCGTTCTCGGTCTGCCCGCTGTCTTTCAGCGTTTTCATTCGCATGTCGGTCGGTCTTCTTCCACTCGGACTCGATGCCAACCGTCGCATTTTGCATATTTTTCCCATTTCCAACACAAATTTGCAACAAAGTGTCGTCGCCATGGGCAACCGACGTCGTCGCCGCTGTCGCCGTTGTCGCCCTCGTCACGGCCCGGGCATCGTCTCGGCCATCACATCAATAACGAGCGCGGACCGCGCGGTCTTCATCGGTCCATCGGCGTCGTCCCCAACTGCCTCCGCCCCTGACCGTCGCCTCCTGGA
This sequence comes from Coelopa pilipes, assembly GCA_947389925.1. Classification (NCBI taxonomy): domain Eukaryota; kingdom Metazoa; phylum Arthropoda; class Insecta; order Diptera; family Coelopidae; genus Coelopa; species Coelopa pilipes. Next base: position 42,782,368 of record OX376697.1, on the reverse strand, counting down.
GCTGGCCGTCGTCGTCGCGGTCGCGGTGTCCGCTCGGACGCAGCCAGGTTAAATTTGAATCGCAGATTAATGCCGCAATTATGATAAGGTGCTAATGGAAATTTCAGCTTGTCCGCTGATTTCGCCTTCGACTCGTCGCGGATTCCGACATCGAACCGGCACCGCACCATCACCGGTCGCGGGCTCGCAATGCGCGCCATCGTCGTCTGTTACGCCGTCTCGCTCCCGCCCGCCGCAGCCTAATCGCTTCATCTCGCTCCCGCCGGCCCGCTGGTGCGTCTAATTAAGGCTCGGACTGCGGTTCTGGCATTCGCAGCATCATTACCGGCGACATGATCCTCCATCCGTCTGACGGCGCGACTGTCGTCCCGCACGTCTTTCTCCGTCCGTCCGTCCGTCCGTCCGTCCTGTCGTTCTCTCGGTCTGTCCGTCCGTCGCTCGGCCTCGGCGTCTGCCTTGTTTATCCTCCATTCTACCGGCTCTCGGCCGGCTTATCTCGGACTTAACCTGCAGCTCCCCTGCTCCGCCTCCCTCTCTCCCTCCTGTTCGCCCCTCTTTGTCACCTCCTCTGGCCGTCCCCATCGTCGCATGTCGGTGACAACCTCTTCACGAGGCAAATTTTTCGGTCTGTTCGACTTGATTGCCCGTTGAACATGTTCATAAAATGACAATTATGACGACACAGTGCCATCTCCTCCTCTTCCTTTTCCTCCTTGTCCTCCTTGTCCTCTTCCTCGTCCTCTCCCCATCGTCGTCCCCCCTCTGCCATCGCCTGGTTTCGCGTCGCTCCTTTGGGAAGTCGTGGCCGGTATCGCTCGGCCATTTGCGAAATTTATTGGACGAAACTCATTTGCAACTCGACTCGAAATGTTTAATTTATAAATTTTTCTGTCTCCCTCGCTGGCTCGCCAGCTTCGCCTCTCTCCCTCTCTTGTTATCTCCCTTTCCCTACACTTATTCATTTTGATTTCAACTCGTTCCCACCTTCGTCGGGCGACTTTTGAAATCGGCGGATGGCGGAGTTGGAAACGAGGGCTGGGTCTTCGAGGGCGCGCAGGTGAGATGGTCGGAGGGACTCCGAGACCGAGGTGGGGCCGACGTGGAGTTCGCCCGTTCGCTGGGTCGGAGGGAGGGCGAGGGGCGAGGTCGGGGACCTGTGGAGTTGGGAGCAGTCGAACGCAGTCCGGATTGGAAGCCGGATTCGTAGTGGGGATTCTTCGTCATTTGGAGCCAATTTAAATGCTAAAGAAACTTGGCCGGCGGATGCGTTCGCTCTTCATCTGTCCGCCCGTCTCTTTCGCTCTCCCAGCCGCACGCTTCTTCTCGCTCGACGCCTGCTCCTCCATCCGTCCTCCTCCACCTTTTCCTCCTCCCCATCCTCGCTCAGCGCTTCTGTTTTTTGCAGTTTTCTGTAAATTTAATTAAATTGTTCCTCCGTTGTTTTCGTTCGGTTCTCCTCCTCGCCGCTCCTCCCGCCAGCCGAAGCTGCGCCCTGTTGCCCTCTCACTCTGCCGCGCCGCCGCACCGCCGCACCGCCGTCGCGGAGCTGCATAAATTGCTCCTGGCTATTTCCGAGCTGACAATGAGCGCTCCCTTCATATGTATTGCTGATTACCTCCAGCCGACGAATGCACGGAAGGACGCTCGGAGGGAGGGACGGACGGACGGACAGATGGATAGACAGTCGGCCTGGCCATTAGTTGGCGGCCCGGTCGCCTGTTGGCCGCCTGCCGGCCTCCGCGTCCACTGGATCCGTATAATTTTTTCAACATAATGACTAAAGTTTGTTAGCGTTGTTTTTGTTATTGTTGTTGCCCCTAGTATTCCCCCTCATCAGTAGCCCTGTGTGTTTAGATGTGCTTGTGTGTGTGTGTGTGTGTTGGAAGATGACAATCATTTAATTAGAAAGTTTCCCATAGGCTTTTAATTGCAGTTGATGACATTATGCGCCGAAGTAAATTACGTTATGAAAACCAGGTGTGGACAAACTTTTTTAGTTAATTACGAAACTACAGCAACATCCTAACAACAACAACAACAGCAATAGCAACAGCAATGACAATAACAATAACAAAAGCAAACACCACATAGACAGTAATACAAAAATAGAAATAACAAAAACCTAACAAGTTTCAAAACGACAGCCAACGACATCGGATCCAACCGGGCCACGGCAGCAGATGAAGAGATTACAGAGTCGTAGAGCGAGAAGGCAGGGGAATAGAGCGAGAAGGCTGAGGAATGGATGGCGAGATGGCCGAGTGGTTTCGGTTTCCGATGGGATTTGATTCTATCTCCATCCGAAGCTACAAATCCTTCCAATCTACTGCAGAGTGAGTGGATGGAGAAGATAAAAGATATGATTTTATTCCGCGGGACTGATGGTGAGAAAATCCCAATCTCATGGTCCTCATATGGAGTCAATTATTTTCTTCATTGGAATTACTAATTTTTAAATAAAAAATAAACCTTACTCAGGCAATTATTTCCCCAGTGACAATTAGAAGACGAATTAAGTTCAGGAGCTCGTTTATACTGGTTTCTAAACACCTGGAGAGCATCAACTGCATCTTACTAACTCCAATTGCAGTCAATCATCATGAGCAGATCGCTTTAGGAGGAATCACTTGAGTCCAATCGAGTCGACTTGAATTGAATTCCAGAACCACTGAATCACTGCCAGTCAAAGGACTTGAGTCACGATTCTCCCCGTCCTCCTCTAAACATGGCTTAATACGCCACGATCCCTATCGGCTCAGACATCATCCTCTTAGACCAGCCACAGCAGGACCCTCCTCATGCATTCCAGTCGATCCATCCACGGGTGACTCAAATTTGTCGCGCCTGGAAACCGAATCCATCGATTCACCGGTGACAAATGCATCGCTCTGCGGTTGTTGTTTTTGCTGTTGCCACTTTTTGCTGTATATTGTTGTACCATTTAATCAATAGACTGCGAATATCGCTCGGAAAGATCAAACTCCATAAATTGTGGCGAACGAGGGGACGTTTAATGCTTCACTTGAGATGGAGATGTGTAGGTATTGATGCAACAAGACAACAACTACTTCAACCACAAAACTGGCAACAGCAACAGCGAGAGGAGAGGGAGCTGCGACTCCTTTGTTCTATGGTCGACGCACCCTCGGCATTTGGAATGCAGTCGATCATAAATTGATGCCAGACGCCATTAGCTAGGGAGAGGGGAGAGAGGGAATGAGTTAGAGAAAGAGAGAGAGAGAGAGAGAGAGAGAGAGAGACGGGGAGAGCGAGACAGGAGTCCATGGCCGTAGCCATTGGCGGCGATCGGCGGCTGCGACCTGCATACGATTCGCCGATTAAATCGCGATCATCAGTCAAAGGCTGCAGCACAAACGGCAACAATGCAGGCAACAACAACACGAACAACAACAACAAAACAACAACAACAAATGCAACGCAACAACAGCAACAAAAACAAGAGACCAGTGACATGTTGTCACATGGTGGAACGCTACGCGGATCGTCGCCGAGATAACGCCACAGAAATGACAATTCAAGCGAAACGAGCCAACGAACGAGCGGCCAGACCCACTCGCGATCGCCCGCTCCCGCGCTCCCTCTCGCTCTCGCATCGGCCGGCTCCCGCGGTCCCCGGCCCCGGCCCCGGCGTTGGCGGAGTGTCGCCAGTCCAAATGTCGCTACCAGAATTAGCGATCGATCGACCCGTCGGTCCGTCCATCCGTCCGTCCATCCGCCTTCAGTTGGTCCGTCCGTCCCTCCGTGGGTCGCTGGAGCGGGTTCTCGTTGGCTCCTCAATCGGTATGCGTCGTCCGTCGACGTCGACGTCGATATTTAATTGTTTCGCGACTAATCGACGGCTTTAATCGGAATATCAATTCATCTATCGGAAACTCGCCAAACGCGGCTGGCGAGGCCGGAGCTGGTCGAGGATTTGAACGGGGACCGGGACGAGAACCTGAGCCTGGTCGTGAAGGGATCGTGTTCGAGTTTCTCAGGTTGCGGACCTCGATCGGCGACGGCGGGGGGAAGCGGAGAAACGGCACCCATTTCGGATAATAGAAACTATGGAGACGATCTTCCCCTCTTCCTTTCTCTTCCCTCCTTCCCCTCCCCCTATCCCCTCCCCAATGCGTTCGCTCTTTCTATTAGCTTGTAATCTGCACCTTGTGCTCGACTCGGCTCCACTCGGCTCGACTCGGGCTGGGGTCCGGGCTGGGCCGGGGTTCGTTAATGACTGCTCCTCATTACCATCTTGGCCATGTTGCCAGATGGAGAACATTAATTATCCGGCCGCTCGCTCCACGCCGCGGGACCCGCAACCGCCGGCTCTCTCGCCCCCCCTCTTATTTCCTCCTTCTCCCTACTCAGCCCCTCTTCGTCCTCGTCCGGCCTCGAGTCGCCGTGGGGTTCGCCGCATGGTCGCCATGTGCACAAATTTCGCAACACCAACCGTCTGTCTGTCCGTCCGTCTGTCTGTCCGTCTGGTTGGCGGTCCGTCCAGTCGGCAGCCGCCTGCCTGTCGCTGGCGCGGGGTCCGACGGCGGGCGGCCCAACCTGGTGTCAATCCCTGTGGAACGCTGGTGGCGTCTGCGACCCGCGAGCCCCAGTGGGATTTGCAAATTCCTGGCGCTTTTTTCAATCCTCTCCGCTGTTGCTGTTTTCAATTCACTCACTTCTTGTTCTGCTTTTGAATTAACTTTGTACTTGCTGTTGTTGTTTCTGTTGCTCGGAGTCACTTTGTTTCAGTCCTTTGATTTGTTGTTATTTTGCTCGATGTCTTCGGTGATCGCCGTCTTCTGTCGATCGCCACGAGGCGTCGTCGTTCGATCGCTCGTTGTTTTTGTTCGCCCGAGTCACGTACGTCCTTCGCACTCGCACGATGTCCCTCTCGGACCCTCTCACCCTCTCTCTGTCCCACCCGGTCGTGCCGATTTCCTCCGTGCAATCGCACTTCGGCCACAGGCAATGACATCTAGTACGGTGGAACTGCCAAGCGACTGGTAGAGCGAGGGGCGAAGGGTCGACCCGACAAATGGCCAGACAGATAAAGAGGCAGACGGACGGACGGCCAGTCGTTGCCCAGAGAGACGGGCGCCAGGCAGAGAGTGGGACGAGCCGAGCACGAGGCAGTCTGGGAGAGTCAGATCGAGAGCAGGACGAGGGCGAAGAGGATGCAGAGACCAGGACGAAGACAAGAGGACGAAGAGATCGACGAGGATGAGGAGGACCACGAGGGGAGAGAGAGAAAGAGAGAGCGAGAGAGCGAGAGCGAGGCCGACGAAGGTCGGTGGAGCGTGGAGGGCGATCATTAAGCGAACGTTTTGTATAAATTATGCTAATGATCCTTCAATTGATTTGTAATAAAAATCCATACGAAAAGATATATATCCGCCTGGCACGCACTTTTTTGATAAGTGGCCGATGTTGTTGCTGTTGTGCTGCCCTGGTTGCAGTTGCTGCTGCTTAAACGTCCTGTTCGCCGTTGGACCTCGCTCTGTACTTGTTGTTGCTGGTCCATGTTGTCCATGTTGATGTTGTCCGCCTTTTTGTTGCGGTTGCTCGATGGCGATTTTGTCGAACTCGTTGTTGCTGCTGAGGCTCGGTTGATGTCGTTCTTGCTGTTTGGTTTGCTGTTGCTGCTGCTGCTGCCGGCGTTGTCACTGGTTCCCGGTCGTTGTCACCGCTTGTACTCCGCAGTTGTTGCTTCGTCGTCTCCTGTCGTCCGCCGTGATGGGAGAATCCGCGATCGATCGCCGGTTATTCAAATCAGGTGCTGCCGGATCCCGGGCCTCCTCTGCAAGGCATTTTGAACCCCGTCTCAAGCTCCGGGGCCCTTTCGATCTCCTCGTTCGCGATGCACCGAAGACATTGTTGAAGATTTGCGAGATTTTTCTTCTCTCCTTCCTAGCGCCCTTTCAGTCGCCGTCCATCCCACTGCCGTCCACCCCCCTCGGTCCTGCTCGATTCTCCCCGAGCAATCGATGTAAATATCTCTCCTTTCTCATTTTTACCCCGCATTCCCCCTCTCTCCCTCTCTCGTGCCCCCACTTGTCGCTGGCAACATCCTTTTGCACTTTGTTAATTGGCTCCCTCATCAAAGATTAACCAACTCGGGTGGAGCGTGCGAAAGAGATGGCCTGGGGTGGACGGGTGGAGCGACAGAGTAAGGGAGGGCGACATGTGGGAGAGAGAAAGAGAGGGGGGTGGGGGGAGAGAGCGAGACCAGCTCGAGTCATCGCATAATTTACTCGACATTGCAATGTAAATGTCAAAATTGTCAACACTGTCTCCGCCACGTCTGTCCTGAATCCCTACCAACCCCACCTCCCCGCCGCCCAGAGCCCCTGCCTCTCCCCCTGCACCACCCTTTCATCATGTCTGCCGCCCGCTCCCTGCCTCGGTCCGCCCTCCGCGCGCCGCTCCTTCGACCTGTGTCCGTCTCTCCTTCGGTCCGTCCGTCCGAGTGTTTGTCTCGTCGGTCCTCGGCACTCGTGAACAGCTGAAAAATTGCTTCCGAGAAAATTGTCACCCATGTTGTTTTCGATGTCGCTGTCTCTGCCGCTGCCGCTGCTACCGATGGCCGTCGTCCGAACCGTCCACACCTCCTGCAACAACTCCTTCGCCAAGGTCCGTCCCTCTGGCTCTCCCTCCCTTCCATCATCATCGGCTCGCTCCCTCCCTCCTCCTCCTCCTCCCTCTCGCTCTTCATCGTCTCCCCTCCCCTCCTCCTCATCATCACCAGCCTCGCTCCTGCTGGCGGCTGCCGTTGGCGGTTTCGCCGAGGCCTCGTCCAACTTTGAACCCCCAGGCGGCCCGGGTTTGCAGCTGAGGAGGCTGGCACGGGGACGGGGAGGGGGAAGGACGAGGGATCGCGGGCGATGCTGCACATGCAACTGACAAATTGCTCATTAAGACATTCGCGCTGCTCGCCGTCGTGGGTTCCCGCGAGACGGACGATCGTGGGCGGCCAGGGGGATGGGGATGGGAGAGGGGCGGCTGCAGCTTCTTCACCCTTCTCCCTCCGTCCCACCCACACACACACTCACATGTGTCGCATGTATGAGTAATTTTCACACTCGGCGCTCAATATTCGCCTTCTAATTTACACCATTTGGTGTTTATGTTGCTGACTTCGGAGTTGTTGTTATTTTAGTTGCTGGCGAGCACCACGGCGATGTTGTTGTTCTTGTTATTGTTATTGTTGTTGTTGTTGTGCAGTGGCAATCTGCTCATACGACGACCACGACGCCGACGCACGACAAAAGTCACTGCGAAGTTGGCAATAAATCAAATTGCAATTACACCAAATTAGGCATGTTTTCCTTTCCACTCACTCCCGCTGGCACTCTCTGGCTATCTCGCTCACTCGTGCTCCCTGACATGCACTCCCTATACCGCTGTCCCTGTCGCTCTGCCACTCCCGCCCGGCTGGTCTTTGGCTCCATCTGGCGACGATACCGCGCCCTGCGATCCGCCGAAGTCATTCGCACTTCGCCGACGACGCCATCCACTGGCGCTGTCGACGTTTTCTGGCCTTGTCGACGACCCCTGCCGTTGCCGTTGCCGTCGTCGCCGCCACCCATCGCCGAGGCCGAGGCCGAGGGCTAAAAGTGACTTCCACCGCAGTCTGGGTTTAATTTTCTCCCGCCGGGAATTGCGAAATTAAAGGGTTACCGCTCTCTCACTCCCCTCCCCCCCTCTCTCACCACCTTCCGCTCTCTCACCCTCTGGCTCTTCCGTGCATCGCTTCGCGCCCGGGTCGGGGTTCGATTTCCGCTGCCCGGGACGTCGAATTGAGACGTGGCTCGAATGGCAGGAGGAAGCCCGATGTGATTCAAGGCTCCGTCTCCGGAGTCGAGGTGTGGGATTCGTTTGTAATACGGACAAACTGGTGAAGAAGACGTCTCTAGTTCCAGTTGAAGCAGTCGGAAGCAGGAGACCGAAATCGGAGACCGAGGTGTTTGAATCAGAGACCGAGGTGTTGAATCGGAGACCGTGTTGTTTGAATCAGAGACCGAGGTTTCGCCTCGAAAAAGTTCTTCCCATAGATAGGTAGAGAATGATTGATTTGCCTGGGGGTAAGGGTTTAGTTTAGAAAGTCCTGTGGAAGGAAATATAAATGAATTAGTCCAGTCTCGTTATAGTGTCGATGTATTATAGTATTACATATTAGTCTATTGTTGTATTGCAGTCTAGTAGTTATTCATATCTATAAAATTACGTATTTTGGAGACATCTTTAAGTCGTGATCTCTGACTATCGCTTGGCAATTGCTTCCCACTATAACATGGTGACCAGCTCAGTTGACGAATTTCCCTGCAGAGCCCTCGCTTGCCCCTGGAAGCCCTTGAACTCTGGAGGGCCACCCACCACCGGTCGGATGTGAATGCGGTGGAAGCCTTTGGACTCCTCTCGTCCTTCGCCTTTCTTCCCCAGCCGATGACGACGGCGGCGCGATTCGCAAACTTCATTCGACAATAACACAAATTACGCAACATATGGTGCCAATGATGTTGTTGCAGTCGCTGGTGGTTGGTGTTGCCAACGCTCCGATGTTGCCGCCGTTGCCGCCGCTGCTCCGGCCAATGTCGCTGCTGCTCTTTGCCAGCCAGCAGTTGTTGAACGCAATCCACGAACCCTTTCGCATGCTGGAGTGGGGCGAGTGAAGGCCATTGTTTGTGTGTGTGCCGGCGAGTGTGTGTGTGTGCGGGGAAGGGCTGGGCTGCCGCTCGCTTCACTTCCGCCGGCGTTGCCAGAGATTTTAATGTGTTTATTTGGGTTTGAATCCCTTCGATGTTTTGCTCAGGGCCTCGTTTTGTGGGAGTTGAACTTGTGGTTGTTGTTGTTGCAGCCGTTGTTGCGTCTGTTGTTATTGTGACTCGTATTGTTGTTGTGGTTCGCTCTGTTGTTGCCTTTGTCGTTCTGTAATCCTTCTTGCCGGACTTTTTCCGAGCTTCGTTTTTTGTCCCGTTGTTTTTTAATCTCAGGTGACGTCGCCTGGGAGTCGTAAATCATTCGTCCCGGATTCTAACTGTGTGTGATTGTGCATGTGTCCGTGTGCTGGTAATGTTCTCTGTGTGCGTGGTGTAATGGCGAAATGAGGAACCCTTTTCACCAGCCCACGACCCTCCCCGCGCCCGCTTTCTCCGCACCTCCGCCGCCGAGCTTAAAACAGGATTTGAGGTCGGCTGGTGGCGAAGCGAGGCGAAGGTGTTGCTGTTGTTGCTGGCGCTGGCGCTGAGCGCAGGGTGTTCGGGCTGGGGGGTGGTGACGTTGTCGGAACGGACTAAAAGGATTCGGTTGACTGGCTGAGCGACCGAGGCCGAGAATGAGGGATGGGCTTTCGATTCCTCCTTCCGCCCACTTAACTCCTGACATCGTCCGCCACCTCTTGGACGTCATGGAACATTTTCTGCCGGTCGGAGGAACTTCGCGGGTCCGAAAACTGCTCTCTGGCCAAGAGGAGGACTCGAAATCACCTCCTTAGAGAAGTCCAGAAGCACTAGACGTGGACAAAAACAAAACAATTCCTCTCGTTTACTCCCAAAGTTTCCAAATTTTTGAACTCTAAATTCGGTTTCATGCACAAATGTAAAAATATGTCATTGCACATCCTTATGCCGAAGGTGTTTCACTGAAAAACTCAGAGACAACATAGGAAATTTTTGCTTTATCATATTTTGGATTTTACATCCATAGCAAACCTGCCTAACGCTCCACCAACGCCACTTGCTTCGTCTCACTTCCCTCTCCTTCATCATCGTTGCCCCTCCTTCTTCTCATTCGGCCTTTTCCCTCCTAACCGCGCCCCTGGGGTCGTCCCGTGTCCGATAACGATTCGAATTGATCAATTTCCAATTACAACCACTCGGAGCCCTCAATCATCAATTACAAGTCAACCTTCAACCCCGTTTCCGGCCACCCGAGGAACCCTTTCGTGGACCGACAGCGACAACAACAACAGCGACAACAACAACAGTGCCACCGACAATAATTCAAACCATCTGTAAAAATTCATATTCACGTATTCGCAAGGCTTCCACGGCGGTCCTTGGGGACTCGTTAATGCGATGCGAGGAAAAGCGATGGATGGTGGTGGGGAAAAGGAAGATGGGGAGGGGCGGAGACTGGGCGAGGAGGCTGGACGAGGTTGGAGTTGGGTTGCAAGGGAGAAACGATCGAATCGCGAGCAAAATCCCCGAGCAGCCGATGATTTGGCGATTTCACCCACCGCCAACCTCCGACCTCCGCACACACGCGCTCAGAGGGACGTCCAATTAAGGGCCCGCGGCGGGGAGGGGCGGCCAAGGCGGGGGTCAAGTGGGGTGGGCCTGGAAACGAGGGGATCTGCAATTGTAATTAGCCAAAGTCAGCGGGAGCAGGCGAGGACCACCGAACGGACAAAGGTGCAGATGGCGAGAGCGAAGGACCGCGAGAGGACGAGGGCCAAGTAGAAGGGATGAAGGTGAGGGCGACGAGCTCGAATGGAAATTAAATTGAAAGGGTTCCGGCACCCGGCATTGAGATGTAAACACCCGGCGCTGTCGGTGTTTACGAGACAATAAAATCGAAGGACATCCGCGGCATCCGGAAAGTGGCAGAGGGAGGGCGAGCCCGACTAGAAGCAGGGAGGAACCCAGGACGAGGTCGAGGCCGAGAGGATTCGCCGAGCCCGCATCCCTGCTGCGTTTTACACGCCATGAAATTATGAATTTTCTTCTTGGCGGGATCCAGCCGGTGAGACAGAGAAGGCCATAGGGAAAGGAAAAAGGGGTGGGTTGGGGTTCGACTCGGTTGGCAACACTTCCGCTACAACAGGGTCTTTGTGTGGCACTGGCTGTTGTTGTGTGTTGTTGTTTCTTCAGCTCTTGCTGTTTCTTCGGCTCTTGTTGGTTCTTCAGTGTTTGCTGTTACTGATATTGCAATTGTTGTTGTCTGTCTTCTGGGTCTGGGTTGCCTCTGTTATTGGTGTTATCTGGCAGCTGTTGTTGTTGTTGCTGCCATTCCCATTGTTGTTCCTGTGAAGGCCGACCCTAATCGGACGAAATTAAAATTACCAAAAATTTATCCCTCGACCTCGCCACCACCCACCGCCCTCTCCGCCCAAAACACCACAAAGACAACTCCAGCAACAACAATAACAACACTACGTCCCTTCGTTCCTGCCCTCGTCCTGATCCGAGGATCGACTCAGGAATTGTTTTTTAATTCCTGCGCCACCAACGAAAGTTGTAATTAAATTTAGAGTTTCTTTCACTAAGTGTCCCCGCTCTTGTTGTTGTTGTTGCTGCTGATATTATTACGACTCCTGTTGATTGTGGCTGACATCGTTGTTGTTGTTGTTGCTTTCGTTGTAGTTGCTGTGGGTTGCGAGGAACCCGTTGTAGGCAGCGAATTTAATTAGTTCGGATGCATAACTTTATGGGAAATTATGGCTTATCTCTGAGTTCCCGTTCGAGTTCCCAGACCAGGACCAGGACGGCCGTGGCAGGTTGCTGAGGAGGCGGGAGGCGGAAGGCGGCTGGGAGGGACGGGGGGATGAGGAGACCACGTCACGGAAGAGCTGAGGCCGCGGCCGTTGAAAGGCTGTTGATGTAATGGGAATTTTAATGGAGGCAGCAATTTCGAAATTAGTTTCATGCCCGACCAAGGACCATGACAATGCCCATAACCGGAGCAAGGGTTGGAGGGCTCGAGGCTCCTCTAGAACGAGTATTTGATAAGGTGGAGCTTGGGCAGAGGGAGGGAGAAGGAGATAGGTGGGTCATAACGCGAGAAAATAAAATATCATAAATTAAGGGAATGGGAAACATTCATTTATATTATAAGACTTGGCAGATAAAAGTGGAAGATGAAACCGGAAACGAGATACAAATAATTATATTAATTGCCTTAAAACCAACCAGAAATTATACAACAAATAATTATATTTATAAAAATATTGATATTGATATTAATATTGCATGAATTAGAGATTAATTTGACATCAAGGTTTCAAACTTTTATCGCTGGCCTCCAAACATTTTGCCAAAATTATACTTTTGTAAATTAGATTGTAAAATACAAAATCTTTACTTGATCGGGACTCACTGCGCATGATTCTACAACTAAATGGTTCCTATCGAAGATTTGAACGCTTATATCTCAGCAAATGGGCCCCTAGAGCTATGGAAGTCGACCCTCAATAACGACATAAATAACTAAATAAACGAGAATCAAACACAGAAACTAACACAGAATGAAAAGGAGAAACGAACAACGAGAAAGGGTCCAACTGAGGGCCTCTATTAACGATATTTAGTGCATTCAATTATCTCGCTACGATCCGCCCTCCACTGAGCCCAACCCATTGGTCGGAAAACACACACACTCAGCGAGAAACGTTACTAATGTCCGGCTAATTGACAGCGCGCAAATGCGAATCACAACTGACAAAAAATAATTTAAAATTTAAATGGAACGAGAGCAAATTAAAAACCTCAGACGAGCAGGACCAGGACCAGGACGAGGACCAGGACCAGGACGATAATGATAGCCGGACACATGGACACAGGCACACATGCCCGAGTGAGAGGGAGCGAGAGTGAGAGAGATGGGGGGAGACCGCAGCGGATGACAGGTCAAGTTGGAAACGTCAGTCGACGGCGAAGAGCCGCCGGCAGCCGCTACTTAACGAATTATAAATTTAAGAGCTGCTAATTAGGCACTGCCACAACAACAACAACAACGGCAAGGGGCCGAAAATGAGAGCGACCAGTGACCACGGCCCCGCCCGCCCCGGCACGTGGGCCGTCAATTTAAGACCGCCGGCCGCATTGACAGGCGACTAAATAATGCATTAGTTGCAGAATTCAGCGGGACGCCGCGGACGAAGGACGAGCGGCAGCTACAGCAACAACACGTCACAGCCAACGCCAGCAACAACGAGGAGGAGACGTGCCGTTGTTGCAGCTGTAAAAACGGCGATTTTAAATAATTTCGCACTCGCTGCGCGCGCAAAGTTGTTGCGTTGCCAACCGTGGCGGGCCTGGGGGCGCGTCGAGTCCTGGCCGCCTGGCCGCCTGTCGGGCGGTTGTAAAAATGTATTTTATTAATATTTCCCGCTGCATATAATTGAAGTTTTTACAGACAGCTGAGGTTTGTCATTTTATGCATGAGAAGCGGCGCGAGCGCGAACAATAAAAAACAATAACATCAAAAGCAACGAATAAGTGGACAACGACAACGACAACGACAGCGACAGCGAAGGCAAAATCAACGGCAAAAACGGAAGCGGAAGCGGAAACAGTGCAACGGAAACGGAAGCGGATGCTGCGCAGCTCGGCGAGCATCACGACGACTGTCATTCGTTCGGACGAGGCCGCGGCGCTGCTGACAGGGGGCCGGAGTTGGGGACGAGGGCGGCGGCTCCGGCTCGCATTGCGTGGCCGCGTTTAATATATTTATAAAATTTTCAAATTAAAAAGCGAAAAACAACAGGCGACCCGCGCCGGTTCCGCGTGCGATTCGGTTACCGAGTAACCACTGGAGTTGGAGACTTTGACGTACGGAAATATTGAGGATGAGAGAAGATTTGGAAAAACATTAGGGATTTTCTGATAATGCTATTTTCACCATGATGTGAAAGTCAACTTCAAATGTACATAATTTTCATCATCAGGACGCCTCTGACGGCGAGAAACCCTTTGCGGGAATCCATAAGCGCAAAATAAAATAAAGGCTTTTCGGGAAAAATTCGAGGTGGCCGAGAGAGAACGGACTCGAGCCCAACCCAAACCGCACCGAGTGGAAGAATGCGACTACAGTGGAATTTGCACATCATTGCAAATACTTCACACACCATCCGCGGGCAATGACGAGTCCGGCGGCGACGACCGCCGCTGCCCAGATCGAGCTCCGCCTCCGCCTCCTCGGCCCGCCGCTCCAGCCGCCTCCGGGGTCCCGGCGATTCATCACCGATTCGATCGATTGTGGGCCCGACGTGAGCGCGCGAATAAAATTTCATTTAGCCGGCGATGGCGGTGGCGGTGGCAGGGCTGCAACGAAACCTGCCAGGGCAACAAAATTATAATGCCGCCAATTACAAGTACAACAACAACAAGAACAACAAGAACAACAATGAAGTGACAAGTGAAGCGTCCGATTATTTGCAATATTTTCGCGAAATGCGAAAAATGTTTTATTTGCATTTAAATGCTGCCATTTCTGTTGCTGCTGCTGTTGCTGCTGCTGCTGCTGATGATGGTGGCACCGGTCTCATGGCTGTTGCTGTTGTTGTAATATGGTCCACTGGCGTCCCTGGGCCGACCCGGCATCCCTGCGGCGCCATCGGTCAGCGATTTCCACTTAAATGGCCGCGCTTCCGGCTGTCGCTGGATTTATTTTATTTCGTTTCATTTCGTTTTAAATATAAATATAATTTCTGCCGCTTGATGCCGACGCCGATGCCGATGTCCTTGTCACGGCTCGTTTGCTGTGGCGGTGTTACTTTGTTGTTGTTGTTGTTGCGGCGTAGTTGTTGCAGTATTATTAAATCATAATTGTTTTAATAAAATGCAAAACTGTGCACATTCCTCGGTTGCCAGCGCCAATAAAGCAAATCAGCCGTCAGCGATTTTATTTTCTGGTTAATTTGCAATTTGCATCCTTTTCCCTCCCCTTTCCCTGCCCTCTCCCTCCCCTCTCTCTCTCTCTCTTTTTATAGGTTGTGGCCACTGGTCGTTGATATTCTTGTCATTAATTCCATGCCGCCGTTGACTTCCGCCTTCGCCTCTCCGCCTCCCCGCCCGGTCAGTCTCTCTCTTTCGTTCCATTCCATTTCGTTCCATTTCGTTCCGTTCCATGGGGATGCTCGCTGTGGCCACCGACCGCAAACCAATTAAATCGCGAAATTTTGTCAATTATTTTCCCATTTTATTTCGCGCCCATTGTTGACCGCGACCGCGACTGCGACCGCCCACGCCACGCCACGCCCTCCGCCCACTGCCGGGGCGGCGCGCTAAAAATGGCCGCTGCAATGGATGCGCCGGTGGTCGCTGAATGCACTTGTTAACTGAATCTCCTCGATATCCAGAACTTTGTCCGCCGCATCCGATGCACTGATCGATCGGCCGTTGTTGTTGCCGACGTCAGGGCTCGGGCAGTTCAAATTGTAGTTGGCCCAGGTGTTGCGTATTTGTTGTTGTTGTTGCACTTGCCACAGGTGTTGTTGTTGCTGCCGTGATAATCACCTGCCTTTTTATCATCGTCGAACCCGTGTAATTAACAATTCGCTGCCGTGTCTTCCGGTGCGAAGCAGGAGCGGAAAATAAATGTGAATATGGATTTCAGAGCAAAATCACTTCGTTCACGAACAGCATGAATTGCGATGGGGAAATGTTTTTTAAATTGGTACAACAATGACAAAAATAAGGATGGGCATTAAGCAAGAACATCATTTTCATATAAATGCGTGAATGTCATGAAGAAATGATTCATTCACAAATGCTGATAATTGTTTAAATATTTTCTTTGTTCATTTAACATTTGGGTATTTTTATATTTTTTACTGATTTCAAACATGATTCATCATTTCTTACGTACTTTCAATACGAAGCAGCAGGAGAAGGGCGAGAAAGTCCTGTCTGTCTGTCTGTCTGAGTCACAGCCGTATTCCACCGCAAACATGTGTGTCGATGGAAAAATTCGGCGCGACATTTCCATCTCTTCCTCCACCTCCTCCTCTGAGCCTCACTCCAGCCCCTCCTCCCTGGGCCTGCGGCCGCCTCCTCGGAAGATGGTGGAGTCTTCCGAATGTAGCGGAAAATTTTAATTTCGCAATTATTAGACAGACTTTCGCCAACACACGCACACAGAGCCGTTCATGGGACACTCGCACACCACGAGCAGCTCACACACACACACACACGCAGGCACGCGTACAGCGTGGAACGAGCGAGACCCAGGATGCAGTGCGAACATTTTTATTTTATTAAGCGGAACCAATAAATCTTTCTCGGCGACGGAGCGGGTTTCGAACGAAACGTCGGCAAGGAAATCCATTAAATTCGGAGGAACGGAAGCCGGGCTGAAGGAGGGAGGGGAGGGGGCGAAATGGGAGCAGGAGGCGGAGGAGGAGGGCAGCGAAATAAACACCCTGAGTCAGGAGACGAAGGCGAAGGCGAAGGCGAGGAGGCGGGCGGGACCAGACGGAGGCCGGGAAAGAGAGGGGGGCGACCCGAGTCCTGAAAGGACGCCGCACGAGCGCGGAGACCAAATCCTCAGGAGACGGACGAGGGCGGGGCGGGGATTCGAAACGAAATGGGGGAGCGAGAGACGGATTCGAAGGAATGGACGAGGGTGGGGAAGGGACGGGAACCGCAGAAAAATCGCACTGTCGCGGCGACAAAACAATCTACGGCCAGACGGACGGACGGCCGGACGGACGGACGGACCGGGTTAAATGCAACAGCGAAGGCCGCATTTAAATCCCGCTGAAAGGATAAAATATGTGGGAGAGCGCGAGCGGTGCGTGCGCGGGATGGAGAGAGCGAGAGGGGGAGAGCGAGAGGATGCACGCACGCACGAACGAGCACGGAGAATCCTTCGGCCGCGATTAATGTCCTGCGCGCGGCGGCGGCGGCGAAAATAATGCTCGCGAATCGCGGTGGAGACTCGGGAAAGCAGAAACAACAACAACAAAACCGGTGGCGAAATTTGCCACACGA
Source organism: Coelopa pilipes (assembly GCA_947389925.1). Classification (NCBI taxonomy): domain Eukaryota; kingdom Metazoa; phylum Arthropoda; class Insecta; order Diptera; family Coelopidae; genus Coelopa; species Coelopa pilipes. Next base: position 42,765,659 of record OX376697.1, on the reverse strand, counting down.
TGACAAAGTGGAAGGATAATGAAACGTGCACCGGGCCAGGACACGCAGACGACATGACGACGGCCCGAGCGCAGGTGGGCGGGCGAGGGGAGCCAGAGGGAGAGAGAGAGTGGGGGGGGGTAAAAGGGAAGGAGTTGGCGAGGCCCGGGTTCGCGCCTCCAGGAGCGCTCGAGCAAAGATAAATCAGCCATATTCAGAGCATCACGTGGCGCCACACGGAGAGAAAAACGACAGAAAAATAATAAAAGGAAGAGGAAAAACAAAAAAGAAGACAGGAATGGAAATAATAAAGGATGAAAATCAAAAAGAATTAAGTTAAAATAAGGGAAGAAATTAACAAATAATAAATAAAAATTTACTGAAAAGGTAAGACGGAAATAAAACAAGAGGATTAATAGAATTAAAGAAGGAATGGCAATAGAAAGAGAAAGAGAAATAAAATTAAGAAAAACAAAAATAAACAGAGGCAGTGAGGGAAAGTGATAAACGGAGAGAGAACGTTCGAAAGCAGGAAGACAAAGAGAGAGGAATCGAAACTATATAAATTGGGGAAATACTCGAGAACTTAGAGATTTGAGAGATTTTTTTCTGACTATTCTCAAGTACTGAAATATTGAAGAAATGTCGAAGAAAGTCGAAAAAATTCATCTGTAGGAAAGGGGATTTTTCATGGAATTTCCCAAATACTCCCGCACTTCTCAGTGAGACGAAAACATTTCAAAAAATTCACCCGGGAAGCTTCGACCATTTCCTCGATTTTTCTCATTGAAACATTCGCTAAACTCCGCTTCCTTTCAATTCCATTTCGCTCAGTGCCAGCGACTTTCGCCACTTCCGAATCAAGGAGTGAGAAAACAACAACAACAACAATCGATCTTCTGTCGCTCTTATCAGTTGTGCGAAATTTTTATTTTCATAAATTTCGACAAATGTGTGCTTTTTCCACAAGTCCTCCTCCTCCTCCTCCTCCTCCTCCTCCTCCTCTTCGTCGTCGTCGTTGTTGTTGTTGCTAAACCTCTCGGGAGCTCGCAGCTGTTGTGCATGAAAATTACAAAAACAGCAGCAGCAGAAAAAGAACAAGAGTGAGAAAAACAACAACAAGAGGCGAGTGAGAAACCACCGAAATCCTTTTAATGATAAAACACGCATAAACAATTTGCGTGCCATTTTTTCTTCTCCCCCCCCCCCCCCACCTCTCTCGCTCTCTCCTCCTCCTGGTCGCTGCACATGTGAGCTCTGACGCACACACCCACACGTAGCCAGGGCCGCGCACGTCCCACATGTGGCCGTGCATTGGTGTGCGTGACTCCTGAATTATTCATGCGTGCCCCGCCCCTTCGCGCCCGCGCCCCGCCCAGCACGACGGCGCACGAGGCTCGCAAAATAGACTGAATTTTGAAGATGATTTCGAACGATGTTGTTGTTGCTGCTGCTGCTGCTGTTGCTGTTGTTGTTGTTGTCGCTCTTGCCTGGGAGCGAGAAAATTAAGTTTTTCCCGAAAATATTGTTTTTCATCGCGTCGCCAACACGAAGAAGAGGAAGAAGGAGAAGAACCAGACCAGGGGCAACAACAAAATTATCGCAAGAAATAAACAAATAAAAACAACAACAACAACAACAACAAATTTATGCGCCTCTCGTCGCGATAAGAAATCGTCGCTTGCGACCGAAAACTCTTCGAGACGTGCCGACATCCTGGCAACCCTGGCGAGAGGACCGAGGAAGGCACAAGGAAGGAGAAACCAAATTGGGAAAAATGGAAGAGAGAGAGAGAGAGAGCTGGCCACGGTTGGGACCTTTCAACGCATGTCTGGGAGGAGACGAAAAAGTTGTCAGAGCCTGCTTCGATTCCCACTTCTTTTCACTCATTTCCATCTCTCGATCTCTTTCTATCTCTCTCAGTCCTTATCTCAGTTTATTTCTCCCTCCTTCTCCTCCTCCCTACCCCCTATCTCTACTGTTCTCATGTCTGGAAAGTTATATCGTGATTATATCGCCGAATAAACCACTCGAAATTAACTTTCCCATCGATCACACTTCGTCCCTTTCCCTCCGCCCCCTCGACGCCGTCGCCGTCGCCGTCGCCGTCGTGGGCTCTCAAGGGTTTCTCACCAGCCTCTCAATCGCCGCCATCAATCGATCATCGTAATGACCCCGGTGATTATCCGTCTCCCTCCCCTTCGTGGTGTGGGATCCATCATCATTATGGTATTCATTTCATTCCCGAAATCGCAACCGAGGGATCTCGTCGTCGCTTCGCACCGATCTTCCCGGAGAGGGAGACAGAGAGAGGGGGCGATTTCGACGTCCTTCCTTCAGACCTCCGAGATCTCGATCGGCCAACCTTTTCAAGCGATTCCGTCATCCTGGATCCCATCGGATTCTGGACTCCGATTCTTGATTTCAGTTTCTTGATTCCGCTTCCACAGTCTCGACTTCGATTCCTCGTTGTTTACTTCGATTCCACGGTCAGGACTCGCCTTCCTTATCCGCGCTTCACGATTCTATTGCCTGATCCTCGCTTCTGATCGCCACTCAGATCGCGGATGATGGCACCGGATCACCTTTGATCAAGAAATATATGCTTGCTCCGATCCTTTTACGATGTTCTTCTGTGATCCGATCGGATCACTTGCACTGCCCAAAATCAATCTTGTCCTCCTCTCCTCCTTGGTTCTGGTGTTTTCCTCATACTCTCATCGTGGGCTTCTCTTTTTATCCATTCCATTCTCCACTCTCTTCCCTCCTTCTCCCCATACCTCCGAAGCCACAAAATCGGGGCTTTCCAAACCCCTCCCAGACTCCCCGAACTCATCGCCCACATTCTGCAGCAACTCGGTTATCAACACATGGCTCCACGTCTCCCATGGATTGCTATCTCTCTCTCTCCCTCTCTCTCTCTCTCTTCCTGTCCCGCAGTCTGCTGTCCCTGAGTCGTCGACCCCTCCTTCCCGCTCAAACCCTGGGCCGCCGCTCGCCTCGCCCCACGCGATGATCTTCTGATGATCGCCTTCTCCCACCGAGATCATCTCCGGGATTCCTGCAGCCTCTCGCTCGCCCGAGATGACCATCATTTGTTATTAACTTCTCATGCCCGGAATTGTTGTCGTTGTCGTTGTTGTTGCTGTTGCATCCGGTCGTGGTCGGCCTGTGGGGCTTTTGTTGCTGCGGACTTTCGGGTGGACATCTTTTGTGTGCCGAGGGCGACGGCGCGAGAAGGAGGCGCAGGCGACGGCCGGGAGAGGGTGGAGGAGGCGAGAGGCAGGTCCAGGCCGGGGTCCGGGGTCCGGGGACCCCTAATCATGCGTTGCGTCCACAACGTCGTCAAGAGATCGATTTCAGCGACGAGGTTCATAAATCACCGCGGGCCGAGGGGCGACCGAGGATCGCCCTTCGATCAGACGGAGCGATAATTTTATTTACATTGTGCTAACCAGGCTGGGGGCGCTCGACGGTGGAGGAGGAGGAGGTGGGGGCGGTGGAGATGTCGAGGTGGCTGCAAAGTTGTCGTGGAGGTGCCGCCGAACGTGGGGAGTCGGGGGCGGACCTGCGAGAAGCAACAAATCAAACCGAAACATTGCAATCGCGTGAGGGAGAACGAGAGAGAGAGAGGGAGAACGAGAGATGCTCCGGCGATGCAGAGGAAGCGCGGGTTCTCGGGCTCTCTCTGTGGTGAGTTCCAGGCGTGGTGAATTCGCATCCATTTGCACTCGCGGTCGATTCCTTGATTTCTTCACATCTCGCGCTGTCCGTCCGACGACTTCGAGGTTCTTCATGTGCGTCTGTCCGTCGTCCATCGTCGGTCCGGCTGTCTTTCCGTTCGTCCCTCTCCCTTGGCCCAGCCCTCGTGGTCCCTCCGCAATGGCTTCCCTTCCCGCCTTCCCCACCGCCCCTCGCCGCTCACTGCGATTTCATGGCTCGAAATGATTTCAATTTAAAATGCAATTCGAATGAAAAATGAGTTTGAAATCTTTTGAGGCGTGGCAAGAAATCATCATCAGCATCAAGTCGTATGCAACAACAACAGCAACAACAACAACAACAACAGTGATTACATCCACCACATCCACGACTCCAGCAACGTCTCGTGCAATGGCGAGCGATCGCAGGCGAATGGAGTCGCAACAACAACAACGACAACGACAACAACAGCGTTCATTTCAATCACGCGCCAACAGCCGCTGGATAATGATGCCAGCAACAGCAAAAACAACAACAACAAGAACAACAACCAGCAGCAAATGGCGGAGTAGAAGAGAAGGAGGGAGGAGCAAAGGGAGAAGAGAGGAGGAGGGCGAAGGGGAGGAGGAAGAGGAAGAGGTTGCGCTGGGCTCGATTTGGCCAGATCAAAAAATTATAACTCATGAAATTGGCAGTTTCATGTAAGCAACAACAAGAAGTACCACAACAACAACAACAACTGCCGCAACAACATTCGCAACATCAACACCAACAAAACCAATGGGAATCAACAACAACAGCAAAGCGAAAGAGGTGAACCACAACAACAACAACAATAACAACAACAAGAACGACAGCCATTGGCAAAATGTGGCCACGATCATTTCATCGTTTCTCATTGTTGTTGTTACTGCTGCAGTTGTTATTATTGTTGTTACGACTTTCGTTGTTACCACTGAAAAGATTTCAGTTGTTGTTGTTGTAATTGTAGCAATTGTTGGCTGCTGCTGGAATGATCTCGTTGCTGTGCTCTTGTTGTTGTTGTTGTTATTGTTGCTTTGACACACACACACACACACACACACATGATCTCCTCACTCAATTCCATGAACGTTTTTAACTTTGACCAATTATTGCAGCAGCAACAACAATAAACAAAAGCAACAACAGTAATTACAACAACAACAACAACATGTAGCCAGCCCCAGCAATTTCAACACGATGTCTGCAGCTGCAGCTGTGGCGCCCTGTGATTTTTTCCAACTCAATTGCTGCTGCCGTGATGGTTGTTGCTGTCGCGCTTGTTGTTCTTGTGATGAGCGTTGTTGCTACTGTGGTTACTGTTGTTGTTGTTGTTGTTGTTACCCTGATTGTTTTCGTCGCAGCTGTAATTGTAGTTATTGCGATTATAGAGATTATAAATGCAGAGCGCATGGAAAGTCGAAATTATATATTTTTATCAAGTTATTGCCATCGCTCCAGCCGCCGAGAGAGCAGGAGCCGCAGCCAACATTCCTTCAATCCATCCAACCATCCAGCCATCCACCCGATGACCTCCCGACTATCTCTGCTTCACCTCTTCTCCTTCTTCAAAGCCTCCTCCTCCCCTCTTCCTCCTCCTGCTCCTCCTCCCATCGTCCTTCGATCGCATCACGCGCTCGCTCGCCGTGTTTGAAACTTTTTGAAAAGCAATTAATTTCCCTCGACTTCGCTTCGCCTCCCTCCTCCCTCCTTCACCTCCTTCGTCTTCGACTTCCTCCGTCTTCCCTCGTCAACGTCTTCTCGTTCCCTGGGTTGTTCACATGCTCCGACTTCAGCTCCAGCTCCAGGCCGGGCTCGTGCAGTCGGCGACGACGAGGACGGCGGCGTTGCCAACTAATCGCTGATTTCCTGTCACTTGGCCGCTGCGAAACTTTTCGCTCCGAAGTTTCAATCAACGGAGCTGGCGATGGGCCGCGGACGAGGACGCCAGGGGACGGGGCGGCCGACTGATCTCGACGGGACTCGGGGCCTTCCAAAGAGTTGAAAGTTTTCGCCGACTCCCCTCCTCCTCCTCTCCTTCTCTTTCTCCCGCGCTGCTCCTTGAGGAATTTGCCTACGACTGCCGTTCGCACTCGAGCCCGCCGCCATTGTCTTTGGGCGGTCGTGAGTGAAGCTTGTGCTCCTTCGGCGTCGCCGTCGTCGTCGCCCTGCGGGATTTTATTGTTCATCTCCCAATAGCCCTCGCTGTTGTTGTTGTAGTTGTAGTTGGTATCATTGTTTGGCTTGTTAGAGTTGTTATCGTGATATAATTCCCTTCCTCCCCGGTGCCTTTGTTCCAGCTGCCCGAGCACTGGCTCATGAATAAATTGCCGCCGATATGAATTCGAAGCTGTTGATCACAACAATAACAACAACAACAACGCCCTTGTAATCCCCACCGCATCGACACCCTCGCCCCAGGACATCAGCCGATCATCATCGCATCCTTCCGCCTGGATTTCGCCATTGTTTCTGCTCATTTCCGGTGCTCAGCGTCGCCCGTCCGTCCGTCCGTCCGTCCGTCCGCCGTGTCGTGGTCCTTGGAATTCGTTATCCTTTTCGGCCTCCCGAGGTCGCCGCCCCCGCCCCGCCCAGTTCGGTTCGGATCCGTTCCGTTCACGCGCATTTTTCACCATTGGGAGGCAGTCGAGCGTCGAGGTGAACTAATTTCCTCCGCACGCTCCACTGCCTCTAATGAGAGTTCGCCGTTCGCTTCCTGCCCCACTCCGCGACTAATGCGCTCCCTCTCTCCCCCTGCACCCCCTCCCTCGGACCTCCCTCGCCTCCAATCGATTGGTCTTCCGTTTCTATTGTGTTTGTTTGAATTGTGATAGTGACTGTCGTTGGGTGCTGTGGGTTGAGGGTGTCAATTTCGGTGTTGTTGTTGTTATTGTTGTTGTTGTCATTTCGTTGTTGTCATTATGTCATTCCTGTTGTTGTTCTTGTCCTCAGTGGTCGCTGCCCCTTGGAAAAGCTCTCGTCCGACGCTGCTGGCCGGGTTTTATTTTCGCTAATTACATTTATAAGGGTTTTCTATGGGCTTTTAATTGATCCCCGATGTTGCGGGTGGGGAGAGAGAGAGAGAGGTATCTCAGGAGAGAACAGAACCGGGGAAACAGAGATGAAAGGAATGTCGGAGCAAATCCCGAATGAATCAATGTATGTGCTTAATTAAGAATAAGCAGAGGTGGACAATTTTGAAAAAAGTCCTGAAGAAGAAATGAAGAAAACATATCATAATGTGAGTGCTTTGGAGCTGAAAATGAAATTTTAGAAAAAAACTAAAATCATATTTACAATTATGTAAAATAAAAAGTTATCAACGTTAGAGGAAAGCGATGAATTCAACTCTTCAAAGTGGGTTTTGATAACGTTTTCGGCTACCCAAGTCCCCTGATCTTCTGGCCTTGGGTTTGGCCGACGCCTCCCACTGCCCCACGCCCCTTTGCCCGACCCCTCCCGCCGTCAGATGAACAACTCCCGAGTGGCAGAGACAGTTCCAGGAGAATCCAATCTAGTGGGGAAAAAAAAATGAAAAAGCCCGGACCCCTTCCACGGCCGAGACTAACGATGGGAAAAATTATAACGAATTTCGAAGTTCGCTTTTTTCGCACTTTTCGATCCCATCCGATCCGATCCGTTCTCGGAGTTTTCACTCCGTTCCTCGTGTTGCGTTTTTCCCCATTTTTTGCCCACGTCCTCCTGACACCCGATGACAAATTACATTTTATCATTGGGCTCGAAAAATGTTGCCACATGTCCTGACATGCGTATCCTCTCGCCTCACTCAGAGCCCGCTTCGGGCCGAGCCGAGTCGGGCTGCACTGAATGCACTTTTCCTCACCCCACGTCCTCGCCTTAATTCCGAAGCCCTGCCAGTTGGACGACGGGCCCTCTGCGGTCCCCTCGTCCGCGTCCGCGTCCTCGTCCTTCGACCGGACGGACTCCTTCGTCCTCGTTCATTCATTTCCTAGATTATTGCATTATAAGCTTCTGCATCAGCTTCAGCTTCGGCTTCGTCTCCTCTCCTGCCGCCGCTGATGGCATTGTTGTTATTTTGTTTCTGCTATTTTGTTGCTGTCGTCGTCCAGGAGCAGCAGCAGCAGGAGCAGGAGCAAAAAGTGCTAGAAAAAGCCAGGCACAAAAAATGTCCTTCGGGCGAGGATAAGGGGATTTCTGTGTGAATTTTCGTTAATATCCCTGGTGTGCCAATGAGTCCGTCTCCCTCTCCCTCTGTCCTCGCCCTGTGCTTCTCTCGCTTGGTCGCCTTCCGTTCTCTCGTCGTTGCCCGGAGACAGCGAGAGTGCGGCAGAGGGAGCGAGACCGAGCGAGGGAGACGGCGCGAGGCGGGCGCTCGGGGCGGCGGCGTGCGAATGATTAATGACTTCTGGACAAATGGAAATTGTTTGAATTGCATTAAAGTATTTAAAAAGGGTTCTCGCTCGCTCGCTCTCTCCTTCTCCCTCTTCCCTCTTCCTCCCTTTGTCTCTCCCTTTCTCCTCCCTCTTCCTCTGCGCACTCGCCCGTTGTTTTCGTTATCGGTCGACGGCGCGGCGCCCGGCATCGGCCGGACTCCGAGGGTTGCGCCGATAACGAACTACAACAACAAGGAGAACAACAACAACAACTAAACGGTGGCAGAACAAGGACACACTTTCGCATCCTCCGAGGATTCTCCGGCCCCAGAGGGCGGGTTGATCCTGGGGACCAGAAAGTTTTTCAATCGCCGAAAAATTTCTTCATTTTCCCAATAAGGAGACGAATTTTTTGTAGTTGTTGACCGGGATGCTGAGCCTGGTATTAGAGAGGTGTCCAGGACCCTCATCAGGGCAGGGACGCGAGGGGCGTTTGCTGGGGAGAAAAAAGCAGGCATTTGTAAGAAGCAACTTGCGAAGCTACGAGGAGGATCTGCAGGAGGAGATTTTCCTGTGAAGCAGTGGAATTCGGTAAAGGAATGACCAAGAGGACGAATTCTCAAAATGAAGACCGGTTTTTCCAAAACGGTTTCGAAAAAAAATATTCGAATGTGGCAAAAGAATCAAATTCAGAAGCAAGAACCTGAAGATTTGTAGGAGGAATGGAGTTCCTTCTAAGAAAAATAGGATTCTTCTGATAAGACGATTATTTTGAACGAGGATTCTTCTGATAAAATGAAGTTTTTTTCGATAAAATTGGATTCATTCGTTAAAAGTTGGATTCCTCTGACAAAGGCTGGATTCTCGCGATGATTCTTTACACTGAAAAAGGGATCATTCTCAATAAAAGCAGGAGCATCCGGAGAAAATTAAAATTTATCTGAGAGCTCGAAATTGCGACACCGATACCGATAGCTTGAGAACTCGAACTTCCTCTTGATTCTCGAGGGAGCTCCTCGAAGGCCTGTCTCCAAGGAGTCCCCAGGAAGGGGGCGGAGGGTCGGTCGCTCATTCGCCGTCCCCAACACCGCCGGCGTGGCCCCGCCTCGCCGACCCCAGCCGCATTGCGAACGACGTCGGACGAATGCATCAGCGCAGTCGTTCGCCCTCGGCCCCAGCAGATGTCGTGTGTTGCAGCGACAACACAGCAACAGCCAACAATGACAACGACCATCAGCGACAACAACCAATACCAGCAACGGGACGAGGGACAAACACCAACATTGCCGACAGACCGACCGACCGACACAGCGACACACGGCCGATGCGGGGGCGGGCGCGCGCACACATTTAATGGGCGTGTCGGATTTCAGATAATTATATTTTATGAGCGCCACGATTGCGTTTTGATGGCGAGTGGACGTCGCTCCTGCCGCCGTCGACGGCGACAGCAAAACGCCATGAAGAACAAAAACAACATGAACCCCAGGAACAGCAGGAGCAACAGGAACAACAACAACACGAACACCGTGCACTACCAACCAACAACCAGGGGCCGGGACGACGACAAACTTCGTGGACATAAAAATGCGGATGTTTAGCCTCGAGCGCCATCTGCATGTGGGACCAACAGCAACAACGACAACAACAATATGAACAGCAAACACAATAACAACAACTAAAACAACAACAATAAGAGCAACAACAACAACACGATATTGCACTGTTGCAGTTGTCGCCGCTGTTGTTTGGCGTTGTTGTCGTTGCAGTTGCTGCTCTCGTTGTTGTTGCTGCTATTCTCCTTATTGTTGTTGTTGTCTCTCTCGTTGTTGCTGTTCTTGCAGCAGCAGCTTTCGCGCCTGCCGCTGCAAAATTTTGACACGATATCCTCGGCATTCGGTCATCCACTGGCCTCGCCGCGCCTCGCCTCGCCTCCCCTCGGTGCGCCCAACCCCGCCTCGGCTCGGCGGCTCCCGCATAAAGCACGACACGAAAGCCGGGACCTCGACGTCAACCCGGCCCCCGCTCCCTCCCCCACCCCTCAACGACCGTCCGTCCGTCCAACAGCGTCGTCGTCTCCATGTGTCACGAGCGCGTTACGGGCGGCGCTTGACGTTGACGAGGACCCCGGGCAAGGACGCGGGACGGCGGGTGGCGGGCGGCGGCGGGGAGGGGGACGAGGTGCAGATGACGACGCCGCGACATGTTATCCGCCAACTCACACACACACACACACACACACATATGCACAGGGGGCAGGCGGACACAGAGAACGTATGCGTTTATGCAAATGTTGTTATAGTTCTGATTGTTCTCGGCGTTGTTGTTCTGGCTGCATAGTTGCAGTTATTGCAGTTGTGCTGTTTGTTGTTGTTGTTATTATTGTTGTTGTTGTTGTTGTTGTTGCTGCTGCAACTCGAGAAGAACATGAAATGGGCTTCTATCGCTTGCGAGAAATTATTGGACACGTTGTCTTGGACTCGACTCCGGATCCATTTTTAACCGCGTCGTTGCCGCCGTCAATCGGGGGAGAGATTGAGAGAGAGAGAGCGAGAGGGGAGAAGAGTGACAGAGAGAGAGGGAGGGAGGGAGAGAGCTGACGGCGGCGATTGGGCGAATTCGGACTTCCGCCAGGGCAGCCGGCGACACATGAGCCAAGAAGCCGAGGCCAGTCGACTGCAGCAAGTGACCGGAGCAAGGCGGGAACAAGAGAGAAAGAGGGCGAGAGAGGGAGAGAGGAGGAGGGAGGGAGAAAGAGGTCGTTGTTTGGCCAGGGCACCGCCATTTTGTCATAAAATGTCGCACGCACGATGCGCTGGGCTTGAGTGACGAATGGCGGACGAGACAAAGCCAGCGACAACGGCCGGCGATTCATTCGGCGAACGAAGAAACGGATAAGGACGGATAAAAAAGCCTCCCTGACTTCGTCTCCACTGAGGGAGACCAGAAAGTCCTTGATGCCAACGGCCGGATAAGGCCGGATAAGAGGGAATTCGATCCATTCGCACCGCACTGATTTCAATTTTGTCGAAATCACCATGTTTGATCTTTAGCTTACTTTCGCCCCATGTTTGCCCAAGAGGTCGAATTCCGAGATCCACACACACACACCCACGCGCACGCTCACAGCAACCCATGCTGGCCTTATCCGGACGCTGCCCTCGTTGCTCGAATTTCGTGTCTCCGGCGACGTGGTTTATGCAGCTGGGCTCTCTGTTGTCGGGGTCGTCATCGGCGACATGTCGCAGGGAGTGCAACAACAACAACAGCTACAAAAACGGCAAGATTTAATAAAACACTCAACTCGGTGACAACAATTGCTGCTGCTGCTGCTGGTGGATTCAGCGACTACGACGACGACGACGACGTCGACGACATGGTGGTGGTCACCGAAAATGGCTTCCAACGCCATGCCATGTTATGGCACTTGGACATGGCAGCCAGTGATGCCTCAAGTAGTCGTCAAGCCAAAGGAACAACAACAGCAACAACAGCAACATCTGCGATAAACAAACGTATGTTCGCTGAAGGCACACGATTAGGCCGTGTTTTTTGGACTCAACTACTGTGGCGAACAAGGGGAACACGAGAACAACAACAACGGCAACATCAACGGCAACAAAAATTGCAACAGCAACAATGACCGGCAACAACAACAACGACTGAACGCAACAACCCAATCATAACGAAACCCAAGCGCCGCTCGTTGGAATTTTTTCGCTTCCCGCTCCTGGCAACCAAATGAAACCCCTTCAAATCGCTGCGCCAACCAACAACAACAACAGACACAAGGGGCCTAAAAACAGCAAAAGCAACAACAGCAGCAACAGCAACTCATTTCCAAACATTGCGTGCCTCGCAGTCATCATCAGAATCGCATTTGAATGCATTTCACTTTGGGGTTCGGGCCGCATGTCATGGCGTCTGATGGCAGCACAAATGGCGGACCGACCCCACCTCCCCCCACCCTCCGAAACTGCTCCCCTCGGCCCCCTAGAGGGAGACGGCTGCAGTCGCTGCCTTGTCGTCGTCGTCGTCGTCGCCGTCTATTTCGACTTAAGGCTGCATTTCGGCCCCGCTCCCGCCCCACCCCACGTCGTCACCGCCGCGCCCAGGACCGGGGAGGCGGATTCGAGTGCGCTTTGAACGCATCCGTCGTGCGTGGGTCGGCGGCTGTCGGGCGTCGGGCCCACGATAAGAAAACACGCAAGAGCTCGGGGTCCTCAGTCGGAGTCAGAGTCGGTGCCGTTGTCGTTGTCGACGTTGTCGGCGTCGATGTCGATGTCGATGTCGTCGTCGTTGTCGTTGTCGGTGCCGGAGAATGCACTCTGGCTGCCCGGCGCGGCCGAGGGCGGGCCACCATTTGGGGAGTTGCGTGCGGTTCGGATAACGAGCAGAGAGTTCTAATGGACGTATTCCAATGAGGTGTCGTGGCCTCTACCGTGGTGGAGTTCCACGCAGCAGCTTATTAATTGCGGGCTTTTCGTAGTTAATGATTATCCGTTGCACCATTCGAGCGATTAATTTATTATCCACTTCACTTGCATAACACAGAAATACGATACAGTTGTTTGGATGATCGAATTCCCTCAGCATGTGCTGTCGTTACTATTATCCGTGAGTAATTTCGAAATGTTTTCCGCATTATCCGCAAACGCCAAAGTGAATATTTTTACATTTTTCCATAAACAATTACATTATCCGAGGGGGAAATCGTTATCTGAATGAAACGACTAACTAAATTTTACTTTAAATTGGTAGTTTTGACGTCAGAAGCCTATCCAGGGAGGTCAATCTATTATCCGAAGGCATTGGACTCTTATCGACTGCAATAAATCGACTATCCGTAGGCTTTGAACACTTATCCGGCAACGAATTGCGATTATCCGAGGACGCTACAACTTATTCGACACCGTTTGCTCGCATCCCAACATCACTGGCACTAATTTGATCATGATTTCACCATTATCCGGCGAAATTTCTCGTCCGGATTCGAGTCCTCGCCTGTGTTAGCGCCGGAAGCAGCAGCGGCGCGGCCCACTGTGCGGTTCCTCGACCCGCCCGCAACATGGACGCCGGCCGAAGCCGAGGCCGAGGCCGATGCCTTGGGGCGACACACGAGAGCCGACAACGGCGCTGCTGCACCCTCGTTGACCTCGCTGCCAAATTGCGACCGGCTCGTGTTGCGCCTCGCACGACGGCGGCCACGGTGGCGGCGAATGCGACGGCGACATCATTGGACGACAGCGACGACAATGGCGGACTCAACCACAACAACAGCAACAGCAGCAGCTACAACAACGTGGCCGACGCGTCGCTGCTGCATAAACATTCTGCAATGCATTCCTAACACGATACGCGTTATCCGGCCGAGTGTCCTTTGTTGCACTTGGAGAGTGTTGCAGCTGCCCGATGTGGTTGTTGTTGGTGTTGGAGTACTTGTTGTTGCCGCTGTTTGGACGCCGCTGGTGTCCTCGCTGTCGGTCGCCGATGTCGCTGGCGGTGGCTGCCGGGGGTTCTGGAAATTGCTCTGGCTCGCTTGGTCGTCATCATCATCGTGTTGTTGTCGCTGGCATTGTTGTCTTTGGCGACTCTCTTTCTTTCCGTTGGCCTCGCCCTCCCCCCCCCCCCTCCCGCCACCTACCTCTCTCGCTCTCCCCTCTCGTGTTTTCCATCCATTTTCGGGCTCAGCAACATTTTGCACTTCTTATCAGCGTCCGAGCGAGATTCGCTTTTTTGCTTCTGCCTCCTCGCAGCATTGTTGTTTTCATTATCGTTATTGTTGTTATGGTATATTGTTGCTTTGGCTGCACTTGTTGTTGTTGTGGTTGTTGTTGTTGTTGTGGTTGTTGGGTTTATTCAGACCACCACAGCGTGAAACTCCGGCGACGCCACCGACGTACACGACTCGGAGTCGAGGCCAGGCCAGGCGAGTCGAGTCGGGTCGGGTCGAGCTTCGGGACGCTCGCTCGCTCATATTGGCTCGTAAACAATCGCTGGATATGGAGGACATGGAGAATGTAGTGGCTCGAAAATGAGAATTTTCCATTAGGCCAGTGCGATATTCCGACACCGACGCCGACACCGACGCCTCCACCGACTTCGCCACCGTCTCCTTTGCAACTCCTACTCATTCTCCAACTCCCCTCCCCCTCCCCCTCCCTCTCCTCATCAGCGTCCCTGACCCAGCTCGACTTCTGACTTCTCGTCCTCCGACTCGAGCCACTCGTCTATGTCTTTGCCGGAGCGAGGGAGCGATTGGGAGGGAGCGGGAGGAAGAGCGAGAGTGTGTGAGTGTGTGTGGTGGAAGTGGAAATAATGGAAATTTGCACTTTGCCCGTATTTTCAGAGCCCTGCCCTCGCCCTCGCCCCACTTCCCTCCTTCGCGCCTTCCCCTGGCCCTCGCTCGATTCGCTCTTCGTTTCGGAAATGTAATTGCGGATAAGAATCTCACGACAGCTTTTACGTGCATATGTGTGCGAGCGCTGGTGGCCGCCCCTGCCACGCCCCCATTCCCTCCAAGTGCTGAGCTTTCGCAGGACTCCGAGTGTTCGCTGCATGTTTGGACACCGTCCTGGAACCCGTCCTAAAGCTCGAGTCCTCCGAATGACCTCTGAAAAATGAATGCCTATCCGCTTTATCCGGGAGCTTATTCGATATCCCTTCTGCGGCATTTGCTGTGTATTGCTCGTTATCCGAGGACGACGGCGATTATCCGGATAGATCGGGCTTCACTTCCTATTTAAAGTGAAAGTTTCATTCGATATGATTTATTCAAGTTGATTGAAAATATGTGCAAAATTTCGAAGAATAATTGCAATCAAATTCTGAATGAACATTTGTCTCGAAATTATCAACGAATAATTGTAATATTAACGTAGATTAGTTCACAGTGAAACTGATTGCAATCTTGGAACTTGTAATCGAAAGTATTAAAATTGTTGTTCCATTACATTTTCTTGTTATTATCAGCCTTGTCTTCAGTATTTTAAATTGAATGTTTTTTTCTATTCGCAATACTTCCATAATTTTAAATGTGGATCAATTAAATTAAGACTTCCATTATCTAGTGTTCGTTTTTCTGACCGTTTCCTCACTTTTTAATAGTTCCATTATTGAATAAGACTTTCGGGCTCCAAGCCTTATCCGTCGTCGGAGCCGGATTCCAGCCGTACGGACCCGCGGATCCCCGACCTAGGGATGGAAACGTGGTCCCGACTGATTCCAAGGATCGCTGCAGGTTTCGCCTAATCCTGCCGCCGACACCGGCAGCAGCAGAAATAACAACAGCAACAACAGCAATAAGTGGCCTTGCACACAAAGCCGCAATTGTTGCGAGATATGGCTCTGTCTACCTCTCTCCCTCTCCCTCTCCCTCTCTCTGGCTGCCGTTGAAGCCACTCTCCCTGTCCCTCCGGGTTGTCAGCCATGCGTTTGTCAACATTTTTGCCGCTCTCGCCGGCTCGTCGCCGTCGTCGCCGCCGTCGTTGTTCAAAACTCAAAACGATTTGCGTTTGCATCGGAGATAAAAACCGCAGCTTAAAGCCTTTTGTGAGATCTCCCCCTTTCCCTCTCGCTCCCACTCTGCGCTCTTGGTGCCCTGGCCGTGGCTGGAGTCGGGGCTTTCCGGAGGCTTGAGGCGGCTTCTGGTCGCCGTCACCGACTGCACGAATGTCATATTGTGCGGAAGAGGAAGCGACGCCGCACCCCCGGACCTCGGACCGGCCGGACCCCAGACGACGGCAACAATTATAACGAGACCAACATCAGCCAACGGCATCCTCGCAGTAGTAGCAACAGCATTAGTAGCAACAAAGCAGCGAGCGTCGAGCAGAAGAAGACGAAGACAAGAGAGGTTACAGCGAGCCGGACTCGCAGCTCGGCCTCCTCCACGAGCGTCGGCATCAGAGGCAGTGGGAGCTGGACCAGGAACCGGAGCCGGAGCAGGAGCAGGACCAGGAGCAGCAGCTGCGTCTGATCTCTGGACATTTGTTTCGCAAAAATTCCAACCGACCACAAACGAACGACGAATCCGGGATCCGGTGAATTGTGACAGGCCGAGCGAAAGCCAGCGGAGGGGAGGCGAAATGAAAATGGAATAGCAAATTGTTGGCATCCAGAGACGGAGACGGAGACGACGATGGAAATGGCAGTGGAAATGGAGCTGGAGCTGCAGAAATTATGGTGCGGCTCTCGGAGGACTAGAAACCATATTCCATGTGGCTTCGCAGCCGGAATCGAGATGCAGCCACCAAGATGGACGGGTTCCGGCGGACCGGGCAAAGGGAGGGGTGCCAGAAGAGGGTGGGGGGAGTTCAGAGCTCCCGGAACCACCCAACCCAAGCCCAAACCCCACCCAGCCCACAGTCGCGCCCAGCTGCGGAGTCAATCGTTGGCCAGTCACTCTTCCACTTCCCTGCGAGACGAAGACTCCACAATCCATTGTCCATTGTCGCCTCATCGATCGGTTGGTGGCTCTACCGATCGGTCGCCGCCGTCTGTCGGCTGTCGTCCTCCTGGGAGCGAGAGATGATCGATGCGGCGGGAAAACCTTTGGCGCCACGCCATTCGCCGCGCGTCTCCGACTCGCCTGGGACGGAGGGAAGACTGGAGCAGTAAAGGAATAACGAAATTAACAACAAGGCATTAAAGGAAGCCAATAAAAACTACAAAGTTCCCGAGAGCACAAACAACAGGTCCACAAAAACAATTGCAGCACACACAGCAACCACAATGACGATGACTACAGCAGATCGCCAGAATGCAACAACACGATCGAACGAGATCATAAAATCCAAGAGACGTCGGCGTCTGGGGCCGCGAGACGAAATGCAACGAGTGTGGTAAATCTTTTGACAACTGTGACCACACGTTGTTGTTGTTGTTGTTGTTCTTACCGTCGTTATTGTTGTTGTCGTCGTCGTCGTTTCCCTCTGATGCTCTGCCAGTGGTTGCTGGTGCCACACACACCGTTGCCAGTCGTAAAAATCGCGGATCTTCGCCAGCAGCAAAAACAACAAACAGCAACATGTTGTCGGCTACCGCTCGCGCAAGGACCCCGGCCCCGATCGTGCCGAAGGAACAGCCTCGACTCCGGGCCCGGTTCCGAATCGCAGGCCGGAGTCCGGAGTCCGCGTCTAACGCAGAACGAATGATAAACTCATAAATTTCGATATTAATTTGAGAAGGGGGGCAACAACAACAACAACACCAACAACAATGTTGGTATCGATCGCCATGGAGCATAAAAACAGCAACAACAAAATCAGAGCCAACAACTCCATCCATCCACGACAGCAACAAGATCGAACGGAGTTCCTCTGAGAGCCGGCGAGTGCGCGGGAATCAGAGCGAGATGGATAGAGGAACACGGAGAACAAACGGGAGAGAGAGCGAGAGGGAGATGTAGTGAGGGACAGAGAGAGAGAGAGAGGTAGAGAAACCTTTTGCCATCAGTTTTACTGGCGATCGTAAATCATCGAATTCCGAAACAGAAGTGATCCGAATGCAGGCTAAACATCTGTACGCATATTTATAGCTACAAGACCAGTAACAACAACAACGAAAATAGCAGGAACAACAACAACAATAGCAACCACTACAACAACAATAGCGACTAGTACAACAACACCACCGACAACAGTAACATTAGCAACAACAAGAAGAGGTGGAACGCGAGCAATTACAAGAAACCCATAAAAAGTGCGTACCTTTTGAAGTTTATGAGTTACAACTGCGATTTGTTGTTGTCGGTGTTGTTGTTGTTGTTGTTGTCTTTTGAACGATCGCCGATCCATCTGTCTATCTGTCCGTCCGTCCGTCCTTCGTCCCTGACAGACATACGGAGATATTTGTCGTTGCCAACTTCCTCCTCCTTCCCGATTCGTTCCGACCTCTCGAGACCCAATAAAACAAGACGAGAAGAGGTTTTTATTGTTGTAGTTGTTGTTGTTGTTGTGGAGTTGAGCGTTTAGTTTATGATCGATCAGTCTATTAAATTAAAATCGAGCAACAAAAACAACACGACACGACACAAGCGACCGACCGACCGTCGACCAACCAGCGGCCGATCGATCGACCGGCCACGATCGGCAACAGCAACGGCTGACATGACAGTCAGGATGGTTGTTGTTGTTGTTGTTGTTGCCTTTGCCTCAGATACTGCTTGAAATGGATCGGATTCCGACGCGATCCACAACGACATTCATTTTATTTGCCTGCACCTCGCCGAGCTCACGATCCTCGCTCGCCCCATCTCCCATCTCGCCATCGCCCCGTCGGCCCCCCCCCACTTGGCGCCCTCGTCGACGGCACCCGGCCCGTCGACCGTGTCGTCGGGAGGCTCGGCCCACACGCTGTCATAACTCGCCTGTGAATTGGAGCATTTCTATCCACGTTCCCGGCCCACGCCGCCATCAGCCGCCGATCCCACCAGGCTCCGACGTCGACTCCGACTACGACAACGACTTCTACTCCGACTACGCCTCTGAGTCATCGTCGGTGACTCGCCTCGAGCCAAGTTGGATCGTCTTGTGTTTCTTGTTTCAGTCGTCATTGTTCGCTGATCGATGCAGTGATCGATTTTACATGCATATGAATTGCATCTCCAAGAGATCGATTGATGGCTTGATGGATGGCCCGAGAGCATCGAACAGGTCGCAGGCTTCTGTTGGCCGAGTTTGCATGAGTCGAGGCAAGGATTTACGATGCATTTTGATTGAAGGGAATTATTTTTATTAATAATAGAAATATTCGAGATTACCATCTTGTTGGATCGATGATCAGAAGATAATGTAGAGAAATGATGAGCAACAACGAGAAGACAAAACGCCATCCTAATTTGACTGAATTCTGTTGTAAATTTTTGAACAAATTCGCCATTAAAATCATGAGCTTTTTCAAAATAAATACAACTAAATTACATATATTAAATATGAAGAAAAAAATAAAAAATATATTTAAAATTATTAAAAACATTTTTAGAATGAAGCAAGGAAAATTGAAAATTTTCAAACTTTGGTGGCCCCTAGAAGCTACATATACAGAGACATGTCCCCAGTTCACCTCATACCGACGATTAGAGGTTTCCACCACTGCCCCAGACCCCGTGGCACCGGGCGCCACCATCAGGTGACGACCATCGACCAGCGGAAGGACGAAATTTACCAACTGCCTCCCTGGAGCCGGGTCTGGCACGGCGACTTCGCGGCAAATTTATTGAGACTAATGGAGTATTTAATGATCGCGGCTCGATGTCGACCGGCGGACCGACCGACGGGACGACACAATCGATGGATCGGTGAACGGTCGTCGATCGGTCGATCGATCGGTTCAGGTGCACCTCGCGCCGAGGAAGACAAAAAGGTTGGCGATCGTCGCATTTCTGGCATTACATCAATTGTAATGGTCGGCATTTATTTCATTTTATTGAGTCGTTCCATAAATTGCCACGGTTCTGGTTTTTCCAGCGCCACAGTCATCATCTTCCTCATTGTCGGAATCAGTTCCATCGCCGTCATGATCGGCCATTTGCGGTTTGCCGTTTTCCATCGGACTGCGGGTCGTTTCGGAGCGATCGATGGCACCGGAATGCCATGCGACGAGTCGGCGCTTGTTCCTGTGACAAGATCAAAGCGATCGAGGCCGCGGGGGGACGAGAAGGCGAGGATTCTCCATCTTCTTCTTTTGACCAGCTTTTCCCCGGCCCCGGCCGTGCCTGTGCCCAGAGCCCAGAGTCCAGCGCCGAGAGGTCGACGAGAAAAGCTTGAATTTCATTAGACTACAGCGAAGTCGTGACCAGGTTGTTGTCGATGACGGTGTGAAGTGATTGCAGTCACCTCTCCTCCTCCTCCTCCTCCACCTCTTCTAGGGCCCCGAAGGTCCGGTCCGTTGCTGTGTTCTTGGAGCCAACATGGCTTTTACGGTCAATTGAGTTTAATTTTCTCCTCGCCTCGCGGCCGAGGCGTGCAAATTGCTGTTGAAAATCATTTTCGTTTTGGCAATTTTCCGAACGTTTCCCCGATCATGTCCTGGGACTGCGAGAGCCGACTTCCCCGATCACCGGCCACTCAGAAGCCATCGCCGTCCATCGAGGTGAAGGCGAAGTCGAAGTCCGTGAGTAGATGTGTAAAATTACACGATCGCAGCGACATTGCGGGCGCTTCTCCTCCCGCTCCTCCTCTCCTGGCGATGGCGATCAGCGGCGGCCACAGGCACCGCGAGGGGTGGACGGAGGGGGGACGGCGGAGAGCGGAGGGCTGGAGCAGCCACCGGCAGCAGCAACAATAAAAACCAAGTGTGAATAACAATTCCTGAGGATCCAGAACAGATCGGCTCAGATCGCAATGGCTTTTAATGCTTTGTTTCCAGCGCTCGAACCGGGCTCGAACCAGACCCCAGGGCGAGCCGGGCTTCTTCGAGTCTCTGGACAGAAGTTCTGTTGTCATTGTTGGCGTCGTCGACGTCGTCATCGTTGTTGTTGGCAGTGTTGCCGCTCGTTGTTGTTGCCGTAATGGGGACTGTTGTTCTTGTGGTTGTTGTGCCTGTTGTCGCTGCTTCAGTTCCTCGCGTTTTGGCCTCTCGTGGCTGGCGTTGGAGGTATTTTGGTAATTGAACTGACATGGCTAATAGCTGTGCTCCATGGACATTTACATCGATCGCACGGACGTTTAGAGTTTGCGGCGGTTGCGGCTCCGCTAATTTGAGTTGAAGTGGCGCGCGAGCCAGGGGTTCACAAACATTACCAGAAGTCACTCAACCAGTTCATTTAAGCGATTTCTATAAATCACTTTCGATTACGGAAAATCTCCGAGTTTTTATAAAAATCAATCGCATTATACCTTAGCAATTTTATTTCAGTTCATTTTATTCATTTTCATTTCGTTTCCATTCGCCTCTCGGAAAAGGTTTCTCTCTCAAACTTCTCAGAGGCTTCGAGGATCCCCTGCCGGCGTGCTTGGGAACCCCTGGACCACCTCGGGCCGGACCACGAGTTGTGGCCGCCACAATGCGAGTTGACATTTGCCTCCACCCAGTTGGAACTCCTGAGACTTCTGTGGACGCCGCGCGAAGGCGAGGCGAACGAAGGCGAAGCCAGGCGAGACGACTTAAACCAGATCTCGGCTGGCTCGGAGTCGCCTCCAACTCATTTGGAGTCGCCGAGGCCTGCACCGTCGAAGCCGAAGTCGCCGCAGTCCGGCCTCCGACTTTTTCGGCTCTGGCTTCGATGGCTTGGCCGGAGCCGTTCGGACTCGAGGAGAATTCGAAGTCGAGGGAAGCCGTCGTTGTCGTCGGAGATGGAGTCGGAGTCACCAACACCGCCACCGTCGTCGTCGTCTCCGTCACCGCCGTCGGTGTCGTTCGCCGTCCTCCCCCGGCTTCAAAAGCAATTTTAAAAATTACATCGTGATGTGTTCAGTGCGAACCTTTAAATGCTTCGAGTTCACAGCAATTTTCTGGGCCTGGGCATCAGGCATGGGTTCGTGGATCATCGGCAGGGTGCAGGAGAAGGAGGAGGAAGCGATGGCGATGGCGATGAAGAGGACGAGGACGTGGACGAAGGGAAGGTGGGAGAGGATGAAGGACAGGATCGAGCAAATGGCTTCGGCCAGGGTTTCGCCTGCTTGGTCGCTACAGTTACAAACAAGCGCCGTTTACAACACCAATAACAACAGCCACCAAAACAACAACAACAATAACACCAATAACAACAGAGCAGCAACCACAACAGCACTAACAACAACAACAACATCGCCAATTGGATAACAACGGGAGAACAATTTCGAAGGCGCTTTCGCTCAGGCGCTTCCATCCCATCCCATCCGATCCGATCCGCTTCGATCGGATCCGACGGGCCCGGTCAGGTTCGCTTCAGGTTCAGGCTGAGCCTCGCCGCGGCTCCAGCGACTGCAACGGCACCGGCAATGGGTTCGGATTCGGTTCGCTCCGGTCGATTTGCAATTGCTTCGTGTGCAAGAAAATTAGTTTCGAACAAAAAACTAATCAAGTGCGGTGCGCCATCGCCATCGCCAGCCACGCCACGGGCCCCAGTCGGCCAATCGAAGGCACCACCAACTACAACAACGACAACAGTAACAACAACAAGTAGTGCCACAACAACCAGGACCATCAGCGATGAACCCTCAACAAGCGACGACGACGACGACGACGACGAAGGGACGCCAACGTTGAACGCGTCTTGACGGCGTATTAAAAGATAAACTCCAAGGTGCAAAGCCAGGCCACGTCGTGGCCGGGGGAGGAGGACGAGGGGGAAGGTGGGGGGCGGGGGGCAGTCGATCGCTCTGCATGCATGCATATAGTATATAGTCATTTGCAGTATCGGGATACATGCCTTCGGGAGGACTTCATCACTCGACTCCGGTCGACTCCGCTCAACGCGACTCGACTCGACTCGACTCGAATCACTGAACCGAGCTCGACGTGCGGCTCAGCTGCATGCGATTGCGCCATGTTTAAGCCAAGTTACCATTTTGTTGTTGCCATTCCCATGTTGTTGTTGCAAACCCCATGTAGTTCTCGTTGCTTTTGTTGTCGCTCGTCGCTCGTGGCGGCCAACTGTTGATGGTTCAGGCGGTCGCACGTCGTCCTCGTCCTCTTCCTCGCCCTCCTCCTCGTCGTCGTCTCCGCGGCTCGTCTGGAGTCGTCGAAATAATCCTCGCTCTTCGCTCCAATTCGCGAGACGAGACTTTGAAGCGGTTCAGCTGGAGTTCGCGTCCCCTCCATCTTCATTCTGATTCCACCTCCTCCTCCGTCGGCGACCTTCCTTCGTCTTAGTCCCCTCCTTCGTCCTCCTCCACGTTTTCGTCTTACTCCTCCTCTTTCATCTGCTCGTCCTCCATCTTCATCCTCAACCTCATCCTCGTCCTCGCCCTCGTCCCCATCGTCGTCAACGGGGCTCAAATGCAGGTTTGCTCCATTTGTTGTTGTTACTGCCGTTGCTATTGTTGTTGCTGTGGCTGTTGCTGTTGCTCGCGCTCTGCAGTCTGCAATTCGTGAAGTAATTACTATAATTACCTTCAAGGTAGATTTTCCAAAATGATGATGGTCGCAGTTCCTGCCAACTGCAGCCACGGAGACTCGAAGTCGAAGCCGGAGTCGAAGCCGGAGTCGGAGTCGTCGGAGCCACAACTCGAGCAACAACAACTAGAACAACAACAATAAGAATAACAACAATGAGAACAACAACAATAACCGAAGGCGGTGCAGGAGCAACAGCAACAGCAACAACAACGGCAACATTCAAGAATCACCCCAGATCTCGAGACACATCTGTCCGTCCCACTGGATGTCTGTCCGTCTGTCCGTCCATCTGTCTGTCTCTCGGTTCGCTGCTGCTGCTGTTAACTCCTTTTCGATATAATTTGTGTTTTGTCTTAAATGTTTCTCCCGTTTATCCAGCAGTTGTTATTTTTGTTGTTGTTGTATTTGTATTTGTTATTATTAACTTGGTTCGCTCAAGCCTTGGCTGTTTTTTGTCTCTCCCTCTCATTTTCTCCAAGCCGCTGACTCTTTCTTTCGCTTCATTTTTGTTGGACCGATTTTTCTTCTTGTTCTCCTCCTTGCCATTGTTGTTGTTATTGCCATTTGTTGTTGTTTCTTTCTTCTTTTATCATTTTGCAGTTGTTCTTATTATTGCTGTTGTTGTGAATTTCGTAATTTTTACTCTCGTTGTTTTCGCTGTAGTTGGTTTTTGTAGTTCTTATTGTTGTTGTTGGTGTTGTTGTTGTTGTTGCTGACTAAAAGTTTAATCGGAAATTGAACCTCTCGGAGTTGTTTTTGCTTCCCCATTAGTCGGGAACACGAGAGCAGTTGTGGCCAGGAGTCAAAGTGTTGCCAATTCGCTATTCCCCGTCTCCCCTCTCTGCCTCCCTCTCTCACGCTCTTTCTTCGTCATTCTCGTCGCCGCCGTCGTCGTCGTATGCATTGCAATATCCTGATTTGGAAATTACAAAATGATTGGATTGATGTAAGATTGCATGTTCCCTCCGCAAAATTACCGACCTCGGCTGCAGTTACTGCCGACCCCCCCCCCCCTCTCTCTCTCGCTCTCGCTCTGCTTCTCCACCCCTCCGTTTAGGGTTATTTTTCCTTCGTTTCGGTTCGCCTAGTTGCTGTTGTTGCTGTGATTGCAAAATCGATAAATTATATAATGAAACTAGCAATATCGGCGAAACACGAATCAGAACCAGAGACTTCATTGTTATAATTACAGTGGCTGCACCGAGACCGAGTGCAGACGTCCCGCTCGGCTCCCCCTCGCCCTCGCCCTCTCTCTCTCTCTCTCTTTCTCTCCGTCGCTCCGTGATTATCCCCAGTCGCTTGGAATGTCCTTCGGAGGTCGCTTTGGAGGCCGCGTTCGATGGGCGACGGAGGGAGGCAGGAGGAAGCAGGATTCACGATATAGAGCACTTGATATATAATAATAACAGAACACAGAAGATTCCGATCAATCGATCTTGATCGAGGAATTAGTAGGAAGATTGGAACAATGTTGAGTCTTGCATTTGGTGATGAATGAATAAAGAAATTACCTTTTTAGTTCACTTCTATTCAATCTAATGATCTAGAAAGGTGTAAGGTTCAATTTAATTAAAATAAATAATAAGGAAAAGTAGAAAAAATAAAATAAAATGGAAACGGAAAGAAATTTGAAGAATTTGAAAGGCACAGGACGGCGAAGGAAGGCCTGAATCGAAGTCAGGTTTCCAGAGAACTTTCCAGAGAAACCCAAACTTCTCACTTTGTAATACAAAATCAGTGGCGAGAGAAAGAGACCGTTTCAATGTGCGACTGAAGACGTTCCATCTATCTCTCTCTTTCGTCCTCTCCCTCTCCCTCACCCTCCATGAATGTGATGAGCACTGAGTTAATTCAGAAATCGCACAGACTTGTGCAGAAGACCGATTCATAATGGAAGACCGACCACATCAAACGCTGCTGTTGCTGTTGCTGGTGCTGTTGAGCAAATGTCAACAACAATAAGAGCAAGTGGAATGACAGGGAGGTTGGGGAAACCAACGAAGCCCACTTTACAAAAATTCGTTTGTTTTAGAATTTTTGGTCTTATTTATTCATGAATTTATGAGACACTAAATTATGCTTTGCTCGCCATGGTGAGCAGCCCGAGAGACAGACGAGGCCAGCCAGAGCCGAGCAGAGCCGACCAAGGCAGGACACACTCCCACACACACTCACATGAACTCAACACACCCACTCCCCCATTCACTGCATCGCATCGTCGAGTGCGTCGAGAGAATCCCAGAGGTGTCTGGAAGGAGGTGGAGGAGGAGGTGAAGGAGGCGCCAGCAACACTTGAGCTTCTGCTTTCCCGCTTCTTTTCATCGCCATCGCCATCGCCATCTCCTTCTCTTTCTTCGTCTTGCTTTTTTGTTTCCATCTCCCTCCCTCTCTCTCTCTCTCTCTGTCAGCGAGAGCTCCGCTCTGTCTCATTTCAAGTAGATTTCCCCTGGTTGATGCAAATATTTCAGCCAACCACTCCGGGCCGGGTGAGAAAGAGAGCAGCAGAGTGAGTTGAGTGAGGGGAGAGAGGTATGGGAAGGGGAAGGTGGGGGGGAGGTGGAGCGAACTCAAGTCGGGACAGATATCACATAATATTCCATGGCAATAAATTACATTTGTAGGCGTTGGCAGGTGTCGCCAGCGCTGTCTAAATTCGCGATAAATCTTCATACGAAATGAATTTCATAGCAATTGCTTCAGTGAGTAGCAACAGAGGCAGCAGCGAACTCAACAACAACAGCAACAACAACAACAATAACAACAACAATGACAACAAGAATAAAAGCAACAACATATAAGAATAGCCAGAGCAACAACATCGCAAGGCAACAGCAGGACCAGTAACAGCAGGAGCAACAACAACACCAGCGACCAGTGCCGGAAACAGCAACAAAAACTGTCAGAGCGAAACAAAGTGGGAAGAGACTGAGCGAGCGAGACGGAGTGGGAAAGGAGAAGCGACCGAGGTCGTCGAGTCGCAGACATCGGGAGTTAATAAAACACTGCGCAGCAGAGGATTATAAACTCCGACTCCGAGATGAGGCGAGAAGAGGCCCGGAAGTGGAAGAAGTTCGACCAGGGTTGGAGGCCACGGCACGAGGTGACCACCATTGTCGAAAATACCCCATTACACTCCACCACATAACGACAATACATTAACTATATTATAGAATTCTATACAGAAATATGTAAATATATGAGCACAAATGGCTGCGATCCCGATTTTAGTACGTCTTTGACATCATCATGTAAATACTGCAGATGAAGCGCGTCAGCTGCGGGGAAGGAAATTAATTTTTAAACAATTTTCATCCAAACTCGCGATGAATTACCGAAAGGGCGGTGGTGACCGAGAGCGGCATGAGGCCGGCGATGTCCATGGCCTCGATGGACTGGGCCCGCATCAGCATCAGGCGGACGGTCCGCTGCTGCGACTTGTTCAGATAGTACCAGTGGATGTTGTAGATCTCGGCGCAGAACTGATCGTTCTATGAGGAGAGAATGAGGGAGGATAATGTGAATTATTCAGGTGCCTCGGATGGGAAGCCGTCGGTGCAGGATACGAATACGAACGCATTTTTCGATCTCGGTGCCCAGAATGCAGTAATCGTAGATCCAGTGGAAGCCGCAAATCAGATACGCCCAGGCGGCCGGCCAGTCCTTGGTGAGCATGATGAACAGGGTCAGCAGCACCGAGATCACCCCGCATGCGATTTGAACGGTAATGATCCAGTAGAAGATGTAATTGCAGTGCTTGGTGAATCTGTCGGCGACACAACCACAACTGAGAGGAATCGAAAGAAAGATCAAAGTATATGGATTACTCGAAGTAGGACTGATGCCACTTGAGGATGTCCAGGAGGCTGTCGGTTATGACTTCCTCGGGCACCGGTCCCTTCGTCTCTTCGGCGCACTCGTCGTCCTGTTTGACCAGCTCGTTGAAGTCCTCGATTTTCAACTTGAATATATAGAAAAAGACCAGGGCATGAATCAGATAGATCAGGACAAACATATCGCTGGCGAAAAGACCGAAGGCTGCCATCAGGACACACGTGGTCTGGAAGGTGATGGTCAACCAGTAGCCCTTGTCGGTGTTCACATCCAGGCCGGGTATGTAGAAGTGCAACTTGTGCCGTTGGCCGGTGAGGACCATCACAACGAACGGCACGAGTATCAGAGACAAGGCCATTTGCAAGTAGACTAAGCCAAGCAAGCGTAGAATCTTCCCCAAGCGAGTGCAGCTTGTTCGCAAGGCCTCTCTGTAGCGG
Source organism: Coelopa pilipes (assembly GCA_947389925.1). Classification (NCBI taxonomy): domain Eukaryota; kingdom Metazoa; phylum Arthropoda; class Insecta; order Diptera; family Coelopidae; genus Coelopa; species Coelopa pilipes. The sequence continues at coordinate 42,738,292 of OX376697.1, read as the reverse complement.
GCGTCCAGTTGCTCGTAGTGATCGTAGATGTCCCTCAGCTTTATGTAGGCCTCGTAGTACATCTTCGAATACATCATGGCCGACATCAGCTTGGTCACGCCCGTCATCCCGCTGCCCATCATCACACAGAGCACCTCCAGCATGATGGTCCAATCTTCGTCGATGTTCGAGATCATCGTATTCAGGGAGAACGCGAAGAACATGGTGAGCAACAGAATCAGCGTATGTGTGCCGATGTTCATATTAAACTCCGACACGAGCACGTCGACTCGAACCAGCCGCGAGCAGAAACGAGCGAATTTCATATATCTCTCGAATATCACCGAAGGACGCATTTAGGTGAACTCTTCTCCAACTTCGATAGCACAAGAGTGCCAAACCCAAGATACAAGGTTGAACTTGCGTTACTTTTCGAGGTCTTATTTCCCGACAATTAGGACGTCATTCATCTGAAAATGTCTCCCCCAACCTTCGTTTCCCACAGCTAATACCTGGTAAATGTGGGAAACTTTACCTCCAACTCAGATGGCTAACTCGTATACTACATAAAACAATATACTATTCCCCATATTAACATATACCCCATGCTGACGAGTATGTGATGTCCCCACTAACGATATTTCAAATCCGCTACCATGATTTTATTCAACGGCTACTTTATTTAAGTATATTGTACTAATGATTAAAAATATTAATAATCGAACTAGTGATGGTGATACGACTCAGGCGTATATAGGCACCAGAGTACATAGTTCTTTAGGTCTTATAGAATTGCAACATCATCATAAACATGCTGTAGATGGATCGAGTGACCTGAATTATTAAAATTACATCAAGGACTAAGACCTGAAGGAGTGACCATGATAGTTACCGAGAGAGCGGTGGAAACCGACAGCGGAATGACGCCGGCGATGTCGATGCATTCGGCCGACTGAGCTCGCATCAGCATCAGGCGCACGGTTCTCTTCTGGCACTTGTTCAGCTTGTACCAATGGATGTTGTAGATTTCCTGGCAGAATAGATCGTTCTACGCAATGGGAGTGATAGGCGATTATTTTACATATCACACAATAGTAAGGTGACGAACACATATCTCGATTCTGGTCCCCAGGATGCAGTACTCGTAGAGAGCTGTGAAACCATATAGCAAATAGGCCCACGCCGCCGGCCAATCCCTAGTCAAAATGATGAACAACGTGAAGACGATGGACATGATGGCGAAACCGATCTGAACACTTATGACCCAGTAGAATATCTCGTTGGTTTCGTTGATAAATCTACCAATAACATTATTGTACTTCCGAAAAACGCATACTGATCAAGCGACTTACTCAAAGTACATCTGGTGCCACTTGACGATGGTATTGAGGTTCTGTGCCACCACTTCATTTGAAGGTTGATCCAAAATACGATTGTTCCCATTGATTTCTTCGACCATTACATTAAAATCCTCAATCTTTAGTCTAAAGATATCGGTATAGAGAACGGCATGAATTAGCAATATCAGCATGAACATATCGCCAGCATAGAGACCAAACCCGGCAATAAGAATGCCAGTCAAATGGAAGGCAAACGTGCACCAGAAGCCGTACTCAGTGGTAATATCAACGTAGGGGATGTAATAATGCATTAGCATGTATCGCCGTCCATTGTACAGTAATATCACAACAGGTATGAGGACCACAAACAAGACCATCTGTATGTAAATAAGGCCAACATAGCGTAGAATCTTTTCCAAACGTTCGCAACTCTGGTGCAGAGCCAACTGATACCGAGCATCCTTATCTAGATACGTTCTGTAGATCTCACTCAGGTTTCGGTGAAGCCGGTAGTATTTGGAGGTGTGGAGTATACCCGATACCATCTTTGAAACACCGGTCATTGCGGTGGACAATGTGGACATAACCTCAAGCATGATGGCCCAATCCGTGGGGATATATTTTATTATCGTGAATATGGAGAACGAAAAGTAAGTGACGATGAAGAAGCACAACACATACGTCACCCAATTCATTTTGTACATGGGAACAACGACATTAACTCCCAAGAGCCCGGCGCAAAATTGGACAATCTCCATATACCTCTCGTACTTTTCCAGAGGACTCATTTTAACTTTCCTTTTGTTCACTGAGCGAATCACAAAATAACTAAAGCTTCTCGCCTCCAAAGATACCTCTTTACACATTTTGTTCATATAATATAATAAAGTATAATTATAATGCATAAAGGTAAAAAAGTTGTTAAGGTGTCATTGAATAGGTTGCGTCCATGCAAGTTCTCACAATTAAAATGGACAGTTTTTGAGAAGTGGACTAAAAGTGATTTGCAATGACACCTAGTTACCAGAATATATAAGAGAATATTTAAAAATAAACTTAGTATTGAAGATTCATTCGCTTGAGTATTAGAATAGATCCAAAAGAAATGCTGAAACCTTTGAGGAAATTAAAAGTTTAAGCCAGAAAACCACCAAGTAATTTGTCAGATCAAAATGTAAACTTCTCAGGTGCAAAAATTGCTAGTTTATTAAAAGTGTAGACAGATTAAAAGATACAAAAAAATACACCGCAGCTTTAGAAATCTATCAATCTTTGTTCACTGGTTATTCAAGCAGCCACAAGGAGCATGTTGTGACTTAAAACAGTATCAATAGAAAAAACAATATTTATTGAATATTTAATGTCCCAAAAACTATTCTCAAGTGCTAATAGTGCAGAGTTCTAATAGTAATTTTCCTGTAATAAATAATAAGAATTTCAGAATATCTAGTCATAGAATTGCAACATCATCATAAACATGCTGTAGATGGATCGTGTGATCTGAAAAATAAATTTTCCATAAAAGATTGATACTCGAGGAAGACACCATTATAGTTACCGAGAGACCGGTAGAAACCGATAGCGGTATCACGCCGGCGATATCGATGCATTTGGCCGACTGAGCTCGCATCAGCATCAGGCACACGGTCTTCTTCTGCGATGTATTCAACTTGTACCAATGGATATTGTAGATTTCGTCGCAGAATTCATCATTCTACGCAAGGAGAGAGAGAGAGAAAATGAATTTACCTAGCACGCGATACTGAATGAGATAAACAAAGTGACGTACACATATCTCGATTCTGGTGCCAAGGATGCAGTACTCGTAGAGACCTGTAAAGCCGAGTATCAAATATGCCCAGGCCGCCGGCCAATCCCTAGTCAAAATCATGAACAACGTGAAAACGATGGCCATGCTGGAGCAAACGATCTGAGTACTTATCACCCAGTAGAATATATGGTTACAGTCCTTAGTAAATCTATCAACGACTTTATTATGCACATGGAAAACGAATATATTAAAAATAACTTACTCAAAGTAGCACTGATGCCACTTGACGATGTCATTGAGGCTCTGTAAAACTATCTCATTAGATTGTGGGTCCAAAGCTCGATCCCTCGCATCGATCTCATCAACAGCAACATTGAAATCCTCTACTTTTAGTTTGAATAATTCTGTATATAGTTCAGCATGAGTTAGATATACCAGGATGAACATGTCGCCCGCATAGAGACCAAACCCTCCAATGAATATGCAAATCGTATGATATATGAATGTACACCAATAGCCGTAGAAGGTATTAATATCAACGAATGGGATGGCAGAATGCAATAGCATATACTGGCGTCCATTGTACAATCTGACTCCGATAGGTATGAGGATCAAGGACAGTACCACCTGGACGTAAACAACACCAACGATACGTAATATCTTTCGTAAACGTGCACAACTCTTGTGTAGAACTAACTGATACCGAGAATCCTTTTGCTGATACTTCCTATAGATATCACCCAGGATTATATACAATCTATAATATATAGACGAATAAAGAACGGCTGATACCAACTTCGGTATGCCGTTCATTGAGTTTGACAATATGGATAGTACCTCCAGTATAATTGTCCAATCATCTTGAATGGATTTCAAAATCGTATGAATCGAGAAAGATAAGAACAGAAACATAGAAAAACATAACAAGTATGTCAACCATGTCATTGTGTACATGGGGTCAATGACATTCACTCCCAGGACGCTCGTACAGAATTTTAAAACACTCATGTAATTCTCAAATTTTTCTGCCGGACACTTTCTGACTTTCATTTCGAGTGAATATCAACGAGCGTTTTACAACCAAATCGCAACTAGAGGGCTATAATGATGACGGTTGCAGACTAAACTTCCGAACTTCTTTGGAATGGTTCTCGGCTTGAAGAAACATTTATAGTGCGACACAACATCTGGTAGCAGAGGAACTATTAAGATGTCATACTACAACTTGCACCTAGCAGTTCTATAATTAAAATGGACAACAGATATCAGACATTGTGCAATATCATTAAGAATGCAAATTATTGACACTTATTGAACTTTGGCCGAGGTACTCGCGTAATCATGGGAATTATAAATAAATAAATAGGCCGATTTTAAGCCAACGTACGATTGATTTGATTCTAATAGAATTTGGTATGTAATTCAGAAAAATATAATATTTTAAACTAATTGAACATATGTGGCGTATGTTAAAGAAAATGCTAAAAAATACACACTTATGTACGTAAAGGAATATAAAACGATAAATAATTTAGAAAAGGTATTGTTCCATAGTAACAAAATAGCTGTTAATAAAATTACATCGTAGTTCCCTAATTCTCTCCGTAGAATTGCATGCTATAGATGGAACGGGTGAGCTGGAAAATTAAACAAGCTGAGATCCTACAAGAAGCTCATATTTCATAATTGTCACCGCGATTGCGCTTCGCACCGACAGCGGTATTACACCGGCGATGTCGACATATTCGGCCGACTGAGCTCGCGTCAGCATCAGGCGCACGGTCTTCTTCTGCGATTGATTCAACTTGTACCAATATGGGATATTGTAGATTTCATCGCAGAACTGGTCGTTCTATGAAATGGGAGATAAGAAATTAATCTACATATTAGAATACCGTGAAGCAGAGACGAACACATATCTCGATTCTGGTGCCCAGGATGCAGAACTCGTAGAGAGCTGTAAAGCCGAATATCAAATATGCCCAGGCTGACGGCCAATCCCTAGTCAAAATGATGAACAAGGTGAAAACAATGGAAAGGTAGGAGCAGGCCATCTGAACACTTGATCCAATGATGATCCAATAAAATATATAGTTGCATTCGTTGGTGAATCTATCAAAGAACTAATTATAAAATCCCTTAAAGAGTTTCAACAGAACTTACTCAAAGTAACACTGATGCCAGTTGACGTTGTCATTGAGGCTTTGTACTACCTTATTATTAGAAGTTTGGTCTATGTCTCGACCCATAGCAATGAATTCTTCGGCAATTACATTAAAATCATCCACCTTCAATCTGAGTATATCGACATAAAGTATAGATTGTGTTAGAAATATCAGGATTAACATGTCAGTGGCATAGAGACCAAAACCTGCCAATATCACGCACGTCGCATGAAACACATATGTAAACCAAAAACCATAATCTGTACTAACATCGATGTACGGGATGAAATAAAGCATAAGCATGTATCGTCGTTTATTGTACAAACCAAACATTAGTGGTATTGTGATTAAAAGAATCGCTACAATAATGTAAATAAGACCAACGATCAGTAAAATCTTTTTCATGCGCGCACCAGGGTTGTACAAGGCCGATGTATATCGAGCATCATTTTGTTGATACTTGCTATAGATATCATTCAAATTCATATGCAGTCGATTATATTTGGACGCATACAGTATCGCAGATACAAACTTGCCAATTCCGATGAGTGCGCTGTTCAATGTGGCTACTACTTCTAGCAGGATGTGCCAATCCTCGCGCACGTAACTCATGATCGTATAGAGTGAGAATCCAATAGATGCCACGATGACGATAAGCAATGAATATGCCAACCTACCCATTTTATATACGGGAACTACGATGTCGATGCCTAGGAGACGCAGACAGAACTTGGCTACCCCTACATAGCTCGTATACTTCTCTAAAGGTCTCAGCTTTATTTCCATTTCACTACGAGCTCGAGTTCTGCAAGCGGCAGTTGCGAAATAAAAACCGATTGTGACTAACTACATGCGAGCATGGCTGTTGCGGATGAATCTATTCTAACATCTTGATTCATGGTAGAATTAAACATTTACAATTAATCGATATCATGTGTAAAAGAAGTCATCAAAAGTTAGTGACAGTCCGTTTCGGATATTAGAGGCGAAGTACTCGATATTTGATCTTATCATTTTTCATATAGTTTATAGTAACGTTTATTCCAGATTTAAGATTTCTAACCATAATTTCAATACGTTAATGGGGAAAGGATTTAAATTGTAGTTCAAATTAAAAACATATATAACTAGGTGTTGAAAAGATATAATATAGCATAAAAGTCGATTGTTTGAAAAGTCACATTCTTGACAACGATGTAATAGCGTGGCCCAACTAAAAGTAAGTACCCGTCTGATTTACTCGGTACCAACAAAAGAATTGAGTATTAACAGGACTCGTATCATGTGGTTGATTAATTTCTTGTATTACAACTATTAAGATGTCGGGACACTTGTTGCAACCATGAAAGTTCTCACGAGCTAAACTGACAGCGTTATCTGTTAAGTATTCATGTGTGTGTTAATTTTCATTATTCACTAGAGTGAAATGGAAAGCAAAATTATAAGATTTCTTAAGAATATTAATATCTTTAACAAATTAATTCTTTTAATTGAAAACATTTTATTCCAAATTAAATATATTTAGGCAAATTTAATTTTACACACGTCAATCTGGGCCAACTTTTCATGATAACTAACATTATTTGATCACGTACAAAATCGAATATCCTATATGGAGCATAAATAGTTACATTTTAAACTTTAATCGTTTTATTTATATGAAGATGGCGGCTCTTCTGACCAATTTCTTTATTGGTGTACAAATCAAGAACAATGCCAGCTGAAAGTAAGCTAAACCAACAAAGCGTAAAATATTTCTCGAACATGCACAACTTTTATGTAAAGCAGTTAGATATCGAGTATTCTCTTGTTGATACTTGCTATAGATCTCAATTAAATTCATATGCAATTGATAATATTTGGACGCATACAGTATGGCGGATACCAACTTGGCTATTCTGATAAGTGCGCTGTTCAAAGTGGATACTACTTCCAGCAGGATGGGCCAATCTTCGTGCACGTACATCATGATCGTGTGGAGTGAGAATGCAATAGATGTTGCAATGACGATAAGCAATGAAAATACCAACCAATTCATCTTGTACATGGGAACAAGAACATTTACTCCTAAGAGTCCCGCACAGAAGTTTACTACCTTTATATAACTACCATACATCTCCAGAGGACTCTGTTGTAATTTCATTATAACAAAATATTTGATCTACCAAACACAGTAAGCTAATTGTTACTAAAGGCCTACAATGATATATAATAATAATACAACAATACTGATAAATGATTTGGAACGAATTAAACCCTTCACTTCATTGCATACGTTTAAGTTCTCACAAGTGGACAGTTTTTGACAAGTTAATTAGAGGAGACAATCAATTCTAGGTTAGTACCACATGATGTGGCACGTGAGGTGTGAGGTAAGACTACATTAACTTTATAATTGACCCAATGAAAATGCTATACGTATGAAGAAAATTTTAAACACCTCTGCTACTGTACTCAAGAGATCAATGTGGTTAGTATTAAATTTCTCATTGGCATATAAGTGTAGAACAGGTAATGCCATCAACTAAAGGCACATATCGTGGAACTTGGAGAGGTTTATAAGCATGATAATGGGACCATAACCGTGACAGTTTCGTGGTTAGCAAACATAATTAATTACTACGCAAACTGACAAATTTATGGCAAAAATAATTAATAAAATGTGATAATTTTCCACTACGTAGTGTGGTCGAAGGAAAAAAAAAACAATGATTGTATCAACTCTTTTTACACAATCCAAACAGAAGTATTCGCATTAATGTGGTATCATAAACACGTCAAAATAAGAAACTAACATACATATTAATATAAAATGAAGAGAGCGAAAAACGCAATTGAATGATTAAATAAATAAATCCCCAAAGAATGCAGACATTGCAAGGAAAAGAAAGAGAAAGAGAGGAATAGACCGAAGAAATGATACAACACCAGTGAAGTCACAGCAAGGGAGACAGGACGCTAATTGGAGTGAGAGACACATAAGATACTAAAGGCGAACGAGAGTGAAAGAAGTAGCAAGAACAAGTAATTGCCTCGATTTAGTGGCAACAATTCGGTCCTAAACTACTGCCGGTAATCGGTATGCGTAGGCTACACTTCGTGCTGCATTACATCGAGAAGGCGGCCTATAGCGAGAGGATACAATACTTCATAATTGACAGTTAGTAGCGAATGTCAAGGGCAGAAAACCCCGTCCACCAAGCAACATTAAACGTCAGCATCCTGTTCATTGAACGATATGGCTTGTAATCACATATATAATACTATATAAGATAGATTAGTCACTAGTGATTATACTTTCCTTTACCGGCAATTTAAATATAATCTAAATGATAAGCAAAATTATTTTCTTGATATATCCGAAGTTGTGCTCAAAGCTCTTCAAAGAAATAAGTAACTATTTGTGGGTGGATTCCCAATATATGAATTCAAAATTAAACGTTAAATTATTTTCTTAATGATGCACAGAAATAAGTAAAAATTTGTGGCCGATTTCTCTATATCAAACAGTAATAATTTTTCTATAGAAGAATTGTATTTAAACAGAGAATTTCTATTGGTACAATTGCAACAACATCATGAACATACTATATATCGAACGAGTGAGCTGAAAAATCATAATTCTTTATATGGGCTGACAATCGAATGAAATGGAACCCCCATTATAGTTACCGAGAGGGCGGTGCTGACCGACAGTGGTATTACACCGGCGATGTCGATGCATTGGGCCGACTGAGCTCGCATCAGCATCAAGCGCACGGTGTTCTTCTGGGACGTGTTCACCTTGTACCAATGGATATTGTAGATTTCATCGCAGAACTGGTCGTTCTATGCAATAAGAGATAAGAAATTAATCTACGTATTAGAATACTGTGAAGCAGAGACGAACGCATATCTCGATTCTGGTGCCCAGAATGCAGTACTCGTATAGAACCGTGAAGCCGAATATCAAATATGCCCAGGCTGCCGGCCAATCTAGTCAAAATGATGAACAAAGTGAAAATAATGGCAATGTAGGAGCAGCCGTTCTGAACACTTATGATCCAATAAAAGATATGGTTGCATTTTTCGGTGAATCTATCAAAGAATTAATTATGCGAACCCTCAAATAAATTGACTAGAACTTACTCAAAGTAAAATTGATGCCAGTTTACTATGTCATGGAGGCTTTGTACAACCTTATCATTAGAAGTGTGGTCTATGTCTCCATCCTTATTATCGTTAGAATTTACTTGTTCCACGATTGCATTAAAATCCTCCACCTTTAATTTGAGTATATCGACATAGAGTAGCGATTGCGTCAGATATATCAGGATGAACATATCGCCAACATAAAGACCAAAAGCTCCTAGTATCACGCAAAGGGCATGGAACACATATGCAAACCAGAATCCAAAGGCGGTACTGACATCGACGTACGGAATAAAATAGAGCATTATACCACACTAGTGGTATAAAGATCAAGAAAACTACTACTTGAATATACACTAAGCCAACGATACGTAAAATCTTTCCTAAACGTGCACAACTCTTATGCAAAGTCGACTTATATCGAGCATCCTTTTGTTGATACTTGCTATATATCTCAATTAAATTCATATTCAATTGATAATATATGGACGCATACAGTATGGCAGATACCAACTTGGCTATTCCAATGATTGCAGTGTTCAAGGTGGTACAAGAACATTTATGCCTAAAACCCGCGTTAAGAACTTTGCAACACTTATATAAGTCTTATACTTTTCCAGGGGAGTCTTTTTTACTTTCATTCCAACCAAATACTTGAACTACCAAATACAGTAAGCGAAATGTAACTAAAACGAAATGGAACTGCAGATCTTTTTGATGGTGAGATACAAAATTCTGATAAAAGTTTTTAAATGATTACACTCTTTACTCTTACGTTTAAGTTCTCACAATTAGACAGTTTTTGACAAGTCAATTAGAAAAAGGAATTCAAGGTTAGCACACGATGTGGCACGTGGATGTGAAGGAAAACTTCAACAATAATTGACCCTGTGAAAATGCTATACTTTTACACCTGTGCTCTGTATTCAATAGACCAAGGTTAAGACTAAATTTCTCATTGGTATATGAGTGTAGAACAGGTAATGCCATCGAGTAATGGCACGATAATATGACCATAACCGTGTCAGTTTAATAGTTGTTAGAAGAATTTTACGAACATAGAAACAAAAAAGAAGTAAATCGTGACAATTCTCATCTGTATGAACTAATGTAAATTTCGGGTATTTTATTTTGTATCGTGTTTTCTTTATCCCAGAAGGAAAAATTTATGTCTCACTATCCAAACAGACGTATTCACATTAATGTGGCATTATAAACACGTCAAAATAAGAAATTAACACATTTCTAAAAATCAAAACAAGAGGCGAAACACGCAATTTGATAATTAAATAAAAACAGAAAAACAATTTAAAAAGGTTTTATAAATGCGTAGGCAACATTTATTACTCCGTCTCATATGGCGTTCAGGGAGGGCGGTCTGTACCGAGAGGACACGATATCCTCAGCAAAAGTCAACCTCAAGTAAAGCCACATTAATAATTGGCAGTTAGTAGCGATTGCCGAGGGCAGACAACCCAGTCCACCAAGCACCAGTCAGCGACAACAACCAGTTGCCGCTGCAGCGCCATCAGCCCCAGCAACAAATAATCAAAGGAGTTCAAGGAAGCAGGAGCGACAAAAAAAAAAAACACCAGAACGAAGCAAACTGCAACTTTGCACAAAATTTCCATTTAAATATTCTTGGCCCTCGTCGGTCGATTTGTTGGCATCGCCCGGGGCCTCAGCTGGTCAGCAGCATTTCAGACCTCGCTGCGCCTGTTGCTGCCGCCGCTCTGCAATTTAACCGGAAGCCTAATTACAATTACTCGGGGCTGGGCAGGACTGGACACCGCGGGCTGGCCGAATGAAGTCCGTTCCAGTTTCGGATTCGAGTCTCGACGGAATCCATTGACTTCCTACGGTGCGAGTTCCATTCTTCTCTACAAGGTAAGTCTCCTCCTCCTCCTTCTTCTTCTTCTGCTAGTTCCCTTCGAGTAGCCGCTCTTGTGGACAATTGGTTATCGGAGGATTATCGTTGTTGTTGTCGCACCAAGAGGAAACCGGCAACAATGCAATGACCATCGTTGTTGCTCTCGCTGCCATTTTGGTCCGACCCCAAACGTTTATCTTTGAATTTATAATCGTTTATTACTTTGCGTAAACGTGAAGACTCGGAAGCGATACCCATCGGGCAGTCGGACAGAAAGACGAACATCATTTGGTGGGTCAGCAGAAGAGACACCAGCAAACACCATACTATGGGTAGTATCTTGTAAGGTGTTGATAAAAACAGAATTTGCGGTAGATAATGAATAATTAGGGTTATTTGGTACATATTCCTAGAGACTGATTATTAATTGTATATATTCTAAACTTTTCGAAAGGATATGGATTGTTTGGATCAAGTGGATAAAGAGTGGATGCAAAGAAGTACTATGCCAAAAAATACAAAAAGAACTCACTTGGATATAGCATATATATATAGATGTTTTTGGAAGATGCGAAACGATGGATCGCTAGACACAACCTGCAAGATAAGATGAGATGATGATTGTGTGAGTTGCAGTCAGTAAGGCAAACTGAAATTTAAAAAGATTGTTGAAAAAAACATCTACTTAGATCTAAACATTAAGAACTGCCAAAAAAAACTAAGCAAGTTACTTTCATGTAAACCTAAGAATTATATTCCTACAGTAATATCATAAACAAAATATTGTGTTTAAAAACAATAGTATGTTTATAAAGCTTGACTAAAGTAGCTGGTCCTGGTTGATGAGGACCGACCGTAGGGTGAACGATTAAATTAAATACGTTCACAATTTAGCGCACAATCAAACCGTGATGACGTCCGATGGTACTGCGGCTACACACATCCATTCGGACAGATATAGCAAGAGGTCCCTCCCTTTATGTCAGACAGCCAGTGAAAGGCCGGATACTGGCTTGGACATACATAAGTGCATATGTATGTCGATGTGTGCAGTTAAGTGGATCGACTCATAGTGAGGATCGTTTACAGCTGCAAATTATGCCATTAACTGCGAGGACCCCATTCACAAGACACTGCCTTACGGCTTACGGCGAGCCCTGCACGAGGCGCGTATCGTGGAACCGAGTGTAATCCGAAAAAGGTGGACACCAATTCCATTCTCAACCAACCCAACCCAGCCAGACCAGACGCGACCGACATCCAGAGGAGCCACAGCCAACGAGATGAGACGAAACGCGACGGTGTGCGGAGAAATGAAAAATTTGCTAAAATGGATTTGTAATTTCATGTCATAAATAATTGCCCCGGCTGAATGCAATCGTCGTCGCCGTTCCCTTTGGAACCCATGGATCCGGCTCCTGGTGCTCCCTCTCCCTCTCTCTGCTCCCCCCAGAGGAGAGGAAATGGTTCGCAGGATTCTCAATAAACCCTGATAAAAGTCGCATTTGTCATGGCTGCGGTAGCGGCCGGAGCTTACGAGGCAAATGAAAGGCGATCGCGGTCCAAGGAAGATTTCGAAGTCGGATGGAGGGCTCCAAGAGTCCGGATCAGAAGACCTTGAAGATGTGGAGCGCCCACGTCCCCTGTCCCTCCCCGTTTCTCTATACCCTGGGCGATTGTGATTCCGATCTTGTGGTGACATCCGTTGGGCCTCCAGCCACATTTCTGGAACCATACATATCCTCTTGCGTCGGGATTCGCTTTGAAGTCGGGGGATCAACATATCGATCGATCGATCGATTGAACGTACGAACGACGATGGAAGTTGCAATTAAGCACTGCAACGCGTGGAATGCGAGCATCGCAGGCACCCTTCACGAGTACTCCGGAACCCTCTCGGAAGCGATCCCGCGATCCTTATCGGCGGCCAACTAATGATCTAATAATGCCGCTCAGCGCAGTGCAGAGGGAGACGGAGCGAGACACTGGCTAAACGGAGGCGAGCCGAGAAGCGAAAGCCAGAGCCAACTCCCTGCCAGAAACAGACTCGCACACACACAATCACGCAATCTCAGCTCAGGAGTTCACAAAGCCCCACGATGCACGATCGGCAGCAACAACAGCAAGAGCAACAGCAACAACTACAACTCGATACCAAGCCAAGCCATGGCGAAGAAAAAGTATAACATTTATCTAAGATCTTATATCATGTACTTTCGACATTACAATTGCGGTAAATGCTTCTAGTTTTTAGTTTCAACGCGTTCCGAGACCGATCCAGCCACCGTCCGTGGCGACCGAGCCAAACGTGGCCACTTGCGGCAGCAGGCTGGTGGTTGGTAGTCGGCGAAAAAGGCGGCCAACGGCAGCGACCGGCCGTCGGTCGGCGGTCGGTGGAGGCCCGGCCGGAGCGGTAGCAGCATCGCAAACAGATCGCGCGGCACGTCCCGGGCAGGAGGCAGGCCGACGACGCGCTATCACCGCTTGGCGATCATCTTCATCTGCCTCCATCCGCAGTCATGGATGCCAGTCGTCCCGACCCCCTTCCTTTCCTCCTCCACCATCCGCTCAGCCCGGCTCGTCTCTGGGTCTGCTTCTGCTCCGGCTCCGGCTCCCGCCGTCGGCTCCTCGGTCGGCCTCTTCTACGCAGATATTTGCATTGATTTCGAGAAAATGGCTTTAAATGCGATCGGCGAACAAAACGCGAACGCGCGGATCGCAAATCGCGGATCAGGCATCACCGGCACCAGCGTGGCCCACGTTGGCGTATGGGCCTAGAGAGAGACAGAGCCGGGGCTGATCCGAGTCAGGAGCTCGTCGTACGTACGCAAATACGATCAAAGTGGAGACGGTTCGGACACGTCGTCGCGACGGCAATGCAACTGGAATGGCAACAAGTGGCGGTGCTGGTGGTGGTGGCAAATGAAAATGGCAGGTAGGCCAGAAGGGCAAGAGGGTCTGGGGGGTGAAGTGGAGTTGGCACATCGGGTACGCATGGTTACATGGCAGCCGAGGAATTCTGTTCGCTCGCAAAACAAACTCAAAAGGAAGCTACGGACGCTACTGATCGGTATCGCGATCTGATCGCGGGCCAACAACAGTTGCCACAGATTCTGCGGCAACCGCAACGGAATACAGAACACGGCCGAGATCATGGGGAGGGGGGAGATCGCTGCTAATATTATCTGCCATCGCAGGGAAGTTGGGGAAACCATAACTAATTGCTAGATCCAGAGAACAGCAGTTCTTTGGCAGCTCCATATTTCCCTATGTGGAATTCACCGAAGTGCATCTGAGTAATGAACAGAATATAGGAAGCTCACGACAATATGATGATGTACTCGTTATGCCTTATCGTCCACTTGCAGATCAGAACACAAACGGAGTTCTAAAATATGATGAGAACAAACATGATACTAGATTGAGCATGACCTCATGAGCGCACGATAAAGAGAGCAAACTAAAAAACCCCGTCCTCACGAGTCAAACTGTCTGTGCTGCTGATCGGTTATCGAGCAACAACAGCCGCCAAGGATAGGGTAGCGACGTCAGTCCTTCACTGTGATCATGCAAGGAAAGATCTGGGGATCCAGGGAGGATGGCAGGTGCGGTGCAGGAGCAGGACGATGAGTGGTTCGGGCCAGACAAAAAGCAAAATGTTCGCATTTCTTTTGCCAAAAGCCGCTTCTGTTTGTTTATTGCCAATATCAAACGGTCGATGGATCCATCGAGAGGACGAACGAACGATCGATGGGTCGTTCGATCGATTTCCTTCGATATCAAAGCAACATGATGTTGGTTTTTGTTCACCTCGTGTTGTTGTTATTGTTCCTACAATTGTTGTTCTTATTATTGTTCTTGTCGTTGTTGTTGTGGTTGCCGCTCCGCATTACCCATTGTTGTTGCGGCGGCATCGACTGTCGGTATCGATCGTGTAGCCATTGCTGTTTGCTGCCATTGTAATGGAGAACATGTTCCGAAACCCGAAGCCATGAGGCCAGTGGAAGAGTGGAAGGCCGAGCACCAGCAGTGATGGAATGAGCCGAGAAGCTGCACCGAGGCCGAGCTTGATCCGATCATCTTGCGCCACGAGTAGGTAAATCTTTGCGATCCTCGTTCTCTCCGCTACCTCAACAATAGTAGCAACGTTTTCCGCTGCTCAGGTAAATAAATAAGCCCCGTTCCTAAGCGGATGCCTCGTGTTAAAAGAGAGCGCGGCGAGGAGACGTCTGTGGGTTGTGGAGCCGAAGTTGCAGGCACCACGAAGGCTGACTCCGCTGATTGACCTTTATGGGAAACGCAACTCCATCGCCGGCCAGAAGACGAATGGCGGCATCAAGTGTTTTACCGATCGTTTAGATCTCGCCGAGAATAGATTGTGGACTGTTCTGAGAGGAAACCTACACTCGGAGATGATGGCCCATGGGAAGCAGAAAGACAAAGGATTTTTTTTTCGATTGAAGGCAAACTGTCACGAGGACTTCATTAGGAGCAGATCAGGAGAGAGGAGCAGGTCGAGTAGGAGATAGTGAGAGAACAGAGCGAAATGGGAAGATTAAGTTTCCGTCGGCTCTCGAAGACCTCACTCCGACAGTGGGCCGTGGGTGGTGGCGTGGTTCTGACAGGCCAACTTGGCACTCGTGCCATTGTCTTCGATGCTCTTCTCGAGCAAATTAACGATCGTCCGTTGAGGACTGATTAAGAGAATGGACTGACAGCCGAACTGGGTAGAAGAGGGCGGTAGAGAGCACGCCAGAGAGAAAGACTAGAGGTAGGCGAATGCAGCTGAGGCGCTTCGAAAATTATTGACCGAACCCCTTACGCTGGCATTGTTCGTTCGCATTTTGCACGACCTGAACTAGGAGCCTTCACGAAGCCTTCCGGCTCCTTGCATTTCCAATTGACGTGACGTCACTCGACTGCGCCGACTGGCTGCCTGCCATTCAGCTCAGCTCCTGCCCGATCTGGGCGAACGGGAGGAAGGAGAGGGAACCTCATAGAGAGTGCGACAGGGAGAAGGAGGGGAGGAGAGGGAGGAAGGCTTCCTGCCGTCGGGCGAACGGCGACCCGCTGTGCGGCCAAGGAAAATCCTCCGAAAATTCCAATTCCCAGCATGTTTGCCCTGCTCCCCTACCCCGGTCCCTCCCGGACCCACTTAGAAAGTGGGAGCCTGCGTCTGGCTGCGTCCTGATTGCATTTTGATGGCGTCGGTGCGTCGGCGTCTGCACCGTCGATGTCGTTGTCGGTATCGACGCTCGGCCCGACTGGACTCTGTGCCTGCTCCTTAATGCCTGCTCATTAAATTGCCTGCCATCCTACTCGACCCAACCCAGCCCGATTCTCTCTCACTCTCCGTACGCCCTGTGCTGGCGTGTTGCGGACACTCCTCCGGCTGCGTAAAACTCTGTGGTCAACACTGGCAATTTTCGTAGCAGGAACCACCACGAGCACGACACACACATATCTCTCTCTCTCTCTCTCTTTCTCTGCCTCTCTCTCTCGGTGCAACGTGACGTCGAACAAAGCGCAGACCCATCTATCAATCACACGAAAATTTGAATATTTTCTCCTCCGAGTTAAGTCCACGTCACGTGCATTGTTAGTGTGTGTTAGGCGTGTATGTGTCCGTGAGTGTGTGTGCGTGTTCGTCACTCCATTGGGTTGCGGTGCTGCCGGAGTGTGTGTATTGGTAATTGTTTTAATGGGCGCTCCAGTGGGAGGAGGAGAAGCCATCGATGCTTGGGGCACCGTCGAGCGACGTCTTCTGGATTTCGGTCGAAAATCGAGACGACGAGCTTCGAGAGGTCCTGGGCTGGCATCGGTGAGGATCGGAGAATATTCAAGCGAATTTGAAATGATCGGGGAGACGGAAAGAGAAAATAAAGAAAGGGATCTTAAACGATTTTCAATCCATTCAGAAGAAACAGAAGGATATTCGAGACATTTTGCTCTAGCAATTTGTATTCTACAATTTTATTGAGTATTGACTGAGTATTTGCTGAGAATAGAGGAGAAATGCCGAACGTCCATGGCCCACCGATCCAGGCACTCAAATCACCTGCTCACCCTGAACCGGCTTCCCTTCCCATCGACTTGCGAAGAACTCCGAAAACCTCTTCCCGGAGTCCATAAATCGAGTGCCCGGGAGCGTCGCACCAACAACGCTTCTAACACCTAGTTACAATCCGTGACGAGGTCGGCTCGGTTGACTCGGCTCCACCACTTGCCTAACCATGTTTCACACGCACACACAGGCCTCCACTAACACGCTAGCAGCCACTCCTGAGCACGAACACAGCCATGCACCGACTCCGCACGACTCCGCAGCCATTTCATAACCAAGCAAGCGGTCTCCAGAAGCCATCGTCATCGCCATCGCCGCCGCCGTCGCCGTCGGAACCCACTGCGCCCTCGTTGCCATTCGAGTCCTTTTCGTTGCCATCGCCGTCGTCGTCGTTGTTGCTGTCATCGTCGTCGCCATCGTCATAGCCGACGTACACCTGGCTCTCGTCGCTGTCCTCGTCCTCGTTCCGGTTCTGGTCCCGGTCCCGCTCCTGGCCGTTGTCGTTGCGCTCGTCGTCGCCCGGAGGCCATTGGGAAAATTTTGCATTTTACCCGAAGCTGTCATTGGCAGTTAGAGCCGCAGGAGTACGTGAGCCGGCCTCGAATCCATTGTCGGCAAAACCCTTCCCTTTTCCCTCTCTCCGCCACTCTTCTACATCCACCTCCGTCTCTCTCACTCCCTTCTCCACTCAAGGCGCCTTGCATGTACGTTTTCACCTCGCTACGGTTGCTCGAGGCAGGGAGGAGGGTTCCGGATTGGGTCGGGTTCCTTCGGTTGGCTGACCCGCTGCAGGAGTCGATGGCACTCGTCCTGGCGGCCGTCGTCCGGGCGGCCTCATGTGGTGGCTGGAGTCGATGCATTCGGTGCGTTTTCCACGTCGTCCCGTCGTCAGCGTCGGCGTCGGGGACGAGGCCTGCTACAACGGCTTCGTGCGGAACTAGCATGTCGTGACGGGAATGGCTTAAAGAGTCGGCCGAAAGTGGCGCGGGGCGTTGGGCCAACCCACTCGGGCCATTAGGGCGGCCGCGGGCGGTTTCGATTACCTGGCAACCCACTCCGATAATCAATTACCGAGGCATTTCGTCGTAAAGTCCTGGCTCGGGTCGGGAGGCACAGGACATGGTGTCACGGCTGCGATCTCAATAGTAGCGAGTACGTAGAAAGGAAGTTCTTTGGGAATATTTAAAGACTCTTTCGCTTGGTCGGTAGGGGACAATCGACTAATATAAACCTTGGTCACTCGCCGAACTGATAAACTTTGTACTTTCCTGAAGTTCCTTAAGAGAGACGAACTCATGATCCACTAGCAATTTATTAAATTTACCATACCGATTTTAGTTACGACGAAGTCCACCGGCAAGCAAACGTATGTCTCTGCGACACGCCACGCCACGGCGACCACGATGGACATGTGTGTGTCCATCGTGTCGGACAGGCCGACAAACAGACAGCAATTCGCAATTAATGCAAAAGTTATCAACGACACACGGGACGTCAGTTGACCAACTGACCGGGGAGTCAAAACAGGGCAGGGCCCGATCGGACCTGGCCGCGAGGTGAGGTGAGGTGATGGGAGGAAGGACGGATGGAGGAGGCGCAGGAGGAACAACCAACCAACCAGTCAGAAGCCGGAGCAGACGTCGCGGAAGAAACACACGATAAACAAAAGTAAACAACATTAATAAAGAAAATTAAAAGCCACGAGGCAAAAAGCGAGACGACAACCGACAACTACCAGGACGACGTCGGTCAGGAGGACGACGACGAGTGGTCGATATAGAGCGGGACGGAGGGCCGGGCAGGGAAGGGTCATCGATAACAAAAGGGGAGAGCACGAGATAAACTTGCAAATGGACAGCAGCACATGTTGCGACACGGCGTCACAGGAAGGTGGAACGTTGGAGTCGGAGTCGGAGGAGGGCGCAGAGTAGGTGGAAGGCCCTGGAGTGGTGGGGAAGAACGGGAAGTGGACACGGACACGAAAACCGAAGAAGTTATTAAGCAATGACAGTTGATAATTTGTCAAAACCGCAGCGAACGAAGGAACGACGGAACGAACGAACGAAGGAGCCAACGAATGAGAATGAGTTGGAACAGAAGAATGCCGAAGGCACGGCAAGCAGAGCATGAACAAGGCAGCAGGAAGGCGGACAAGGTGCTGGAGTGAGACCAAGAAGGAGTTGTGTGGAGAGAAGAGGAGGGGAGAGCGGGAAGAAGCCCGAGGGGAAAGCATTAATTGACTGCGCATGCGTGCGCGCTGCTTGTGGTTTCTCTCGAATTTGCACGACAAGTGAATGAAATGACAAGAGAAGTCGAGCAGGTAAGTAGGGAGATAGAGAGAGAGAAAAAGATAGTCGAACAATTGGGTTTCACTTAAGGATAACACGCATGCGTGGCTTCACCTCATTGTTGATGTCATTTGCTTGATAATTAAGGATTGAAGAAGGATAACGAGAACGCAGATGCAATTGTCGTGAATTTAATGGTTGCAAGCGAATAACAATTTATGAAAATTACCTATCATTGTAATTTCGAAGGTCCCTTCGCCACTAAATAACTGTTATATACGGTTATTCCTTTGGCTCCCACCTTTGTCCTCAATTAACCGTGCGACAAATGTTAAATAGTGCCGTTAGCCACGCTCCATTGTCTTCGCAACTACTTGGTTAATGCACGAATTGACGCCATTTTCTACTACGACCAATTATTGCAACAAAATTCCAATTTTTCCAACGAGAATTCATGCTGTAATGCCTCGATACCCATCGCTTTAAAGGGTTTTGATGGTTCGTTAACAGTTTGCTATCCTTCCTGATGATTATCAACCATTATTAAACATATGCAACTTTATCTTGAGATATCCAATATAATCCAATGTTATCCGACTTCCGTCATTGTAATCCAGCATTATCGTCGATTATCATGTTATCTGAATTTAGTTTCCTACCATCTCCTGCGCAAATTATTCATAAATTAGCATTATCCACAACTTTAAACATATGAGGTTATTCAACGGATATTTTGGATATCCAATTGTAGCCTTTACATTCCGCATTTCCTTACTTCTCTCATAATTCTAGTGTACAAGATCTCTCCGCTCGATGCGAAACATTTCCGAATCTGTCCCGCTATCCGACGTGATCCATCGCTATCCACAAGTCGTTGAAATTGAGTTTAACGCGTAATTTCGTGTCGCTTCGCATCGCTTCCTAACATTATCCAAAATTATCCGCCTTGATCCGATTGCAGACCAGTGAATCCTTCGCACTCAGCGTCGTTGCCTCGGTGCACCGGAATACGGTGAATGCGCCGATTGAACATCGATCGACGGGCAGCCGACATGGGCGCTGGGTTGGCATCAAAAACACTGACAGCCGCCCCCTGGAGAGACGCCACGCCCCCTTACACCGCCCCCGCCGCAGACTTCGGGATCGGAATCGGCCCACAAGACGGTCCGTGGGGAAGAACTGGAGGCGACTCGAGAGATAAACGGAGCAGCACCGGACGGACGTGCGCCGTGCAAGCGACAGATAAACAAAGAGAACCGACCGACGGACACACAGAAGGAGAGCGGGAAAGCGAGAGGGAGCGACAGAGACAGAGACAGAGAGAGAGCGACGGGCACAAGGGTGACGTCAGCCCGAGACAGGCGGCCGGAAGGATGGAAGGAGGGTCGGCATAAACATTAAATGAAAATTATAATTCACTGAAATTGCATTATATTGAAATGGTATAATATATAAACGTTGTTGCTGTATAACTGGGACAGCCTACGGCTAAAATGTTGGGAGCGAGAGAGACAGCGAGTGCTGGGAGCTGTTGGTCGAATTTCGACTTGATGAATAATTTTGTTAATCACTTCCTGATTACACAATTACAACAAAAACACTGAGCCAGCCAGTTGGTTGTTGCATTAACAGAATGTAATGTGGGGCGACAGCAACAACAACAACAACAACAACAACAGTAACAACAACAACAAAAGCGGATATACAAGAGCAACAATGGAATTACAACAACTGCAGCAGCAACTACAGTGAGCGAGCAATTTGCCAAAAGCAAATGGAATAACGTTTCACGAATGCAAAGTCATCCGCCCTGCTTTTCCGACAGCACCACGGACAGACAGACAGGCAGACCTGCCGGCAGAAAGCCGAAGACAGCCAGACAGACAGGAATGCAGTCGACATATAGAAGGAAGGACAGATAGGCAGACCGATAGACAGAGGCGCAAATAATCGCATTACGAAACTTCTCTCCTCGCTTCTCTATCGCTGACTGTCTGTCCGTTGTTCTACCGGTAACGGACCTTCTTCTGTCCGTCGCTTTGTCTGTCTGTCCTTTTCACCGTTTGCCGATCGATTGTTCATCTCTGTGTAGATCTTTTTCGTCGGTCCCTGAGTTTTTTAGTTGACTAAAAAGAGCCTTCTCCTAGACTTATCGTAGCTTCGAAAATCCAATTAAAGTCAAAAGCCTAAATTCCAATGCATTTTCTAACACCTTTGAAGACCTCCATTCCCTCCATAACGGGAGATTTCCTTCCCATGGGCGCTCGCAAGGCCTCGGATCGCGATATTTCGAACGTGATTTGCAGGGAGTCGAGTTAAATTGTCGGAAAATTCACCTGTCAACCTGTCAGAAATCGCTTCCTGCGTTTCGTGAAATGCGTTTCCTTTCGTTACGTTGCGTTGCGTTTCGTGCCGTTTCGTCTAGTCTCGTTTTCACCTGTTCCATTTGCAGCTTTGTTCGATCGACCATCCATCACTCAGTACAAAGTATCGTGTGGCCTTTCGTTTGGCTTAAATCCAAATTAACTTCCACTGTCATATGAGATATTGTTGTACTTGTTGGTTCCATTGTTATTGTCCATGTTGTTCGAATTCCTAGTGCAGTTATTTCCACCATTGTTAGTCCCTGTTGTTATTACCGTCATTTTCAAATTACGAAAACCTATTTAAATAGAAATCAAACTAATTACGACCCATCACAAACAAATCAAGATCCACGCGCTCTGCGGCGAACGAACGGAGCCGACGCCGACTCCGACACCCCCGCCCAATCGACCCGGCCCCGCCTCCTGCCCTCCCCCAACCCACCTCCCTCCCCTGGGTCTCTGGAGCTCTCGGCGCCGTTGCGTGATTCGGAAACTCCAGTCGACGAGAAGAATGGAAAAATCCCACCCGAGAAAAACCACAAAGCAATTTTCAACAATTTTCTCCGAACCGACTCCCTCTCTCTCTCTCTTCCTTTTCACTCCTCCCTTGCTCTTCTATCCATCATCGTCCCTGCCGCTTGGCCGTAATCTGTCTGTCCATCGAGCGTGCAGCCATTAAAATTTTATTCATCTGTCAGCATTTGACAACTGCTCTCGAGGCCCTAACAGAACCTCTTCTCCGACTCTGGCTCCGGCTTCTCTTTCACTCACTCAGTCGCCCGAACGTTCCCCTGTATCTGCCGGCTCTCTCACTCCCTCCGATCCTCTCCTGAGCAGTGACAAAATACCTGTCTGTCATCGTTTAAACGCGAGCTCGTATAAGCTGTCAGCTAAATGTCAAAGTAAGAAACACCGGCACAGAAAGAGAGAGAGAGAGAGCTATAGAGTGCGAGAGGGATATCGAGACCGTGATAGAGGGGGACGGGAAGAAAGAGGTTCCACCGGGGTACCTGCCTGGCTGCCTGTTGACGTGCTGCTTCCCCAAATAATTCGATAATTGGCGACATGTGCGAGCGGGAAGTCGAAGTCACCATTGAGGAGGAGGTCGAGGACGTGGCCGAGGGTCGAGTGGCCGGCGCTGGAGGGAGCGAGCCCGTTGACGACGACATGGCGACTGATGGCGGCCCATGGTATGCAAAACCGCAGAGCGATAATTATGAAACGAACGCAATGCTAGTTACAAAGACCGCAGCTAAACCAATTACAACGGCCACTAAAGCAACAATTTGTATAATAATGACAACAACAAAGACGTCTAACTAGAACAACCAACCACCAATGCAACAAAGTCAACAGCAATCACAACAACAACAAATAGTCACTCACAATCCACATTCTCACAAATTAGCAACCTGTCACCCGAAGTCCAGGATCAACCTCAGACTCGCAGTCGGTGCCGGAGTCGGAGTCAGACCTCGGCATGCGTTGACACGCAAACGCTCGTTCTTCTACGCTGGACATTCCACACTGGACTGGACTGGACTGGACTGCCCTGAACCCTCTTCCGTCCAGGTCCCTCACGGTCAGTCGATCGTCGTCATCGTCCTCTGCCTTTGATTGCCGCTCGCCACCTGTTCAATTAGTCAATTCGACCGCAAATTCTGGTCAAATTATTGCATTAAAATTCTGTATGCTCAACTCATCGGATGCATCATCATCGTCGTCGTCGTCGTAGGCAACAGCAACAGCAACAACAACAAGAGCAACATCGTTCAGAGGATGCACTCGCCTCAGTTCGGTTTGAACACGCAAGGACCTGCTGCTCATGGCATGTCATGTCCTGCTGAGTGCATCAGAGGTTCAAACATCCTGTACCCAGGGGTCGTCGATCGTGCTGCGATTTGGCTGCGCTTCGCCACTGAAGGTGAGGGACTCAAGGGCGCCGGATACTTTGCGGTTGCGTCGTCAGGTTGATAATTGGAGGCGGATTCGGTTGCCAGAGGAAGGACGGACGATGCCAGCTGGGCAATTTCATCGCCAGTAGGGAGATAGTAGACTGACTATGACTGTGAAAAGGTGAAATGGAGACAAATCAAAGGATTCTTGAAAAAGAACTGCGGTATAAAGGAGAGATTCTTCACGAGCCATGCTTACAATATAAAAAATATCGAAAGATACCGAGAAAATCTTCAAAAATATGCATTAAAAACGATTCTTTGGGCCAAATTAGCAAAATGTTTCTCAAATCCTTTCTCTCCGGGACTGTACCGTGCCATTAGAGCATCGACTCAGCAACACGAAGCCATTACCGCGACCACCGCATCAGCGAATCACCTGAAGGTGTCACGTGTCTATCAGTCCGCGATCTAGAGAGAGGCTGGGGACCGGTGCAAGGACTTTCATTAAGGACGCTTTTTTCTGAATCTCCAGGAAGGCAAACCAACACGGAAACAAGCACCCGAATGAACCTTTATTCATAATTCATTAATTCCCAAAAGAAAGCTTATCTATGCGAGGAACGCGGGAACTTCCCAAAAAGTCGCCGAACGCCAGAAGGTGTGCGGAAGGAGGGGGGCCAACGGAGGAAAGAAAGCAAGAAAGACAGAGAAGGAGGGAGAAAATCATTAATCTTGTTAACAATTTTCAAGGACCCGTGGAATCGAGGGAAATCGTTGAATCGTGGACTCGTTGAAGCGAGAGATCCGGGGATCGCATCAGAAACTGGAGAACGGAAGAACGAATACAATAAAGACACGAGGGACGGGAGGACGAGGGGGAGGGAGACAGAAAGATAAGACAACGGACAAGACAGGAAACTAGAAGGAAAAAACGAGGGAGTGGGAAAAACAAAATAAATAAATGAGGGAATGAACGAACGAATGAATGGAGCGAACGGTAAGCAGAGAAAATAATTAAAATGTCTTCAATCATTATGAGGACATTTTTTATGCATTCCAAATGAGGAACTGAGAGAGAAAGACAAGAAGAACAGAGCGAGAGAGAGTGAGGGGAGGAGGGAAACTCGTTGAAAGGACATCAGTCGACCGATGGGAAAATAAATGAGCGCGGATCGAAAAAATGAAATCAAGCGAAAGTGAGCCCAGGACGGAGTTGATAGATAGAGAGAGAGAGAAAGAGTGAGAGAGAACGAAAGAGCGAGATGGGCGACGGCTGCTCTTCCGGCCGGGGGAAATTGAAAAACACGCAAGAAAATTCTCATTTAAACCAAGAAAAGAAAGAAAAAACCCCGCAATCAAAATTAGAATCGAGCGAGGGACCCGAACGAACCAACGACGTGGGGCGCGGCAGAGGGAGAGAGGAAGAGAGAGCGAGAGAGGGAGGGGGCGGGAAGCGAAGGTTGTCGGATGAACCGTCTCGATCGTATCGCATCGAACAAAGGACGCCGAAACGAAGACGAGACACGAGAATAAAATTAGAAAACAACAGGAATAATTAATGATTTTTGCGCGCGCTTATCTCGCTTTCGTCCCGTCCCCGTCCTCCTTCTCCTCGTCCTTCCGGCGACCCCCGAGGTCGTCCTCGGTCCTCGGATGCTTTCGTTTTCCGTAACAGTTCCAGCATTGTTTCCATTATCCGGTGGAAGGGACGAAAGCAGGCGGCAGGAACGACGGGAGCGCGAGCTGCAGATAAGAGGGGAAGCTGGATGGAGGAGCAGGTGGGTGGAGAGCGAGGAGGAGGAGCAGGTGGAGGCCAGTGGATGGCGAGGAGCCGTCGGAGGGCGTCGCATGCAAGACACGAACTAATCGCACAAACAAAACCCGGAAACAATCTTCAAATTCAAATCTCGATACATTGAAGCGCAGCGAGAGCGACTGAGACAAAACATCACACACACACACTTGCAGAGACACCGATACACATAGAAATGTGCCGGACTCCGGGGGTGGTGAGGGGCGGTGCGAGGGTTGGACGGTCCGGATTTCATTTCATTTGGTTTTGCTTCCAGTTCGGTTCGGTTTCGGTTTTTAGAAGGATTTTCTTGTTGTGTAATTGTTGTAGTTGCTGTAATTGTTGTAGTTGGTCTTGCCGTTTTTGTTGTTGTTCTTATTGCTGTTGTTGTTTTTCGGTTGCTGCTGGTCTTGTTTGATTACATTTTGACTTTTTCGCAGAAGGTCCTGCATCCTGCCGATTGTTATTGTTTTCATTGTTGTTTTTGTTGTTGTTCTTGTTGTTGTTATTGTTATTGTTATTCGTAGCATGTGCCCGTGATTTTGTTATTATTTGTGTGCCACGTCGAGCTACAATTGTTGTTGTTGCTACGGTTTTTTCCCCGGTTCGGTTCGGTTCAGTTTGGCTCGGTTTCCGTTGACTTGAGTGAAAGATCTATTCGCAGGATAATCTCCGCAATCAGGACAAAACGGCAATAAATCAGGATTATGCCGCACACAAAGACCAAGAACAAGCATCCGGAGGGACTCGAACTAGGACCGGGACGGGCAACAACAATTGTAGCAATAGGAACAGCAACAAAAAACAAAAGCAGAAGCAAAAAACAAAAGCAGTGGCAAATCCTCGATCCGTTCGATTGGCTTCAAAGGACGACGAATGAGGACGGCCAAAGGACGACGACGCGTGTGAATTTCGAGGCTCCGGCGGGCGAAAACGAGAAATTCTTCTTATCGACGGCGGCAGCGACAGCAACCGCAACAACAACAAGGACGGCTAAAGTAAAACACAAGGGGAGAAAAAACCAAATCGAGAGTGAGAAAAAAACGACAAGGATATGCCAGGACACGGGAGTGTGCGACGACTTTAAATGATTAATTATGGTTAATTTAAATAAGTTGTGACTGGCGCGCCCGAAGCGCCGCGGGAGGCGGCCACCCTACGGGCGCCGGGCCGAGCATTCGACGGCCGTCCGTCCAACCGTCCGTGGGCCCGGTCCTTCCTCCTTCTATCGCCCGTTCCATCGCTCGTCACTTCGTTGGTTTTTAATTTCACTCCAACTCGCCCTCTCACTCCCTCTCTCTCTCTGTTTCTTTTTCCCTTTGAGTCCTCCCGCTTTCCCTCCGGCGTTCGCCGCACGAACTTTAATTTCCTGCCGCGCGCCCTCCGCCCTCCCCCTGGCGAGGAGCTCGCGGCAATTTATCATGTCTGGCTCTCAGTCGCTTATCGCGCGCTATCTGCCGAGGATAATGTGGAATATCCTTCGGCGAGGCTTCTCTGCCTCTTCCTCTGCCTTCCACGACCAGCGACAACCGCGACCGAGCGCCGCCGACTCCTTTCATTACGACGTCCGTCCCCGGCCGAGGCCCTCCGCCACATGGTGGAAGCTTAATGAGTTCCACCACAAGGAGTGGCTCCGAGTCGTGCGTCCACCTTTCTTTGTCAAGCAGGCGACTCTCAACGGCTTCTTGGCTTCCTCACACAGTCCTCTTGCCCTCCTCTCACCTTCCCTCTAGTCTTCGTCGCACAGGGTTCTTGTCTTCCTCTAATAGAAGTCTTGTCTTCGTCTCCCTGGTGTCATGACTTCCTCCCGCAAGCTTCTCGTCTTCCGCTCACTTGTCCAGACTTCGTCGTGCAGACGCCTTTTCTCGGTCCCGCAGACGCCTTCCCTTTAGCCCAGGCCTGATTTGTCTTTGTTGCCACGCAATCCTTCCTTTTTCCTTAAGGAGTTGCATCTTTTTCCACTAGAAGTTCTATATTTCTCCCTTAGAAACCCTTTCCTTTCCCTCTGAAGTCCCTTCCCTTCCCTCCGAAGCCCATTTCTTATGCCTTGATTGTCCTGTCGTTTCTCCGAACCATTTTCTTTCGCTCCCATTAACCGTTCCTTTGTTTCGCTTTACTGCGTGCTCGTCTCTTCGTTGCAGTCAAAAGGGAAAAATTGAGTGAGTGAGCAAATGAGAGAGAGAGAGAGCGAGAGATGGAGACTCGGTGTTGATTGCAGAAGGCTTTGAGACTTTGATCAAGGTGAGTGAGGCGACCTCGGTAGCCGGTGGAAGCTTTTCGAAAGGAACAGAAAACCTAAACTTTTCCCCTCAATCACCGATTGAAATGCCTGAAAAACTCAGCGATTCCGGGAAGAAACCGAGGAGAGAGAAGCTATCTATCTCACTCATCATCATCGCTCAACATCGCTCACACTCCTCTTACCAACCTCTCCAACCTCGATCACTTGTCGATTATTCGTCTCGACGTGGGATGCTTAACTAAATTAATGTCAAACAGGAGCAGAGAGAAAAGAAGAAGGAGTCAAAGGAAGACGAGAAAAGTGAGAGCGATGGAGAGAGACTGGAAGAGGGAGAGGGAAATACCTGATGTCGCAACAAGTCATCCTAATCCCGATCCTTGAGATATGACTGGAAATGAAAACCGCATCCGCTCGATCGTGTTCGCGGTTGTCGCTTAAATTGCAGTCAATTTGTAATGAAGCAAATATTTCTGTCACATTACGTTACTCTCGCTATCCCGCTCAGTCGTACTCCCTCTCTCAACCCCCTCTCTTTCTCGCGCACACTCGGTCCTACTGTAATTGGTTAATCGGAGCGCGAGCGGAGCCGCTGTCAACGTTTATTAACAATTTATTAACTTGCCGTTTGCATAATTGCCAACAACACCAGCAACACCATCCGAAACAACAACAACAACAACACTACCGGTAGTAACAACAACTCAACACCAGCAGCGCCATCGACAGCATCATCGGGTGGCTGCGAAGGAAATGCAAATACTCGGTAATCAATGGATCAACGGTTACCGAGTTACGCGGGAAAGTTGAAATGAAAACAGCAATAATAGAAACAACAGATACAACAACAACAACTATAACAAAATCAGCGACAACAACTACACCAACACCAGCGTTAGGCATCGACAACCCCGAGCAACAACAACAAGTAAAACCCAGCATCGCGCTCGCCGTGTGGACGGGCGACGATTGAATAAAATGTGGCAACGCCGCGCTCTCTAATTGCAATTGCGATAAATCTTGTCGATTAAATTATGACGCGGCTTCGGGCCCGCCGTCCTCGGTTGCCCACCGCGGTCGCTGGTCGCCGGTCGCCCGTCGAATGCGTTCGCGTTCATCTGCAATTATCGCGTATTTTTATCACCTCGACACTAGCAGTAACAACAACAACAACAACAATTGGAAAATAAACGACAGAATCCTTTGGTGGCAACAATTGCTCGTTGTTGTTGTTGTTGTTGTTGTTGCTGGAGTT
This sequence comes from Coelopa pilipes, assembly GCA_947389925.1. Taxonomy (NCBI): domain Eukaryota; kingdom Metazoa; phylum Arthropoda; class Insecta; order Diptera; family Coelopidae; genus Coelopa; species Coelopa pilipes. Next base: position 42,709,134 of record OX376697.1, on the reverse strand, counting down.
GTTGTTGCCGTTGTGTCCACCGTTGCCAGCGTGTAATTAAAATGTCTGCAGCTACTTAAGAATCGTTGGCAACTGGGCCGTCGAACGACTTCTCGGCGACTTCTTGGCGCTGCCGGTAGGCCGGAGGGATCGACCAGAGTTGCCAGATCGATGGGAAATACTTTGAGAGAAAGAGAAATCCAGGAGTAGGTTGAAAAAACGACGAGCCAGGATGTCTCGATAAGGAGTTGACATGTTTCCGCGAAGGTCGAGAAAGGGTAGGGGACGAGTAGGGGATGTCGAGAGGTTCCCTAACCATAGAGGACGGGAGGGAAGTTCCACTTAGGAGCTCCAGGTGGCCCCTGAATGTCCCGAAACAAATCCATTTCTCAAGCAATCCAACATCATCGTCGACACCTGACCAACCTTTCAACAGCTGGGCCGCTTCCTCAACCTCTGCTCCCTCCCTCTTCTCCACACTCGGTCCCTGTCACGCTTTCTCTTCCTTTCACCCGCCAAGCCCATCCACCCCTCCACCACCCTCCGCCTCCTTTGTGCACTAAACTGCATCCGCGTTCCCTCGACCACAACTCGGCCTCTCCTGGCTCCGGACCCCGACTCCATCCCTCCTTCGCTCTCCCTCCGACTCACGGACCTCTTCATCGGCTGCTTGTCGTCGCTCGGTCGCGGCTCCGACGGCGCAACCGGTGAAAATCCATAAATTTCCACCTTGTCAACTTTTAATATTAATAAATTACTAGAGTGCATAATTAATTAGTTGCTCGAAAGGCGCTTCACTCGACTCGACTCGACTCGACTCGCCTCGACTTCACTTCACTCCACTTAATTCCTCGCTTGCCCTCCGCGTCCGTCCGCTGTCTTTGTCCGGGTCCCTTCGAGGGCCCTCGGTCGGCGCTGGAATCGCGGACGTCGTCGTCCCATCGCCACCGGCCGCCGACCGACGCCAATCGACGGCGGTGGTGGCGTCTGCAGCCAGTGCGTGTGGCTCCAGATGAATGTGTGCGAGAGGACACAACATGTGTGTGCATGTGTGGTATGTGTGCGTGACGAAGACGGACCGCATGCCTGGAGTGCATTCCGGAGTAGTCGCTGACTGAACGGGAAGAATCCGAATCAGAATCGGCTCGTAGGCATTAAATCCACTTTGATTCGCGGCCAAGTGGAAGCAAAGCCTTGCCACCGGGTCTCGCACGAAGGGTGGGGCTCGTCGGAAGCGACTCCCGCCGGTGGCCCGAGGATCGCGTCGACTTGTCACCCGTCTCAGGTGGGAGGGCTGGTGTTGGTGCATCGCTTCGCAAATGAGTTGTTGAATACGTAATGCACGTCATCAAATATTAAAACCTCTCGCTGGCAGGGCTTTTATGAAATAACCTCGACGAGGGGTGGAGGGGAAGGGAGTGCATTAGGTCTGCCGGGGTGAGGGGGAAAATCCCAGGAAGGATGGCGGAAAAACAGGAGGTGGCGGCTTCGAAGGCCCGACTCTTCAATTGGCACGCGGGATTCGGCGCTCCGGAGGGCTCAGCGCGAGACCCATCCAAATTGTGGCCACTTCACCGCAGACCCACGCACGCACCTACACCCACATATGCCCGCCCTCACACACAAACGCACACACACACGGGTCATACGTGTGAGGCCGGCGGTAGGTCGTGGACTGACGAACAACCCGGATGGAAAAATTTCAAATCAACATCGAGTTTTCGGCTGCTCTGGAGCGGCAGACACCACGAGGAGGAAGAGAAATACAACAACAAGAACACCACACACCCGACCAACAACAACAACAACAACAGCCGCAGCAACAACATCACTTCATGCATACGAAATCGCGCGAAGCGAGAGAAGCCTCACCTGACACTGAGCAGGACTCGGCAGAGCGGAGAAGAGGACGAGAAGCAGGTGAGGTGAGTTGTGGCGAGGGGCGTGGCGGCGCGCAGGGGGCGTGACAGCAGGCATCCTTGAAGCGCAGCCTCTGGAACACTTGAGTGCCGTCGGCCCCACCCCCGCCCACCTTCCCCAGGCTCCTCGGCGGTCCTCGTCCACGTCCTCATCGTTGTTTATCTATTTCCCGGGTTTTTCGCTCTTCTTTTTTAAATCCTCCGGATTAAGGAACGCGCGAAGGCGAAGGAAAGAGGAGGCTGTGCGCGGGATCAGCCCGAGACAGCGGGGAGGAGGGGCGTGGCAGACGTCGGGTGGACCGGGGGGAGTCGAGTCGGTCGAGACTGAGGCGAAACATTTTGTTTCGCAAAATTGAAAACGAAGCTGTGCTCTGCATACTGAGTGGAGAGAAGAGGAGGCCAAGAAGAGTGAGAGAGTGAGAGCGAGAGAGAGCGAAGGTCTAAATTCGCAAAATTATTCGCCATTGCGGTTGCCGCGACGTCCTCGAGAAGACTAAGAGGATACAAAGCAGCAGGACGAAGGTGCGAAGTGGGAAGCCAGAACTTGGGGAGCTCGAAGGACGACAGTGAGGGAAGGGAAGTGAGGCTGGAAGGGCAAAAGTGAGGAAAGAGAGGTGGAATCGAGAATCCAAGGACCAGAGCCCAAGGTGCAGAGCGAGACCTGGGAAATTGCGGCCTCGCCAGGACGACAAACTGATGGAATTTATTTCCCCGAGCAGTCGACCGACAGCAGCGAGAGATGGAGAGGGAGAGAGCTCGAGATCGAGCGAGATAGAGTTGAGACGCACGTGACAAGCACCTCAAATCGTCGTCTTCGTCGTCGGCCGAGCGCGAACGCGGATGCGGACGCGGACGAATGCAAAAGGATACACGAGACAGGATGCGGAATTGAGACGTGAACCGAGGCTTCGAGCCGGGGAAATGTTAGAGGATTAAAAATAAATTTTAGGCGAATTATTGAACAGCTCTTCGGAGGAGGGCCAAAAGCAGAGAGACAGGCAAAGTGTAGCGAAAAGAAGCCAAACCGGAGAAGAGACGGACTGAGAGGAGAGAAGTGTTGAAGAGAACGATCGCATGTGGAAGGGAGCCTGGATGGAGACATCGACAGGCGCTGGAGTAGTGATAAAATTCCAGTCGACCGGGCCGGCGAGTTACGGGATTCGGACCGAGCAGAGTTCAAACCATCCACTTAATTAGTCGAGAGGAGAAAAAAAGATTCGTACAAGATCCTCGTCCCCGCCGTCCACTCGCTCGTCCGTCCACCGAGGCCACTTCGTCCATCCTGCCATTCCCTGTCCACCGATCGATCGACCGATTGCGATCGCCGACGTCTTTTTCTCGCCGCTCTTCGGACGCCGCCTTTGGCCACTTTGCCCGAGCCGCCGACGTCGCCGACATCAGTGCCGTCAATGCCGCTATTGTTGTCGGCACAGTTGTCGCCGCCACCGTTCTCGCCGCCATTGTCACCATCGTCGTCGCCAGCGTCGCACGTGACGGCGGCGATCGGGCGCAAGCAAATCGCGGAGAAAAACCGCAGCCCTCTGTCGGCGTCGCTGCCCGACGATCGGCGATCGATGGGGACGACAAGTTGTCGGCGCACGGACGGCGTCGGGCGACAACTACAACAACTACAACAACTACTATAACAACAACAGCGACTTAAATTACGACAATAAACTCCAGACAATCGACAATCGACGTGAAGAGAACTCCTTAGTAGTTGTTGTTGTTGTTGCTGCTGGTGATCACCGGTGAGACGCCTAGTTTTTGCTGTTCTCGTTGTTCGTAGTTAAATCGACAGCAGCAGTAACAACAACAACAACAACAGCAACAGCGACAATTAACACCTATTTTGTAAGGATTTCGGTAACCAAATTCGGCGCTGTTTTTGCGGTCGAAGCTGTCCATCGAACGCCGCGATCGGACCGCGATCACTCGCAATCCGTCTCTCTCTCTCTCTCCCTGTGTCTGCGTCGCCCAGGCGAAGGACACTCGTGTGTCGCCGCAAATTGGTCCGATTTATCGGCGACGACGTCTCGACTTTGACGCCGACGTCGCCGATCGCGACGCGGCATCGGGCGCACAAACAAAGCCACGGGCTCCAGGCGTCGTTCGCACGTAGCGCGATCGATTGGATCAGCCACACATCGGCCGCTCTCTCGCGCCCGCTGGCTTTCTCTATTTGGGCCTGAAGCCGCAATTAACGTGGCCCGAATGGAAATGCAACTCGCATACTAATGAGTTGTCGCCCGGTTGGAGGAGTGGTGAGGGCGAGGGAAGAAAGAGGAGAGAGATGGCTACAGTGTGAGGAGACGGAGGATCGACTTCAGTCGCCGGACGAAGGCGACGATCGCTTGATGAAGCCAAAGATCTGCTGAGGAAACGATAGATTAGTCGGAGTCGGAGCTGGAGCTGGAGCGAGAGATGGGTGACAAAAAGTGAGGCGAGAGAGCGCTTGATGAGGAGAAAGATCTGGTGATGGGACATCAGATCACTTGCCGGGACAGAAGATCAGTTGGGGAGACAAACGACGGGCTTCAAAAACACAACTCCACTTGATGAGGCAAAAGATCGGCACCGAAGACAAAACAGCACTCGATGAGAACTCGGGAGTTCGCTGTGGATCGCTGGGAAGATCAATTGCCTGCCGTCTTGCCAATTGCCGTCGTGATCGCTGACGGCGCAGGTCCTGCTGGCCGCGACACACGTCCGCTTATCTGGCAGCACGATCGGGGCCATGTGACAACGATGAGGTCCATTAACACCTCAGTGGAACGTGCGATGGCCATGTATAGAGCGGTCGCTCTGGGCCTCGGCCCCATCCTCACGATCGGCCAATGGTCGGAGCGATTACGTCCACCATTTCCTTGTGCGAGGCGATCGGGATTCTTGGGAACATTTTCAGGAGCTCCCGAAGCCCTCACTAAAACCACTGTAGTTCACAAAATCTCGTGCCCTCTCCGTCGCCTCCGGTCGATCGCGGGTCCCGCCCTCTCCCCAGCGGCCGGCTCTGTTGGCACGTTTGGTTGTGGCCAAAGACGACACGAAGCCAACTAATTGAATGCCTCAGGTGACAGAAACTAATTTATTTTAAATACTGCCACTAACCAGCTGCAGAACACAGTTGCATCGAATCGGGTCCAACAGTGCCTCTCCCTCCCACTCTCGCTCTCTCTGTCTCTCTCTGTCGACCTCGTTCGATGGCCTCTGGGCGGCCGTCCGAATGTCGAACCGACGTTAATTAAACCATGCATAATTTTCAGGAGACCCACTCAGAATCGAATCAAAACCGAAATCCCTTTCGAAACCTCACGAGCGCTCACGCGCAGCCCCGCCTCCCTCTCTCGCTGCCTCTCCCACTCCCCGTCAACCCGTTTCGCTCTCGTCTGACGCTCATTCTCCCTTTCTATTCGCTCGCTCTCTCTCTCTCTCTCTCTCTCTCTCTCTCTCTCTCTCTCTCTCTCTCTCGTGTTGACCACACATTATTGACTGCCTTAATGAAGCTGTCTCCAGTGGCCCCAGTCCATTTCCCCATTGGTCTGCTGTCCGTCCGTCCGTCCTTCTGCCTGTCCTCTGTCCGCCTCGCCATCAGTCGGTGCATGCATTCGTCTGTCTGTCCATCTGTCCGTCCGTATGTCTGTCAGCCTGCATTGGAAACGACTAATTGGCAAATATTATTGCATTAACTTTGGTCGTAATCAAATCTAGAGAAGGCGAATAGACAACTGAAATTATAATCCATCTCGGCCAGAAGAGAAGAGAAGCCAGAGCGACTGAAAGTGGGAGAGAGAGGGAGATGGAGATATTTGCCAATGTCTGCCGGAGCACTTCATTATCCAATAATAATGTCTCTGGTCGAAGTATGGTTTTATATTTCCGACTGCTCGTCGACCGTGGACGAGATTCTGGTTGTCTCTTGGTCTCTCCCTCTCCCTTTCCCTCTCTCTCTCTCACTCTAGTTCTGTCTGTCTGTCCGTCCGCCCCTCCCCTGTCTGAAGTTGCGTGGTGGAGCCTCGAAAATGTTGCCAACGAGAATTCGCCCCGAAGGAACAAAATGTCAAATGCTCTCGATATTGTTCTGAAATGCAATTATTTTCGATGTCCCTTTCTGGCGCTAATTCCCGGCTCACTCCAGTCATTCTCTCCCTCTCCCTCACTCGCTCTGTGCCTCTCTGGGATCTTCCCGTGGCTGGATTTTTTGCTCCATTGCTGCTGCTGCTGCTGCTGCACTTCGGGTGTCATGTGTATTGGACGAGCCACGCCCCCAAAAGCAATTACACTTCATTGTCATTCGCTACCTCGCTCTCTACATCTACGACTGTCTCCCTCTCTCCCCCCTCCCCCCCTCTCCCGTTCGTTAATGTTTCGGCAGCAAATTTTGACATTCGCATTTGAGATTATTTTGAATTATCACGTGGCTCACGTTCCTGCCACACAGCAATCGCTGCCCTCGAGCTAGCAATCATTTGAATGTTGCTCCTGTTGTAATCGTGTTGTTGCTGGTGTCGATACTGTGCTTGTTGTTTTTATCATTCACGTTGTTGCTGCTTCTGTAATTGTCCTTTTCCAATACTCCGACCACAGCTTGTTGGAGTTTCGATAACGCGAGAACGAAATTGACAGCCAAAGATTAACATTTAAATTTTAAAACCGTTCGTGAGACGTCGATGGTGGGAGAACGAGATAAAAAATCACGAGTTGAAGGCGGTTCCTTTGATAGTCGACGCCGCGTCTCTGTTTGGGAGCCATAATTCCTCGCAGGATCCCCAATCGACCGATCGATCGGAACAAACGACGACCAATTGATCAGCAAGTGATTCTCTCATCTTCATCCGACGGAGTTTTATCCTCCTCCTCTGCCTGGGCCTCCTTCGCAGTCCTCCCTCTGTCTTCCCGCATCCTCCTCAGAGATCGTTTTTGTCGCGATCGACAGCGGATCCCGGATTATGTTTTATTTATGGATCGGGCAGAACTTAACTCCAATAAATGTCAGGCAAATATGTGGAGCATGTGTTTCCTTCCCACTTGGCTGCCATCGTGGGTCCCTCCAGCGCTGTTGTTGTTGTTCCTCCTCCTCCTCCTTCTGCTTCGTCTCCTTCCACCCAGCCACCACCAGGCGGGGCTTCGACGGAAATGTCCCGAGCTGTGCGCGGATAGACAGATGCACCGACCGACAGATGAGGATCGATGGAACTAGTTCTTGTTGTTGTTGCGGTTGTTGCCATTGAATATCATTGTTTTCATAAATCTCGGCACAGAACGAAAGACAGAGAGGGAGACAAAAGTTGGGACGAAAAAAAAACGAAGCACGATTTTTTGTCTTCTCGCAAAATGCGATCGCATAAATAAATCGTACTTGAATCAATTTAATTCAATTCGCTGCGATTTGACTCGTTTCGATTGGAGACGATTCCATTCAGTCTCAGGCCATCGGGCGAAAGGCGAAGTCAACGTGGTTACAGCGTCGTCATGATATTCGTGAACGTCATGATTGTCACTGTCATTGTCGTTATTGTCGGCATCGTCATCGTCCTAATCATTGTCATCATCTTCATCATCATCTTAGCCACAGAAACCATCAGTTTTGGAAACCCCTTTCGCCGTCTCTCTTCACCACGATAACTTTTCCTTTCGACCTGTATTTTCTCTCGATCGGTTTGCTTCCCTCTGCCTTTCTCTCTCGTCTCTCTCCCATGTTTCTCTGTGCCCGTCTTCCTCCGTATCTTTCCAATCCTCACTCTTGGGCCTTTTTGTTTGACGTCCTCTCGTCATATTTCGATCGACATTATTGTCGTCCTTCGCTTGTCATTTTTATGTCAACCAGCAACAACAACAACAAGTGTATCATTCAACAACAACAACCATTGTATCATTCAACAACAACAAGATTCGTACGACAACAAAATAGAGGGCAATTACTATTGGCTGCAAAAGTGCAACAACTTCCTTTATGGGTTTCCTTTGTCGGAATCGTCGGCTCAACGTCGTCGTCCTCATCCTCGTCGTGGTCCTTTGTCGGCGGCAGCATCTCGCGGTCTTTGTCGGTGGAATCGTTTTTGTCGCCCCAGCAACGAGGAGGCTGCGGAGGGTGAAAGAAGGGCATGGAAACGACCAGGGCGATTGGGAGCCCAAGGATGGAGACCACGGCACAGCCTGCAACCACGACAACGGCAATGACACCGACAATGACGACGATGACGAGGTGGGTGCAAAAAGCACGCGGTACCGTATAAAATTCCCATCAAAAATAACGCATTCGATGGCAATGGCTTCGGCGGAACCCCTTCGAGACCCCGGCGCGACTCCTTCAGAGGTTGAGGACCTCGTCAGCGACGGCCGGAAGGGACGACAGCAGCTAAGAAAAAATCCCAAGTAAGCGCATGTCTTTTCCCATTTCTTTTTCAATTAGTCGGCGACGTGACGGGACCCTTCACTTCACTCCGCTTCTCCTGTTCGTCGTCCCATCTACGAAAGGAACCCTTTATTTGACTGACTGAGGACGACGGACGGGGCAGAAATGAGCAGGGAGAAGGAGCGGAGAGCAAACTCTTTTCCCCAAACACTAATTAAGCTCAGTAACAGAATCCTCTGGGTCAACAGGAACAATAACAAACGCCGAGAGTCGACTCGACTCGACTCGACTCGGTTTGTCAATGGATGATGTCGGTCGAGGGGGTCCATAAACCATGTTATTGGGGTTTTTGTTGCTGGCCAACCGTCTGTCTGTGTGCCTATCTGTCGGCGGAATACATGTCTGCAACCCTTTTATCTGTCGTCGTGCTCGTGGTCGTGGTCGTGGCCGTTGTCGTTGTCCTATGTCGATGAATGGAATTCATAATTATATAAATTTTTCGAGGGATGGAACCCTAATTGACAAAGTGTTGAGTTACAGCGCCACGCAACTCGTATCGCTCTCTCCCCCTCTCCCTCTGCCGTTCTGTGTCGCTCCATCTCTTGGCGTCGTCCGTCCTGCGTCGACGATGCCGGCATGTCGAGCGAAATCCGAGTTCTGACATTAAGTAAATTATTTTTAATACGTTTATGGACTTGCGCATATGTTGGACGAGTCCGGACGGACGGACGGACCGACAGCCCGCTGGACGGACTTGTCTGTAATTATATAATTTTCACATATAACTGATTTAATTACCGTAATGGGATTTGCCTTCGTGTGGGTTTGTGTGGGATTGTGTCTGTGTGTGTGTGTTTGTGGGCAAGGACTCCACATGCCCATCACTGGCAATGGGTTAAAATGATGGATGAGCATCAAGCTATGGGTTGCTCCATAATTGGTTGCAAGTTGCAAAAATAATTCCTGATTATTTGATGTAATGTAATAAATTCGATTTTTCAGTATAATATTCTTATATACCGCTCCATTTAATCCTGCGAGTTTACGGAATTATCGATTTTAAGTAGAAAATGGATTTTGGAGGAAAATGCATTAATTTTTGTTACGGTATTTATTGAGGAAAAATATATTGAATATTTATATGAAAAGTATTATCAGAAAACAAAAAGAAGGGGAGAAAGAAAAGTAGTTGTAAAAGATGAAACAATATATTTTTTGTCATAAAAAAATATGGGAAAAATTGAGAATATGAATATTCAATTAAAACACAGAGAAAAATTAATGGCTGAAAGGCGTGCGGGGAACGCCCAGGAGTCGACGGAAGCCAACGTTCGCTCCATATCATGGTCCCAGGTCCTTCCGAGGCGGGCCGAAATCCAATTACAGAATTTTTCCACATCGCCTCGGGGACATTTCCTAATTTACGATATGACCGAACACATGTAGGAAGAACTTCTCACCGTGCCTCGGCTGTTGCTGGCCAATATTTATGTGTTTCCACGTTCTGTTCTGGTCTGTATTATTTTCGAAACGCAATGCCAGAAAGAGCTCTTAAATAATGCCAGCGAGAGCGGTGGGGGCTGGTGGGGTGAGGCATGAGACCTTCGCCACTAATTTGGCTGCACTTTACGCTTGACTTTTTATTTATTATTGAAACCGAAGCGGCGACGGAGCGGCCACGGAACAAGCTCAATGAGCAGAAGAACGACTGGTAGCAAGAACTAATAGCTGCATGGCATGAATCCGCGTCCGCTCGGGCCAATTGCAGCGACTGCAGCCAACGCGGTGCTAACGTGGCTCACGCAGCCCCATCGAACGGGCCAACGGAGCCAATCCGGGGTTCACTTAACCCTAATTCAACTCAATTACAGAAATTGCAGGCGGTCGCGGGGCGACTGCGGCTTCCAGTTGGGCTCTGGGGGTTGTGGGTGCAGTTGGAGGGGCTGCGGGTGGGGGCAGCCCCGGTTCTCGTTGAAGCTGATCGAAATTGCGAGGGACGTCTTGAATAATTGATTGTTCTATTCGGAAATTCAACTTGTCTGCCGCACGAAAGGCCAGCCGAGGGCCCGGCCTCCCCTCGGCCACCCCGGAATCCCTCAGTGGAAACGAAATTTCGAAAATTGCGAAAAAACATGTTCGCATTCTCAGGAGCCCCTGGGTATGATTTTGGGAATTATTGCTCGAATTGCTTCTGATTTTGTTTCAATTTATCACACTCCCAGTTTTCGTCAGTTTTTCCTCCAATCCCCGACTTCTTTCTGTCTCCTTCTCACAACTCCTTTTCCCACTCCACCTTCGTTCCCTTCCCGCCTTATAAAAATATTTTTTCCTCCCACTCCTGTCTGGATTTCACTCGCCATCGCCTTCACCTTCGCCCCTCTCCTCGCGCTAAGTGACATGGGAATTTTGACATCTGCTCACGTTACGCTTTTCATTACGCTGCCTTACGTGACACCTTGCGTCACGTGGCGCTGCAGGTTTCGTGCGAATGCGAATCCGGCCTGGCTGAAACGCAACGAAGAACGAACCAAAAATGAAAATAAAACAAAATACCTCCACGACTTGCACGAGGTCGGTCCCTCGGCCTAGTGACAGCCGCCGGCAGGGGTCCCTCGACCGTGGGCCTCCCCCTCGGTTCCCTTTCCGTCTGTCTCTCCGACGCTGCCTCCTCGCGTCCCTCCCTTCCCGGCCCTTGACGGCAATTAGAGTCGCATGTTCGCATGTGAGTGAGTTCGGCGCGCAATTATTGTAATTTTTCTTACTTATTTATTTTTTATATATTTCGTATTTCGCTCCGTTTTTTCCATTTGTTTCTGCTTTTACTTTAAATTCTTTATTTATAGTTTTTCCTCTCCATCCTTCGCTGCCCCGGCCACCCATGGCTGGCCCTCGACCGCTCCCGAAGCCGTTGAAAAGTTAAAAGTCGTGTGGGTTTTTCAGCCATCGCACGAGGGGACGAGAGGGACAGGCGGTGGCGAAAAGGGAGAGAGAGAGGGCGAGCGAAGGGAGAAAACAGAGTGGGCTCTGCAGGTGGGGGTGTCGGAGTTCAAGTGGGCACAAAATATTGTGACAGGCCCTCAGCTGCACTCAATTAGCTTTTGACATAGAATTTCGTAATCGATGCGATTTCAAAATGCGAACCGCACGAGGGAGTCCACGAGAGAGAGAGAGAGAGAGAGATAATGCACTGGGTGGTGGTGGGAACAAGAGGGAAGGATATTCCTTAAATGAAGGAAGGCGTGAAATGGTTGGGAAGGTGTAGAAATCCGCGGCAATCGCAATCGCGGGAGGGTAAATCATATTTTCACATGGCGAGAATTTTTTATTCCGAAAGTCTGCGTGCAAACGTAAATTGTTGTTTCATATGGATGAAATCAGTGCATAGAGGTCTATCATTTTTAAAAATGTTTCAAATAGATATGATGAACCGAGAGGTTGCCTGAAGAAACCAGAAAGAAATAATAAAAATGTTGAGTAACAAAAAATCAGATGAGAAAATGAAACAAAACACACAAAATCATGAAAAAGAAACAAATAAAAAAATAGATATATTAATGTACTAACCAAAAATGAGTAAATATGCCGATGGCAAATAAAATATAAACCAATTTGAAGACTAGAATAAGTTCAATTAATTATAAGTTGAATAGAAACCCATCCAGAGAGGTAATTGATTGCATTAAAAATTAATTTCGGAAACAAATGCCTTCAATATATTGGGGAACAAAATGATGTAAGCAAAGAAATATATAAAATCATAATAAATAACCAAAAAAATCAGGTTGTTCAAAAACTGCACTCGATTTCGATTGAACGCGTACTTTGCATGCGTGCAGAGCGATTGCAAATGCACGAGAGTGTGTTTGTGCGAGACGCTGGGTGGATTGGTGGCTTCATGTGTGTGTGTGTGTGTTGGCATTTGTGTTTGCGAGTGTTTGTGAGGGAGAGGCGAACGAATGCGTGCACACGTCATGATAGGCTTTTGAAGTCACGCCTGCTCGCATTAACTTTGGCATTTTTCCAAATTGCAAATTATCTCAGTGAATGCATTCTTCTTGTTATTATTGTTGTTGTCATTGTATTGTTGTCGTTGTTGTTGTCATTGTTGGTTTCGTTTTCGTTGTCGTTGTTGTTGCCATTGTTGTTGTCGTGATTATGTTTATATTTGCGCTTGTTATTCGCTGAAGCTCTTGTTATAAACAACCACTGGAACATCAGCAATAACCACGATAATTACGTAAACATGTAATATATATCATTTTACATGCGAAAATATTCCGTTCCTGCTTGTTGTTGTTGCCGTCCTCCTTCTCACTCGCATTACATCATGCCTTCTTTTATTTGCGTTCAATTTTACTGATAATCTGATAATCTGGTTGAGAGAAATTTAATAAGCTGGGAATTTTATAATAAACCATCATCTTTTTTTGAAAAATATCGCAACGATGAGCGAGCGGAGAAACAGAGACAGATAGATTTCAGGGGCAATGGGTGATGGGTGATTTATAAATGAAGTATAGAAATACGTAGAAAATTCTCATAATTTGTAACAACTTACCATAAAACCATGAAACTACTTAATCGTTTGATAGCTGAAATAAAAAATCAAAAATCTTTCATTAAAACAAAATAAATAAATTCATTGATAACACGAAAATAAAGAGAGAAAAACTATAAGTAATACGAAATATACCTAACTTTATGATAAAATATTGAGTGAGATGATTTTCTAACGAGAAACTAAAAGAAAATATTTTATTTATTATGAACCTACATTAATATATATTTACCACACAATATTTTTTCTATGATCCGAAAAGAGTCAAGGAACAAAGGGAATAAAATGTTTTCTCAATAAATTTTTACAGTGTGCAAAATAGTTGTTATTGCAAATTTATTCAGTAATAAATTTTCTTGAAAAAGTCTCAAAAAAGCAAAATTTGTACATTTTAGTCAACAATATTATATAGGAATTTTGTCATAATGGATATTGTTCTTATTAAATATTCTAATATATTAAAATCAATTGCTGACCAAATTATGCTCTGATGTATCTATCATAGAACTGTTAAGGATAATTAGAAATAATGCAGAAAACGAGGTTTCAGCGCTCGGGTTCCGCGCTTCTGGGTTCCAGGACCGCGCGAAGGACACGGAAAGGACCGTGGTTCCGAAACTTATGCATGCATGGTGTCAATTGCAGGAGAGGAGGGGAGGGGAGCGAAGGGGTGGGGATTTCGTCCGCCGACGGCGAGGATGTGCGGCCACACGTTCGTCCTGGGGCTGCGCCATTTAATGGGATTTTTTGCGATTAATGCATCGACATGTAGCGATTGCCGATTGAATTATTGTGCGGGCGGCTCATTAGGTATTCAGCAGCAGGAGCCGCATCGGCAACAACAGCGGCAAGGGCACCAACAACCAGGACAATACGTCCAATAGAAGCAACATCAACTACAGCAGTAGCAGCAACAGCAATGACAACAGCAACAACGAGGCAAACAATGAACACGCGAAGAGTGCGAAACAAAAGCATGAAAAACGATATGCAAAATTACAGCGATAGCAGCAAGAACAGCAACAACAACAAATACAACAAGGGAACAACCGTCCAACAACAATAGTAATGCCAACAATCCTCACAGCAACAACAACAATGATAACACCATCAACAGTATCAGCAGCAGCAACATTTTTAGGGCGATTTAAAACAAAGACAAACAGCGATTACAACAACGGCAGCAACAAGAGCCAAAACAACACAACAACAACAACAACGGGCACATTGATGGCAATACGAAATACAACAAAAATAGCAACAACAATATAGAAAACAACAGCAGCATTAACGATCGCAGCAACAACAAGTTCTCGGCCGCCTCCGCTAAACGCAGCCTGGCGCGCGAGAATCAAAACAAAGGACACCAGAAAGGATATCAATGGCCGACACACACACACACACACACACACACACAAACGCACAGCCAGCACCAACCCATATGCACGCGTGTGCGATGCAAAAACAATGAGAGCGCGCGGCGAGCGAGACACAAGTGACAAAAGCACATCCTGTTTGGCACCCCATTGTCCTGCCGCTTCCTTGACTCCGCGCCCAATCGAGCGTGCCCCGGGTCCCCCGGTGGTTGGTCCTCATCCTCCCCTGTCTCTCTCCCGCTGGCCGCTCCCTCGCCGCTGTTAATCGTCGCGCGAGTCCCGATTAAGTCGTAATTAGATTTAAGAATGTTGCACCAGCCGACGCGACCCGGCCCGAGTCGCATGCGATCTGATCCGATCCGATCCGATCTGAAGGCAGCTCGCATCGGATGATGAATCTCTTTTTTTGTCGCTCTGCGTCGCGTCCTTCGGCGCTGGGGGTTCGTCCTTGTGCCAGGGCGGACGGCGCCGGCCCGGGCGGGCTGCCAAAAGGTACGCCCGGGCTTAAGGGTTGCGCCGCCCACCCCTGCCCTGGTGCCCGCCCTCTCCCTCTCCCTGTCCCTGTGCGGATCCCGGCTCTCGGTGGTTATTGCTGTTAATGTTACGTAATAATCCGTCCCCTATGGATGTCCTGTGGCGGTGGCGCGCAGCAGGACCAACAGTGGCATCGGCAGCAGCAAACGGAGTGGCAGCAGAAATTTAATCAAGATAATGGCCGGCGCTGCGCTCGCATCGGGGACGCCGACCTCGACGACCCAACGCCAGACCGACCGACGGAGTCGCCTGGTGGGTCGTCCTGTGGGTCGTCCGGGCGGGTCGCCGGCGGAGCGGTCGGGGCTGGAGTCGCGTCGATGCCTGATTGCCTCGCAGTAATCTCGGCTGATTTCTGAACTTCCATTATTAGTTTGGTTCTCGTCCCGGTCTCGCTCCCGGTCTCTCCCTCGGTCGTGTCTGTCGCCGTCTCCCTCTGGCCGTGGATATGTGTTAAGAAACCACACACACACACACAGACCCACTCGGAGGTCGGTGTTGTGTACGTCACAGGATTTATTGCAATCATTAATCTTCTTTCGCCTTGCTTCCGCCAAGATTTTCACGTCCTTCTGCATCCTTTTCCCTGCCCTGCTTTCGGTGTTGGTGTTGTTATTGTTGTTGTTGTCGTCGAGGTTTCCTACCGTCGCCCGAAATTTCCCTCAGTCGGTTTTATTAATTCCTTCATTGTTTTTGTTGCCGTTCCTCCTTGGTCTCGTATTAATTTATTAAGAATGTTGCAATATTGGGTCACCAGTTGTTTGCTGTTGGTCTCCGGCCGGTTGTTGTTGGTCTGCATGGCTATTGTTGTTGTCAGCCGGTCGTTGTTGGTGTCGCCTGCCCGGTTGTTGCTGTTTGGTTTGTCGCAGTTGGAGCTGTGGATCGCAGGGTGTTCGAAACGAGTCTAATTGCGGTCGACCTCACACGGTCGGCCGTCCAGCAAGGACTCCAGGACTTTGGATCACCTGCTCCAGCTCTCACCCATCCTTCTACGCGTTTGTCTCCCAACTTCCCCTCATTCCTCTCGTTCCTGAGTCCCCTCCGAGGCTCGGGTCCTCATTACAAAATTGAAATGCAATATTAATGCATCCGATGCTCCGTCTCCGCCCGTCACTCGCCTCGTCCACACCTCCTTCTTTCTGCCTTGACGAGAGATCATCAATCAACTGGCTGTGGGGTGGATCCGGTCCGGCTCCTGCCGCTCGAGACCGGGCGCCGGGATCAGGATCAGCATATGTTGAGCAAAAAATAATTGAATCGCGTCCTTCGATGCGGACCCCGGACCCTGGACCCTGGACTGAGTGCTTGATTTGCTTTGACTTCTGGATTCCCAGATTTGTCATTTGCGAATTTCTTCTGTTGACAGAGATTTTCCCTCACTAATTAGTCCAGATAATTAATGGTCTATATTGCCATTGACGATCTCTATTATTTGATTAATAATTACACAATAACATTCGAATCAATTCTATAAAATTACAAAAAAAAATACGTCGATTCTCAAAAGCCTATGCTGCAAATATAAAATTCTTTCACTCAATTCACTCTCGTGGCCCTGAATTTCTCCGAGGTGAAAGTGTGAAAACACACCAATATGGGGCAATAAATAAAAAACAAGGGGAAATAAGAACAATTCAAAAGAAAAAGAAACACAAACAAGAGCAAATCCCAATAATTCTGGACCCTAACGGAGGCCCAGGACATATTAAACTGACGTGGAACCGAATTAAATCCGCTCGTGTCACATTTATAGAAATTTATTAATATTTTTCTTTTATCGCTCCTCGGCCCGGTTTTCGCTCTTTTCACTTGATGCCCTACAGAGCACTGGGCTGTCGAGCCTGGCGTTGAGATGGCCCGAATGTTGTTGTCACAAAAAAGCTCCAGACATGTTCCGGAACCCTCAAAGTCTCCTCTAAGAACCCTCAAGCCCGTTGAGATTCCTGAGTCTTGCAGGGATTTCTCGGCCTGTGGCGATTGTAGCGCCTTCTCGGCATCGACTTCTGTCTGTCTCTGTCTCCCGGGATGGCCGTCTTTAATTTTCGACGTTTCTTGTTCGGTTCGGCTGTTGTTGCTACGTCTGATCCTTGCTTCGGTTGACGGTGCCATATTTCAAGAATCCTAAGCCATGCCGGAAAATAGCAAAAGTCCACACAAGAGTGAAGGTGCCGCCGAGGACAGGGACAGAGAACGGGAGAAAGAGAGACGGAGAGGGAGAGGGAGAAGGAGAAGGGCGAGCGACGACAACGAGGGCTGAGCTTTATGGCCTTTCCTTTAATATATGCTTATAATCTTTTTATATTCTTCATATCCTCATAACGAAAGCAAACACACACACACGGGAATCCCATACACACACGCACACCCACACCCACACGCACATGCACAGGGACAGCGGCAGGGACAGGATGTCCCAATTATTGCGAACATGCGTTATGAGTTACGCGTCCCGGACGCCTCCCATTCGTCCTGCCCCGGCCTCGTTCCTTCGATCGCTCGCTACATCCCGCCGCCTCCGCCTGCCCACCCTCGGCATCCCTGCGCCAGGACACGTCTCGTATTTCCTCAGCGCAGCCATGTGCGAATGGGACTTAATCTGCTACAAAATGTCCCCGTCTCCCTCACTCCCACCGGCGACGACGACGACACCACACGACACTCTGCCTGTGTCTCCAGCGCCCCGAATCCTTCCCCCATCGCTTGGCTGCTGCTGCCAGGATTTGAGCGAGGATTTCCTTTTCTATTATTGGCATTAGGCATGTCCTGTGTGTCTGTTATGCATTTAAATTGCGTATTTTTCTCCCGCACACACACACTCAAGCACACGGGAGGCAGAGGCGGCCTCGTCTGACGCTTCAAGGTGGAGGACTCGAGCGAGTCCTTTCGGCAGCTCCGGCTCCGGCTCCAGCTCCGGCTTCGAACGGTTCGTCGTAGTTCATAACATGCGCATGGACGAGATAAAAATCCCAGTGGACCGTCGAGGATCCCGCTGATAATTGCCATGGGGCCGGCGGTTCGCTCTTATCCTTCGGCTGGCTGCCTTTTTCCGCCCGTTGGTCAACGTTGTCGGTCGTTCTCTGTTTTACTTTTAATTCCATCGCAAAATCCAGCCAACCATCCGAGGGATCCCGCCGGTCCACCGCCAGGGTCCACTCGCCACCCGAATCCTCAGCCCGGCCCGGCCCGGCATTGACGGCGATGTCCCTTCTTCCATGGCCCTGATCCCTCCCTCCTTCCTTCCTTCCATCTGAGCCCGGCCCTGTTTTCCGCTGAGCTCCCGATACCCTGCTGTCTGTCTCGCGCTGTTGTGTGTGTTTTTGTGTCCTTCGAACCGTTCGACCATCGCTCGTCCTTTCGGCCATCGCGTTGTCCATCCGTTATCGCTTGATCCATTAGGGCGATGGTGCGAAGGACCCGCCGCAGGACCCCGTCGCCGCCTCCAACGCGACCCCCGATCGTCACCGGGTAATTTCAACCCTTCTCATTAGAGGATTTAAAGGATAACAACGGCAGCAGATACAACAGCAACAACATATCCAGTCCAAAAACAACAATAAAAGTTCGCCTCCTCCTGCGACAAAGTCGTCTGCGCTGGCCTCTGGCCATTTGCGTCCTGCCGGTGCCACGTCCTATGGCAATATCGTTGTTGCTGTTGCTGTTGCTGTGTTTACTGTTGTTGGATTTCTCGCTGTTCTTGCCCAGTTGCCATTGAGCAGTTTTTTGCTCCAGCATGTGGGTGTGGCCGTCATTTTCCACTTCCACTCTTTGATTACTCGCTCGCCTGTGTAAGAGTGTGTGTGTGTGAGTTTGGCCGGTTGTCCTTTGCATGTTTGTTTCTCCGCGCGCACAGGAAGCCATCAACCCCAAGAATCCTTTAATGCAACTTGGGCGGCATCGCTGGGGAGGGAGGGAGCGAGGCCAGGAACAGAAGCATGAGTGGACCAAGCCTCGAAGACCCCGACCGAGCCCTGGAGCCGAGTTCGAACTGAGAGTCCAAGTCCCGGGTCTGGGATCTGGGGTCTGGGGTCTGGGCCGGGCGATCAAAGCTCATGGCAATTAATCATTTTGCATGGACAACAACAACACAGCACAACAACCAGGACAACAACATCAACAACACCATTTCATCCATTCACAAGCCACTGACTGCATGTGCGCTTCCTGGCCGCCTGCCTGCTGCCGACCGCCTGGGGTGGGTGTGGCTGTTGGGCGGCAGTTGAATCCCGAATGAAGCGCAAGAGGGGCGGGGTGGGGTGGTAATGGGTGGTGCGAGCTCCGGGCCATGTTCTTGCTCTCCCGCTGACCAGGAAGGTTGGGTCGGTTCGGTTCATGTCTCTGGAAATCCTCTATTTCTCATCGATGTCGGTAGTGCTGTGTTGTTCCTGTTGTTGTTGTCCCATTTGTTGTTATGATATTTGTTGTTGTGGTGGTATTCCTTGTTGTGTGATATTTGTTGTTGTTCTATCCAATTGTTGTTGCTATTTGTACCATCGCCATGGTTGTTGCCTACGACTTGAGGTTCTGCCATCTCGCTACCAGGATTTCCTATCCCCAGTAAATTCCCCCGATCTCTTTCTTTGGTCTTCTTAACATGCTGTTAGTTGTTTGGCGATTCTTTATAATGCGACCCGAAACTCTTTTTGAGGTAATAGGTAAAAGAAAGGACATTGTTGGAACACTAAATCCCAATCCCAAGTGCAGGAGAGAAGAGGAAGAGGATATATAAATAGTAAAATGCAATTATATAAATAATCTTAGTATGAGAACAAAAGTATGAAGCAATGATTAGCTTTACAATAAGCATTTAATTACAATACGAATTAAAAAGGAAAAAATACCTTCAAAAATAAACTGCACGTTATCATGTTATGTTAAACTACATTTAATTATCCGACAAAAAGTCGCTCCTGTTGCAAATTTTTCCCACCGATCCCCAAATAATCCGTATCTGTCAACTAATAAATGTCTACTGTCCTTCACTACGACACGTAATGAGCTCACTAAAACAACGAGAGGGAGAACGAATTGTGAAGAAAACGTGAAACATTTTTTTCGAATTTTCCGAAT
This sequence comes from Coelopa pilipes, assembly GCA_947389925.1. NCBI lineage: Eukaryota > Metazoa > Arthropoda > Insecta > Diptera > Coelopidae > Coelopa > Coelopa pilipes. Next base: position 42,689,352 of record OX376697.1, on the reverse strand, counting down.
GAGTTCCTGGGCACAAAAGAAGAAACTAAAGAAAAAATTCCGCAACCAGTAGAGAAAAGAGCGAGGAGAAGTCAGAAATCGCGATAACTCTGGCGTCATAATTTTTATCCTTTCCCGCATGTCGCAGGACGATGATGGAAAACGAGCGGAAACGTTACACGCGAGCGAAAAAATCCCCATCCTGAGATAGGACAAAGAGAGACGCAGAATCGGTGTGAAAGAAAGAGAGAGAGAGAGGAGGACAAATGGAGAACAGAACAGACGTAGAGGCAGAGGCAGAGGCAGAGGATGGGAAGTGATTGTTGTTCCTGTTGAGTTTTTACATCATTGTCATGTGACTTTTTCACTTCCGTTACGCTGATGTGTTTCCGTTTCCTGTGCGACTCCCTCAGTCGCTCCTCCCCATCCTTTCCCTCCAGCCCATACGCTGGCATCTCTTTCTAACGCGTGAACAACAATCAGTCCGTTTCTTTCCACCCGCTCGTCATTGGAGCCAACTGAGTGACGAAAAGTTACAGCATTTTATGATAGTGCAGCGATTTTCCGCCACGTTGATTCCGCCTTCCCGCCGGGCGGAATCCCTTTCACAGTTTGAGTATGCGTTTGTGTGTGTGTGCGGTTTGTGTTGCCTTGTGCTTTTTATTTTCGCAAACAATTTCCGTTTGATGTTATTTTAATTTTATGTTATTGTTACGAGACAATGAAATCAAATGGAATTGACACCGACGCCGTGACGCCATCGCCATCGCCCTCACACACACTCACCCATTCCCGGACAATGGGCCGATGCTATCGGTGGTCGCCTGCTCTCCCTTGACGACTTCGTCCCTGACATCACGAATCTCGAATCGGTTTATTAGCGTTCGATTTGAATAAACCACCACTCCCTTGGAGGGTCCTTCACCGGCTCGTTGCGGATTCCGGGCTCACGACGATCCCTGTCATGGTGTGAATCAGGCCGTAATGCAAGGCGAGGTCCCTTCTAATCGCTAAATACTCACTCAGCCGGTGCCAACAGAGTTATGAAAAGACATACGAAGGAATGAGAAGGAGACCAAGAGGGAAAAGAGAGAAACTGAGGATGGGAGACACAGAGGGCGTAAAAATAAATCCCTAATTTCCACAATTGCAATGAAGGAAAACGAATATGAGAGGAAAAACAACATTTGGCACAAGTTATGAGTAAAGGAACGGACTCTTTGAGGGCGAGGCGAGGGACCAAGGAAAAAGAGTGCTAGGACGACAGAGAAAGCAATAGAGAGCGGTGCAGGGGGTGAGAGAAAAACACTTCAGAATAAAGTGAGCAAAATTCCCATTGGGGTCAAAGGATGCCGGCACTTACGCTGGTTCCACTTAGGGTAGAACACCAAAGGACACAACGAGGGAGCAACGAAACTCAGGGGGAGACAGCAAGAGAGAGAGAGAGAGAGACAGGGTAGAGAGTGAGGCATAAATGGAAGAGCGTGAGGGAGAGGGAGAAATATAATATAATATCATAAAGTAATTTATTTTCCAAGGACAAGTGCAACATATTCCACGGAACGAAATGGGTTACGAAGGGACAAGGACACGGCCAGGGCCGAGGGATGAACACTGCCGCTTCTGCATCCACTCTCTCTCTCTCTCTTTCTCGCCAGCCTACTCGCTCTGACGCCCTGGCTGTGTCTCCCGTCTCTGTCGCTCCTTTCGGAAAGTGTTTAAACAAAAGGTAAATTATGAGAAATTGAGTTATAATGACGTCGACAGCTTGGCGTAACTGCGCCCGACTAGCCGGGGTCGCCTCGAATGAAGAGCTCACCATCATGCCCTCTCGCTCTTTGATTCTCCCCCTCTCTCTGGCTCCGTCTTTGATTGCAGACGGGCGAATGGGAGCGAGCGAATTGTTTGTCAGCTGGTGACAATGGAATCGTTTATTGATATGCGCAGCGGACGCATCTGATGGGAATGGCCGGGTTCCGACCGACGGGGGTCCCTAGTCGTCCTTAAGCGAGTCGGCAGCGGTACCCCATGCCCTTAGCCCAATCCTGCTCCTTGTGCTTCTGTTCCTTCTTGGGTGAGTTTTTCTGTTATGGGTGAAAGTGTCAGATGTGATTGGTTCCGGGAGGTGGTGATTGATTGTCGCTAGCAAGGGAAGCTCGTGTGAGAGGAAGGGAGAGAGGGTGAAAAGGAAGGTACGAAACTGAAAAAGCTACTCAAAGAAAACCGGCGACGACTACGACGGTGATGTGGTGTGGAAGACGTCGGAAATTGAGGTATGGATTGAGATGTTGATGTTTCGAAGTGCAATACCGAAGAACATCGAGCACCAGAAGGACAAAGACAAGGCATGATAATGCTACAAATGATGTAAAATGCAAAAGAACTCCCTACAAGTCTCCGGTCTCCCTGTCTCTACTCAAGTGCACCCCTCGAATGCCGTCTCCGTCCGACCCGGAAGTTCGCGATGAAACGAAAACCAAACCAACGGAAGTCCGTTTAAATTTTAAGCTCTCGTGGAGACCCCTCGCCTCACCCCTGTTTCTCCGCCCTGGCTCTATCTCCCTTTCTCATGCTGCTGGCACCACCACCCTCCTCTGTCCTCGGTCCGGCTGCTCTTCATGCTGCTATAATTTGCCACGCTAAATGTAAAAAAGCATCCATCCAAGGGGCGATGCAAGCCAATGGCTGCTCCTGTTCCTGCTCTGAAGGATTTTAATATTCATCCTGGATGCTGCCGCCGCTGGTGCCCGGCTGCCACTGGTTCCTGCTCCGACTACGGCGGCTGCCGCTGCCGGTGCCGCTGCTGCTGCTTCTGGCTGTTGGCTGATGCTGCCGGCTGCTGGCTGCTGTTGCTGTTGGGTTTTGAGATAAGAGAATTGTCCTGTCAACCGGAATGAAATATACGAACGCATTTAAATTGGGCAACGCGCGAGCATCCGAACCGACCCGAACCCGAACTCGAGCTCGAACTGGAATCCGACCGAACCGCACCCACCGCCCCCATCCAGATGCCCGCCAACCGACAAGCCGAGCGACTGAATGAGGACCGTGCTCTCAACTTAAGCTGCTCCTGGCGGAGGGTCGTGGGCTGGGGTCGCCGACGGAGCTCAGGGTAGGGCCCGTAGGAGGAAGCTGGAGGGACCGCGCTCTAGTGGCGTCTGCTGCTCACGAGTTTCTGTCCGTCCATCCGTCCTTCTGTCCGTTGTACGCTTTCACAAGGACGACGCAAGCACCAGGATCTACATATGAGCCACTTCTCACAGGGCCCGCTCCGCCCTCTTCCCTCTCTTTCGCTGTATTTTTTTTTTGGTCCCTCGTGAAGATGGTGGAAAAAGAAAAGTTTTCGCAGCACTTCAACGCTTTCAACTCGTGTGAAACTCATATTTCATTTCGAGCTTCCGTTTGCATCCGAAAATTTGCATGTCTCTGAAACGTACGAAGGGACGGCGGAAGCGGAAGCAAGGAATTGGGGCAGAGAGAGAGGAAAGCAGAGGAGGCATTGGGGTGAGGTGGTAGGGGTGAAGAAGGAGGTATCGTGAGGTTGTTGTACAAGAGGATCATTCGGGAGAGTCATTGGAGGGAATCATTCGAGGATATCACTGGAGCATATCGCTGGGAAGGATATCATATGAGGAAATCTTATGCAGGGTATCACTCGTAGGTATCTTGATGAGGGACCATGCGTTGATGGCGCCTTCTCCCCATTTATGAGGGATTTTGTTTTTACGTGAAACATAGGTAAAGGATGTGAAAATATCCTGATGCGAAGGTTCGCGATGACAGGGTTTCAGATGAAACCCTGGGATAAAGGGTAGAAGGATGTGTTGGACTACTGAAGATATTGAGGGAATTAAAGTTCATCCTCATCCTCGATATTTCATTCACCTCTTCGACAATGATGATTTTAACAACATTTCCTGTCGAGCCTGTCTCATTACTGCCAGTGCTGCCAATAAATTGCTGAATGGCGAAATCCGCGCTGACGGTGGTGTTTTCGTTGTTGACAGCAAAAGCAGCATCAGCGAAAGGCTACAATTATCGAATCGTGGTGATGCTGGTGAAGGACAAGGTTTTGAATGGGGGAAAGAACGAAATGTTGAATGAGTTTCAGTGACTTTTTAGCTGCAGAAAAATATAACAAAATAATTGATGTCATCGAAAATTGTACAATGACGTAAGAGGCGTTGAGCTCATTAGGGGAGATAATGCAATGGTGGTAGCAGCAACAACGACAGCAACAAAGCCAACAACAAGAACGCAAACTCAGCAAACTCAAGCCAAACTCCCGACACGCCCCCAACACGCGACCGAACACACGAACGCAGGAACTTGGCAGCAATCAAAAACCAAACCATCATCATCATGAATCAAACGGAAAAATCTGTACAAAGATAATACCAACAACAACTGAAATAACAAGAGAAGAAACTAGAGTAGAAAAAGTGGAAAAAACCCGTGTGACAATGGCGAAAAAGCAACAAAATAAGCGATAACAAAAAACATGGACAACAATAAGGAAAAACTACGACAATGCTATCAACGACGGCGACGAAAACATCGAAAATAACAACAACAGACAGAGCAAAAACTACCAGAGTAATGCCAACAACTAGGAGAAAAACAAACGGAATAACAACAGAAGCAGCAGCGACGAGGATAACAGCAGCAACAACTGTACTAACAACCAGCAGCAGGAAGAATCGATATAGCAACAAAACCAGAATAAATGCTTACCAAACTAATTTGGCAACAAATTAATGACAATCGATTTATATGCTTCGTAATCATTTGTCCCCGCAGCTCAGCCAGGATCAGATCGAAGGCGTGCGTTTCCTCTCGAGCTCATCACCGGAAGCTCGTCCTCGTCCTCGTCGTCGCCCTAGTCCACGTCTTCCCTTCGCATCCTCAGGACATTCGTAATAAGAGCCGATATCTCAGTGGGTTGCGTCGAGGTCGCCTCAATACATTGCTGACTGGATGGTGTGTGTGTGTGGTTGTCGGTATAGCATTGGAAAAGGAGGCTTGGCGCTGGCTCCCCATTGACCCAACATCAATCCTGCCGTGGATACGCCTATTCTCCTGGGAATATCGGAAGGACATCCATCATCGAGGCATCGGTCGGAAATCACAGCCATGCATGGAAGTCACCACAATGTCAAACGTATTTTGAGAACTGCGAACTACCAAAAACGTAACAAAACCCTATAGGAAAAGAATCCTTTACATTAACCTTTGAGTCTTAACGAGACTCCCGTGAGATGACTGCTGCCTTCGCAATCCCATCTCCCAAACGAGAGGACTCAGGACAGGATACACCCCCTTTGGTCGCGTGATTCTGCTGCTGTCTCGTTAATGGCACAGGCGAGAGGGCGTGGCCGTTGCTGCCCAATACCTAATGACATCCGAGCACTTGCTCCGAGCTGATTGCCAAACCATGTTGCAACAACATGTTGGGCAACACCTACTCACGTTCCGGTCACGGCTGACACGTGACAAGGAACGTCATTTGGCCAGCTCAAGACAAACACACAGATCTCCACAAGACCAAGGATGGTGAGCAAGCCGTAGGAGAGCGTGGAGAGAGAGAGAAATGGAGAGAAGGAGAGAGGGAAGGAGAGGAAGAGAAGGAGAAAGCGTGTCTGCGAATTTCTCATTACGCAAATAGTCTCTCATTCGCAAAATAACCTTAGGTGCCATAATTTTCGATCTCGATGGAGAGGTCGATGTTGCTCTTGCTGTTATTGTTGTTACCCTTCTTAATCTCGACGTTGTTGTTACTCCTCCTGTTAATGTTGCACTCGACGCTGTTGTTGCTACTGCCGTTGTTGTTGCTGCTCAACTGCAATCAACTCCGTCCTTCATTCAAATGTTGCCATCGATGGGCAGGAACAAGTTGGCTGTCAATATCGCCAAAGAGACAGTGGGCGGAGCGAGTCGCTGCGGTTGAGCAACGGTAACGGTGCAGAGGTGGAGCATGAGAGAGAGAGAGAGAGAGAGAGAAGGGGAGCTGTCGGCGAAGGTGACACAAAACTAATAACATCGGCTGCAGAGAAGACAAGTCGTTGGGAGGCGCCCACGCACGGCCCGACATCGGCATCGACGAGGACATGTAAATCGAGAAAATTGCCATCGACTCCGCGCTGCTCTCCACTCTCCACTCTCCTCGCTCTTGCTCTCAGACTCCTCGCCCTCCCTGTCGCACGCCATGTCCCGCGCCAGCCTGCTGTTCTTGAACCCATGTCCGCCAGTCTTGCCGAGAACAGAACATGTCGAGCGGCCAAGTGTCATAAAATAGTCCATCGTCCAGACCTCCAACCGTCCGTCCGTCTGTCGGTCTCTCTGACTGTCTGTCTGCCTGCCTCGCTGTCTGTCTATCTGTCGGTCATGTTGTTGTAGCATGTTGTATGTTGGAGTCCCCTGGAGCCGGCCGGCACACGTCTTCCGAGAGCGACAAATGAACGCCCTCTGCTGTTGACAACACGTAAGACAACGAGAGGCCGGCCAGACGGCCGACGGACGGACAGATGGACGGATGGATTGAGAAGACAACGATCGAGGACGTCAAGGATGAGGAGAAGACGGCGGAGCAGGACGAGTTTGATCTGCAGGTCGGAGGCGCTAATATGTCTGCTCTGAAAATGTGACTTTGATTTGCAATTTATTGGAGTGACGACGACGACAGACGGCGGGCGAGAGGGACGGACGGGCGACCATGCGACAGTGGACCGAGCGCCAGATCCATTGGTTGCGGGTGGGCAACGTGGGCGAGGTTCGAGTGGGCAGAGCTGGCCTGGGGACCGACCTGGACGCCATGGTGGGCATCGCGCCATGCATCGTTCGAACTGCGACCGAATCGGCTGTCATGGATGGTGATTATCTTTGGATTTATCGTCGCAGGGGAAGGCGATCGATCGGGTGCAACATGGCAAGGCTTCCTTCCTTCCTTCCTTCCCTGCTTCCTTCCTTCCTACCGTCCATCCAACCCTGAACGCCCCCCTCCCTCAACTCCTGGCTACTTCTCGCCATTCGCTGTGGTCGTCGTCATCGGCGAAAGTGGATCTGGGCGGGTCTCGGCCCCGACAGTGGCGCATTGGAGACCTGTCAGGAGTCTGCAGTTTCTCGAACAACGATGAACAACGGTGCCTAGATGAAGAAAGGGGAGAAGGAGAAGGAAGGAGAGTGAATGGAGTCATTGAAAGAAGGAGATCCGGGACCTCGCCTGCAGTTCGGCAAGGAGTGGGAAGTGGGAGTGGGCGAGACAAGGCATGCATGTCAATGTGACATGGCGTGAAGGATGCGTCAATTAGAAAAATGTCGCAAACGCACAGCGATCGTAATTAGGGATCTTTTATGCCGACGATCCCTTGTTAGGTGAGGTGAAACCCCAACCATGACAACTCGACGGGAACCTAATACTGCGCTAAAGTACTGGCAGCGAATTTCAAAAATGAAATCATATGAAATTCGAAAAAAATGAATAAAACTTATGCGGAATGAACTAAAACTTAACACAAAGGTACAAAAATCACTTGCAAATGTAGATAAAGAAAATAAATCAGCGATGAAAACTGGGAAGGAATTTCAATTAGACTGACGAATACGAGGACAGCAAACTGTGTCTGCGACAATCGACTATTACGCCTAATCCCGAAGCCAATCGCCGCCCAGCCGAACTTCCCTCCCTCCTCAGAAGCCGTGTCCATTGACGGGATGATTTATTTGTAGGCATTTCCTGGCGCCACTCAACGGGCTCGAAGGACGAAGTGAATTTCGTTTAATCCCAGGATCGACGAAGGAGGGCGGAGGGCGGAGGACGAGGACTCTTGCGCAATTATCCCTCTGGACGAAGACCCACGAAGTGTTTGCGACACAATCTTCCGTTCGGAGTTCAATTCAATTCAATTGAATCGAATTTTTCGCATCTCGTTCTCCTTCTCCAACTCTCTCTATCCCCCTCTTATTCTCGCCTTTCTGGCCACCATCCCTTCCGCGCTCTCCCACTCCAGCGCATTGCCCGGCGCACACAGATGGCAAGGATATCGCGCCGAACGCACTCCGCCATTAAGAGCGCGTGTGTCTGTGCGCCCGTCTGTGTGCTTGTGTCATGCATACATTTGGACGACAGCAACATGATTAATGGTTGTCACTGCCAAGCAAAAATTGTTTCCCTCACCAGCGCAGCCTCTCCCCAGCCTCTCTCCGTCTCGCTCTCCCACCCTCGGGTTCCCGTGCCGGTATCTTGAATATTTTTAGGCACAAGGAACGGAAGAAAAACAGAATCAATGTCGCTCAGGGGATTCCCCGGCTCGGCGCAGGATGCGGGTTGACTTGTTCATCAATGAAGGCCCTTGTTGTTGTTGTTCTTCCACATTGTTGTTATTTTATACAGTCGACGTTGGAAATTGATTCGCGTTCGTTTTTTGTGCTGTTGTTGTTTTTTCCTTTGTAGATATTCTTGATCGTCTGGCAATTTCGCAATTGCGTAACCTTCGCGCCACAGGATGTTGTCCCTTGCAGGATATTGTTTAGATTGCGACGCCGCCTCCCCGTCCCTGCCGCCCACCCTCCACCGCCACCGTCGTCATCTCCCACCGATGTGGTGTTAATGTTCTGCGAGCGCGTAAATAAATTCAATTTATTCTATCAAAGCATTGCTAATCGAATTGCGTTTTAATCAATTGAATTGGAAATCGAGCAGTGGGAGACGGGCAGAAGCCGGAGAGTGAGCGAGAGGAAGCCCAGGGAAATGTAAAAACACCCATGGCGATAGTGGTGGGGTGGGGTGCAGGAAGAGGAGGTCGGGGCTGGGGCTGATTTTAATTTTCGCGGTGTAATTGAAATGGTTTTCTTTCTTTATCTCCATCGTGAACTCGGGTAGGCGAAACATGGGAAAGTGAAATGGAAGAAAATTTAACTGAATGATGATTTGTGCTTTCGGGAGATGATGATGGAAAGAAACGATGAATCGAGAATTTGGTCGAATAATGAATGAAATTTACAAAAAGGCATATTAATTTAGATATAAGACAATGATGAAAAAACATTTAAGTAATTAGCAAATAAAATTAAGATTTAAAAATTGAAAAATGCAATTAGAATGAGGTTTGGTTTTAATGTAAGGAAATTGACACAATTTCAAGATTGAAAACTTATTCAAATAAAAATATGCAAAAATTTGCTTTCATTCAATGAACCCGAAGTGAACGCCTTGAATAAATTAAGGGCTCGTTCCATCAGATGTAACGAATTCCATTTAGCTTTCCCCGCCCTCAAACTTCCAGTGTTTCTCTCGCTTTCTTCTTCGTCTTTTGCTTTTTATTCGAGCCGGGAAAATAACTTCGCATTCATCCAGCACACAATACACTGTCGCATTCATTCACTCCTTCATTCGCTGGTTCGTTCATTTGTGCATTCAATGGATATCCTTGCCTTCGGAAATCTATAAGTTCTCCAACAAAAGTTCGTCCCTACTTTGGACCCCCATCTCTGTCGCCCACCCGCCCTGTCCCTCTCGTGTGTCCCTGCACCCCGCCTCGTGCCCTGCTCCAGCCAGGGCCGACCCCGCATGAGAGCCTCGGATGGTGTCCGAGCCACCGGCAGGAGGAGGCGAGACGGACCCTGCCGGGTCGACGGGAGGTTTCAGCTGGACGTGGGGTCGAATGGGACAATGAAAGTTTATGCGATGCTCTTGCAAGAATTGACATTTCAGCTGGACTCTTGGAAATGAGAAACTTTTAATAATGCAACAGAGAACAAAATGCACGACACATGGACCGATAACGAACGGAGAAGCAAAAGAGTAAAAGGAAGAAAAATATACCAACAGCAAGAGTAGAGCGGAAAAAGGATTCTTTGGAATGCAATTGAATGGCGAAGTTTTTCGTTTGTATTTTTCTCTTTCTCGCTCCCTCTATATATATTTTTTTCTTTCTCTCGCTTTCGCTGTTGAATAATTTATGGGTAGAAATTTTTATCACCCAACACGATAAACAATGGGATCGAAATTCAAGAGGAGGTCAGACATACAGGAAAAGAAAGAGATTTTTGAGTTCCTTTAAGACTGAAATATTTCTCACTAAAGGATCGGAATCATCGACAAAAGGCTAGGAAGCACTGAGGTCGATAGTGATGAGAAAGCACTGTAGGCGAGGCGATCGAATGAGGATCGGTGACGAGGGATGAAAAACGTTGCCTACTTTTAGGCTGTGGTGTAAATGTATAACTAATTCAAGACTTACCAACCGAACTCTGCTTCCAGGCACTTGCAAAAGCCTCTTCCAATTCACTTCGATGAAAATACACCTCACTACCAATTCACCACACTCAATGCTCTCTAAACACACCACACATGGCGAGTCGCCCTCGGCCACCGGCATTTGGGCGACCCTCGAAACTCGACTCAAGTGGAAATTCCTGCACATCTACTCGACTTTCTTTCTTATGTCCTTCCATCCTTCTCCTTCTGGCACGGGTCTCTCTCTCTAGTTCCTCTCCCTCTTGCTCTCACGGTACCGCCTGCGTTAGCTCGGCTGAAGTGATTTGATTGAAGCAAGAATTACACTTAACATGCGATTCGGTGTAAACGACAACAACAAGAGCGGAAAAAATAACCACGGTCGCGGTGGAAGATGATGTCCTTTTGACGACAGCACGTCCTTGTCGAGGGCGCGGCTGGAGGTGGGTGGAGTTGGTCGATGTTTGTGACACATGCACGTACCGCGAAGGACGACGACGTCGACGGCCACCGTCGCCACCCCCAGCAGCCGCCACAGCCACATACAAGGAGCAGTAGCACCAGCAACATGAAGAAATTGTCGTTTTTGGTTAATGTTGATCCCGGGCATAACAGCAACAACAACAGCAACAACAAAAACACTAGGGTGGGCAGGACGATCCAGAAGTCCTTCTTGCCGTATAATTTTCATTTCAAGTGTTGCTGAAGCATCGTTATCAAAGTGATTCTTTTTTCCGTTGTTGCTGCCAAAGGTGTCGGTGCTGCTGCTGCTGCTCTTCTTGATGATGATGACAATAATGATGTTACCGTAGACGTTCTTGTTGTTGTTGATAGTTCTCATCCTGAATCCAGTCTGGTGTTATTTTTTATGTGCAAACATGTGACTCTGTCAGGTTGAAGTGGTGTCTGGCGATCCTGTGCCTGGAGGTCGAGGGTGCTGGCAGCAACAGACACAAGCACACTTACACACGTATCGACAAAGAAATCGCATGGGGTTTTTTTCTGAACAGTTGTCTAGTGTTTATGCTGCATTAATTTTAGGGAAAACTTCCCCATATCGCTGCATGCTTTTAGGGCTTTTTTCGAAACATTTGTATTTAAAGAGCGAAAGCTTTTGACAGAGCTTTCAATATAATTGATCAACCATAGAGCGGGAGAGTAGAATGTAGTGGACAACCTAAAAAAGAAGAAAATACATTCAAATCGTTAGTGGTTAATCTAATGCAAATTATTTCCAAATCATCATCAGTACAGATATAACGAAGAAATATAAAGACAGAACAACAAAAGAGAACAGAAGAGAGAGAGATATAAAGAGAAGAAAATGTAATCAAATAATTGTATAGAACCAACCAAACCTGATACGTAGTAGAAATTATGAGCAAATCAAAAGCTCTTGGCTCAGTTTGTTGTGAACCAGCGATGACAACAGAACACAATCTGGAATAATTAAACCTGCACATTTATACGATCGCTACTATCTTCCGAAAAGATTTGGAAATTATCGGATACCAACCGAAATGCTCCCGAGGTGTTTGACTCGTTGTGGACTCCAAGGCTATCCGACTCCTCCCACCGGAAAAGGTGCGAGTCGCATCAACAGCAATGCCTACGCCACCCAGGCGGCCATCAAGGTGAGCGAACAGGTGAGTGACGTTGATCGAGTGGTAGAGGAGGAAATTAACTCGCTGACCTGGGGTTAATTTCAGTCACCACAGAAGGAGAACCTACCGCCGGGTTGGGCAGAGGCCCGACCCTTCGAGGAGATCCCCGGACCCAGTGGACTGGAGTTGGTGCGAGGATTTATCCCGGGAGGTAGAAATAAAAAAATTAAGATGATGAACTTTGAACTGTGATTTTTTGAGCATTCATGAATCATGTTTCCTTCCAGGTTCTTTCTACAAGAAGTCCACCGACGACTTGATAAAGTCAATGTACCACACGTACGGCCAGGTCTTTCGCATCCCCGGTGTCTTTGGGAACAACGACATCATCACCTCGATGAACCCCGACGACTACGAAAACATCTTCCGACACGAGGGCATCTGGCCCATGCGCCGCGGAATTGACTCGCAGATCTATCATCGATCCGTTCACCGGGCAGACCTCTTCCAGGGGGTTGAAGGTGTTCTGTCCAAGTACGTTGAGGCCTCCGCTTCTTGACCATATTGAAAGATTCCTCAGTCGTTTTTCATTCAGTATCTCTCCTTTAGTTCCGGAGAGAAGTGGCAGAGGGTGCGGAGTGTGGTGAACCCAGTGCTGATGCAGCCAAGGAACGTTCGTCTCTACTTGAACAACATGTTGGAAGTGAACGACGAGTTCCTCCATAGGTTCGTTCCCATTAAATTGTTTCCTTTCTCTTCAATTTTTCCTTTCTAATCTGTGATTCCCATCCAGGATTCGTGAGATCCGCGACCCGGAGACCCTGGAAATGCCTTCGAACTTCGAGGACGAGATCAACCGACTGACCTTCGAGTCGGTGGCCGCGGTGGCGCTCAACACACGTCTGGGTCTCCTGAGGAGCGACACGGACAAGAACAATGACGAGGCCGAGACGATCTTCCACAGTGTGAAGGACTTCTTTCAGCTTAGCTTCGAGTTAGATTTCAGGCCATCATTGTGGAAGATCGTAAAGACTCCGAAGTTCTGGCGTTTGATGAGAGTTCTCGACACGTTGACCGACGCCTGCTGCAAGTACATCGATGATGCGATCCTGCGTATAGAACAGGAGCAGCGGGAGGCGACCGCAAGGGGCGTAGATGCAACGGCTAGTGAAGGTCCAGGCGATGGCAAGGAACGTAGCATGTTGGAGAAATTGCTGAAGAAGGATCGACGCATTGCCGTTGTCATGGCCATGGATCTGATGATGGCCGGGGTAGACACGGTAGGCAGAAAAACTTTCCTTCCTAATGAATCAATCACAGATCATGAATTTCCATATGACTACAGACTACAAGCGTCATAACGGGAAACCTGCTTTGTCTAGCCAAGAATCCCGAGAAGCAGGAGCTGCTGCGTCGCGAGATGCGCTCGATCCTGCCACGCAAGAACTCACCACTGACATTGGAAAACATGAAGAACATGCCGTACCTGCGAGCCTGCATCAAGGAAGGCATCCGGATGTACCCCATTGGAGCGGGAACCATGCGCCGTCTGCCCTGTCCCATTGTAATCAGCGGTTACCAGGTGCCCGCCGACAACGACATCCTTATGGCATCGAATTTGTTGATGCTCGACGAGAAGTTCATCTCCAGGGCCAACGAATACCTTCCCGAGCGTTGGCTGCGTCGAGCTAGAGAAGGCAATCCCGCCAACCAGGGTGCCGAGGTCACGAATCCCTTCATGTACCTGCCTTTCGGCTTCGGACCACGCAGCTGCGTGGGCAAGCGCATCGTTGACCTGGAGTTGGAGATTACCCTGGGACGCCTCGTCCGCAACTTCAACATCGAGTTCAACCACTCCACCAAAAACGCCTTCAAGTCGCACATGATCAATATACCGGCCATTCCACTGAGATTTAAGTTCGAGGAAATAAATGAGTGAATGAAAAAACTGTGACCTTTCAGTCGGTGATAGTTGCTGGAAAATAATGTTTTGATATTTATCTTTTGGTTTGGTGAGAGATACCGGGATTGAAGTACTTGAGTGGAGAAGTCGGTTGTTGTCAACTTCGCTAACCCAAAGACAATCGATGTGCCGCCCTACTGAGAGTTCAATTACAAGCACTCGACGATATCTGTAGATATCTGTCAGTCAGGTTGCACTTTACCCTATCCTAGGTATTTTCAATAAGTTCACGGCGGAATCCTAAGTTCGGTTACACTTGTCAATTAGTAGTAACATTACTATCGGGTCATATAGCATTGACATTTTCAGTATAAATGCTGAAAATAGCTGTCCATTCACCGATAGTGTTGTTGTGGAAAAGTCAAAGAATTTGTCGAGTTTTAGTTTGTTTAATGCAACGATACATCAGTTTTCATATCCATATATTATTCCCTTAGGGCAACTCGTCATTACACATGCAATTTGTAGATCTATATCTAATCTTGCATATGATTATATATCTTTGGAACAAAAATAACAATTAAACAATTGAAATAAATAATTGGCGCCACGGCCTTAATTAAGGAAAGCAACACTTTTATTCTGAGACTTCATACTCTGCATTATTAGGCAAATTTCCTCACTATCTTCATATTTTCATAATACTATTCATAATAATATTCCGTACTTAAAGTTTAAACTGTGAAAGTAATATTGATCAATAATAAGCAACAATAGATTATGTTATTGTTCTACGACGACTATTTAATGTCAGCTTATATACTTGCGGCCAAAATTTGCTAAACTTAAAAGGTATTGGAAAATACCGATTTGTTACAATATTTGTAACGAGTAGTTCTAACGAATTAAAATTACTTCTCGGTCGAAATCTTTCTGTCTAAGAATGCAAATACTTGAGTGCAATCTAGGTCGAAGTATTATAAAGAAACAGCATGCGATAGAGAGAAAGAGATAGGGAGACAAATGTAAATAAATTTAATCATTTAATTACATACGAACAACAAAACATGATACGGGATAAAAATTCAGAACAAATCGTAAGCTCTCGCTCCAGTTTAACTTGAAAAGTCAATGAAAACAGAACGCAAAGATCTGTCGGAATTTGTGTAAACATTTGTAAAACATTGATATTGAATTAGATCCTACCTGTCCCAGACTATTTTCCGGAAAACTTTGAAAATTATCGGACATTTAAATTTGTAATAAGAACCAATAACATCTGAGATGCTCTCGTGGTATTCGACCCGTTGTGCAGGGAAAGGGCGCCTTCTTCCTCCCATCGGAAAAGGTGCGAGTCGTATCATCATCAGTGCCTACGCCACCCAGGCGGCTACCAAGGAGCAGGTGAGCCACGTCGGCCGAGTAGTAGAGGAGGAAGACTCGCTGACCTGGGATTCATTTTAGCGACCGTTGGAGAACAACTTGCCGCCGGGATGGGCAGAGGCCCGTCCTTTCGAGGAGATCCCCGGACCGAGTCGATTGGAGTTGCTGCGCGGCTTTATGCCGGGAGGTAAGAGGAGTACCTTGCAAATGATGTCTACAACTTGTGCTGCTTGAAGTGATGCTCGTGATTCCTTTCAGGGTCCTACTACAATAAGTACAATGACGATATGTTGAAGTCAATGTATCACAAGTACGGCCAGATCTTTCGCATCCCCGGGGTCTTTGGAAAACGAGACACCATCACCTCGATGAACCCCGACGACTACGAAAGCATCTTCCGACACGAGGGCATCTGGCCAGTGCGCCGCGCAATTGAAACGATAGTATATCATCGATCCGTCCTTCGTGCAAACTTCTTTCAGGGCATCGAAGGTCTAGCATTTACGTAAGTTTAAGTGGAAATCTTGAAGACTCGGAATGATTTGCAACTATCTTATCATTATCTCCTCTTCAGTAACGGTGAGAAGTGGCAGCGAGTGCGGACTGTGGTGAACCCAGTGCTGATGCAGCCAAAGAACGCTCGTCTCTACTTGAACAACATGTTGGAGGTGAAAGACGAGTTCCTCCATAGGTTCGTTGCCATCTAAATTTGTTCATTCCTTTTTACCGTCTGCCATTCTCGTCCAGGATTCGTAGGATTCGCGACCCGGAGACCCAGGAAGTGCCCGCGAACTTCGAGGACGAGATAAACCGACTGACCTTCGAGTCGGTGGCCGCGGTGGCGCTCAACACACGTCTGGGTCTACTGCGAAGCGACACGGACAAGAAATACAACGACGAGACCGAGCAGATCTTCAGCAGTGTGAAAGACTTCTTTCAGCTCAGCTACGAGCTGGAAACGAGACCGTCGATATGGAAGTTTGTTAGTACTCCGAAGTTCACTCGCATGATGAGAGCTCTCGACACGCTAACGGAGTCCTGCAGCAAATATGTCGACAAGGCACTCATGGAAATCGAACGCGAGCAGCCCGGAGAGGGCAAAGAGCGTAGCGTGTTGGAGAAGTTACTGAAAAAGGATCGGCACATCGCCATCGTCATGGCCCTGGACCTCATTACGTTCGGCGTCGACACGGTATGCTGGGAAGCTTTTCTCTCTTTCGTTTCTTTCTTATCTGCAACTCCTGTGATCGTTATTCTTTGCCCCAGACAACTACCACCATAGCTGGTATCTTACTGTGCCTAGCCAAGAACCCCGAGAAGCAGGAGCTGCTGCGCCACGAGATGCGCTCGATCCTGCCACGCAAGGACTCGCCACTGACATTGGAGAATATGAAGAACATGCCGTACCTGCGAGCCTGCATCAAGGAAGGCATCCGGATGTACCCCATTGGGCCGGGAACCATGCGCCGTCTGCCCTGTCCCATCGTAATCAGCGGCTACCAGGTGCCGGCCGACAACGACATCTATATGCCATCGAATTTGTTGATGCTCGACGAGAAGTTCATCTCCAGGGCCAACGAATACCTTCCCGAGCGTTGGCTGCGCCGAGCTAGCGAAGGCAATCCCGCCGACCAGGGTGCCGAGGTCACGAACCCCTTCATGTCCCTGCCTTTCGGCTTCGGTCCCCGCAGCTGCGTGGGCAAGCGCATCGTTGACCTGGAGTTGGAGATCAACGTGGGATACCTTGTCCGCAACTTCAACATCGAGTTCAACCACTCCACCGAAAACGCCTTCAAGTCGCAAACAATCAATGTACCGGCCATTCCACTGAGATTCAAGTTCGAGGAAATAAATGAGTGAAACATTATCTCTCTTTTTCTCTGTCACGCGGGGAATCGCTGACAAGTCTCGCTTAAAATTAACGATAGGAGCAAAACTGAACCTAGTTTAGCATATAGGTAGCTCATAAGAGGATGACTTTGAAATTAAAACGGGGTGAAATCAGGTTGAGAGAGTTTGAATTAAAGTCCTTTCACCTGCCCCAACAACCGGCCGCTCTTCGGCCCACAGAACGCCTGCTCCCGGGCCGTCCAGCCATTCATCAGACCGATCGACCTTGAACTCCAGGAGGCTCGACAGCGATGACGATGACGTGCGTCAGAACTGACCTCGAACAACCTCAGCCGTTGAAGTATTATTATTATTATCATCAGGACAACAACAACACGAACAAGGAGACCAACAGTGAAGGGTACAGCAACAAAGCCGACATAAAAAACAACAACAATTTATGGACATCATCAACTGCCAAACAATTTCAATGTCAGCATGACTTGAGTCGAAATTTCCTTCCGGTCGTCGGAGCCACCAAGGCCGTCGAGGGGTGGGTGGATGGGCGGAAAGGAGGACAATGAGTTTTTACGACATTTTTACGTAGCTTGACACGTGTTCCGACACACACAAACACACGCCCAATCTCACGCAAAGAGGTGAGTTCCTGAGGGAGAGGGAGAGAGGGAGCGAGGAAAAGACGGAGCCACTCACGAGAATTGAATATAGGTTAGGTTGTGCGACAAGAACGGCAGCAATAATGACAACAACAAGAACAACAACAATGAAATAGCACAACAATGACGAAGCCTAAAAATTTCACTTGCAACAACATAAAATTTATGTTCACTCCAGCAACGAGGGCAGAGCAAGAGAGAGAGAGCTGGGGAAGACCGCCGGAAAGAGACGGAGATACACTAGGGGGTGGAGGGGGAGAGGAACGAACAGACGCTAATAACAATAACATAAAATTTCGCCCACTCACGCTACCTCAGCCATCTCGCTTGCACTCGCACTCGCTCTCACGTGGCCGACCGCTCCTCTTTCGCTCCCACTCTCGTGCTCTGCGGCTGTCAGACGCAGACGTCAGGATTTGTGTGGCTCTGTGTGTGTGTGTGTGTGTGTGTGTGAGTGGGAGGCTGCCGTCAGACGACGCCGACGCCGAAGCCGGCAACAAAGACGACGACGATGAGGAAATAAAAATAAACTGTTCAAGGACGACACGGATAATGCGAGCGATTCTTTTCTCCATTTCCATATCCAGTGAATGAAGCAGAAACAGGGGCAAAATGAAAACTTAAATTAAAAATAAGAGGAATTCTCAAACTAACTATTTCGAACCGGAAAATATGAATGCCTAATGAAGGCACACAAAAGCACCGAATACAAAGGACAATGCAGGGCCTAAAAAATTAAATGTAAGAAATTAGGAAAATAAAGTAAAATCAAATCAAAAAGGGAAATAAAGTAAATTTTAAATAAAGATCTTCTCTTTAAACATACAAAAATCAAATATTTCTTTATGGAAATTTATCTCGACAACACGAATTTAACGCAAATTTAACAGGATCTCAGAAGAAATTCAAAAATAAAAAATAATAATATGAGAACTGAATAGAAATATAAAATAAACACTAAGATAAATCGGTAAGAAAAACAAACCAATTAATTTAGAAAGAAAAGGAGAAATTGTGTAAATGAAACAACAACACGAGAACGAAAGCTAATATGAATATAAAGAAATAAAGTAGAAGCCCAAAT
Organism: Coelopa pilipes; assembly: GCA_947389925.1. Classification (NCBI taxonomy): domain Eukaryota; kingdom Metazoa; phylum Arthropoda; class Insecta; order Diptera; family Coelopidae; genus Coelopa; species Coelopa pilipes. Next base: position 42,670,658 of record OX376697.1, on the reverse strand, counting down.
TCAAAAAGGGAAGACCAAGGAAGACACATATAAATAAGACAGCAGAAATAAATAATGAAACTCAAATTCAATATGTAATAACATAAATATTAAAGCGATAGAAGAGAGACAGAGAGAGCGGGAAGGACAGCAATAAATTGAAGAGGAAGTCAAAATTGCAAGTCTCCAGAATTAAACCAGAGGAACTCAAAATTAAAGTAATATCTCGCTGCCAACCAACGGTCAGACGATGGGGATGAGGCCGACTGAGTATATATGTGACTGAGGGTGTGTGTGTGTGTCTGTGAGTCGGGCTGTGGGTGTGCTTGTGTGAGTGTGGGTCCGTCTGTCGACACAAAAATGTCACTTGCAGTTGGACGTAATTCCATTGACATGTTGGATTTCTCCCTCGGCTTTGTGTCTGCCGTCGTCGCAGTTTCGTCCTTTGTTCTCTCCCTCGCCCGCTCCCTCTCCTTCTTTTTCTTCTTCTTATCATTTTTCTTCTCCTCCTCGTGGCCGTTGTTGCTGCCGCTGCTGATGGGGGCGAGCGAATGGCAAATTGCAGACAAATAAAAAACAGCGAAGGACGCGAGCGCAAATGCAATTTGTTACGTCCGTCAGCACATGGTCGAAGTCGTTTCAACCCCCTCAGAGCGACCACCGATCCCAGCCCCAGCGACCCCTTGCTTCGTGTTGTTCCGCCTGTTGTTGTTGCTTAAATATTCCATCATCCTGCAGGAGCTCGCGAAAGAGACGGCCAGTGTGTGCCGAACCCGACTCGGCTCGGCTCGGCTCGACTCGTCTCAGCTCGAAATTCTTTTGAGCAGCTCCCCGCGAATGTCCTTTTTATGACTCGTGCAAAGCAATAACAATAACAACAACAAGGAGAGCAGCAACACGAAAGCGCACCCCAATTGGCAGCAGGCACCAACAACAACAAGCTTCCCAGACACACGGACCGAAGGACGGCCGGACGGACAGACGTCATGGACTCGCGTCGAAGCAACTTCCGGTCGCGCTCGCAGCAGGCGTTGAAAAAGTTCACCTGTTCCTTGGTCTCGTTATCTCCTCTTTTCTCGCACCCTCTCGCTATCAACGTGTGTGTGTGTGTTTGGAGAAAGAAGAAAAAGCAATTCATCATAGAAAATGGCGGACGATATCGCCAGGATAATAGAGACTGAGTGACAGACAGCCAGCCGGCAGCAGGTCTCCCATTCAAGGGTAAGAACAATGAGAGCGAGTGAGAGACGGAGAGAGAACACAGTGAAAGACACCCAGGGTGAACAAGGGAGAGATAGAGAGAGAGAGAAAGGGGAGGGCGTCGAGAGCGAGCGACGAGCATCGATTTTCGAGCGAATGGCCGAAGGAGGCGCCCGAAGCTTTAGAAAATATCCTGGCGACTTGAAGAGGGGGTGGGGAAAAAGAAACGATATCTATATATGGCCATATCATCCCCTAACGTCATCATAAATCTCTCGCAATCGCTCTCCACTCACGCGCTCAGTCAGTCCGTCACTCACTCAGTCACTCTTTCGCAGCGAGAGACTCGAATCTCTCATCACTCATCGACCGTTTCGCGCGACGTCTTCGAATTCGCCGTCTCGACCTCTCTCAATTCGCTCTCGCTGCAGGGTGGCGGGTTTTTCGCTTCTCCACCCGGCTGCTGCGCTTTTTATGCGCAGTTAAAGCGAAAAGGACATAGAAATTTATAGCCCTGGTCCTAGTCGTAGTCAGAGAGCAGCAGACGCGGCGGCGAAAGAGAGTAAGGACGAGGAAAGGCGAAAAAATAAGGAGAAAAATAGCCTTAGGAATGATTTTTATAGCAAATCAGAGAGGAGAAAACGACGCGGAAGCGATGAACACTTGAGTGAAAGGACCTTCATTCATTCATTCGTTCGTTCGTTATTTCCGTATTTCGCCCAGACGACATTTATTGGCGGCGACATTTCGGACGAGACTTCAAATTAATTTTGGGGACCACGTTTTCTCTTGTAGTTTCTGATTAAAGGAAATAGTTCCAGCCTTTCATTTATTTACATATTCCTAATGTCTTAATTATTGGTCTTAATTATTGGCAACAAAAGGATTATAGATTATATATCATACTCAAACATAAATTAATTTAAATTTAAACACAAAATATGTAAAAATCGCTCTACAAATGTTAAATATTTAAATGGATTTAAATTTTATTTCCTATCAATAAATCTTCCTCTTGATCAATACATACTAAATATTTCAAAGAAGACTAGAAAGAATAAATTATAATAATACTCTTATTCGTTATGCTCAATATTTTAAAAATTATGGAAAATAATTGAAAAAATATATTTACAGGCACAACTTCATAAAAATCACCAAACCCAACCCCGTCAGATCTTATTGTCTCAAATAAAATCCGTCTGAATCGCTGCATCAAAATCTCGAAATAACCTCGGCCACAATAACATGATAAAACAACTAAACTATAGAGGAAAATCCACGATAAATATTCTTCTTGTTGGTCTTCTAAAAATGGTGAAAACGAAACCAGAGCAGAGGGAATTTTCTCTGCCGTCGCCATCGCCATCGCCGACGCCGACGCGACCTCAATTTGAAACTTTTTGAGTGAAAAATTCAATGTCAATGTCGACATAAATGTCGGATTTTATCTTCATACAATTTATGACTATTCGACGGCAAAAACATACACCGAACGACCGACGACGGCCCAACGCAGACAGCCGGCAAGGGTGAGAGAGAGAGACAGAGGGTGGGAGGGAGTCTGAGGGTGGTTGCAAACGGCCGATGATAAAGTGTTTGCCGGCGAAAACGAACGCGTGGCGGCGAAAAACGACCCGGCGACAAGGACGACGACGACGACTACAACGATGACAACGAAAAAGACGAAGAGCCTGGAGTGATAACTGTGCTGTGCGAGCGAGACGGGGAGAGACACAGAGAGAGAGAAAATAAATAAAAGTTCGATTTATTGTTGAAAGCGTGAAAAATTCAACGCGATCGGGGTCGGTCGTTAGCGTCCATTTGCCTCGCAAGTCCACCACAGTTGGAGGCCGTCCTCTCTCTCTCCCTCTTTCGCCCCCTCGCTCTTCCCTCTCCCTCACCTCGCGACGACCCATTGGTTGACAGACAGCGGGATTTGTCTCGCCTGGTCCGGAATCCTTTTTAGTTCTCTTCATCGCCCGGATATCAATGCCATGTCGGGCCTAAGCTCCTTCTGTCCAAAGGGCAACGCCTCGCTCTCCCACCCCTCCCTCTTCTCCCTCTCTCTCTGTCGGTATTCATTGCGCCCTCTCGGGAGTCTCGGGTCCGCCGGCCGCCCGCCCGTGTCAATCGACACAACAACACGTCATAACCGAAAATATGCCGAGCCCCCACGAGAGCCGGCGTCCTCCTGACTGCGGTCCTTCACTTCGTCCCTCCGCACAGCATCCCCTTCACCACCGCCCCCTTTCCCCAGCCCCTGCGTCGCCGTCGTCGCCGCCGCCGCCTTCATCGGTTTCTGGGTGAATGTACTTTTTTGACAGTTAAATTGATGTGCGTTCGCTCCACGCCGTGGCAGCGCGGGCGAGACCCGACATGGCGGGCGGAGAGGGCGAGGGTGGAGGACGAGGCCGTGAATGGGACCGTGGACGCAATGGAGGCCGGGCCAGGGCAGGACGCGGAGACGCATTTGCCAATGGGTTTTTACGGCTTCGGCCTCGTCTGATAAGCTTTGCGGTTCTCCTCGCTTCTCGCTTCGTGTCGGCTCAGGAGGGGATCACGATGGTTCATTGGCGCTGTGTGTGTGTGGGGAGGGCTGGCGTTGCGAGGGGTTTCGGTGCTTCCTGAGCCCCATCGGACTCGGGCTGCGGGCTTCGGGTCTGCTACGTATGATATGCGGAAAATGTATTTAGGTTAATAGGTTTTTCCTGGCTTTTCTTTTCAGCCCGCCGCCACAGTGACGCCGACTGGCTGAGGGCGAGGCGAGCGGCAGGGTCAGAGAGGCAGGAACAGAGATAGGGCCAAACTTTAAAGCTCTTCATGGTGGTGGGAAAGGATTCCTGAAATCCTCTGAGGTTGGTTTAAAGAGGTTTGTGGTGCAGAGGTCGAGGTTCAAACGAAATTTTTAGGGAATTCAGGAGAACTTCTGAATCGATTGGGGTAAGAGAGAGATAAGAGAGCTTCCATAGGTTAATTAGCAGAGATCGAGGAACCCAGAAATATTGGTTCAAATTTCTTCTTCGATCTGGGGGAAATCGGCTTCTTCGTTCCTTCTTCCTTGGTCTCTTGAAAGGCCCCCCACGAGACGAGACCAGCAAGTGTGTGGTCAATGCGTGGTCCACCCGATATCGCTCTTATGGAGTCCACAAAATCGGAAGCCATCGCACTCTGGGCGCGATATGAGGCGGAAAATCGAGAACAAACTGAGGAGAAAACTGAAATGTGTCTTGAGAATTTGGAAGGAGGACGCGAATGAAGGACGTGGATGCCAATGAATGAAGGCAGAAATATGAGAACGGAGAACGCAAGACGAAAAAAGATTAAGAAACAATTATGAGATTGAAGAGAGAAAGATACGATTGATCAAAGAAAATGAGAGTAAAAAGGGAAGATGAGATTAATGAAAGAAAACTGACAACGAAGAATGAAAGTTGAGAATGGAGAATGAAAACTGAGAAGAAGACCGAAAGATGAGATTGAAGAAATTGAGGAAATAAACAACACGATAATGATGATTGGGAAAAGCATGGCGACGACAAGGAGGAAATTCAATTACATTGTAATTCATGCCATAAACCGAGCAGCCAAAGGCAGAACCGGATCCCATTGACCCCGGTGGACGGACGCCGGAAACTTCCCGATCAATTCAAAAACACCCCTCACAACCCCGCAACCCCTCACGCACGTCCAGCAAAGGCGGACGAAGACCCAGCAAGTCTCCGGCGAGTCCCCTCGACCCCATCAGACTGCTATTATCTGCCCAAAAACAGTCATTTCACTAACATTAACCATAATTTTATGACATCACTTTTGTCCGCGACGATGACGACGACGGCGACCGCATCCCCCTCGGACCAACCCCCCCCCCCCCCCCATCTCTCCGTCCTTCGACGGCTTTGTTTACCGCGAAGACGTCGTTGGTGGCCGCGAGGACGAGGGTTGCAAGGACTATGGCAAGAGGAAGTTTTCCTCGGTGAAAATTAAAGTGAATTCTAGATAGAGAAGGAGTCGACGATAGCTAAAGAGAAGGTGAGAGAGACGGAGAGAGTGGGTGAAGGAAGGAAGGCAAGAGATCGAAGGAGCGAGACCGAAGAAGGAGGAGGAGCCGAAAGTTTGACGATTACGTCAAAGTTTGTCAATTGCGAGGTCGGTCGAATGACGACCAGACGACCACGGTGTCGAGGCGGACGAGGACCGAGTGAATGGAGTCCCTCCCTCTCACTTCACCTCCCTCCACCTCTCCGTCTGCCTGTCACGCCCTCCCGAACCTTCTGCTCAAAGTGTTTCAGAGGCTTTCGGCTCGCTTCTGGCGTCTCGGTGTCGAATCGACAGATTCCCGACCGGCCCGGGTCGCGGGCCCAGCCCCGGTCCCCAGGGCGACGTCATTTCGTGGGTTTCCTAATGGCGAAATGGGGAATTTTCCACTTTTAAGTGAAAGTTTATTACGAAATGATTGTTGTTGTTCTCATTGAGATTGCTGCGGTTATTTTTCGACAATGTTGTTCTTATTGTTTTTGTTTAGGGCTGGTAGTAGTTGTTGTTGCTGAATATTTCGTGGCTCCCTGACACTATTGTTGGTGTTGTTGTTGAGTGTTTTTGTTGTCGTCGTGTCTGCTGTTGTTGTCGCAACGTGTCCAGACGATTTTTATGGCCTCGGCAACCGCAGCAACAGCTTCGACGGCAGCAACGAAACGTTCATCGGCCCCCACTCGGTTTCCCACCTCCCTCCAGTCGTCGTCCCTCGACCACCCTTTCGTCCCTCGACCCGCCGCTCTTCGTCTGTCGTCCATCGACGGCATCGGAACGTCGTGCAATTGAATTTTATTTCACATTTTGTTGCAAATTGTTTGTCACCCTTGCCGTGGTTCGTCTGCCTTTGACGTTCTCGCCTTAGTCCTCCAGGTCCCTGGGCCTTCCATCTCTTCTCTCCGTCTCTCTGTCCGTCTGCCCGTCCACCTGAGCCTCTCCCAGTCATCGTCTTTGGTCCTGGTCTTCTTTCCTTCGTCTTCCCAACTCCCCATCCTCGTCTCGTGGTCGCCCACCCTCTCTCTCGCCTCGGTTCCCGTCGTTTTAACCATTATGAGCGATTCACGGAGCGATTTGACGCCAGGATGTCAGACCTTCGGACGCTGTGACAGAATCGAAAGGGAGACGGAGAAGGGAAATGAAGGCAGAGAATAAGAGAGAGCGAGAAAGAGTGAGGCGTGAGGAGGAAAGACCGAAAGTTCGACTCCTTCGAGCAATTTTCGTCTCTGAATTTCGTCCTCGGCGCGTCTCGCCTCGACTCGGTTCTTGTAATTGAATTTTAAAATGCAAGCAGATTGTTTTTGAGGCTTTTGCGGTGAGTCGTGGGTTGTTTTTAGTTTCGGTTCTTCGTCCTCGTCCTGGACACCCGGCAGCTCCGCCGTCCCTCATCGCCCATTGCTCCTAGGAACCGCAATTTGCATGCAGACACGGCAACGACTCAGTCGACTCAGACAAACTTCGAAATAAACTTGAGATTTTACTGCCTTCGTCTGGCTGCAGAGACGTGAGGGCCGAAAACGTGCTGCAGGTTGAGACGGGGAGAGAGAGAGAGAGAGTGATGGAAGGGGAACAATGGGTGGGCGAGATTGAGGTCTCAAGATTGAAGCTGAGATGAACCGGAAGGGGCCGGAAATGCAGACAAAGACAGGGCCAATGAAGTTTCGACGACGAACCGAACCGAATTTCGGAAGTGAGTAATAGAAGGAGGGAGAGGAAGTTCCAGGTGAAGGACGGAGTCTGGATCGATAGACAGAAGTCGATGCCATCAAATGAATCCCTGGAGAATGTGAGAAAATGGAGCGGATGCCGGAAGCAGGATCAGGAAGTGGAATTATGCGGGAGAAAGTTGTTTACAAGATGAGTGGAAATTGATAATAAAAATGTTAAATTCCAAATATCAAATGATGAAAAAAGAATCCCGAAAAATCCTGTCCTACCCATCGAGACATCTGAAATTCATCTCAACCACCTGTTAGAGAGAGGAAAAATCAATCAGATCCAGATCCCAGTAAAAAATCCCAATCGTAATCGTAAAACCCATCCCGATGGAAATCGCGAAACCCAACTCCTTCTGTTCCACCTCATCCCACAACAGCATCCGAAGACGAGCTGGAACTCGAATATGCTCCGTCAAGCATCTAAAGACATAATTTCCTCTCGTCCCCATCATTTGCCACAAGTTTAAATGCTTCGCCATTTTACGATCTGAGATTTCTTCAAACAAATTTTTACGACGATCCTCCCGCGCTCTCCCTCCCAGCCTCAGACACACTCAACACTTGGTCGTGGCTCGTCCTGGCCCCAGGAAGGAGCCTTTCGTCAGGATCATCGTGAAATGACTTGATGTGAACTTTTTTATAGAAATGATTTTTTACGATTCTACCAGGATTTGCGCCCCATCACCCTGCGTCCTCCCACCCCCACATCTACTCTTCTCTCTCTCTCTCTCTCGCTGTCTTCTTTCTATCTGTCTCGCTCCCCTCGTCCGTCGCTCGCCCTCGGCATATTGTATTCTGCATATAAAAAATCAACCGACTTGTTTTACGACCTCTTCGCCTCGATGGTGTACCCTCTGTTGTTGTTGTTGTTGTTGTTGATATTGACGGTGGCACTCATTGTTGTTGTTGCTATTGTATACTACGGTAGTAGTCCTCATTGTTGTTGTTGCCTGTGTTTTACTATTATTACCGCTGTTGATGCTCGCTTTGATGATGTTGTTGATGCTGATGTTGATGACGACGGCGATGGCGATGGCGATGACGATGGCGATGACGACATCATCAATGATGATCCCTGCTGTTAGCTGTTGTTGGTTTTTACGCTCTCGCTCGAATTGTTGTTGTTGTTAGCAAAGTTGTTGTTGCTTTCGCCACCGCTCCGTTGTTGTGATTGTAGGTGGAAAGGTGTTTGAGTCCTGCGGTCGCAGTCGGTTCACTGGAGTGAAAAAATGATTTCGTTCGCTTGTTTTTACGATTTGATTATAACGACTATCTCTCTCTCTCTCTCTTTCGCTCTCTCCCTTTGCCTGCTGGATTATTGCGAATTTTTGCATTTGAATGCGTTCAGCTCGTGCGGTTTCGGGATTCCGAGGTTAGGTTGCGGCCATTTCAATTACGATGCCGCGGTTTCGCTCGACGTTGAGCTCTGTTCGGTTCGGTTGAGTTCGTTTGGGCTCCGCAATTGGAAGCCATCATCGATTAGCGAGTGAATGAAACGAGTGAATGAAACGAGTGAATGGAAAAGGATATCGAAAGAATGAGTGGATGGATGAGTGGAGGGCGTGAGGATGGGGGAACGAGAGGCAGTGGAAGGTTCTCGTTCTCTGCGGCGAATTAACTTTCGTACCATGAAATATGGTGGACCTTTAAGCAGCTTTAGAGGAGTTCAATGTATGAAATGTTCCTCTTTCTTTTCCTCAAAACCTTCCCCCTCTGCCACTCCCACCGCCAGAGCACGACAACATACTCTCCATGTCCATAATTTTTCTCAATTTGGTAATTTGCCGCTTGCGAAATTCTTAACTACTCTGTCTCTAATGGCAGCAACTTCAGCAACTCCATCGTCTCCAAGTGGGTTCTTCCTCTTGCCACCGCCCACTCCTTCCACCACCCCCTCCGCCCTCTACTCCGCACCTTCCTCGCCTCGCGGAGCAATTAACCTCTTGAGAGTCCCTTCATTAACTCCACATATGTCCCCAAGCGACGCCGACGCCCACGTCGACCCCGAAGCGCCACGACCTTGGCTGCTCCGCCCCTTGTCCTTCGGATGCCCGGGTTCCTACCCTTGATCCTGAACCCCGACCCGCTCCCTCCATCCCTGCCCTCTCGACGACGTGCATGGGAAGAGCGAAATTATAATTTTATTATCATGGTTATTGCTCTTCGCTTCGCAATTATCCTTTTTATTTTACGACCCGTCAACCGACCTCTCATTTGCTCCTCCTCCGCTATCGCCCTCTCACTCTCTCTCCCTCTCCCTCTCGGTCTGTCTCGCTCGTAGGTCTTTCGGTCTGAAGCACTCGTTGTCGCAGAGATCATGTGACATGTCAGTCTAAGTAGAGATGTCGTCGTTCCCATAAAGTTGTTTTTGCTCTCCTAGGTGTTGTTGTTGTTGTATAGAATCATGTTGTTGTTGTTGTTATTGTTGTTATCCTCCTGTCACTCGAAGCATCAAATGAAAATAAACTACAGCTTAAAATGTTTACGACTCTGCCGTCGACTCGAAGTCCATCTGGTGGCCAACGGCAAAGGACGACCACGACAGCTATCCACAGTAGCATTCGTGGTAGTTATAGTGCCAACAACAACAACAACAACAACAACAACAAGGGAAGCGTCAGCCATCTCGCTCACTCGGCGCGACTATAAAGTTTATAGCATTTTTATGTGTTTTTTATGTTTCATTCACCAACCTCAATTTAATTGTTTATCCGGTGACAATCATTCCGCTGAAGTGTCGTCCTGCCTGTCCGTCCGTCCGTCCGTCTGTCCGTCGTTGTATGGCCACGCAGCGGCGAGGATTGCGTGGCGAACTCTCGCCGGACTCATCCACGAGATCCCCGGATGCGGATGCGAATGAGAATCCGGAAGCGGATGCGAGTGCGGAGGGAGAGAGAGCTTTACGAGCCGAGGAGGCGAGGAAGGGAGTGGCGAGAAGAGAGGCAAGAAGAGGGGAGAGGAGAAGTGAGTGAGAGCGTGGAATACAGCGCGAGTGAGAGGGGCTGAGGGGGCGGGAGACCGGACTTAAAGTGTTTGGCCGAACGGCTTCCGTCATGGAATGCGCGGTGTCCGTCGATGGGAAGGACGAAAGAGGCCGACAGAAGGGAGACGGAGAGGGGGAATGGGCGGAGGTCAGGGGGAGTGAGACAGCGGTCGTAATGTCAATTTGACAGTTGTAAAAATTGACACATCCGCTCTATGGAACCACTCAGCTTAGGGTTCATGGCGGAGGAGGCATATGTTCGGCCAGAAGGGCGACAGGGACGAAGGGCGAGAGCAAGATGGGCAGGGAGGGAGAGCGAGAGGGTGCGAGCGTAGGAGTAGTAAAAATCTGCGTGCCAGCGGGCGAACTAAAGCTTTTCATTACGTCGCAAATTTACGACCTCTCGAAGCTGTTCGACTCGATTTCCTTTTTACGATTATTGCACTGGCGACACTCACGATGGGATGACGATGACGACGACGATGTCGACAACGATTGTGATGATGACGTTGATGATGACAACCACAATGGCACAATGATATTCCTGGTGTTGTTGTTGTTGACCCATACATATATAATGCATCCCTATCGGGCGCAACTTTACGACTTGTTTTATGATGAAATAATTGAAATGCGAATTTAAAGCGAGAAGGACGAACGGCTGAACGGACTGTTGGACAGACGTGCAGAAGGACAGGCAGAGAGACAAAAGAGAGAGAGTGCGAGAATAAATGACACTTAGATCTAAGGAAACGAGGTGATAAAATTATGGTAATGGAACCATCACGAGGAAAGATATGGTATATCGTGGGAAGCACCGGCAGAACGATTTGATAGCCAGGGGAAATGCGAGTCAAGAGTGCAGGGAACGAGTTAATTGAAATAAAAGTGAAAGAAATCCGAGGAGAAAATTGGATAAAATAATCATGTGTGGCGAGAAACAAACTTAGGGGAAGAGGAAGAGAGAGAGAAACAGATTGTGTGTGTGTTTGGTAGAAGCGGAAGAAGAGAACAACAAGAAGATAGAAGTAGATGAAGAATTGTCATTGGCGTGACAATGAAGATGAATTGGCAAAGGCGAGTAGATAATGAAGATAAGGAAGTTAATGGAAGCATAATATGAGTATTATGGTTTTCTAATGGATGGACATGAATCAATAATTACTATAATTAGATGCTCCAACTGATAGTAAACATGATACCTGAATATGAAGCATGATATTTAAATAAATTACGATGAAAACAACTGTGTAAGAAAGAAAAAATAAAGAACTTTAAAAATTATAAAGGAATCAAAGTTGATAAGAAAATGGAATGAAGTTTCAAAATAATTATAGAAATAAAAATATGGTATGAAGGAAAAAAATATGAAAAAGTAATTTAAATAAAAATACAAATATAAGTAACATTATAAAAGAGAAGATAAATTGAAAAAGAATAAAAGAATATGAAAAATTATATACATTGAAACTTGACGTATAAAATTATAAATGTGACTTTAAAAAAAAATATTATGAAAATATTAAATGTTCAACAACTATTAAATAGTTTTTTTAGTTGATTGAATTGATCAATCAATCGATTATGATCATTAATAACACTATAGGTTAAATTTCTCAAAATTGTAAAATTCCCCAAAAAGGACCTTCGATCAAGAAAATGAGAGAGAGAAATAATAACCAATCAAAACCGCCCTCCCTCCTCGAACTGATGTCCCACGAGTCCCGGCGAGATAAGGTAAAATAAATAAAATAAAATTTTCGACCGCGTGCCGCGAAAAAATGCCCTGCTTTTTGCCGGGTGCGAAACCGAGAATTAAAACGAGAACGCGATGTTTATTTAGGAAAATTGTTGAAATAACTCACGACGACGTCGTTGCTGTCGAGTCGACAAAAAGTCAAATCAATACAACAACAAAAACACCGAGCAGGAAGAACGGAGAGTGGGAGGCAGGGGCGAGAAAGAGAGAGAGAGAGAGAGACAGCAGGGAAGGCAAACAATTTCACACTCAAAATTCCAAGGATAACTCCCGCAAACTATGCAACAACATTTCTGCCGGAAATCGAGATTATTGCCATTTTTGGAATCGACTTAATCCCTAATTCATCTAATAAATGAAATTCCATGCTCGACACAGGGCAGCAACAACAACACGAGCCCCCGGAGCACGAGCCGAGAACCGGGTCGGATGGGACGGACCAGCGACAGGCAGAAGGAGAGGGAGGGACGTGACAAGGAGGGAAGTGCAAGGGGATCGAGAGAATTCTTCGAGATTCCTGAGACGAAGAAGAAAAGCCAGGAGGAAAGTCTGGGAAGAAAACACGAGGAAGGCAGGAAGTGGGAGGTGGAAGCAGGGTGAGCGCGAAGGAGGTGAAGGATAAAGAAGCTTAAGGATAAAGGGGAAAGAATGAAGGAGCAGCGGGATGGAGGAGGTTACGGATGAAGTGGTCGGCGAGGGGCCGTGGGCGAAATGGGCGGAGTGTGCGATTACAGAAATTACAAGGCGGCGCCATTAATAAAACAATATTTGCGGAGAAAAACGAGACCGATCGATGGATACCGTGGGTCGGGCCAGTTGTGAGGGGACTTCTATGAATTTGACAAGATATAATGATAAAAATACAATTATGATAATTTGATAAAATGTTATCATAATTGCAAAGATGTATGATGATAAAGAACAACAAATTAGAAAACCAAAGTTTAATCAAAAAACCATGCGTGATATGAGTTTGAAAACCAAAATATTAAACCAATAAAATCAGCAAATGTCAAGTGTTTCTTCGAGTTATTAAAATAAAAATTTTTTAAAATATATATTAAATGGAAAACAAATCGGACCTACGTCAAAATATTTTCCATTAATGCCTATTTGATCCTGTATTTATTACAACAATTATCTTTCTATAAAGATGTAAGAGAAATGTGTTCAAAATACAAAGTTCAAAAGAAAAATATTTGAATTAAGAATCAATTGAAATAATTATGAATAAAAATGTAAAAATTATTTTATTTATTTATACATTCCTACAAAGATTAAAGAAAAATTGTTCCAAAAACAGCCAACAAACGAAAAGCATTTGAAGTAAATGTAATTGAAAATAAATATAAATAAAAATTGATTTACTTTGTTGTTATTTTAACAGTGGTTCAAATTTTTACACAAACTAAAATATTTCTTTATTTGCTTTGTGGTACAAAATACAGGAAAAATAATGGACATTTTTCTTCCCAAGTGTCCCCAGTGCACGGTATCCTACCAGCTGACGCCATCATATTTCGCGCAGCTCCATCGGCGACACCGCCCCCGATTACCGCGGAGCCGCCCAGCCACGCCTCCTTCTCTTTCCCTCCCTCCCTCTCTGTCGCCCTCTCCCACTGGCTTCGCAGAATGTGAGTAGCGGAAATTTCGCTGATGTTTATGCGAGGAAACGCACGAATCCCGACGCCGAAGCAGCAACAACAGGGATAAGAAAACCAAGAACAACAACAACGATGACAAGAGCAACGAAAATAACAAAGCACAACCATGACGACAGCAGCAGAAATGCCAACAACAAAATTAACCCAAACAACTTTGAGAAATCCCGAAACCGTGGCCCGCGGATCCCTGCGTAAGCCGACAACGGAACAGGCGGAGCCGCGGATCCCCCGGATGCCCCCGCCCCCGGTGCCACACCCACTACCGCCCCTCCCCCGCTCTCGGTAAGACTAGCCGAGGAATAAAATCGACGCCAATTAACGCGCCGCCGAAGGACAACCGAGCGGCCGACCATCGAGAGGCGACCGGGGCGGAGGCCGGGAGCAGGACGAGAGCCAGAGAACCTCAAGAAGAAGATCCCAGAAGGGAAGGGAGGAGGAGGGGAGGGAAGGGCAGCATCTTAGCTCCCACTCGGGGCCGCCTCGACGTCGCACGAGGCTTAATAACGATTTTATAGGCCGCGAAATGGCTTCGGATGCGCATTAAGACCTCCCGATACTTCCGTCCAGCGCTCCGAGACAATGGCCGGGGCGTGGCGGGGGCAAAGGGGAAGGAAGGGGTTGACGTTTATCGAGGCGAGTCCTAAGTAAGCGGGCGAAAGGATTAAAGAAACGGAGGGCTGAGGGCGGAAACGTGTCCCCGGAGTCTGATTGCGAGATGAGTGATGGGAGGACGGCCGGAGCGGCGTGGCGCGGCACCGGAGACGACTTCGCTACCTGCTGGAAGTCGACGCCGCCGCGGCGAGGGTGCGGGCTCCGCAGATAAAGCATTCGCCGTCGGCAATTTCAATGAATAATGAGTTAATTAAGATACGCGCCATCCGCCAGATACAGATACTTGCAGCGCACCACGACGGCGTCATCGTCGTCGTCGTCGTCTTCGAATTTCAATGAAGACGAGGAGGATCTTAAGGAAAGTACAAAACAACAACACAAGCGCCCACCCCGACCACCGCCCACAGCCCACCGCCCACCGGCCGCGCCCAACCAGCGCCGTAGCCGGGAGGATTTGAAAGTTATCGGAACGCCCTCTTCTTCCACTTGCTGGGGAGGGATGGGGCAGCGGGGGCGATGGAAAGGTGGCGCAGATGTTGCCACGTCGATAAGCAGCGGGTTAAGGCAAACAGTTCGGAGCCGCGCTGTGGCAACGCCGCCGCGTTCCGATTATTAAATCAACTTAAGAACTTTCCGGCGAGGCAATAAAACTGTCGCAGAGATAAGAACGAGGAGGAGGGTGGGAGGGAGGACAGTGGAGCGGGAGATGGAGATCGCGAGGGACAGAGAGGGGGAGAGACAGAGCGAGACAGAGGCCAGGAAGCCCACCTCGAGCCAGGTGCAGCGCCTTCGATGGAAGCAATTAAGAGCGAGTCGCCATCGAATCGGCGAATCTAGCGAAGGACTTCGCGCCATAAAAAGCCCCGAACGAACGACTCCAATGGGGCGTCCCTTGGGGCCGGTGGGCGTGGTGGGCGTGGTGGGCGAGCGGACCGACTGATGGCCGTTGTTTAGAAATTAAAAGCTCGCATAATCTCGCTCCATCGCCAGCAACCCCTCGCCCCCGACCCCCTCGATCCCCACCCCCTCGGCCACGGTCGGACAAATTTCTCGTCGCTCGCTGTTTGGTCGAGGTTCAGCAGCAGCTGAGGCGACGGCGACAACGATGGCGACGATGGCGCGGAGAAGGAAAAAACGCAATTTCGTTGATTGTCGAATGGCAACACTTGCCAACCCCAGCCAGCGCCAGCAACAACAGCAACAAAAAACAACAACGACAATTACAACAACACCAACAATGCATCCGACCACACATGCGACTGCGAGCGCAACCTTATCTCGGATTCGCCTCCGCACAGGGCGGCTGCAGTCGCCGAAGGACCCGCCGAGAGCAGGGACAGCGAGAGAGACAGCGACAGAGAGAGAGGGAGAGAGAGAGAGAGAGGGAGGAGTCCTTCGCTGGAACCGGTCGACCAGCCCGGCCCCTCAACCCCCGGCCCGTCCACTCGGACCCCTTTCCTGGCTGCCGCTCTGCCTCCAACGAAATCCTTGGCTTACGGTCGTCCCGTCGCAGGGACAGGGCGAAAAACAGGCACTGGAAGGGGAGAGAGGGTGACGGGGTGGGGGAGGGTTGCGAGAACCACAGCCCTGGGAGGGGGTGGCCGGGGTGGTGCGGGTTGTGTAAATGTTTTCGAGCCATTAATCACCCGATTTCATGAATACATCAGCCGGCAGCAGCCGCACCACCACCATCAGTGTCATCAACAACAACAACAATAAGAAGAAGAACAACAAAATCACCAGCAGCACCACCGCCACCAACAGCAGGAACAACAACGTTGAGCAACATCAGCAACAAAAAATTCACCAAAAGATACACAATCTTATTTTCAGCTGCGTTGGGTTTCAGTTGGAATTTCGTTCATATTACTGTTGTTGTTGTTGTTATTTTACCCATATCACATTTCGCCGCACACCCGAGCAGAGCGTGAATGTGCGAGCGAGAGGCGGAGAGGGAGGAGAACATGCGACATCGCTCGTTGTATGTCAAGCCTGAAGGGTGCGAGACATTGCATTAATGACATCGGCAACAGAGGCCAGTGGAGGCAGCAGCAACAACAACACCAGCAACAACAACAACAACGACCTCAGACGAAACCCCTTTCCGGTTCCTGCCCGAAGGCGTCGGCATCGACGCTGGCGTCAACGTCCGCGTCCATCGGCGTAGCCGGGCCAAGTTTGGTCGGTCTCCTCGGGTGATTTCGGGAGACGCTCGCTTGGCGCTTGGCGCGCTCGCCAGTGTGCGATAAAATTGCGCGATGTTATGAGCGAATGATGACGATTAATCATTGGGGGTGCGTTGGTGTTGGTGTTGGTGTTGTTGGGACAAAAAAACCGGTTACTTCGCCCGAAATCGGCGTGGAGAAGGTCAGCGAGTGCGTGGGAGGAAGAAGGGACCGATCTTTGGAGTCGAGGTCGGGGTAACGAAATGTCGGAATGTATGCAAAATCGAGTACTCGATATCGAATGCCCCAAATTCAAACAAAATTGATAAAAAGTGAGTTTCGCTCATAATCAAAGTGGTTGCAAGTGACGAAAATCGAAAAGGTTACACCAAAAACGAGTCCTTTTGACCCCGGTAAAGGTACCCAGTAACCGCTTTCTTCGGTAACCACGGCCATGCTCGAGCGCCCCAGACGAAAGCCCGCCAAATTCTGAGTTGTCGCCAAAGGCATGTCCCCGAAATTGCAACTGATGCCGACGCCGATTCTGTTTACTCTGCGGAATTCCTCGCCTCTCTCTTTTCCTCTTGATGCCGCCACGCCCACGCCCCACCCGCGCCGAGAGTGTTGACGAACCCGAGGAAGCGCAGGGTCTTCGGCCTGCCCAAATGAGCTCCAGCGGGCGCAGCCTCGAGGCTCAGGCCTTGTGTCCTTTCGTCCTCTCGAACCTCGCCCTGCTTCCCTTCGCTCCGACCTCTGCCTCTCGCCCGGCCTCCTCTGGTCGTGCCCAGCTGATACCTTGGGACCTGAATGAAAGTCAGTCTGTCTGTCGCTCGGTCTGTCGGTCGCTCGGTCGGCCGGCCGACTTTTCGGCGCAGCAGCGAATGAGTGAAACGCTTCAGATAACAACTTTTTGCTGTTTACTTCGCGTAATGCCACTGTATATGTATATGTATGTGTGTGTGTGTGTGCGTTTGCGTCTCAGACTGTGCACGCGTCCTCTGACATTAGATTATTTTCATGACAAATTGCGTGGAATTATTCAAACAAACAGACTTAAACGGAGACGGAAATGACGACACAGCAAAAGAAACGGGCCACGGTGGAGAAAGAAAGAGAGAGAGGGGAGGGGGCGGAGGGAAATCGTTGCGGGAGAAGAAAGTGGAACGATGGATAATTGCCGAAAAGCCGAAATTCCCATTTGCGATAAATGAAAGCCGAATACAAGAACATTTGGAATATTGCCAAATTAGGAAAAACCTAAGTGATGAAGATGAGGAAGAAAATGAAATGAAGGGAAGTGAAGAAATGAAGAAATCGTATTGAAATGGGAAAAGCAATTAACGAAAAAATTTTCAGGAAACTTATGAAAAACACAATAAAATATGAAGTCAAAGCAATAGAGGATGAAAGATTTGTAAACTAGGAAATGACGAGTAAGAATTAATTGATGAGAAAGGAAAGAAACCATCCATGATAAATCAATGATTGATACATGAATGAATGACAAAATAAATTAAAGGGTCAAAAAAAGATAAAATTCAAAAATACAAAAATTTCATCCAGGTGTTTGGCAAGAGAAAGCAATGATTTCACTTCCCCAAAGTCTGATGAAAAGGTGATAACTAGAAGCAAGAATTAAGTTAGAGAGCGACGAAAATTAGCCAAAATAAGTGAACCGACTGGAAAAATAAGAGCCAAAAAGCGACGGCGACAACGGTGGAAGGGGAGAAGAGAAAGAGCGGGGAATTTCGGTGGAAAAACCTGCAGGTGAATTTCGAGCATAAATTTCAGAATTTTCACAGACGCATTTCTCAGAGCTTAATTAGCGAGCGGAAACTTTTGGCTCTCGCCACGAACTTTGGCGCAAAGCATAATTTCGTTCGAATTCCGCCCGCCGTCCCGATCCCCCGCCCCGATCCGGAGCCCGCAGCTGCTGCAGAACTTTCTGGAACCCATGAAAAACTTGGGCTTCATTAAAACTTAAAACTTCACATGTGAGTTTTTTCGACCTCGACGACGACGTTCTCGTTGTTGTTTTGGATTTTTGGCAGCTTTTAAAATTATTCTGCCACCGAGAAGCAAACAACAGAAACACTTGGATGCAGTTCTTGCCAGCGGTTGCTGTTGCTGCCAAATGTTTCGACTCGACTTCGCAACATGCCAGCATGAGAAGGTTTTCCAGATCGAAAGAGCTAAATATCCATACAGTGCACATGACGATGACGACGATGAAGGCTTTGAGAGAGGCTCGAGCTGCGATGGAAGCCCATGAGAAACCATACGAAGTTTCTCGAAAACATTCAAAAGCTTTTTGTTTACAATGGCGTTGTTTTTGCTTTGCACACCGCGAGCGATCGAAGACGACGCTGACCAGCCCGACTACGACGACGATCGACGACTGGCTTATCTTTTGCACACGGCGCCTCTGCCAGACTTGGTGGCGGCCGCACACGGTCTCGCGCTTTCGCTCTCGCTCGCTCTAGGGCTCGCCGCTCTCTACAGCGGATTTCTATAAAAGCGTCGTCGACAGCATCAGTTCCAAGAGTCCACCGACAGCAGCCACAGCCGGCGTAAGCAGAGCAGAAGCGAAACAAAACATTCAAATCGTAATCACAACAAAAGCGAATAAAAATGGGTTGCAAGATCTGCGAGAAAGGTGAGTTGCCGGAGCTCTTCCTTCAGTACGGAGATCGCTTGAACAATTCCTCTTCTCCTCCCCCAGTTTGCCAGTGCTCCGCCACCAAGTGCGGCGACAAGTGCTGCCAGTGCGCGTGTCCCTGCAAGGATAGCAGCAAGGACGACTGCTGCAAGGCGTAGCCGCGGCTGAACGGCAGACCCTCCACGATCGTATTATACTCATAATTGTTATAGGTTCATCTCATTACCATCTCATTACCGTTGTTCTTAGATGTAGACAAATAAATTATTGGCTAAGCAATTGACAGACTTGAGTTGTTTTACTTAATGGAGCCGGACATTCATCAACTGGGAAAGGTTGCTAGTAACTAGAAAATCGTATTCAGTGAGGAAGCCGTGGGAAAATGAAGCCATTGTAAGGATCTTAAGGTATCAAAGATATCCTTGTTAATCCTTATATCTGCCTTCGTTGCTTCGGATTCACTAAAAGTATTTTGTCTGGCCAGCAAATAAAGTCTTCTTGACGACTTTTGTATTACAAATATATACATATTTGTTTCAAAAATAACTATATAGAAAAATGTAACAAAATGTTTTTTTTTCAAATTACTTCCATTAAAGCCTATTCAGGATTACTAACCATCAGAAAATGTTTTTAAATTACTCTTAAGGACTCTGTAGGAGTCCAGGAACAGAAACTACATACTAATTCCAACAACTGTTCCTTGTTCCTGTTTTCATTTTTGTTGAATTTCACCAAGAACAGATCTGTTTCAGCAACAGTAAAAGCAGCAACAACAACAATACAATGCGTGTGAGTGAGCCATCACATGGAGAGCCGTCGACGACGGCCGGAGATAAAGTTTTTCACCAATCTACAACCGCGAGAGACGGACAGAGAGAGAGAGAGAGAGAGAGAGGCGGCTGGGAAGACCCAGAGGGAGAGAGACAGGGAGAGGGAGGAAATAGGGAGAAAAAGAAGAAGATTCCAGGGAGCTCGAAATGAAACCGGAAGTTTCGGGCACACGACGAGCGAACAAACTTTGCGCAAAAATAATAATTAAAAACTACAAAAACAACAGCAACAGCGATGGAAACTCCAACAACTGCGACAACAGGGGCTCAAACGAAACACAACAACAACAACAGTACAACAACAACTACAATCTACAACACTAACAACAGCAGAACAGCGGCAGTAAAACGAAAAAGAAGAACCTCACGAAATGCAGGCGAAATTTTCATAATTTGAAAATTTTCACAACCAGGGGTTCATTTCCGTTTCCGGCATGCGAACGGCTTGGACGACTACCCAACTAGAGCACAATAACAACAACAACAACAGCAAGCCCAACCCAACTCACCTACCTGCAACTCGCTCGTTGGCTGTTGCTGTTGATGGGTTTCTCTATTTTCGCTGTTGCCATTGTTGTTGGCATTTTCGTAGTTGTTTCTGTTTCTGTTGTTGTTGTTGTCGTTTTTCGTTTTTACCTCGATGTTGCTCATATTCTGGTTGCTGTTGTTGTCGTTGTTGTTGCTGTTGTTGCTGCTGCTGCTTTTGCTTCTGCCAACTCATTTCAACTTATTTTTGGAAGTGAAAACTGCATTATGAAAGCAACAAGAACAACAACAAAGCAGCAACTAACAAGCAACAACAACAACATTTTTGATGGCAACAACTTTGCCAACAACAACAACATCAGAAACTACAACAAACCCATATCAGCCGCAGCGGAAAAACAAGGGA
Organism: Coelopa pilipes; assembly: GCA_947389925.1. Taxonomy (NCBI): domain Eukaryota; kingdom Metazoa; phylum Arthropoda; class Insecta; order Diptera; family Coelopidae; genus Coelopa; species Coelopa pilipes. Next base: position 42,650,165 of record OX376697.1, on the reverse strand, counting down.
AATCTTTTCGCCATCAGCGAACCGCAACTGAGGAAGAGAAGGAGAGAGAGAGAGAAGGAGTAAGAAAGGGCGAGTGTGAGGGCGAGAGCGAGAGGGAGCGAAACAAAGTGAGGTGAAAATTTCACCAGCAACAACAACGATATCTGCATCCTGCAGGTAGCTGTCAAAATTGATTTTACTCAAATGTTGTTGTGCTGCTTGTTGTTGTTGTTGTACTGCTGTTGTTGTTGTTGTTGTTACTGCTCAACAAGAAGAAGTTGAATTTGTTGTTGTTGCTGTTGCCGGTGTTGCAGCCAACCGAGCTAACGGTAACGAACGGGAAAAACTTTTCCTCATCCGCCAACGTTTCATTTCGTGAAGTTGGAAACCTTTTCACACACACACACCAGTGCATGTTGTTGGTGTTGTATTTGTTGTTGTTGTTGTTGTATTTGTTTTTGTTGTGGCAGAGACCAATTAACATTTAGCTGGAGGGAACGAAATAGCTTGCGAAGAAAGGCAACAGGGTCCCCGAAAATTGGGCCTCGAAATTTCACCATATTGCGACAAAAATAACGAGGGTGAAAGGGAGAAAAAACACCGTGCGAAAGAGAGGGGGAGCGTTGTCAAAAGAGTACAGAGCACAAAAGAGAGAGATGGAGAAAAAGGCAAGAAATTTTTAATTACAGGCAAAAGTTTTGATTTCAGAAGTCAATCAAATTTCTGTTGTTGTTGTTGATGTTTCACCCCTTCGTTTGTTGTTGTTGTGGGGTAGTTAACATTGTTGTTGTTCATTTGGTAGTCGTTGTTGTTGTGGTGGAAATAGAATTTGTTGTTGTGGACGCGGAGACTTTGATTCGCAATTAAACTTTGACTTGGTATCAAAATTTAATTAAAACCTTGTCAATGGCAAATAAATGATGACGAAGACAACAACAAAGCAACATGAATTAACAACAACAATATAAATTACGAAGGATACCAATCTTTTGGATTTACTCCGATTTCTTAAGTTTATACTTTCTATTTAATAAACTGCTAATGTTAGGTTTCGACAAATTTAAATTGTTCATGTATTTTTGAATTGAAAACTTTTATTTTAAATATGATTTTAAAATGTTATAAAAATACCGATTTTAAAAATTTGTATTTACGTTCGATTCGAAAGTTGTTGAAAAATACTAAAATTCGTATATTTTATTTTATGATTTTAATTTACATTCGATTTAGAAACTGTTCTGACTGTTCTTTCCGTATTCTATTTTTTATTTTTTTTTTTTTTTTTTTTTTGACGTTCGACTATAACATAGTTGTTTACTTTTGCGAAATTTGTTTACATTCGATAGCAAACATTATTTTTATCAATTCCTTAGCTGCTCAAAAAATTATCAAATGCATATCCGGAAATTTCCGTCTCGCCCTCTAGTATCTAGTATCTGTCATCAAAGTCGACTGTGGTTGTTGTTGCCGTTGCGGTCGTTGTGTGGTGTGCAACTCCACCAAGGGTCCGCAAGCGCGGCACCAACGAAGCCCACTTCGGAGAACTGATTGACTGACGAGCTCTGCGCACTGCACGATCACAATACCGATGCCGAGTTGTTGTTGCCGGCGACGATAATGACGACGGTTACTGCTTTGCACACCGCATTCATCGGCCGTTCAACAACGACTGCGATGAATCGATTATCTTTTGCGCACGGCGTCATTCGGCGCTCTCTCGTAGATCGCTCTCGAGGGTCTCTCTCGCCCTGTCGTGCTCTTAACCCACTCCAGCAGACTTCTATAAAACCGCCGTCAGCCAGCGTCGACAGCATCAGTTCCAAGAGTCAAGCGACAGAAGCCACAGCCGGCGTCAGCAAAGAGAACAAATCAATCAAATCGTAATCAAAACAAAACAAGACATAATGGGTTGCAAGGTCTGCGAGAAAAGTGAGTTGCCGGAGTTTTTCATTAAGTACAGATATAATTTAAACAATTCCCGTTCTCCTTCCTCCAGACTGCCAGTGCACCGCCACCAAGTGCGGCGACAAGTGCTGCCAGTGCAAGTGTCCCTGCAAGGACGGCTGCAAGGACGACTGCTGCAAGACGACGCCGAAGGCCTAGACGAGGATCGTCGAGTGCATCAAGCAGTTATGTGATATCAAAATTCGTTTTTGGCTAATGGTAATTGCCATTGTTGTTGTTAAATGTGTAGGAGAATAAATTGTTGAATTTGGAATATTTGAAGTTCAGTTGTTTTTCTTGAGAGATTTTGGTTTAGCGATTTCTCTTCTCTTTCTCTTCAACTTCTTGATTTTTCTTTTTTTTCATAAAATAAACTATTATAGAATTTGCAATTTTTTGCTTAAACCCCTTTTTCGTCAAACACTTCAACAATTAAAAAACAAACTGTCTCGGTATGAGACAAATTCTGGAAAATTAACCTCTGACTAAAACAGATAATTTCTTAGAAAAATATTCCTGGAAGGACTTCTAGAAAACCAATAATTATAAGACAACGAATTTTTTTCCTTATTCTTTGTCTTATAATTATTGGTTTTCCAGAACTTATCAAAATATTTTGCAGAATTGACGTAGTTATTGGAGGTTTTATGTCATGCCTCCTCTCACCATACCGAATGTAGATAATGTAAAAAAAAGTCGATTTCAATTTAAAGTATAATCTGTGAAATTTTATATATTGTGTGGATAATCGAGTTGGGAATTCGGATGTCTCTACTCAGGAGAAACAACAAACAAAAATTATTGCATGCAGTTGCAAACATCTGGAAAATAAACTGTGTTCTCAAAAAATCAACAGAGAGAATTGAGTAAATAAAAAATATCTTTCATTATCATAATTGTAAATATATTATATCCATATCCATTATATTCCTGTCGATCTTTATGTCTCCTATTGTTTTGTTATTTCAAAATTTGTAAATCAGCCATTCATCATCATATATGATGATTCTTTAAAATTTCATGAAATAAGTTTCAATAAAATCGGTTTGATCATATAGATGCGATCGGGTCAAAATTATACAGACACATTGCTTGTATAAAATCATTAGGAGTTTTTAAGAATCTTTCATGAACTTGTTTAATGGTATACGAAAGCTTTATTAGAGGAAAACTGGCGATTATTATCGATCTAAGTTAATAAATCATAGTAGAAGATAATGTCATCCCAAACAAAAATGTAAGAAAACCTAAAAATTTGTAAGTATTTCTAAAATTTTGTAACTACATCTACAATTTTATAATTACTCATAAAATTTTGTATTATTAATGAATATTGAAGCAAGTGCTCTACAAATTCATTAATGGAACTCTGTAAACACACGAAGTAAAAATTTTGATGTTTACAGTGAAAAGTTTCGTTAGTATTCTGTGAAAAAGAATGCAAAATACAATTTGTAATGTTAATAAGGAGTGCGAAAATTCTCGATTTTGTGTACGTGTAGATATTCGCAATTCTTTTTTTTTATTGTTGCCCTTTGACGTCGAGCAAGCCCGACTTCAAAAAAGACGACAAAGACAATGAATCATTTATCTTTTGCACACGGCGCACCACGGAGTTTCTCGGGGTCTCCCATGGCTTCGTAGATCGCTCACGGTTTCGCTCCCACCCTCTCTGTCTCTCTCTCTCTCTCTCTCTCTCTCTCTCTCTCTCTCTCACTCTGTCTCTCTTTCTGTGGTCTCTTCTTGGGTCTCTTTCTTGTTCTCTTATCACACTCCACAGAGTGCTATAAAGCCGTCGTCAGTCCGAGTCGACATCATCAGTTCCAAGAGCCAACCGACGGAAGCCACAGCCGGCACAAGCAGAACAGACGCGAAGAGAAAACAAAACGTAAACAAAACAAACCAAATCGTAATCAAAACAAAAGCTGACAACATGGGTTGCAAGATCTGCGAGAAAAGTGAGTTGCCGGAGTTTTTCATTAAGTACAGATATCATTTCAACAATTCCGGTTCTCCTTCCTCCAGACTGCCAGTGCACCGCCACCAAGTGCGGCGACAAGTGCTGCCAGTGCAAGTGTCCCTGCAAGGACGGCTGCAAGGACGACTGCTGCAAGACGACACCGAAGGCCTAGTCGAGGATCTTCAGACGCATTATCAGGATCGGGATATCAGAATTGTTATTGTTATTACCATGGTTGTTGCTAGATGTGTAGGAGAATAAATTGTTGAATTGGAATATGCTATTGAGATGTCTTTCATTAGCAATCCTTCCGACTTCTTCTCCTCCGCTTGATCCTGCTTTTCTCCCACATCCATCCCCGTCCTTCTTTTCTTTCTCAACCTTCTGCTCCCTTCCCTGTTGCAGTTCCTCTTCACATGGCTGCACCATCACCTCATCCTCAGTTGATTCCTCCTTCTAAACTTTCTTATTCCCTTTCACCTTTTCCTCTTTAACTTCGACTTTTGCCCTCCTCTGACTACCGCCCACCCTCTCACGCCCTTTCACACCCTCCCTTCGACCTCGCTTCCTCCACTTGACTTTTTAGCATGTCGTTGCCGCCCATCGACGTTGTGGAAACCGAACTTCGACGTCGACTCCAGGACTTCCTTCCATTTCCACCTCGTACCCCGACCACTCTTATCACCTCCCACTTCCACTCACCTTCCTCTTCCACTCACCTTCCTCTTCCTTTCACCTCGCGCCCTCTCCCACCTCTACGCCCCAGTGCTCCACGCCCACGTCGGCTCGCGTCCGCCCAGCGTGAAGCTTAAATTACGAGGCATCTAAGCTGCGGCCTCGAGGGGAGGGATGGGTTGATGGGAGGACTGGGGGAGTGGGGCCGTGGCTGGGAGTGAAACGCGAAGCAGATGAAGTAGAAGAGGGAGGGGCTGGAGGGAAGGGATGTTGGGCGAAGGCGCGCCACCAGTGCGCGGCAATTTTATTTCGCATTAAGAGATTAAGATCGAAATTAAAATTTAAATTAAACGCTCGCGACAACAATAACAACGACGCAACAAGGAACACAACAACAACAAGTGCGAAACAGATACCCACCCACACACAGGCAGACAGAACGGAGACACCGACACAGATAGCGAGCAGAAGCGGAAGCGGAAACGTGGAGTTTGTTGTTCGTTTAACAGCGCGTTTGTCATTTGCTGACGACAGTCGAGGGTGTTTTTTGTTTAGCAATGGACAGCGGCAACAACAACAAGAATTTCGGAAAAAACCATGTCAACAGTGTCAGCAGCAACAACATTCAGCAGCAACATTTTCAGCAGTAACAAGAAAAATTACAATATTCTCTTCTCTCTCTGTTGAACTGACGATAGATCTTGAATAATATTCATATTTGTGTTGGAGATTGTTAGATTGTTAGAGATTCATGCACAGAAAGGCCAGTTATTGAAATTAATGGAACGAGTAGTGAGTAGAATCATGTAACTAGTGTTTCATGACTTCCAACAGGTGTTATCACTGTGCTCTAACGTACACAAATATGACGTATATTAGTACTATAACAGCCATGGGATCCACTAACAAGTAAATACCCCAGAAATATGCAACAATGGGCAAAGAATTCTGGTCAAATATTTGCTGAATCGGAAGTAAATAAACAAATAAATAGTAATCAATTAATTTCTGCTATAAATAAGAACCGATTCCTTTGCTACAGTAGTTCGAGACAGGAGGGAAAATGGTTGGTGGACTGAAAAACGAAATCTGACGGATATAAAACGATCAAAACGAACAATTAACCAATTCAACAGTGGAATTATGCCAGGAAAAACGGATGACCCGAAGTCAAAGGTTCAAAAAATGATCTGCAAACAAACCTGATCTGTCTCACTCTCAGGCATAGTGATCGTCATGACGCTGTCTCTTTCATGTCTGTGCTCTCACTCTCTCTCTCTCTCTCACACTCTCTCCCTCCCATTGTCTCACGCCAACATCTGTGGAGAATTTAATGCGAATGAGGTAAATTTTAGATTCTAAATTAGAAGCCTTCGCCGTGTCCTGCAGCGAGATCCATTGTTCGACCAGTGCAAATACAAAAGCACGCACTCACACAAGCACCCCGATATGTACTGCAAACACATACACGCGAGCTCACACCCACCCACACAAAGAGCCACTCATTAGACGGGCGGGGGAGGGAAAAGCAGTGAAATGATGGGGAGCCGAGAACAAAGAGCGAAAATAAGTAGGATGAGAAGGACTACATATTGTTCTGGGTTGAATTGTTCTCTATTATTCTTGTTTTTTTTCTAATACGGCTCTCTTGTTTCCTTTGCTTGTTTATCAGTGGAAATTGTTACGATTTTTTGGTATTTTTTATCACGATTTTCTGTTACGTATACTTGTTAATTTGTTTGCCTATTTTATTTGAGTTAGTGCTACTCTACAGATACAGCAATTTTTTTATTTTTGTAAAATAATCTTGGGGATTTAAAAACTTATAAATCTCCAAGAGAGTACTTGGTAAGAAAATTCCAACGATAAGAAAGAACTAGAATTTAATAAAGTTCAGGCAGTAAATTAAAATGTTCAATTAATTAATTATCTCCAAACTCATTTACATTAAGTGCTTTCAAATACCGATTCTGATCATCCTAATTTAGAAATTATAAAAAACACTCCTGTTGACCAGTCGAACTTTCGCCCTTTTGAAGACCTTTGACTTTCGCTCTCCAGAGGCGCGAACGACAGCCCTTTTAGAACAACCAGCAAAAACATTAGCTGTAACACAACAGCAACAACTACGAGGAACAACATAACAATAACAATAATAACAACAACAACATCAGCTGACCACGAACGAGCCCCTAATTGGCCCCAAAAATAGACCTCGATGGTCGGCTCGTTACAATTTCAGGCGATTCGCGGAGAGGAGTCTGTATTACAACAACAACAACAGCAACAACTAAAACAGCGGAATGAACAACAACGACAACACCTAAATTACACCAACAACAACACCGCCATTACACCAACAACAACAACAGCAATCTGCTCTTCGCGCCAAACCTCGAAAGCCGAGGCCGGGAACTCGTAATGAAAACGTTTGTATGCGACGACGACGACGACGGCGACCCGCCAAATCGAGCGATCGCGGTCGAGGGACGGCAGGGGAGGCGAAGGGCGGGCGAAGGAGGGTGAGCGTGTGGGGTGTGGCCGGGCTCGACTGGGCCGCGACCGAGTGGGCGGCATGCGTATAAAATTTATGCGCTGTTTATGCGTTTTTTCCCCGCAGTTCTTCCGGGGTCCCTCGCGAATCCTGCACTGAGTTGGAGGCTGTCGCCGTCGTTGTCCTCGTCGTTGTTGTTGTTTTTGTCGCCGCTGCCATTGTTAGAGATGGCGCTGTTGTTGTTGTCGTGGAAGTTCTGGCTGTTGTTGCCGGCTGAGCGGCTGTGCGTGCACGCGTTAACGAGACTATTGAGAGCAACAACAACAACAATAACAATAACAATAGCAACCACAATAGGGGCAACAACAACTACAACAAAATAAACAAAACAATTTGAGCACAGCAACAACGATAGTCGCCAAGAACAAAGACGAAAAAATCCTCTCCAACTTTCCCGTCACACAAATTGAAATCGATAGAAAGTGGGAAAATAAAATTTGCATATTTTTCGGCGTTCCATCGAGACGAGAACTGTTGCTTCCTGTTGCCAGGATAGTGGGGGAACGACGACAGAGATGGACCGAGAGAATTCCAGAGCCTGAGGAGCAGGCGAGCAGAGACATCTCTCTTCAGGTGTTACATATTTATTTTAAGATATAGTAGGAATAAGTATAGAATTTAAAAACAATAGCATAATATAATATTGAATAACATAGAACAAGTATAAATGCAATTATAGAACTCAAAGGTTGCTTTCTCTAATTGGCGTGACCGTGGCCGTGAGTATGGCCGTGTTCGTGGGCATGTCCTTTGCAATCGTGCGACTCCTTGCAGTGGCACTTGCAGCCCTGGCCGCAGTTGCACTTGTCGCCGCACTTCTGCGGCGTGCACTTGCAGTCTGGCGAGAGAAGGATGGCATAATTAGCAATACTCTTGAAATTAGATCAATACTCTTCCTCTCACTGTCCTCGATTCATACAAGGACCTCAGGATTCACTAGCTTACCGTTACCACAAGCCTTGCACGGCATCCTCTTGGCTTAGTTTTAAATTGAGTTTTCGAAGAGCTGCCGAAGTCGAAGTTTCTCGCGATCGTCGATGAAGGAAGCAGATATTTTTACGTAACGGCGTCTTTGTGAATTTTATCTAAGAGATGCAGTGGCTTTTATATATCTTTGGCCAACAAGCCCCTCCCCCTGACCCCTCGCCCATCGACCGCCGTTGGTCGATCGTCGGTTCTTGGGCACGGGTGCAATATTTTTATTCACTTCAGATCTTTGTTTGCTTCCAGATAAAATGCAAAGCAACTACAAAATTAAAATACGAAAAGTTCAACTAATTCGCGTATTCGGGCTCGTGTCGATGGCAATTGCGTTGTAGCGGATTTGCGACATTTGACGACATATCTTTAGATATATATATCTAATATTTTGTCAATAAACAATGGAACATTTGTTATCAAATTTTACTGAAGTGTGGCATAAGACAACATAATGATAAACCATCGCTGGAAATAAGTTTCTAGAATCCACATATAAACCGAAAATACGCAAGAACCAATTAAGATACCAAAAACTAGTCAAACGATCGATAGCAAGAAGTGACGAAACGTTTCCTGAGCCACGTCTCAAATTATCAATATTTTTTTGTTTATATTTATTACTTTTTTTTTCTTTTATTTTAAATTAGCAATCTAGACTAATTGCGACGCAATTATTAACTGTGGCAAATGACTTGTAAAGCTTTTTGTTTTTGTATTCCCATTGTTTTTGTTTCTACATTATATTAGTCGAAGTCGTTATCATTTGTTTACATTTCTTATCTGGACGGACAACAAAATAGCGATTGCGCATCGAGTGCAAGACGTGAGCTCGAATTCGAACTCGAAAGCACTTTCGAAAACGACGCCGGTCGATGCACACGGCCACGGAGTTCGCCGGATGGGGGCAGGAAAAACCCCGAGGAAATTTCCGAGATTGGACTGGAAAGGGTGCAAAACCCAAGCGATGCTGGAGAGAGATGGAGACGGATGGACGAAGAAAGATTTCGTGGAAATTGCACTCGGCCCGAAGAATCGGAGTCGATCGATCGATGATTGACGGGCTATATAACGGAGGGAAGATCGATGGAAAATTATTGAAATCTTCGGGAAACTGAGAAGTATTTTAAACGTGAAGCTAAAACGAAAGTGCGAAATCCAGACAAGAAAGATGACGTGTAAGGGATGTGAAAAGAGTGAGTGAAGGACATTTTCTGTTCGGCTAATATATTTAAAATCTTTTTCAACAATCATATTTATAAATATCACAAGATGAATATTTTTATGATGCTCTATTATTCTCGTAGATTGCAAATGCACAGACAGCAAGTGCGGGGAGAAATGCACCTGTCAACACAAGTGCACCTGCCACAAGGCGGAGCCCAAGCAGGGGTGCTGCAAGGACTGAGGGCAATGGAGGGAGACAGCGGGAAGTACGAGAAGTGAAGAGAGAGAGAGAGAGAGAGAAGTCGCCAGTAGGTAAATCGAGCACAACGTGGATTTACTAAGGAGTGAGCAAATTTTCCATAGAGTGAATTTACGAAAAGAGGTTTTGCCAATGAGCAAATTTATAGAAATAAAAAATAAAAGCACTAAATTGAAGTCTTTCATATGTCTTGCATGTTTTTATAGTGACTTTTGACAAATTAGATCAAGCTCGAATGCCTACAGTTCACTAAAAAATCGTCCCCAAGAAGCTCAAAATCGTTCGAAAGAAGTTTCTCTGGTTCTTAATGAAGGAAATTCTTCACTCCGCCACTAACCTGAAATTTCGGTCGTGAAAGGTATTTCATACTTATCGAAAAGGCAATGGAATTGTTAGGTAGAAATCAGCAAATAGAAAAGAAATTTTAGTAATTAATAACTAACCTATTTTACACAGTCGAACGTCAGTTGAAACATATTTGAATATTATTAATGCTTTTAATAAAAGATATTTCTCTTTGATTTTTCGCTGTAAACAAGTCGAATGTAAAGTATTTATTTAAAGTACACATAGGTTTAATTTCAAAGAATTATAAGCAAGACTCAAAAGGCCACTATAACAGATTCGAAGGGCTTCTGGCAAGACTCAGGAGATCCTCCCTTTGCCATGCAGCTAATTTATGCCCTTGCAGGCACGGACAAGTGACCACCCCACCCCCTCCTCTGTCCTTCAAAGGACCCGTGATCGTCGTCATCGCTCCGAGTGGTCCACTGCAGAGCCTAAAAATAATAAAAATCACGCTCATTGATTTATTTACGACCGCCTCGCCTGAAAGGACGAGGCTCCGACAAAGCCCAGGCACAGGCAAGGAGCAGGGAGGCGGTGAACGAGGGTGGAAGAGAGGGAGTTCCTGGATTTGTCGTCATCCTCGTTGGCTGGCTCTGTTGGCTCCGAAAATACATCTCAAACTTAACATCCTTTGACGGACGTGGAGCCGTCGCCTTGGGTTGCAGCAGTCATTTATGCGAAAGGATCCTGGCCGACATAAGGGCAGCGAACGGAGAAGGACAGGCGGACGGATCCAGAGAAGGACAGGCCCGTGGCCGGTGGCCGATGGCCGGTTGAGGAGACGTGCGGCTGGAGCGTCGGGCCAAGGGGCGACTGAGCGCCGATGGGTTCGAGCGACTGAAATAAACTTTCGGCAAATCCTTTGCCTGCACAGGACGTTCAGTTGAAATAGAGAGATGGAGAGAGTTGCGAAAAAATCTCCAGCCTTAAAGTCTAAATTCAAATCCGTCGAACGTGGACGACGGAGCCGGACGGACGGACGGACAGTCCTTCGAAGGATGGCCGCAGAGTGCACGGGATGCGGGGTCGAGCAGTTGAAGCGAATGATAGCGAATGGTGATGGTTGGACTGAGAGACAGCGGTGGTTAGTTATCGTTAGAGAGATGGAGAGAAGGAGAGAAGAAGAGGGAGAAACCGAGGGCAGAGGTTGCAGCGATAGCAGGAGAAAAAAAGGAAATTCTTCATTTCAATCGCACATCAAATGCAGACATTTGTGCCGCTGACACGTCGAGCCAAGAGGCAAAAAGCGAGGATAATGGTGGGCTCTCGAATGGGGGCGACGTCCTCGTCCTCGGCCAGGAAGAGACACGGCCATAGAGCGATGGAAATTATGATGGAGATGAGAATCCTCGGACGGGAAAGAGAAGAGCCAGAACAACGATATTAAAATTAATTTTTAAATGAAATATTATCAATTATCTCTGAATTTTTTACCCTCCCTCTTTCTTCGACTCAGGCGAAAAAGGTCAGGAAAATGAGGAAATAGAAAGGGCCAAAAAGGAAAAGAAGATGAAATTTTTTCCAACTCATTCATTTCTCGGCAAATGCTCTCTATTGGAAAAATTCTCCAGCCAGTCACAACTTTGGGGCATTAAAAACTCATTAAATGATATTCTATCCTGTAGTTCTTTTATCTCGTCCCCCTCACGGTTCGCACTCTCTGTGCTGTCGGCTCTTCCGCGCCCTCTTTCAATTCGGATGCTGCTCGTTTCACTCACACGTGAAAATATCAATTTTCTTATTTAACTTTTCACTGCACATCGACGAGCGCTGGCACACAGCAGACGGACGGACGGGCGGACTGGCAGGCGGGGAGTAGACAGACATTTCCAGAGGCAGAGCGAGAGGGAGAATGAGTGAGAGAGAGAGGGAGAGGGAAAGACCAGCAGACAGATAGACTCGCACGCCACACATTTTGGCCACAATTGCATTCGCGGTGTCGCCGAGTCTATCGAGATCCCGAGGTTCCGCACACGCCACCGACTCCGACCGCCTCCGACTGCCTCCGACCACCGTCCGGCGTCCCCCGCGCCCACCACGCTCCACGCCCACGCGAACCCCGTCGAACCCAGCGATAAAAAGCCACCAACTGCAGCGATGCCACCCGCCGCCAACCGGACGTCCGCCCTCAACCTCGGCCGGCATCCTGTGGCGCTCGCAGCACCCGACCCAACGTAACGTAAACGCATTGTCGTAACGCGGCGCGGCGGGTGCCACAGAGCAAGTGAGAGAAGAGAAAGAGGGTGATAAAGGGAGAGAGGGGGGAGGGAGACAGCGACAGTGGGAGTTCGGTTACAAAATTATTATTGACGCACAGCAGAATATTCAACGTAGACGAAAAAACCCAACAGTAGATCGCGGGAGTGAGCACGGAAAGAAAGAGGGGCGGATTAAAATAGAGAGAGAGAGAGAGATATGTATCGGAGGAACGGAGGGCCAGACAGAGTGAAGGATCGCAGAGAAGAGAAGGCCAATGGACGAAACGTAAGAACGAAGCTGCAACGACGTATCGCAATTCGTTAGAGCAGAACACGAAACGCGACTCGCAACAAAGAGCAAATTTCACGTAAGATGATGGAAAACGTGGAAAACGTGACGTAACGTAAGGTAACGGAATGTAAACTCTAAATGTGATACAAAAGAGGCGATGATAACGTAATGCACCGCAAGCCTGTCAGCAAAACGCAACGAATTGACGTTAATTTGACGGTTTCATTGGCGTAACAACGTAACGTAACATTTTTATGTAACGTGGAACCGCAAACGTAACGTGTTATACCAGAAATTAACAAATAAACAAAATGTTTCGAAATATATTGCTTGAAGTCAAATTATAAACCTAGTGCAAACTCACAGACTGAGTATCAGAACGACCAAACGATGCAAAGCAACGTAACGATGTAACGGAATGTAACGAAGTAACGTAACACAACGTAACGAAGTGACGCTACATAACGAAAGCACGTAACTCCCTGCAACAACGTGAAATGTCGTTAAATTCATTGAATTGAATGCGAGTCGAACAAAATGAATTCTCGCCCTTCTCCCTCTTCCTCTCCCTCTCCCACTCTTTCCTCCTTGGGAGCCGGTGAGTGTGCGAGCGAGTGCTCTTTTGTGTCGTGGTGTGCGTGTAAACGGCGTCCCTGTGTGCGGCGTCCCGGCGTCTACGTAGACCGGTAATTACTGCCACGTGACAGTGAAAATTACTCTCGTCTTCCTCCCCTCGCCCCGACGGCCGTCGCCCTCGCCCTCGCCGTCGGCGTCGGCTGCTGTCGTCGCTGTTGTTTTGAAATTTCCACAAAGCGGGCGATTTTTGCACCCTCTCTCTCGCTCTCTCTTGCCCGCGGTATCTCTCTCCCCACTTATCTCGCTCTCTTTCCAACTGGGCGACCCCCTGAGTTCGGCGGCGAATTTAATGTGATTTCGTGCCGGAAACGGAAGCGGTTGGTTTCAATTTTAAATTCGATTTTCTTGTTGAATGCCTTTCGTGATTTCGAATCGAAAGCACAAAGGGCGACAGAGAGCGAGCGAGAGAGAGAGGGCGACATTGGGACAGAGGACGATGGAGTGCGGCGATCCGGCTTCAGAGGGCAGCGCAAAATGAATATAAATCAACGATTAAGTGATTATGATTTTGATGAGAGGTTGAAAAATTGTCGCGGGACGCGATTTCATTTTGGATTTGTCGGCGGTGGGTTTGAATTGGAGGAATCTAATCAAGAGTCCTGATGATCCTGGGATGGATAAAAAAATATTTAGACTGGAACGGAATCGAACTTCTCAGGCTAATATTGTCATTAACACAAATAATAATGAAATATACAAATAATTATATACAATTTATTGGAAATATTTCAACGAAGTTCCGACTGACTGACAAGTTTTATAAGTTGTATAGTATTTTATAGCATATCTTTAGCAAGTGTTTATATGTAGTGAATGCTCAACTAACTTAATTTTCAAATATTATAGACTTCAATCTTTGACGAAAAGCATCTGAAATAATTTGAAAAAAACTACATAAAATAGCAAAAGAATGCTAACAAAAACAACAACGCAGAAGCAACGATGACAGGACGATGAGAGCAATTTAAAGGAAACTTCATTTTGATCGCCCGCGTGTTCCGGCCACTTCTCACTCTCCCCATCCCCCTCTCTCTCTGTCTCTCTTGCTCTCTCCCGTTCTTCTCAGTCATCTTCGCTACTGCTATTGCTTCAGCCTCGGCTCGTATTCAAATAGGATGCTATGAATAGATCAGAACCGAGTGGCAACATAAGGATAACTAACCATTCTATTGTTGTTATACCATTGCCATTGTTGTTGCTACGATTCCCTTGTAGTTGTTTTTGTTTTTGGTGTTGTTGCTACCACTCTGCTGTTGTTGTTGTTGTTGTCGTCGCTTCTATTGTATCTACTAAATATAATGGGAAACAATATACGTTGTAGGAAAAAGAAGAAGGACGTAAAGCAAAACAACAGCAGCACAAACAACACAGTGTTATAGCAAAAGCACAATATCACAGCCACAACAACAAGAACAGTGAAGTAGCAACAACAACAAGGGAATAACAACAACCCACGGACCAACAAACAAACGATGGTTGAAGAACAGCCTCGGCTTCGCGTTGGCTTCGCCTCGGCTTCAGAGCCAAGCTCCGCATATCATACAAAATACACACAATGGTGGAGCACCAGAAGCTACTACAACAACGGCGTCAGCAACAACTACAACAACATCAGCAACAACAACAACTAGAAACCATGTCCCTTTTTCGCCATTTTGTGCGTTTGCTTCCACTCCGTTTACATGGATGAATGTCTGTGTGGGTAAGCAGCAAGTGCCCAAGTGGCCCTGTGTGGGTGTGAGGGTGTATGTGTGTGTGTGTTTGTATTTGTGTGAACTCCATGCTCCACCACACTTCACTCATCTCCGTCCCGTCCCGTCCCGCTCTTCGACTCCTGCGCTCCCCATCGCTCCCCAACTCCTTCTCCATCTCCTTCGCCTCCTCGTGCCTCGTGTCTTCGCCATCGCGTTGTCGTCCTGGGTCCTGTGCGCTCTGATCCTTCGTCCTCGACTCGCCTCGGCATGGCTTGGCTCAGTTCGGTTGGGTTGGGTTGGGTTGGGTCCTGTTGGTTCGGTTCGGTCGTCTCCACTTTCCGTGGCGTTTTCGTTTTGCAATTTCATTAAATTCCAGCATCCCGCCATAAATCTTCCTCTTCTTCTGCGCTGACTACGTTCCGATGCGCTGCGCTGCCCCGCCCCACCGCCCCTCCTCCTTCTTCTTCTTCTTCGCCCGCCTCTCTCACTCGACACCGTGCGGACGAAGGTGGTGCGAAAGAAGACTCCAGGAAGAAGACTCTGAGGACGAGGAACGAAATCCGGATCCGGATCCGGATGACGGCGAATGGACGCGGAGGACCCGCGATGGGAGAGCGAGAGAGAGAGAGAGAGAGAGGGAACTGGAGATAGTGAGGAAAGTGATGAAGGAGATGGAGCGATAGAGAGGCCCGAGGATGGAGAAAGAGATGAGCGTATGAAGAAAGCGGAAGCGCATGGGAAATAACGAAGGCTTCGAGGGAGCCTGTAGAAAGAGAACGAACGAGGGCGAAGGCGATCGAGAGGAGCCGAGGCCGGGCGGTTGGCGGATGGACGAAACAACATCAGAGAACGAGAATGGATGAGAATGAAGGCAGGAACGACAGTAGAAGGGAGGGCGGGAGGTGGAGCTTGTTTTCGAAGGACATCTCGTTTTAATTTCTATTTTTCTCGTTTCGCTCTCGTCAACCAATGACGACAACGACAACAACAGCAACAACGTAAAATCCAATAACAAAAATCACAACGGTAAGACAAAAAACAACAACATGAAAGGCCACAGTGTGAGAAGGATTGGAAAGGGAGATGAAAGAACCGGGAATGAAAATGGACAAAGCACAATGAATGGTCAGAGGAGACGAAGAAAATAAACAAGCTAAGAAAAAATGAGCAAAAAACCCACATAAAAGAAACTCCAAAAACAACGAGAGCTGGAGACGAAAATGGGGTTTGACCGGGTGCAAGGAAAAAACTCCTATCAAATGGGTATGAAAGGGGCTGGAGGCAGAAAGGATAGAAACGACATGAGGTTGAATCGAGTTAACCCTAGTCGAAAGCCAATGGGCCTCGCTTCAATAGGAAACTGATCTTTTAAAAACCCATACATTTTTATTACCATTTTAGTTCACCTTTTTAAATCTTTTGTTAATTATTTCTTGTTATTTCAATAAATTTTAATTTTGTAACTTTTAATGAACAATCTGTTTTTAAGTCGAGAATAAATACTAAGATCGGTTGACCCTAATTGTCCAAGAGAGATTCGAGTCGTAATTCCTATTAGGCAAATGCCTAAGGCTTCAAATGCTTAAACACTTACTACGCCTCTCTCGCTCTCTCTGCGTTCAACTCCCTCGGTGGAAATCAGGAATCTCATAATGAAATCATGCTATTGCAAATGTCCTCCACAAACTTGACTCGAAGCGACGGACAGACATTAAATTTGCAAATACAGAAACAACAAGAACAGCAATTAACCGAAAAGCTACTGTGACCAAAGACAAGAGAGGGAGAGAGGGAAAAAAACCAAGCCACGAATCGCATTATGTAACCACTTAGTAGACCTTAACTATAAGAGTTTATATGCCTGTATATGTTTGCCAACACTTACCGAATCTCCTTACGGTTACGTGAGATATAAACATCAGGGAAGCGCCAGGAACTTCGACATAGGACACGACACGACACGATGTCTAAGGCGATGTCGTCTGATGAGGGCTGCAATTAGAAATTAAAGGTTAAAGACGACACAACAACAACAGCAGCACACAACAACCAGCAATGACAACAACAATATTAAATGATCATAAAATGAGACCAAACTAGACCCGAACCCACACCCACATGGTCTCCACCTACCGCACTCACTTGGGCACACGAGGACACTAAGAAGCCTAGAGAGAAACGCCTATAGAGACGTATTCAAATGCCCATAATGCGAGGCGCGAGAGGGAGAGCAGGAGAGTGTGCGAGTGTGTGTAACGGAAGTAGCATTCCAAATGAGCCCGCAAGGTGTCGTAAAGCAATCAACAAACGAGCCAAAGATTGCCATTGTGGCCAGAGATGGAGCAGGAGCAGGAGCAGGAGGAGAAGGTGGATCGGGGGCACCACGAGGAAGCGGGAGCGGGGTGTGGACGACGGCCAGTTCGCATATATAATTATGCGGGACACATGAGCAGATAATGCGCCCAGCACGGCCCACGACCATGTCTCCATCGCCACGCCTACTCCACGTACCCAACCGACCGAAACAATGGCCGAAACAAGAGGAAGATAAGGGCAGAGCACAGATGGAGAGATAGCGAGAGAAGAGCCAGTAGTAGGCCGGAAACAGAGACAGAACTTGGTCCTAAATAGCTACCGAGAATAGCAGCATTCGGAGGTCATGAGGAAAATTTGGAAATTTTTTATGGTGAAGGGAACTTCATTAAAAACACCCATTTTCATCATCCTTATAATCCGTTCCGATCCTCAGATTCTCAACACTTGTCTCACACCAAACTCTCCCACCCTCTCCCTCTCTCTCCATCTCTCTCTAAGACTCGTGGATCAAGCAACTGACCAGGGTCCGTTCGCCCCCCGAAGTCCGAAGAAACCCGTCTCTGAGAGTCATTAAGTAGAACATAAACAACATTCATTTAGTTGCACAAACAAACGCATGGAAGAAAGGGCGACGAGCGAGAGGTAGGAGCGAGATAGAGCCATGTGTGTGTCCCCCTTGTGCGAGAAGCCCTGGCACGAGTTGATGGAACCCCATCGCAGCCCATGAACACGGAGACGGTACGCGATGGCGTCTCCAGAGCGCCTTCTTAAGTAATGGACATGAAATGGGGAAGGAGAGAGTGAGGGCAAGGGATGACGGGGTGCAAGGGAGGGGTTGACGATGAAGAAGAAGAAGAAATAATAGAAGAACTAGCGGCAGACGAACCCACAGTATGACCAGAAACTCCACAGAAGGAGCAGTCGTAGAAGCAGAAGGAGCAGCGAAGTCGAGCAACAGGACGAACGAATGAGACGGAAGAGGCCAGGGAGTAAAAGAGAGAGCGAGAGAGTTCTACCAGAAGGAGCAACACGACATAATGTTCATCCATGATAAATGAATTGGGGCTCCTTAATTACTCCCCAAACTGTCGTATAGGCATTTTCAATGTTATGTTTGGACATTGGTCAGTTGACCAGTGGCTACGGACGGTTGGACACCAGCTACGACCATGCCTGTGTCAGAATGTCTGTGTGTGCGTTTGTGTACCACCACATAAGGATGCTTGAAGGGGTGGATGAGGACGAGGACGAGGATGAGGATGAGAAACTCGTTGGAAGACCTTGCATGAGGTTATGGACGAGGGAGTTGCACAAGGTGGAAGTGAGAGGCAGTAGTCGGTAGTGTAGATGGAGAGTGTGTGTGTGTGTGTGGAGCGTGTCTCGGGTCTTCGGTTTGGGGTCGTTTGGTCATTTGGACATTGGGCCATTTGGCATGCGGCATGCGGCGAGTTGGCAACTCTTAAGTTATAAGAAATGTAACTCAATTTCGTAATGCGCCCCTGATGATTTCATCTTCGACTGTGGCCCGGACTCGACCCCTGGCCGGTGGGGGACGATGTGGTGTGGTTGTTGTTGTTGGTTGTCTAACTCGGGCTAATGGTTGTTGTACCCGGAAAGGTGTTCATCGTAGGATGATGTCCTTTTCACCTACATATACGTGGAGTATTTATCAACCCGTTGTCGTGTGGGTTTTTCACGGGTTTTCGCACTGTTCCGCTTGGCTCCCAGCCACGTCCCTTACCACAGGACAGCTCGCTTCTCTGTCTTTCTTTTCTACCATCGAATTATTTTCTTCTTATCCTCCTTTTATTCATTGCTTTTCGTTCTGTCCTTTTATTCTTGCTATCCTCTTTTTCTTAATTTCCTTCTTATTCTCCTTCCTTTCTTTTTCCCTCCTTCCCTAGTTTTATGGTCTATTACTGGTAGTTCGAACGCTGTGTCTCTCTCTTTCTTTTTGTTCCTTCTCAAACTTTCCTCTCCCTCTGAAACTTTATCAGAACTTCGCTGTCGAATCCCCTATATTCAGGACTCTCTCTACTTTTCGTATGCTAAAGGCACTACCTTTCTCTGTCCCCCATTCCCGCACCTTTTTTATCTCCCTCTCTATCTTTTCCTCACTCGCTACTATCCTTCTTTCCCGCTCTGACCCATTGTTTCAGCACTTCCTTCCGGTCGGTCAACATGGTCCTGTCAATTTAGTCCACTCGCTCGCCTGCTCGCACACCCCGTCCTCCGTCCTTCGTCTCACTCCTCGCGATCTGTCTCTTTCGGTCGGTCACGACATGGCACCGAGGGCAAAGGCCAACCAGCCAGCCATCCAGTGAGTCCTTCGGACAGCTCCGGCCGGCCCATTGGCGCACCGGGTCATATTATAAGGTTCGGCCATAAATTATGCATTGTGCGCCTCCTTGCAATTTTCACATGGCAACGTGTCCACCACCACCTCTCCACTGCGATAGTGTGAGCAAGCAAGAACGCGCGTGTGTGTGTGTGTGTGTGTGTGTGCGTGTGTGTGTGTGTGTGTGTGCATGTAGTGCTCGTAATTTCACATTTTTTCCCGGCTTCCATGGCCCGTGTAGTTCATCTTTAATTTACAAAAAGGTCAAATTGCTTCGTCGTGGTCGTCGTAGTTTCCACCTCCCTTCTCTTCGTATCTGTTCTCTTCTCCTCTTTTCTCTCTTCCTCACCCAGGTGAGCCGTAACACCACGGCGTCAACATCTCGTTGTCGCACCTTCACCTTCGTGCCGTGTCGTCGTGCCTCCCTGGTCGTGTGTGGTGTGGCCGCCCTGGTCGTAGCCGTGTGTACGACGATGTGCAATTTAATTTTGCGCTCATTTGCAAAATGGTCATCAATAAAGGTGTGTCCTGCCGCCTTCCACCTCCCGCTCTCCACCCACTGCCCTCCCATCTTTCGTTTGTCTTTCCCTCCTGTCGTCTGCCTCTCTCTGTCTGTCCGTCTGTCCGCCTCCTCCATTCGCCGGTCTGTCCGAGGTTCGTGTGTCACTTTTGACATTTCAATTAGTAGTTTAATCAGTTTTATGGAATGCGCCAACGAGTTCGGCAAGGCTCATGCCTAGTTCTGGATGGCGGGTATTGTTGTTGCTATTGGTGTTGTTGTAGAGAACTGTTAATTTATTGACAAGGAGTCTATGAAGTTACACAAGGGCATCTTGCGAATCTGAGAAGAACTCATCGAAAATTAATCAATTGATGATGAAGTCCCAAATAACCCAAGGAATGAGTTCGTGGCAGAATCCAGAGGCAATGGTGGGGGGTGCAATTTGAACTGGAGTGAGGGGAGGTCGGTAGTAGGGATGAAATAAGGAAGAAGGAGATATTTTCAGATGGACTACCGTGAATAGAATATAAGACATGTTTACTTGAATTGGACCCATGAGGAGAATCAGAAAAATAGTAAAATATTGGAAAGATCTTGCTCCCTTTGGTCATTTAAGACTACCAAAATTACCAGCTTCTAGATCACTCTATCACAATGCCCCAAACTCCTGAACAATGTTTTCGTCCTAATCATCCCACATTCAATGGACCTGTGATGACTCTTCCATCGACTATTCCATCGACTATCGATCGAATTCCTCCGAATCTCTTCATCCAGTTTCCTCTATTTTCCCTCTGTGTGTCCTTTAGTCCTATTTGAATTCAGCATATAATTATCACCGCCTACTTCACCCCCACCCCCAGCTCCAACAAACCTTCGCCCCGATCATTTGGCGCCCCGTTCACTGTCTCCGCCCCAGGATCGTCGAGAGAAACTCGTTTAGCGTCACCGCCACACAGAGTTCGAGGTACGAAAATTCGAAAATGATAGTCCACGACCAACTCTGTCCGTCGTCCGTCGTCCCTCTTCCGAGCAGAATCCGAGGAGAATTTGAAGTTTTTGCATTTCAAAATGAAATTAACATAGGATTTTTTGAGTGCGATAAGCAAAGTAAACTCTCGGACCAACTTTAATGTCCCACAAGGGGCCGTGTGGCGGTGGGAGGGTTGACTGTGGGCTGAACTGAGGACTGAGGAGGGGTTTCAACGTCGTCTGTCTGTTTGCCTTTGCCATCGATTTATTTCCACTAATCGAATTTCGATTAAAATTACCATTTGTGCCATCGATGTAACTTTGCACTTCATTATTATGCAGATAACTTGCAGGTTCTCGCTTAAAGGGACTCCGACCCGAAGGTGGGCGTTGGAGTGGAGTGAACTGGGTGCCAGAGCCCGCCGTCGGTGAGCTCAAAATGGAAAAAAGTCATTAGCAAAATTTTTCAATTTTCGCCGTGGGCGAGGAAAACAAACTTTAGGGGACTGAGCGAGGCAACGTGGAATATAATACAATAGAGTTTTATCATGCTAATGGAATTTGCATTAAATCGGAGAATCAAACAACGTTTTCGAACGTAATTACATTCCTTTTTCTAAACAGTGATATTGAGACCATTGAATGAATCTATAATTAATTCAATTTATAGCTTTTTGTACTGATTTTTTAATCATTTTAGTATTTAAAATAATTTTCTAGATTTTCGTTCTAGTTTTCATTCCTACATTTTCATTCTATATAACAAATTTAAATCGAAACTTCTTCAAACTGCTTCATGGTTTTTATTTTTCTTATGATTTTGTAACTTTTTGTTTCCTCAATTCGTTTATAGACATGAAATAAAATATTTCAATTTGAAGAACTTTACTACAAAATGTTAAAACTTATTTTCATACAATTTTCTTCCACTCGCATCTTCTTAGTAAATCGCGCACGACATCATTTAAAACTCCGCAGAGAACTCCTAGAAACTTCTGCTTTAACCCTATTCTGAACATTAACTTCGTCTTTCATCGTTCATCCTTCGTCCGCCAACATCGTACACCAATTATATTCTAGATCCACCTGTTCATGATTATTGTTTCCTCTTTTATTTTTTCCTTCAATTGAGAATGCTTCATTCCGTTGTTGACTTATCATAAGCAAGCACATCGCGCTCTCCCTCTCTCTCGCGCTCTTGCTCCCTCAAGGGAACCAGTTGCCTGCCTGCCTTGTGGCTTTGGCGTCACCCATTGGCAACGCTTTGTTTCGGTCCCCTTTGGCGTGTCGCAGGTCCTGGCGGGTGGACCAAGGCGAAGCCCAGGGCGATGGCGAGGACGAGGGCGAGAGCGACTGGCAAAAAAGGACCTCAGCTGTTTGACAACGCCTCGTGCTTATTAAACTAAAATCCTCGGATGCAGTTTAAAATTGCGCCATAACCACATGAGGTTTGGGGGTTGGGAGTTGGGTTCACGTTGCCGTTGCCGTTGCCGCTGCGGAGTTTCTGTCGCTGGTGCCACCAGCCAGCCAACCAACCAACAGCAACAATAAGCAACAACAACCAAGTTTGCCACTGTTTTCCTTTTTTCCAGTACCCGCAGCAGTTGACAATGAATCCCGCCGCTCGGCTGGCTCGAAGCCTGCCCGCGTCTTCCTTCTTTGCTCTCGTTTCGTTTCGTTTCCTTTCATTTCGTTCGCTCGTTCGTTCGTTAGAAGGATGTTGCTCAATTTTCTTCCTCGCCTTCTCGTCCCTCGCGCTCGCTTCCCGCTCCCGTCCGTCTTCGTCTTGTTGTTCTTTTCGGTTTTTGTTCACAACAAAAATATAATTGAAATTGTTTCTTTCACTCCACTCCACCACCGTCTCCGCCTCCCATTGGCCTCCTCCCGACACGGTATTCCGTGGGGCGATGCCACGGCCGCCTGGCGAATCCCCGGGTAGGGAATTCTTCATGACTGTCTCAGGTGTTTGTCAGACTTTGTTTAAGCCTTTCACGGGATTTTCTCTTGTTTCAAGAGTTTCCTCTCGTCCTCTTCCTCATCCGGCCCTCGCTTCTCTCCACTAATATTTTTTGTTCGCCTCTCCGGCTTCTGCTGCTGCTGTTTGCGGCTGAAGTGAGAGAGAGAAAGAAAGAGAGAGACTGCGAAAAGGGATATCAGCCATATTGTTTCACCGGTTTAAATGTCGCTCTCTCTACCTCTCCCTCTACCTCTTTGAGTTTGTGGTTTAATACCTTCAGTCGGCCGATGTTGTTTTTGTTTGGAAATTTTCTCCAATTTCATTTTGAGCACATTTGCTGGTAGCATTAGTTGTTAATGAAACCTCTAATCAGTGAAAGCACGGCAGCGGCGAAAGAGAGAGCGAGCGATAGCTTTCGAAAAGGACATCGAAGACGAAACCCCTTGGGGGTCGCGGGTAGGGGGTCTGAGGATTCCTGGAGGACAAAGAAGGTGGAAAATATTCGGCGGTTTCACTGAAAGTTCACCAAGTGTAGGAGCTGGAGGTCGATGTCGCGATGTCGCGTGTTGGCGAAAACTTTGAAATTACGTCGGTGAACTTTCATTGTCGAATGGAATGGAGAACATCACCAGCAGAGGCGGTTTGAGGAAAGGAACCAGATATGATCCAATGCTAAATTTATGTAAAATAGAGTGAAGAATTCTGTGAACAGAATTTGAGTACGAATTAATAAAAAATAAAGAGGGAAAAATAAGTAATTATTTTAAGTTGAGAAAAAGAAACTATACATACATTGGAATAAACGTTTTCAGAAGAGTAGAAAGCCTAATAAAAAATTATGAGAGATATTCAATCATTAAATCCAAAAAATTATTTTCTATGTAAAATAAACATTTTTCTTTAAAACTTTCTTAAAAATCGTAATTTGTCTCAATAGAACACAATTGACCCGCCACTGGCCGACGAATACGCAAAATATTTCGGAACTCGCATTTAATGATGAAATTCCTCAAATATTCCTTCGTAGAAACACATTGGAGGAACCCGAGTAGAGGGAGACGGGAACAAAACAAATCTTATTTAATACAGGAAAAGCTCTTGCGAGAGGGAATGTTAAAAGAAATAAATCTTGTGATTTTTTCGGCAACAATTTGATGTGTCGGGAAAAACTCATTACAATTGCGAGACAGAGAAGAGCCCTCGATACATTAGTGAACAAGGGAGCGGGAGCGAGAAGGAGTGCGAACAATGGAAGAAGGAGATAGAGCGACGAAAACTAGGAACCGAAGGAGCCCAATTTGATGCAGCGAGATAGAGATAGAGAAAGAGAGAGAGAGCAGCAGGAATGTTGCGAGGGAAAGATTTTAATTTGTGCGCGAAAAGAATTCATCAGACCGCAAACTCACACAAGCAAGAACACACAGCCAGACATGCGTGTATGTGTGTGCGTGTGTGGTAATGTTTGCATGTGTGCATGTGTGAGTGTGTCTGCGTGTGTGTATTAAGTTGAAGTGTAATTTATCAAAACGGTTTTAATTGCGTTTACATGCGTTCTTCTGGCTCGCAACAAGAATCTTCTTCCACTAATTATAAGACCATGCGATGCTGGGCAGGGGCGGAGACGGAAACAGAGTCATTGGCGACGGGGAGCAGGTTTCTAATTAAATACAAGACGGAAAGGAAGAAGAAGGCAGCCGCAGTCAGGAGTCCCGGGTACCCTGGTGTCCTGTTGGATCCGGAGTTTGAGACGAGGAGATTCCTGGGTGTTCCTTTTCCTGCAGCGAGACTTGATTTTATGCTTGAGCAATATTTGCTCCACGATTTACTGGGTGGTCATAAATCTTTCCGAGTGCGGCTGAGAGTGGTCGCTGGGAGGTCTGGGAGAAAACCCGAGCGACCCACCGTCGGCCGTCATGCAATATTCATACACATGAAAAGCTTGACAATTTATTGAGCATCGATCAGGTCCCGTACAAACGACTCCCACTTCTCCGTCTCTCGATTTTTGTTTATTTTACATTCTCACACGATTCTCGAACGACACGAGTCGCCTCAACATGGTGCGAGTTCTCAGAAATCCCTCCCATACATATAATTCCGGGGTCGCTGTCGAAGGTCGGGATTTATTTGACCAACAGCAGAACAGCAGAACAGCAGGACCGGAACGAAGGACTCGTCCGTCGCCGTCGCGGCACAATTAATCCTGCAGCCGCGACCGCAAACACGATCGTTAACAATTCATATTTTCGACCATAATTGCATCGCTCTGCGTCCGGCTCTCTTAATACACCATAATTCACCATCGACCCAACCAGCCGATCGTCCGGGGCGAGAGGTCCGAGGTTCGAGGTCCTTGGGGGGTAAAATATTATCTCCTTGTCCGTTCGTTCGACTCCGTATTTCAACATTTCGTTGCGAGAATTGACAGCGTACGTGATTTTGTAAACTTTCAACATAAATTGGATTTGAGTTCGCAGAACGATTGCAGGCAGCTCCAGATCCGGCATCGACTCCGACTCCGACTCCATCGAATCGCCCGCCTCAGTAGTTCCTTCCTTCCGTCCGTCCGTCCGTCCTTCCCTTCACCCTCTCTTCTCTCTTCACTCTCACTCCTTTCAAGTCCTTACGTGTCCGGCGATTTCGATTCAGAGCTGGAGGGCCGACGAACAGCGAGGGACGGAAGTGAGACGGAAGGACGTCGGCGACAAAGGGACGCCAGATTCTGCCGAGCTCAGCAGAAATGCCATGGCTCGGTTCAAGAATTTCTTGCATTGCCACGGAAATCCGGAGCAGCGCGAAGGGAACCAAGAAGGGAAGAGATGGGCGAAGGACGAAGGCAATAGGAAGTAGCCGAAGGACGACCACTGCGTGCTTCGACTGTTGCAAATTTCGCGGAATTGAATTTGTGGAGAAGCATTTGCGATATCGTCATTGGGTTTTATTTTAAACATCCTCTCGCGGAAGCTCGCAATAATCAATTAAACGCGACAGCCAAAGACCAAAAGGAAAGAAATGCCAAGATCACAAAATGTCACTCTTCTCATCCCTGAAATGACAGGACGCCAAGGTCTCCGTGAACTGCCTTATTTGAAATTAGTGTTAAACTTCGATTTGGATGTTTGGATGCACCATTGAGGTGGTTGAATTTTTGAGGTCAAAAGGCTGCCGAAGACTTTGGCATAAAAGGTCGGCGATAAACATAAATTCTGTTGTTGATTCAAATGGCAACATCGTGATCCCCTCTGAGGACCATTTGCAGCCACCGTGAAATGTCCAACTGCTCGCCACACACGGTCCGGCACGCACTACGGTTGACATCATCTGATGCCGCTCAGAGCTCATAAAAAACTCCACTAATATTAATATTTTTATGCCGATTTCATTGCCCGAAACTATTCCATAGCCAAAAACAACCACATATACACACAGAGAGCCATACAGATGGAACGAATTTTCATGCTCTCGCAAATTCCGTAGCAAATTGACAACTAAACCGCAAAAAGGTCATTTGAATAAAAACACTCTGAACTCGGACAGATGGACAATTGCCTACGCGAAGCAACCTCGGGCTTAACTAAAACCCTCCTCCGCTCACGCCCACTCCAAACACCGCCCTCTGCCTCCGCCTCCGCCACCACCACCCGCTCAAAGTAAGCAATTTCAGTTCGTTGCGGTCGCAACACAATCAAAATTCTATAAAAATGAAAGTTAGAAACGAGAGTGGACGACCGAAAGAAAGGAAGGTAGGTAGAGGAGGAAGAACGAAAGAGACGATGCGAGGATAGAGGATGTCAGAGGCCGTGGCTAATCTCGGGTCATAATGATAAAAATAATATGATCATAAAATTCCCTACGAGAGCGATACAGATGGGCAGAGCCAGGAGCGGGGGAGGACATGCGTGTGTCCTCGAGTATGATTTGTTTTATGGTCGCCAATGGACGATAACTACAAGAACAAAAGTAACAATAACCACCACAAAATAACGCCAGCAGAGCCACAACAACACAACAGCAACAACCACTACACAAGCTGCACAACGACACACAGACAGCAAGCGACGAGAATGAAGGAGCCGGTCCAGTTGATTGGGGCTCAGGTAAAGGACAATGCGAACGAGGATGAGGACGACGTGGGCGAATCTCGTCCTCGTAGGATGCGTATGATTTTAATTGGATGGCAAAATTTTATTGCATTCCGGCTCGTCCTCCCCCGACCGACCGACCGACCGACCGACCGACCGAGCGAGCGAACGTCTCGGAACGTTATGGTGTGGAAAGAAAGTTTGAAGGAGCACCATGAGAAGGAGAAGGAGGAGAAGCACGAGGCGGAGATTCGGTCGAGGGGAGAATAAGACGTGATATTTTCGATTACAGGCCAAATAGAGATGGCCAATCGATCGGAAGAAGAGGAGAGAACGAAAGAAAGAAGGAAGGAAAGAATGGGAATAGTGTGGGACGAAGAGGGACGGAGTCGGTGCCTGCCTGAGGTTGTTTGAAAATAAATCGGTGAAACGCTCCAATTTGCCGCCCATCGATGATGTGTTCGAGAAATTGCTCGCACATGGCGAGGTAAGGACGAGGGTACGTGTGTGTGTGTGTGGGAGTGCCTTAATGTCGGCATGTGAGCGAGTGTGTCTGGAGGGCGTGCGCTAATTATGGCTCAATTGCACAGGCTGCATAGATATCGGAAAATTATGGAAATTCACACGAAGGCGCTTTTTTCTCTCCATTTCTTCCCCTCTTTCAACGTCTTTCTCAGTTGAGTTTTAATTTCGTGCCAAGAGTTTGGAGTCAATTTAATTGCCTTCGAGACGGACGGACGGACGCCTGGCCACCCCAGACGAGGGGCGGAAGGAAGAAGGAAGGGCGGGCGGCCAAGGTAAGGCGTCGTTCGGTGGAGGGTTGCCAACTGTTAACGAGATGAATGTGTTTTATTGACGAAGCTTAATTGCGGGCATAAATTAATTTCACGAACGCAAATTGCGTCGTTTTCGCACCGACTGTGAGCGTGGATGATGTTGTTGTTCCTGCTATTGCTAATGCTAATGTTGTTGTTGTTTTTGTCACCCCCTCGGTCAAATGGTGTTGGTGTCGGTGTCGGTGTTGAAATTGGTTTCCAACTGTCGTTGGCGGGCTCACTTTTGGTGGCAATTTCATGGTTTGTCATTTAATTTTGTACTTCTTTTTGTTCTTCGCCACCCCGACTTCCTTCCGTTCCAGCGCCACCCCCTCACTCTCTCCTTCTCTATGATTCTCTTTTCCTCCCGCTGCTGCCTGGACTACAAGGTGAACTGTCGCTAATAAAGTTTTCGTATGACGAGGGCGGGCGCTGAAGAGATGGAAGAGGACAACGGTGTGGAGGAGTTGGAGGAGTGGGAGTGGGAACGGGAGGGCGGGCTGGCTGTGGACATAATCTCGAAAGTAGCCAATTTTTGTGCCGTAATTGTTGCCACTAAAAACCATTAATTCTCGTTAGCTCCAAGGTGGTCGTCGCAGTCCGCCTCGTCTTTGTCGCCGTCGTGCCGTGAACCCTCCACCTCCCCCACCCCGACTGCTGGGCGGGCAGTGGATGTCGGGAATGGGCCGTTAGCCAGAAGAAGGTCACACGGCAAAGTTGTCCACAGATTTCTTGAGCAACTGCAGTTTATATTAATTTATTTATATTTCGGGTGAATTAATTAAGCAAAGGTGAAAATGAAGATGAATGTTTCAATTAGATTACGTTGAGCATGAACAGCAACAACAAGGACTGCGATGGAAACCCCCAATGTTGTTAGGCAAACGATTTGAACAGGAAGCTCTCCATGGTCCAAGAGGCGTGGTCGTGGTCGGACGCTCAGAGCGAACTCCAGGGAAACCTCGGAATCTGGGGACCGGTTCAGGCTGACGTTTACAGAGGGTCCTCCCGGGGGTGCAGAGGGTTCGGTATGAATGCAGAAATTCTCAACGATGGACCGATCGATCGAATCACGGGCGACTGGAGAGTCTTCAAGCGAATCCCAGGCAGCCGAAAATACATACTTAAGTAATTAAAATGTTAGCCGAGCATGGACGCCACTTGGGGCGACATTAATAGCAGTCCATCAATAAATTGGCACACGACACTACACCAAGTGGCCAACACGCACTCACATTGCCGCACCAACACACACGCCCCCAGAAACCAACGCCCCAACGAACACTTCGGGCCCCTTGGGAATCGGAGGAGATGAAGAAGACGGCCTGGGAGTGGTGGAGAGTTCAATTTGTAAAGTGAGGACTTCGGAGACGTGCAACGAAGAGGGGAAGAGGATAGCGAGAGGTGAGGAGGAGTGTTAGTAGAGTAGAGTTTGCTGTTCGAGCGCCACAAACATGAAATAATATTGTCCAAAGATGGACACAGTGGTTGTCATTGTCACTGCGGCCATGTTGTTGCCGATGCGACCATCTTGTTGCCTTTGCGGCCATTGTAATTATGCTAATGCTCAGGTGGTGACACCGAAAACTACGGAATAAATCGTGGTTTCAAAAACACATTCGAGAGACAAGAGACAAACGTCGAAGGCAATGATGACGAAGACAACAATGCCCACAATGAAGACAAGAACGAGGACGACAAAACGAACAACTAGGACAACAAACATATCAAGTATGACAACAACAACGACGACGACGACTAAGACACATTGAAGACGACGATGACAGCAACACATTCGACGCATGTTCAAGACGTCCCCTGGCTAAATGTCATGTTACATTAACTTCATTTCGACTCATTTACCTGGTGTTTGTGCAAAGTACTTTTGGCCAAGAGGCTTGTGGTGAACTTGCATTGAATGTTGAGTGTTGTTGTTGCGGTTGCACTCGCCCAAACAGTCGAAAATGGCGATGAAGTTGACGAAGAAGTCGAGCGGCAGAAGATGAAGACGAAGGAGAAGGCGAAGATGAAGATGGCTCAAAATTAATGGTCAGAATTAACTGGATCCCCAGCCAGACAATGTGTCGTGTGGAACTGATTACGAGAAGACATTTTGTGGACGCCCTTCAGGAGAGGCTGGCGAGGAACTGCAAGTGAAAGGATGTTAATTACATGTCGAATAAAGGAATAAAT
The DNA here is from genome assembly GCA_947389925.1 of Coelopa pilipes. Classification (NCBI taxonomy): domain Eukaryota; kingdom Metazoa; phylum Arthropoda; class Insecta; order Diptera; family Coelopidae; genus Coelopa; species Coelopa pilipes. The sequence continues at coordinate 42,620,306 of OX376697.1, read as the reverse complement.
GCAAAGCACATTACTTCAAGATCATTTACAGTAGGAGGAGACGAGGTATGATTCAAAAAAAATTTACTACACATTGAAATGTGGAGAAAATCATTAATTAAGAGGAGTTTTTCTGGCTATTGAAGCTGGAAAATGCCCAAACCTTAAATCTTAAATTCATGAAGTAATACAAAAAAAACATCCAAATATAAACCTTGTCACATAGGGAATCTCCCCGAGCCAAATCCACATCCTCCACATCCTTTTCCACCACACGTGACCCCACGTGATTCCTCTCAGCCACACTCACACATGCTCAGACCTACACATGCCACGAAGGTTGTGCGAGCGAGAGAGCAGTGAAAAGTTACAGCAATAATTTCGCAATAAAAACCATTTTCGAACAAAACAAAATTTTGGCAATCAACAGGAAGCATTAAATAACACATGTGTCTGTACACAAGCGACGGCTGGTTGTGGATGGCTACGTGTGTGTGTGTGTGGGGGCTTGGGTGTGTGAGTATAATAACATCCTGCGTTTTGTCAACGAAGAAATTTTGTTTTGAAGAAAACAAAATTTATACGAAGGCAAAGTCGGAGCCGAAGCGAAACCGAACCCGCATCCGGTTCCGCACTGGCATCCGGACCCGAAGCCGGAACCTTTTTTAACGCGTTACGCCTAAGCACAATAGAAATTAAACCGCACACACACACAGGCACACGTACACAGGACAGAGAAAGTCGGGCGTCTTGGAGGATTTCCAACACATGTGAGAGAAACTTGATACTCTTCCGCGATCGAGTGTCTGGAATAATTGCTTGTGTGAGCGGACAGAGTGAGGGGCGGCGGGTGACGGCGAAAGGTGGACAGCCGTCGATGGAATTGAGAGCGCCCGAACCGGAAGCTGAAGAATAAGCAAGGATGGCGGCGCTTCCGCCCGAAGCAAGTTTTAATTTTATGATGCTTTCCACGCGAAACACTCGCCTTTTGTGAAACTTTATTATTATTGTTGTTATTGTATATGTGCCTGCGTGTGTGCGCGATAGTGTGTGTCACTGTGTGTGTTTGTCCGGACCCGAGCGGGGGCCCGAGACGAGGAAAAGAGAAAAGTGTGTTTTCAATAAACTTTTCCCAACGAAATTTATGACCTCTTCCTGCGGGTTAAGAAAGTTCTGGGGACGCGTTCCTTTTTTTTTTGTTTTTTGTTCTTTCCGTGTCTTTCTTTATTTTCTTCTCGCCGCCCCTTTCTCATTTCGTCTTTGTCTCCATTTGGCTCTTAGTTCGGCTCTTGTTGTTGTTGTTACGCTCCTTGAGAAAGGGGAAAAAGTAATGACGGGTAAAAGTGTTGAGAGCGACCCGCTAAAAGTTGAGGTTGTTTTATTTTATTGCACTTGTGTTCGCTCGCCCCCTCGGAGCATGTGCGCTGTGGTGCCTGTGTGTGTGTCTGTGAAAAAGGACACTCACGCATAAGAAGGAAATAATTTTCCATTGTTTAAGCGACGAAAATAAAAACTGCTGGGTCCGAAAACACCTTCGGTTCCACTTGAAATGGCTCGGACCGCACCCTCTCGTGGTCTCACACAAAGAACTTGGCCAAAGTAATGAAAGAAGAGCCAAAGGGAGCGACTGAGGGAGATGTAGGGGTCAGGGAGGTTTGGCATCGAGCACACTTAAAAGCAATGTTGCGAATGAGCTCCATTGCCTGTCATCAACGCCACATAATGTTGTCAAATGATAAAATTCACTGAAATGTGCAACAGGAGCCGAGGTGCCCAGACGAACGACGACATCGTGAGAAAGGGAAGCGCGGTGGAGTCGTGGTGACGATGATAGAGCAACGGTTGCTACAAAGCATCCTCGTCGCCCAAGTGTAGGGAACTTAATTTTATGCAAAATTATGATGAAAAAAGAAGAAAGGGCACGGCAGCAGAAACGGACAACGGTTGAGAGAAGGACGAAAATCAGAAAATAACGACGATATCAGAAAAGGACGGTGGTAGCAGAAGTCGACCGTGGTATCAAAAAGAACGATAGCAACACAAACGAAAGATAGAGACGGAAAAAGACAACGGTGGCCTAAAGGAACGAGGGTGACCAAAGAGGACGATAGAGACAGAGAGAGGACGATGTCGAGAGAGAATTACGATGGCAAAGTCTCCATTCATAGTTTGTTAGGAAACAGGAGCGAGCGAGTCTGAGACGGGCAAGGGAAACGGAACAGGAATTCAATTCAAGCAGGACCACGACGACACTCGACAGTTGCAGGAAGTGGAGCAGGAGGAGCGTCTCGAGAGGAAGACTTTATGGAAATGGTTGGAAAAGAAGAATGAGTGCCAGGTTGGTAGATAGTGATGTATGATAAACAGAAAAAATTAATAAAAAAAAAAATCATTGAAACATAAACCAAATGTTGAACGAACATTTTTTAAAAATAGACGAGAAGCTGAAATAAAAATTACGAATTAAATCGTATGAAAAAAAGCTATATTTTTAATACGATTTCACACGTTTAAAGGTGATGCGAGCTTTATATGAACTCCATTCAAGGAACAGGCAGCCCCGCTCGTCTGGCTGAAAGCATCCTTTACGAAGTCGATGCTTGCATAAAAGATGACAAAGCAAACAAGAAAGCTGCCTGCATGGGCTTCCACCTCTACTTGCGACACATTTCTTGCTTGCCTTCTGGCCGTCCGTCCATCCGGCGACCGGCCAATAATAACGACAGAAAGATAGACCGAGATAGAGAGTGAAAGAGGGAAAAAGCAGCGACAGTAGTAGCAACAACAACATATTCGGTTTCATTAGACATGCAATTTGTTTTACCGTAAATTTTCCCCAACGAAGACGACGATCAAGAAGGAAACGTAGGTGAGGATGCAGAGGAACGTGGAAGGGAGGATGGGGAAGAACTCAATTTGTGTTCCATTTGAAGCGATAACTTTTGCACAACATCCGGCAAAATAAATGTAAGTGCGGAAGGAGCCAGGAAGGAGCAGACCTAGATGCACAGAAGGAGTGAGTGAGTGAAAAACGGCGAACATGACGACGGCGACAATGCCGAGGGATAGGGAAAAGCAGAGGAGAAGGGGCGATCGACCGTCCGAAAGAAGTGTAATTTGAAAAAAGGACATCGAGGACCGGGGCACAGCGGCAGGTAGCAAATAGATTGTGGTGAAATTGAGCTTCGAAGGCAACAAGAAATAAATTCTACGACTTGTGAGACTAACGAGAAATGGACGAGATGTTGCCAAAAAAATAAAGGTCGATAAGTGCATGTAGAAGAAATGAGGCATTCAGACTCATCACAGCTGCTTTGAAATGCTTCAAGGAAATTAATTATCGGTGACAACTGACCGATATTTTATAATATTCTTTCAATATATTCATACTTTCATATAATCAAATAATAATAATGAAAAATTGTACCTAAAGTTGAAAGTTGTTGTCAATGCCTCAACTGACTTCTAACATTAAACTATTGCAAATGAAAACAACGTGATTTACGCCTCCATTGGCTCGACTTTGTTGGGCTGTTGCTCCACCTCAGCGTCATCTTGAGAGGGCAGCAATGTTTTATTCTGTGACTTAGCAACGATTTTGCGATAAAATTTAAAAATGATTTCACTAGCTTCCCGACTCAATAACAGGGCGTCGTTATATTGTCCCATGTCGAAGTTGCCGTTGGTGTGAACCGTCACCAAATTTTTATCCAAACTATCGAAAACGAAAATAAAACTCGCTTTGTTCCCAATGGCCTGACAGTAGTCGGGATCCAGTAGCAGCTGACCGTCCTTGTCGACGATGCAGTGCACTGCAGCGATGGTGTAGCGCATCGGGATGCCAGCGATGAGCAACGCCATGCAAGCGGCATTGATAGCACAGGCCTCTAGCTGCAGGAAAATGAAACTGTTGAGTGATTTCTATGATTTCAAAATGCTATTCAAATACAAACCCCACAACGGTCATCGAGCTCTTGTATCTGTATAGAAATCATTGTGCGTGGATGCAGGGCGGTAAGCAGCGAGGACTCGCAGGTATTTCTGATTATGGACTCTTGCATCTTGTCGTTTACATTAGGAATGCCAGCTTTGGGTCGGTAGATGCATTCAACGATGGCGTTTTGGATTTTCATACTCTGCATCTTGGCCTCGACAGGACCAACAATTGAAGCCATGACACTGGTTTCGCCTGCGGATAATTCGAGCAAATAATAGTTCAACTAGTGAATGGGAGAAGGCGCTGCCAGCACTAAGAATGCAAGTTAACTTAAGGATGCGACAAACGTTTTCGTTTTACTCGCATTTAAATTGATACTGAAAAAACAATTATTTGGTAAAACTGTAGCACTCTCTCACCCTGTGAAAACAACGCTGACCCATCTGTACGAGTCAACGGATTTAGCTCGCAATTGATTGGGCGCAATTTAATGTCGGCCGTCGTATCTTCGCTGGGCTCTATGGATACCTCCATCAACTCTTTCTTCTCTACCATTATTGTAGAATTGAATAAAAAAAATTTTTGTGTTTCTTTCAAACTGCACTAATTAATAAATCAACAAGAAATTAAGCGGCTTCTCAACAATTCACTCAATTGTACAACGTTGTTGGTTGTCAAAACCACTGACAGTTGAGAAGAACGATTGAAGGGCAACTCTGAAATTCAAAAACTAAAATAAAATAATAAAATATTTAAACAAAACAAAAAGAAATGGCATGGACAGATATTCGCTTTATTGCAGAAAGTCTTTATGTGACTAATTTATGTATACTCTAAATGTTTCCTATCTTTGTATAGGAGTTCCCCAAGATGTTATGAGAATCTTTAAATTTCTGGAATGGTTTTTGATTCAACCTATTAAGTTTCTCCTCGTGCATTGCTGACGAGCGTTAAGATAGCAACGTTGCTGGCTGTCAAAAATTTTGACAGCTGCACGGAGGGGAAATTTTACAGGCGATTCAGAAATTTAAAAACTATAAAAAAAATTGATTGGAGGGACTTTGAAAAATAAGAACTACATAAGATACAGTGTCCATTTCGGTATCCAAAAATAGGTAAAAATATTCCCCATCGAAATAAACGGGTGTCATACCCGTTGAAAACGCAGGAAAACTGTAGTAGGCCAGCAACGATTTTCACGGAAAACCCAAAAATGTAGTAAAAATCGAATAAAACGTGACCCAGCAGAGATACAGGGTCCATTTCGGTGTCCAAAAATAGGTAAAAATATTCCCCATCGAAATAAACGGGTGTCATACCCGTTGAAAACGCAGGAAAACTGTAGTAGGCCAGCAACGATTTTCACGGAAAACCCAAAAATGTAGTAAAAATCGAATAAAACGTGACCCAGCAGAGATACAGGGTCCATTTCGGTGTCCAAAAATAGGTAAAAATATTCCCCATCGAAATAAACGGGTGTCATACCCGTTGAAAACGCAGGAAAACTGTAGTAGGCCAGCAACGATTTTCACGGAAAACCCAAAAATGTAGTAAAAATCGAATAAAACGTGACCCAGCAGAGATACAGGGTCCATTTCGGTGTCCAAAAATAGGTAAAAATATTCCCCATCGAAATAAACGGGTGTCATACCCGTTGAAAACGCAGGAAAACTGTAGTAGGCCAGCAACGATTTTCACGGAAAACCCAAAAATGTAGTAAAAATCGAATAAAACGTGACCCAGCAGAGATACAGGGTCCATTTCGGTGTCCAAAAATAGGTAAAAATATTCCCCATCGAAATAAACGGGTGTCATACCCGTTGAAATCGCAGGAAAACTGTAGTAGGCCAGCAACGATTTTCACGGAAAATCCCAAAAATGTAGTAAAAATCGAATAAAACGTGACCCAGCAGAGATACAGGGTCCATTTCGGTGTCCAAAAATAGGTAAAAATATTCCCCATCGAAATAAACGGGTGTCATACCCGTTGAAAACGCAGGAAATGGACCCTGTATCTCTGCTGGGTCACGTTTTATTCGATTTTTACTACATTTTTGGGTTTTCCGTGAAAATCGTTGCTGGCCTACTACAGTTTTCCTGCGTTTTCAACGGGTATGACACCCGTTTATTTCGATGGGGAATATTTTTACCTATTTTTGGACACCGAAATGGACCCTGTATCTCTGCTGGGTCACGTTTTATTCGATTTTTACTACATTTTTGGGTTTTCCGTGAAAATCGTTGCTGGCCTACTACAGTTTTCCTGCGTTTTCAACGGGTATGACACCCGTTTATTTCGATGGGGAATATTTTTACCTATTTTTGGACACCGAAATGGACCCTGTATCTCTGCTGGGTCACGTTTTATTCGATTTTTACTACATTTTTGGGTTTTCCGTGAAAATCGTTGCTGGCCTACTACAGTTTTCCTGCGTTTTCAACGGATATGACACCCGTTTATTTCGATGGGGAATATTTTTACCTATTTTTGGACACCGAAATGGACCCTGTATCTCTGCTGGGTCACGTTTTATTCGATTTTTACTACATTTTTGGGATTTTCCGTGAAAATCGTTGCTGGCCTACTACAGTTTTCCTGCGTTTTCAACGGGTATGACACCCGTTTATTTCGATGGGGAATATTTTTACCTATTTTTGGACACCGAAATGGACCCTGTATCTCTGCTGGGTCACGTTTTATTCGATTTTTACTACATTTTTGGGTTTTCCGTGAAAATCGTTGCTGGCCTACTACAGTTTTCCTGCGTTTTCAACGGGTATGACACCCGTTTATTTCGATGGGGAATATTTTTACCTATTTTTGGACACCGAAATGGACCCTGTATCTCTGCTGGGTCACGTTTTATTCGATTTTTACTACATTTTTGGGTTTTCCGTGAAAATCGTTGCTGGCCTACTACAGTTTTCCTGCGTTTTCAACGGGTATGACACCCGTTTATTTCGATGGGGAATATTTTTACCTATTTTTGGACACCGAAATGGACCCTGTATCTCTGCTGGGTCACGTTTTATTCGATTTTTACTACATTTTTGGGTTTTCCGTGAAAATCGTTGCTGGCCTACTACAGTTTTCCTGCGTTTTCAACGGGTATGACACCCGTTTATTTCGATGGGGAATATTTTTACCTATTTTTGGACACCGAAATGGACCCTGTATCTCTGCTGGGTCACGTTTTATTCGATTTTTACTACATTTTTGGGTTTTCCGTGAAAATCGTTGCTGGCCTACTACAGTTTTCCTGCGTTTTCAACGGGTATGACACCCGTTTATTTCGATGGGGAATATTTTTACCTATTTTTGGATACCGAAATGGACACTGTATCTTATGTAGTTCTTATTTTTCAAAGTCCCTCCAATCAATTTTTTTTATAGTTTTTAAATTTCTGAATCGCCTGTAAAATTTCCCCTCCGTGCAGCTGTCAAAATTTTTGACAGCCAGCAACGTTGCTATCTTAGCGCTGGTGCATTGCTGGCTATTTTGACAGATCAGCAACATTTCTATCTTAGCGCAGGTGCCAGAGTTACCGTGATGGCAAATTAACATAAAAATTATACCTTTTTCAAATTCCATTTAGATACCTACGCCAATACAAACTATAATTTTTGCATTTATTACAGAAAATATTTGTAATAAATAATTCCAGAACTCTACAATTCCATTTCCTACTAACATTTTGACAAATAATTTGAACCCAATACCATTTTTGACAGCATGGGCGATCAGCTGTTCATTACAAGTCTCTGGACGGCAATACAATTCATAACCATATTTGCTTTCATTCTGAACTGAAATTTTCAAGAAAACATTAGCAGAATGTCAAAGGCAGCTGGAAAATTAAAATCTATCAAGAAGGCTGTTGACAGAATAACACATACTACAAAATTGAAAACTAATATCCCCGCAGGATTAGCTGCGGCTGGACCTCCATTAGGCCCAATGCTGGGACAGGTGAGTTCAGATTAGAATTTATTTAGACCTATAGTGTTATGCAAAACCCTACTACATTTTATAGCGTGCTATTAATATTGCTGCATTCTGTAAGGACTTCAATACACGTACTGCTGAAATGAAAGAAGGAATTCCACTGCCATGCCGAATTTCAGTCAACAGTGATCGTTCTTATGAACTTGTTATTCACTCTCCACCAGCCACATTCTTTTTAAAGCAAGCTGCTGGCATTTCAAAAGGTGCCATGAGCCCAGGTAAAGAAATTGCCGGTAAAATTACATTAAAACATTTATATGAAATCGCTGCTATAAAAATTCAAGACCCTCCAAATGCGCTTTTAACTATGAAGGTGAGTAGTATATATTTTATTCAATATTTATATTGATATATTCTTACTTGTTATTAGCAAATGTGCGATATGTTGGTCGGAGTGGCTCGGAACTGTGGCATTAAGATCGAGCGCAACCTTGATGCCAACGAATATGCCGAGTTTCTCGCGGAACGTAGAATAATAGTTGAAAATCAACGTAAAGAATTACAAGAAAAACGTGATGCTAAGATGTTGCGTACCGGATAAAAATTGTAATTTATTTATACAAAAAGGAAAAATAAACTTAATTACATTATAGATATATTACAACTAATCGAGGCTTAGTTTTTTTCGATCCTTTGCAGCATTTTTCTTGCGCTTCTTTTCCAAATGCTTCGATAGTTTTCCAGTTTCCTTCAGGGTTTCGAACTGCTTAACCAATTCTTTAGCCCTGCGTTCCTCTAAAGTATTAAACAAAACATATTAGTTTTCAAACATTTTGAAAATACAACTCTTACTTTTCGTCAAATAATGAGGAGTTTTGCCTTCTGATCTAGCCTTTTGAATTTCCATTTGCTCTTCCTTAAGCATTAACTGTTTTTCATGCCATCTTTTCTCCTCCACGTTTTTGTTGATCAAACGTTGCATCGAAAATTTTATTCTGTTTCTCTCCTCTAAGTCTTCTGTTTCATTTAGTTGTTTTCTTAACTGTGTAATCTCCTTCCGTCTAATGTTGTTTAAGAATTTATAATTCTCTTTGAAGCGTTTGGGATCATATGTTCCGGCCTTTTCGTCGAATCGAGGATCCCGCAAGTCCGAATCTGTTTTTTTCTTCTTACGTTGATCATTTCCAAGGAAAGGTACCTGAAACTTTGATGATTGTTCTCGTGGTCTGTTCTTGTTAAGACGCTTCAGATTTGATTGGCCTTTTGTAGTTTTAGAAGGATGACTTTCAACTCCAAATACAGCTTCTTTATACACTTTTGATCCAAGTTCCTCTTTCAATTGCATCAACTCCTGAAACGTCATTGAGCTTATTTCGTCCCTAACTTTTTGCTGCAAAACTCAAAAATGATATAATATATTTTAACAAAAATATAATATAATACCCTTTCGATTTCCCCATCAGATTCACTTTCATTTGATGAGGAAGACATTAGAGTTTACGTTGCTATTAAAAAATGTTTACAATATTTACAAATTTATCCCAATATACAAAAACACATGTGACAAACCTGTAGCAGTGTTTCCATGCTACATTTTTATCTAATACTATAAGTATTTAAGTATTTATTAAATTTTAGTACTAACTGATTTATTCCATGCAAAATATGCTACTCTGTTAAATATTCTAAGTTGGTACCTTTATGAACTGCAACTGTGAAATCTATTCAATTCATGAGTTTACCAAACATATCTATTGTCCAACAACATACGAGGACTTCTTCTGTGATCCAAAAAGCAATTGTTTGTAGTAAAAATGGTGAAAATATTTATTGACGGATCCTTTGTAGGCGAAAGTGAAGTCGATTGTGCAAATATTTCGCAGTGCATCAGAGATAAAACGGTTTGTTTAATATTTAATTTAAAATTTTTATAAATGTTTCAATGAATTTTCTTTTAGAACTTGCAAGAAAATGACTTTTACCTATTGCAAAATGGAAAGGTTTTATCTAATACTAGTGTCGCCAACTCCGACCTTAGTATTCAATGTATTCTGAGGAATCTTGGAGGTAAAGGTGGTTTCGGATCTATGTTACGAGCTATCGGAGCACAGATTGAAAAAACAACAAATCGTGAAGCATGTCGCGACCTTAGTGGTCGTCGCTTACGAGACATCAATGAAGAAAAAAGGCTGAAGTCATGGTTGGAAAAACAGGCCGACCGTGAAAGAGAGGCAGAAGAACGTAAAAAGAAAAAAATTGAAAAGCTTTTGCATGTCCCAAAACATGAATTTAAAGATGAGAAATATGAAGAAACACGTTCCAAATTAACAGAAAAAGTCAATGATGCTGTTGAGGAAGGATTTAAAAAAGTCGCAACAGCTGAACCAAAACATGAGTCACAAACTTCGAACAAACGTAAGGCATCAACATCATCGAAGGCTTATGATGCTAAGAAGAAAAAGGGCGCTTTATGGATCGATGATGGAATTTCTGAAAGTGGCGAATCATCATGTAGCTCAGATGACGAGAGTCATGAAAAAAAAAAATAATAACGTGTTAAGACATCGTCCAATAAACAATTCTTAGTGGTATATATTTGTAATGTCAAGTTCACTAAAAAAGATTATTTTTGAAAACTTATTATTACTATAATTTACATTTAGGTTAATAAATAGTTTTATACAATACTTTCTATTTATTTGCGAACTGCGATGATACCCATGCAAGCCCCCATTTTAGATTAGTAAGCATAAACTTCAGCGCTTTTGTCCATTGTTCTTCTGAATTAAATTGGATTCTGGTAAAGAAAAAAAAAATAGTAATTTATTCACTATAGATATCGTTTAGTTTTCTTACTTTATAGAATATGAGTTGCCTGTTGATGGATCAATTATTTTGCCTTTTTCCATTTTATAGGGCAGAAGAAACTCTGTGTCACGTTTCTCCACTTCTTGTTGGAACTGTGTGAGACAATCGAGAAAAGCTACCATAGCAGCATCGAATTTTGTATCCCAAAAGAATTTAAATCCGCCAGTTCCATATAAGGGAAGCTCTCGATTCTCTCCAAGGACTTCTACATATGAATGATTACCAAAGGGTACAATGCGATAGCGTTCAAAAGTTAATCCAATTTTACGAGCCAGAGCACATAATAACAGTACAGTCTGACCCCAGGCAGCATTAATTTCCCACCAGTCAACTGATGCAGATGGTAGTCGTCCAAGTCGAAAGTTGTTAATGGTACCAAAGTGGCCTGCATGCCAAATGTGAAAAGTGATATTGAAAATATTGGCATCTTTTAATTTTTCAAACTGAGCCTCCGCGTATGATATTTGACATTCTAAGCTACGTTTATCGTCCTCGGTAAGCATCAGCTCTCTACGATGTTTTGTATATTCACGCCAGTAGCACTCTTCTTGTGAGTGCAATTTTTCTTTTTCTAATTCTTCCGCCTGGATAGCTTCATCGAGCTTAAGTTCCTCCAGCTTTAAGTTCGATAGTTCATTCAGCAGTCTTTTTTCCTTTTCCTTTAGTTCTGCCAGTTCTTTTACTAACTCTTCTACATTAGAACGATCGTCTTCTTGTTCTAATTTTTTTAAATAATTCTTGTAATCATTCCATTCGTGTTGGGCTATTTTTAATTCGCGATCCATAATTTCCAACATCGAGTCAGCGCACTCCTCGCAGAGTGGATGATCAATTTCCGAGTTTGATGAAAGACAGTCGAATAGTTCAGCTTTTAGTTTAAAAGCTGAACAAAATTTTTTATAATCTCGTCCATCTGAGACAAGCATGAAGCCTGCTCCATTGATAGAATCTGTGAGGCGAAATGGCGGAACAATATGATCGAAACTGCTAGTGTCATTTATATCAATTGTATTTACATTAGCTGTATAAATTGGCACTGCAATATTGATAAGATATTATTACATTACATACGTAACTATTTTTCTGTGACTTACAAGAGAGTTCTGCCATTGCATGAACACTGATGTTTTCCATATTATCATCTATCACAATTGGTTGCAGACATCTTTGACAGGCAAAGTTAACCGCAACTTTTTCGTCGCCCATTCTTTATATTGTCTTTATAACTTTAGAGTGTTGTTAAATTGAATTCATGGCAATTTCACGCAAAATATACATATATTGTGAAAACAAAAGTAATCAGCTGTTCCATTACGGATTCAGTAATGAATATGTCATTCAAATCTAAAAACATTACTTTTTAGTACAAACAGAGTTAGTCGCCAGGGTTAATATTTGGGTGTTACTTAGTTTTACGTACGTTTTGTGTAAATTTTAAAAACAGTTATTATTTTTGTTAATAAGAGTTTTTTAATTTTTTTAAGATTCCCTTTATTAAACACTACAATATTTATTAGATTCTGTGTTTTGGAATAAAAAACTGCTGGATATATTTTGTTTTTTATTTTTAGAGCGAGTATTATTATTACTCTGTAGGTTCTATCACGACAACCCTCATCAAAATGGAAATGTACCAACTACTTGATAAGAGAGAAAATCCAGAGAGTTCTTCAGATGTATGTTGAATGTTCCATTTTTTGATTCCCAACCTTGTCCTCGTGCTTGGTTGATATCGCTCGACACAGTTTGTCTATGAGTTTTGGTTAGTTCAGTTCATCGGAGAGCGGCTAAACAAAATTTACGAATAAAAATACGACACTTGAAACATTGCGACATTTTCAGTGGTGTCTAAAATCGAGTAGTTTTGTTCTATTCAACAGCTGTACCAACAGTTTCTTGAATTGACCGTATACGTAATCATTTAATAAATTGCTGCGATAAAAAGAAGAATAAACAATTGAAATGGTTTCCTACTTTGTGCCTAGGAGTAGATTTTTGGTTAAATCTGCTAATTTGCGCCAATCACAAAAACAGCATCAGGGAAAATGGCCCATTCTTCGAAATTTCCGTCAAACATTTTCGACCTCAAGTTCCCAAACAAATGCAATTAATAAAACCGATAAAAAAGTGAATGACATTATCCGAAGCACTAACCTAACTAAATCCACCACTCAAAGATCACTCAACGGCGAAGAAGGCGGCAACAATCAAAGACGGAGTGTATGGGTGAAATGGACGGGTCTTTTGATGCGACTGGCTCCTGTGGGCATTTGTGTGTTTGGAGCTTTTGAATGGCAATTGCACAGACATAAGTGTGAGAAGGAGAATTTGCCTAAGACGGCTTCGGAATTCCAGTCAAAGATTTACTGCTCTTTGCCGTTACGTATTTTGAGTCGATGCTGGGGATGGCTGGCATCCTGTTACGTTCCAACATCGTTTCGTCCATATTTGTATGGTTGGTATTCGAACGCTTTCAATGTAAACATAGAGGAAGCACTTTACTCAGACTACAAGCATTACACTAGTCTTTCGGAGTTTTTCACTCGACCTCTTAAGGAGGGCGTGCGTTTCATTGATCCCAAGGCACCACTGATCTCTCCGGCTGACGGCAAGGTTTTACACTTCGGATCCGCTACAAACGCCCTCATTGAACAAGTAAAGGGAGTAAATTACAGCATTGAGTCCTTCATAGGGCCACCGACATGGACACAAAAGAAAAATAACACTGACGATTACGCGGAGTTACTTAAGGAGAATAACGATGGCTCGACTGCTCTATACCAGTGTGTTATCTACTTGGCTCCTGGCGACTATCACCGGTTTCACTCCCCCGCACAATGGCAACCGATTGTCCGACGTCACTTTTCCGGTGAGCTCTTGTCTGTAAGTCCTAAAATTGCCCAATGGCTCCCAGGACTCTTCTGTCTTAATGAACGAGCCCTGTACTTAGGACGTTGGAAGTATGGGTTCTTTAGTTATACCGCTGTGGGAGCCACAAATGTTGGTTCAGTACAAATCTTCATTGATGAAGAACTAAAAACCAATCGATGGGTAGGCTTAAATGTTGGCACCCATAAAAAGAAGTCGGAATTTGATGAACTTCGATTGAATAAAGATATCAAACTGAAGAAAGGAGATCTAGTTGGCCAATTCAATATGGGAAGTACTATTGTGCTACTCTTTGAAGCCCCAAAGAATTTTAAATTCAATATTCAGCCTGGCCAAAAGATATATGTAGGCGATGCTATCGGGTATGCTGAAGAAAAGTAAGCAAATGTATACTTATACCATGCAGCCAGCCTCAATGAGCCTTTGGGAACTTTTACAGTCAAATACTAGCTAATACATTTTATACGAAACGCTTTTAAACATACTATAGATAATAAGTACAAATAAAGTAAGTCGTTGAACTCTAGAAAATGGTGGATACAATAAAAGATTTCTGTTCCTCATATTGTAGAATTTGTTTAAAAATAGAACTAGTGTATTTTGTCTTTCATTTTATTTGTATACTGTATTTTATCTATCTTAAAAATATTTTATTATTACCACTCTGTTATGTTGAGAAATTTAATCATAAATTATTGCCTATATATAGTTGAGTAAATAAATATGTATAATATTTTCAAGCCTAGTTTCTGTTTGGGTAACAATTCTTGATCCGGTTCTTATCAGCTTTCACGCATACGCGATTCATTGATAGTTGAGACGGATCTAAAGTGCAAGAGACCTTCCGATCGCCTCATACGTTAATAACTAGCGCATGGAGCTGTAACGATTGTTCAGACTGATAACTGAATGTGTGAGAAAATATACATTTACTGAGTCTATCTATATTGCTCTCATGTATTTTTATTTACTACTCAACATCGATTGTTTATTGCTAAGATTTATGAAAATTAAGGATTTCCTGGTGAATCGTTTGGTAACATTTTGGCCTTACGCTCATTACAACTTCTGTTAAAAAATGATAAATTTGCTTTATTACTGTATTGGACTTAAAAGGTTACAAATCAAAATATAAAAATGCGATTGGAGAGTATTTTCTTGTTTATGAATACGTCAACATTATTTCCATTAAGAGTCTTCTATTGCGGTAGTCCTTCGTGCTTCGCCCAATCCTTCCATGATCCCTCATAAACCTTAACATCTTTGAATCCAATGGCGCTAACTGCTTCAGCCGCCTTAAGAGCACGTTTACCGGATAAACAACTGAATATAATTTCTGTGTTCTCAGATGGTTTTTCTCTTCCGTATTTTACTTTAAACTTCGACGCGTCCACACTTTTTCCCAACTCTTGTACGACATTTGCCAGTGGAATATTAATGCTTGTAGGTATTTTTCCAAGTTCCTTGAGTTCTTCGGGCTCCCGGACATCCACCAGTAGTTTTTCCGGGTGATTTGGCAGTGACTTCACCTCTTCGTAGACAACAGTTCCAATGCCTGCAAAGTCCCTGTAGCTGATACTAATCTGTCGACGAGAGGGCACGCACTTCTGGAGCCCCAGAAATGGGATTTTCGCCTCTATGTCTTGTTTGTGGCATGTTTTTGAGGCACATGCCACCAAGTTGCGAGTGATTATCTTGGCATTTAATGGGTTGGTGCCCTGGAACTTTTTAGACACAATTGACACAGTTCTCGAAAACATTTACTATAGTTAATAATAACTAAGTCTGAAATGCTAGAAATAAAGAATAAATGTTATGATAGCAATTACATAACCTCACCGGTCGACTTTGAGGATTATTTGGAACTGAACTACGTGGTGAAACAGTCAGCAATAAAAGCCAAAACTAAGTTAAAGTAAACAATAATCTCAACTAAGCAAAACTATTGATTGTTAATTCTGGTGGTAAATTATAATTTTGATAAATAAATATATATAATTGTTAAAAATTATTTTTTTAAAATCATTTTATTGGAAAATAAATTGTCGAAAACTTTGAGAACCCTGTGATCTGCTTTCGTTCGAAGAGTACGTTCAGTAAACTGTTTTGTTTCGCCTTTCTTACTTTTGTTTAACCCTTATCAGGCGTACATATTTGTTGGAAGTGCTTCTTTCACACATATGCATTCAATATATTCGCGCCTTCCAAAAAGGTGATCAATCGTTTAAAGTGAAATCAACGTATGTGTTCCATATTAGTAGCTCAATTAAAAATTTATCCAATACAAAAACATTTCAATACATATGAATGTTCTATTTAAATATTCAAATAGCTATTGCCGTTACGACCATTAATTATAATTTGCAAATGTGGCAGATGTAGCAGTTTTATTCTGTTACCCCTTAAAGATTTATTTGGCCAATCACCAAATGCCCAAAGTTCAAATGATTCAAATAATTCAGATTTATTTATACAATTTATTTGGCTATCACAATCCCTCCCGTTTGGCCCAATCCAACCACGAACCCTCATAGGTCTTCACATTGGTGTAACCTAGTTTAACGGCGGTGTTGGCGGCCATCAGACTTCTTCGTCCACTGCGACAGGAAAATATGATGTAAGTATCTAAAGCAGGTTTCGGGCGTCCATATTTCGCTTCGAACACACTGGGGTCGAACTCTTGAGCCAGGTCTGTGGCGACACTGGCGAGAGGGACATTTATACTCGTCGGAATCCTTCCAGTCTCCTCAAGTTCATGTGGTTCCCGCACGTCTATCAAGTATTTTTCCGGATGATTTGGCAAATCTTTGACCTCCTCGTATCTGACCACTGGAATGCTCATGATTTGGTTGTTGTTGACGGTTTTGCTGCTGACAAATCCACTTGCACGAACAGCGCTTGAATTGCGAATAAAACAGGTTATTATCAAATACACAACGCAAGTGCTGAAAACTCGTTCCTCTCTCTGTCGGAAACAAAAGCTCTGTTTATCAGCGAACATTTTAATCAGCGATTTTATAATCAGCGATTGGAACGACTCTTGGACGACGACTGATCGAGCTGCCGGCCAGCGAAGTGGATATAATCTAGCTGAAGTCATTGTAATGTAGACAACGAACAAATGCATATTAATAGATGATAAACATGGTATTAAGTTCGCACTTGTAGTCCTATATGTATGTGTGGAAATGCGAGTCAACATTAATTAGGTGGAATTTCAATAATGTGATGATTTCGGAGAAGGATAGATATTCCAACCGTAACCATGGTCAAACAACATAACAAAAAAATGTTGTTAAATTCTAATTTATTTATACTTTTTGTAAAACAAATATATTTGTATTAATATTTATTTATTTAATATTGTTATTTTCATTTATTCCTTACAAAAAAAACTAAGTTTTGGACAAATTGAAGTTTTTGTTCCAAACGTTTGGGAGCACTTCAGAAATTTATTATTTAGTAATTAACTAAAATCAATTCAAATTGAATTATAACTCTTTTTTCCATCCATCTTAAAGATTGCAGTGATGAATGCACTTCAGATAATGGCCTTTACGTCCGCTGCCTCGGACGTAAAGGCGGCAGTCGAAAGGACACAGGGGCATCATGGTAGGTCTGCTGGACGAGGCGAATTTACGACACAGAATTTCCTGCGTTGAGGCTTTGGGACTTCTGACGGTACCTCAATTGATCAATTGGACATCAAATCGAACGCGAAATGGGGAATAAGTCTTTTACATATTTGAAATTTCTTATATTTAGCGAATTAGAGTGTAGTAGTAGATAGCAATAGCATTCGTTTGGTAAACAGGGAGGATACAAAAATCTGCAAACCGACTTGATAGAAGTTGTTCCACCCCCGGAAATCCGGGGAAATGTGTCAGATTCTAATTTAATCAATTTTCTTACCACAAAAAATAAAAACAATATGGCGATTCATCAGCTGACAAGTAAGTCAAGTAAGCCATTAAGAAAGAGTCAAATATAGCACCTACCACTGACAGTGTTCACGGTAATTCACCATTGTACTATTTTCACATACACAATCGCAACAAAACACACCACAAAAAGGTGAAGTCTGCCACAACAGCACGACGTCGACGGCGACGTCCTACAAACATTTTTAAATATTAACACGAAAAACAATGATTTAATTGTTGAAAATTGCTCGAACTCATAAAAAAATGTGTAGTGCAGTGTTAGTGATACAAATTCATACTTAGATTATCCAAATTAGCGAGTGAATTGTTCTGTACCGACGTATTGGCTCGCAAGTCTTTTAGTGTGTGCAAAATGTCAGAGAATGAGAAAATATGAAATCTAATTCGTTTTTATATGTTCCCAGTCGAAAACGAATACATTTTTTAATATCTGAGCTAAAATACTAGAGATTCATGTGAAAAGTGAAATTATTGGGGGGAAATATACTATTTGATGCACTTTGCTTTGGTTTTCTTCTCTACTACATGAATGAATGCCAAAAGGAGTAAAAATTATTTATGTGCACTACGTTCGATCTCTTTCGCGCTAATTGTCGCGAGCCCGCCAGTTTTACGAAAGGCATAAACAAGAGAGAGAGAGAGAGAGCGCGCGCATTATCAAAACAAATTTCATTGTGAATAAATTGTGAATTGGTCATTTGCAAGGCAAACAAACATTTGTGAATTGTGTCAATCAATACACCACGGCGCTCTCTCGCCATTCGTCACCACGTACGTAGCGCTGCGCTTCCCAGCTGTCAGACATTTCACCACATTTTTGTTTCGTTTCTCTGTGGTGACGGCGGCTGTTCTGGCAACGAGCAGACAAAAAATACACAAAAACGTGCATTTTGTGTAAATTAATTGTGGGAAAAATGTTATCACGTTCAAAAAACACGGGATGAAGGTGCAGTGAATGATTGTAGGAGGTTTCTTTGAATAGAAACACAATAATACGGGAATTTGCCAGTCTGTCTGTTGTTCCCAGAGAAACTTTTCGTCGCTCTCGCGTCTTTTTCGTTGTCGTCGTCCCATCTTCACGTTTGTTCGTGCACTCGGTCGTTTTTTATTCGTTTGTGTGCGTGCGTGTGTTTGTTTCTCTTGCGCTCTTGAAAATCCCCAATCATCGCTCTCGTCCGCTCCGCCGCTCATGCTTCATTTGCTCATGCAAAAATATATGTATTTCTTTTGTTGGTGAAATTGTGAAATTACATGCGAAGAGGAACAACAATCTGCACAAATGAAGGAATCCACGCACGAGCGGAATTCATCGTTTCTTGATTAAAACTGGAGCAAAAGATTCGCCAATGAGTCGCCGACAGTCATTGGATCGACCAGGTACGTAGATTACAAAAGAAATAGACCTTTTTACTGAAGATCTACCTGCATTTCTGACAATGCATTTAAATGACGAAATGCAACAAGGAAATTGCTTGACATTGCTCCGGGCCGTCAAAGAAAAATGATCTCCATTTTTCCTTTTACCACGATTTCTCCTTCATTTTCTTCTTCATTTTGTGCTAAAAATAAAAACGAGCGAGAGAGCAAACGCAACGCAGCCATATCGCGCTTTGTAATTTTCTTATCTCCATCTCTCTCGCTCTCTCTCTTTTCGCCCAATCTACCTCGAGAATAAGTTTACCAAACAATTCTCAACGAAATCGCATCTCACATCTCATGCGCCGTGAACGGTATCCCAGAAATCTCACAGGTATTAAAAAGTCCAGTGGAGAATCCCACGGAAATTAAAAACTACCTCAGAGAAATGACAGCCTTCCAAAATCCCACGTACAAATCCACCATTTGTTTTCGAGTCGAATGCAGCTGTCATCGTCTGTCACTGCCGAATCGATTGTGAATCTCACTGAACTCGGCTGAGGTGAAAACGCGGGTGCAGGGTTTTTCTCCCTCTCTTCGTGAATGAAGTGATGTGCTTGTGGTGAGTTCAGAGAATCATTGAAAACGAATGCTGCCACTTGAATTGAAACTATGACAAACTACTTAACACCGCTTGCTTGCATTTCGCCGAGTATTTTCTTTCGTTAGAATCAGTGCGGCTCTACCCTGGGAAATTCCCAAACTCAGAACAACGGCAACGCTATGTCAACATCATTAGGTTGGGCTACAGCTTCGTCTTTGTTTCATATGAATATCTTGAAGACGAATAGATTTCACTAATTTCTAATAAATTGTTGCGAAAATACAACAGTAGCGAAACGAAAACTACAATATAATTACTACAATTTTTAACGTTTTCCCATGCTCTCTTGGTCATTTCCTACATTTTGTTGTACTCCTTTGTTGTTGTTCTCTTGGCGTTGCTAACTGTGCGAATAAATATCAAAATTTACAATTCAATAATTTTCTTATAAAAAAAAGAGAAAGTGTTGTTCGAGAAGAAAGAAAAGAAATAACAAAAACCGAATTATCTCTTGCGGATAAACAGCAAATATCGATGCCCCACGATGCGTTGTCTCAGTCGGTTTTTTTTGTTACTTCTGCTTTAGGTTCTACTGCACAGCAATTGAAGTTGGAATATACACAGCAGAACATACGAAAAACACTGGGAATAGCAGACAGACAGAAAGACAGACAGGCGGTCATCGTGGATTCAGAGAATCAGATTCCAAGCGCACCGTTTAAGTTGTTGATGGCTGGAACGCATTCGCGGCCTGTGTCTCATTTTTGTTGCCGCCACTGCTGAGCGGGGCCCTTGCTGTTGTGTTGTGTTGTGTTGTTGTTGTTGTGATTATATTACTGTTGCTGTGGATTCGTTAATTGAACGCGCGCGCACGAGGTGGTCGTTCGTTCCTTCGTTCATTCCTTCGTTAGTTCGTTAGGTCGCCCGGTCGGTGTTCATGATGAGAGAGCATTTTGAGGAATCGCTCTGCGCGAAAAGATTCAAAATTACCAAATCACGAAAAGCATCTCCACGAACATCATCCAACCGCGAACAGAACGATGCGAGAATCATCAAATAATTCTCGTGCTCTCTATCGATGATGCGCCGTGCTTGTGCTTTCCTCCTTCTTGTTATTGTTGTTTTAGTGCATTTATCTCAACTTTACATCACCGACAACAATAACAAAAACAACCACTCCACATCATCATCACCAGTAACAAGAACAATACGAACCGGCAATAGCAACAACTCTGCTGCCGCCATCACGAGCAACGAAATTCCAGCCAGATAGACAGAGGGACAGACAGATAGATGGCGGGTCGGATGGATGGATGGATAGATACACATCCGTTTGTTGGCTGCCTTGCTACTGCCTCTCTTTCGCAACCGCGTTTGATCGGATACATAATTTGATTTCTTACCTTGGCTTTCGATTCTGACTCCGGGCCACGAAAACAGCAAAAACAACAATCGTGCAGAAAAAGGCGTCAACATCGCCGACGTCGCGTTTGTTCAATCCTTCCGAGAGGTTTTGATTTTGAACATGATGATTAATGATGTCTCCAAGGCATTTCCCACAAGAAAAAAACAAAAGAGGAAGAGGAAAAGGATATGACTTCGAGGCATCGATCATTCATTCGATAAAAGGATTTCCTCCCGTCCCATAATGCAAATAAGCGACACACAATTGCTGCCTTGTTTTCTTAAAAAGCCGAATTCCATAGGTTCGAATAATAGTTAATCGATTAGTCATGAAAGTAGAAGAATAATCTTGTTTATTGTTTTGACAAAACTTATTGACATTCATCAGCGATTTCGAAAAATACTTCTAATTCTTAAGCTCTAAATTTAAATTTGATTCTAAAAATAGCAGAAATGGCGAAACATACACCCTTGCGAATTCATTATCGGTCGGAATTCTCGGCGGTTATTAATCTTTCTTGTTGTCCGCTGGTCGCCAATGCAGGCATTTAGACAGGCAATACAACAGAAGAAGGCCAGAGAAGAGAATTTTCAAGACAACAAAAACGACAACCACCACCACGACGACGAAATGAGCTCCCAGTTGGGCCAAAACCAACCGAAATTTTCTAAAAATAAACACAAACTTTTCGCTCACCTCTCACGACGACAACAACGACGGCAGAGAAATCGATGGCAAACGAAGTGCCGTCGCGACTACGGAGTGAGTGTGAGACGTGGACACTGCGAAACAACGTAAGAGAGATATTGGCAAGGGTCATAAGCATCGGCGATGATACCAGCGACAATGATTTCCACGGGACTAGAACCTGAACGGCAAATACAAGATGTTGACGGACATCCCGAAAAGCGACAATAGCAAAATCCCAACGTGTTGACGATGGTCGTTGAATGTGGATGTGAAAAACCTCACTACCAACAAGTAGATACGCGAATTTCGAATACTGAAATGTTAGTGGAAAATCAGGAGTCATAAAATCATCGTAAATACAATCAGATAAGCAGATGACTGGATGGGATTTTCTGCGATACTCAATGCGAAGAATTATATTAGAGTGATTTTATAGTTTATGTAATTTGAATATTTTGATTGCCCTTCTGTCCGTTACTTTTTTCTATTAATATGGCGAGCTTTTGAATAATAATTGCATTTGCTGTAGTTATGTGTGTTTACGATTATTCTAGGTCAGGGTTGTTCATTTCAAAAATGAATGCAAATGTTGGCAACTTACTGCGAACTACCACTGGCAGCCTCGAGACGCACTATTTGAATGAAGTACGGCAAAATGTAGATAAGACTTGACTTGCTCGTTGTTGTTGCCTGACCCTACATCGTGAAAACTCACTAGAAACATACAGCAATGAGTTTTGCACAAGAGGAAGGAAACGGAGGAAAGTGGAGTCTTGTTGAACATTCCTTCATGTTCTATTTATCGAAAGACCAATGCTTTATAACGATATCGAAATATTTGAGGTGGAAAATTCTCTCAGTGTAGTCAGGGACTCGTATCATTAGTGTCTGTGGTCATCGTGTCGTCCGCCGCTGTCGTCGTCGTCAACGTCTATTTCTCGTTATTTGCAGTTTTTGTTGCAGTCGACTGCTGTGCAATGGTGTAAAATTAAACAGTTTAATTGGCGTTGTTTTTAATGTCATGCATGTGTTTGTACGTATCTGGCGAACAGGTCCAATCGTCATCGTGGCCGTTCCGTTGTCGTCCGCCGATGTTTAGAGGAATTGGAAAATTGTTAGCACGCGATTTGAAAAGTCAAAAGTTGAAACTTTTCGCTAGCTGCTGCTGCTGTTGCTGCTGCACCCGTCGTTCAGTTGCGATTCAAGCACATGCCGGAGAAACCCTCAACACGTTGATATTCAGTATATTTATTTGCTGTTCGGAATCGTTCTCGAATGTCAATGCGAATGCGAGCGTGAGACCTTGACGATAGTGTCTACCATTCGAGCCCAGGAAGCCTCCACCGCCAATCGATTTCTCAACTGATGTTATTTGTCATATTAATGACGAGTTCTGTGTGGATGAAATCCAACCGTGGGCATGTCAGTAATGATCAGGGATCGGGGGAGTAAAAGTGGGGATTCCGTCGTTTATGTCGACTCTTGGCGAGGTCGAGTCGGTTTCGTTGCGTTATGTCGACCCCACCCACAACTGATAAACGTATTTGTACTCCTTCATTTAATAGCAGCAATAAAAATTTGACGACTCTTGAAGTTCTTGGCGTTCTCCTGTAGATGGATCGGTGGCAACTTCTTTTGACTTCTCGATTGATCTGAATTTCTCTTTAAGATCCCTATTGAGCAGGTCGTAAATCACATGCTGCAATCCCTCGCATTCATGGTGTTGTCACTAAAGCGTTGTCCTTCTGATGCTTTTGTTTTCGTTTTCGATTGTGACCGTACCATTCGAACAAATACTTGATCTCTCGCCAGTACGTATTAATATTTTTCTTTTTGTCGTCTGTTGAATCTGTTCAGTTGTCACTTGATCAGTCTCCTGCACTGTTGACGATAGCTTTTTCTTTCAGTTCTTATCAGTCATTCAGCGGTATTGAGTTTACAATAAGGCCAGGCCGGCCTTCCGTCCCTATCTGTCTGTCCGTTTTTCTCCCATCTGATTGGTTTGTTTGCCGCTCTGTCGCTCTTGGGTACCTTTGTGACGAGTGCTCGTCAGTTGTTTTCGGAGCTTATCTGAAACTCTTTTAATTGCGTCGACGTTCGTTTAATTTCGCTGTGCGTATTTTTTTTTTTTTTATTTTTGTAACAAACGAGTTCTTTTGAGTCGCCCACTGTCCCCTTTCCAGCTTCCAGTCCAGCGTCTCTTTTTAATTGCTGATAAGAGCGGGCGGACGAAGGTCTTGTCCGGTCTTGGCGGGTGAACCGACCTGGATCCACCGTCGTCTCTCCTGGCCTCCTGTCGACGACCCTCGGCTTCGGCCTCTGCCTCTCGTGCGCACCCACGACGACGTCGACTCCGCCGAGGTCGATTGGCGCCGTTGTCGAATTTCAAATCGCACAATCAGTGGAAATTGCTCCTTCAGTTGCCGTTGAGTTTTCAACAACAACAACAACAACAACAGCATAAACGATAGAACATTGTTGTTGTTCTCGGCGACAGTCAATTTCTCGCATTTTCAGATGCGCTCTCTTTCTCTACTCGATGGGAAAATTATAATGTTTGTTGTTGCCATTGGTGATGATGATGATGATGACGATGTCGAATGTGTTTTTGCTGCTATTATTATTGTAGTTATCGACATCGACGACGAGACGACTTCATCCCGAAGTGGTGCTCGTGAGACGCATGTGGCGGTGCTTCGGGCTCGCGCCTCGCGCCTCGTGCCGCGTACAGACCTGGTCAGGCTAGGGCAGACGCCGAAGCATCCGATCCGAACTGGGGCGCCGCCGCCATTTCCGTGGACCCGAGGACTGCACTGCAGCTGGGTCCGCGAATTGGCCAAAAGCCGTTTGGTTTGTTCGCTCCTGTCGGGGGTTAATCGTCGGTCTACTTTGCTCTCCTCCACTCTGTTTTTGCTCCGTTCAGTTGGGTTCGGTTGGCTCTGTTCGGTGCGGCTTTGCTCTGAATTCGTGCTGAAGTACCTCGGCGAGATATGTATCTATATCTATAAAAATGTGGACATTGCAAAAACAAATACTAAATAATAACAACAATAACAACAACAACAACAGTAAAGCATCCTCATCAGGACAACGGCAAAAACACGATACACAACGACAAAGGCACGTTCCATGGAGAGTTGCTTTTGTTGCTCTCCCAAAGGACTCAAACAGCCAGAAATCGAGAGAGAGAGAGAGAGAGTTTGAGTAAGTGAGAGAGAGAGTCCCCACATCTCCCTCTCTCTCTCTCTCTCGTTGGTTCTTCGGTGGCAGCAGCGAAATATAAAACGCGTATGCGTCTGTTTATCCGATCGAAGGATGGTGGATGGTGAGTCCAACGTCGCTGTTGCTGTCGAAGGAAGGAAGGAAGTCGGCTTCTCATGAACTGGGCTGTCCTGGCTGGGTTGCGTCGGGCGGAGCGCGTGGTTTTAGGTGAATTCATCTGTTCACCTCGCCAAAGGGGTTGATTTCGTGTCGCCAAATCGTTCACTTATGTATTTCTCGTAATGATCCCCTCCGAGTTTTAATTGGTATTCATGCCGGCTTTTGATTCATTCTATCCATTTTTGATTTCTGTTGCCAAATTCCTTGCTTGCGGGATGAAATCCATGTTTTCATTTGCATTCCCAACCCTCCTCTGGCCACGTTCAGCGATCCTTCGTGCACTTGGGTCGTCTTGAGCACGTCGCTTTCTCGAATTAACCCCAGAGTTATCGTTATCGCGTCACGGGGCTCAACAACATCCCAGTCGCCAGGACGGGTCGGGAAGGGACGGGTCGGGTCACGAGTCCTGCTGTCGCCCGACGGTTCGTGGTGGCAGGGCGCATTCACAATAACCGATGCTAGATTTAAGGGTTAATTTCGTTGTGTTTTGATTTCAATATCGAATGAATAATGAATGCTAGTGAGTAATTTCAGCCTCTTCTTCTCGTTCACACTTGCTCTCAACCTAAGTCTCACTCGCTCAGTCACTCTCTCTGTCTCTCGCGGTCTGACCGCGAGTTTCGTTGTTCATATCTCGCTCTCCCTCCCGCACGAGGGATGCCAAGTGGGAGAGCTGCAGCACTACAATGTTTAATTCCTACCCTTTCGCCGCATATTTCGGCGTGTGTATATTTTTATTGTAGATAATTTTTTGAACAGGTTTGTTGAACCGCATCGGGACGCTGGAGTGCGGCCCAGACGTGACGAGGCGAGACGAGACTCGGCCAGTGGAGAATGGGGCGGAAGGGCGGTCGGCGGTGGGTTTGGTTGAGTTGGGAATAATTGAAATTGTCTACAAGTAAAATTTGGCAACGTCGCTTTCGCTGTGTCTCCCGCTCTCTCTCTCTCTCTTCCTCTTTCGCTTTGATCGATTTTTTATCTGTAGCATTTTCAATGCACTGTATCAATTGATGGGAAATATGACTTTCTATCGTTATGTCCTCCATGCCAACAAAACATGGGAGATGAGGAATCACACACGACTCAAGTGACCTCTCAGTGACCGCACACGAACGACCGACAAGTCGCGTCGAGTAGAGTAGATTTGAGTCGAGCCCCTCGAAGCTCTTTTCCATCTATCCATCCATCCATCCATCCATCATTACTCACCGCAGTCGACACTTCGGCCAACCGCTGACTGGCTCGCTCGGTTGCTTGGTCTGGTCGACGGCAATCAAAACAAATCCCCACACAAAGTCTGCCGGCGAACTCTAGTCATCTGTGCAAATCGCTGGTCTGTTTTTCTGTTTTCCCGTCTGTCTGTCTTCTGTCTGTCCGTCCGTCTGTCCACCGTCTGTCTGCTGCTCTTTGTACAACGAGCTTTGCAACTTTTGCCCCCAGACAGTCGGCCAGACACGTGGAAAAAGTGGGCGAAATCAACCGGCGCTGAACAAATTGCCGAGTTATGAACCGCAAAGAGCGCAATCCACAAACTGAGGGCGGGGGCCGGGGAGTTGAGTAGGCGCCTTTGTAAAACTATCGAACCAGAAGCAACAACAATAACAATAACAAATCGCACCTACAACAATACACATTGAGAGCAACAACAACAAGAGGAAACGCCAACAACAAGAAACGCCAACAAATTGTAAACAAAAGTGCTGCCAAACTGGCTGCTGGCTTCGCTTCGCAATCGGAAGCCGCGCGATTCAAAAAATTATCAACAAGCAAGCCAAACAAAAACGTTGAACTGCACTTCATCTCTGTCTTTGTCTCTCCCCCTTTGTTTCTGTTTCCCTCACTCACTACCTCTCTCGCACTGGGCTGTTCTTCGATTCATTATGCACGTTTATGCCGAGCTTAAAATTATGCCGCCTGTCGAGTTTGGGGCCTGCCCGGTTGGTTCTGCCATGTCTGTATATCTGCTGTCCGTCCGCCCGTCTGTCTATCTGTCTGTCATGAAGTGCTCCGGCGCAGGCCTCCCATGAACTTGGAACCCAGACAGTTCTTGTTCCGCTCGACTGAATTCATTTAGAAGTGACTTTTTGCGTATCAAGTTGCCATTAAAATGTTTAACTTTTTGTCGTTCGTTCGTTCGTTTTCGTGCGAACGTGTGACGTAGAGATGTAGAAATTTGCATATGATTCAATTCATTGCATTCACTATTTATCACTCGATATTCATGCGCGAGCGTTTTTGCCCGAATATTTCGGACATTTAGTGCTTTTTCCCATCCAGCCAAAGGGATAACTTTAGGAAACTAAATGGTTTTAGTGTGAAGTAGTCATAGTGTTGTTGTGATCGTTTTTTGAATTGATAAAATTTTTCCTAGCGGGGTTTCGCGCCCAAAACCTGTTGCGACGTTTCATGTTCAGATTCAACGACACTTTCCCATGAAATCCGATTGAAAAGCAAATCAACAAACACTTCAAAAGAGACAGATAAATAGAAAAGTTAAGAAAACACTCGCCGGAAAATCTGTTATGAAGTCATTGAGTCATTGAGTCGTCGATAAAGATGACGACGATGACGATGACAAGATCCGAAACCCCTCGAGTGTGTGGCGGGCCGGCGGCATTTCAAGTTCGACACGAACACCACTTGCAGTTCCGAGTGGATTCGGTGAAAAACGAAACCCCGGATGATCTCTAAATGAATTGTGATTGTTTTGCTTGGACAGCAACAACGCGTGTCCACAACAATTCCCAACCCGCAGCAACAGCCACACGAGTAACAACAATCCTTATCATAAATAATAAACGAGCAATTTATGCAGTTGAAGTGAATCACATTAGCACGCCAGCTCGTGCCACAAGGCGCCACCGGACCGGCCCCTCCCTCGTCCCTCAACCCCCCACCCTCCGTCAACCCTGTTTCTGGGGACGCCCTCGAGCGAAACCCCTTGAATGAAATCGCTGCACACTTTTGGCGAATCCCAAGCAACACCAAGACCAAATCCATAAACTGAATTAATGCACTTTGTCACCCCTTCCTCCCCCCCCCTCTTGCCGTTCCCTCTGCCCTTCGTTCTGACCACTAAATTACCCCACTCTCGGTCGGTCAGTGGGTTAATGACATCGGATTGGATTCGAGGGAGCGGGGAAGCGGAAGATAAACCGAACTCGAGTCTCGTGCCGACGGACGACGGTCGACGTGGCCGGGTACGGATTGAATGAAATGAAATTGAATCGCATGGCATGGCATGGCAAAGAGTTCATGTTCATGTCTGCGGAAGTGTTTTTTATTCTTTACTTTTTCCTTCTGCGCCCTACCCTTGGTTGACTCGGGTTTTCTTTCTGTTTGTTTTCCTCCACTCCCCCTTTTCGGACTCCTACTCAAACCTTTTTATTTTTATTACATGTTTCAAAAGTAAATTTATTGCTGCAACCAGTGGCTGGAGACTGAGCAATGGGTGGTAGCGACAGTCGGGACAGAGGGAGGGAGGAAGGTAGGGCGAGTGGAAACCTGACGACGACGAGGACGACGCACTCTCTGCCCATGCACACGTTCTAGTTTACTTCAACTTTAAACACTTTCATTTATTTGGGTCATTGAACGGACTTGTGAGTGTGGGGAATTATTTTCTTTTCCTTCTGCGTGTGTGCTGCAGCAATCGGATCAGACGACGACGAACGAAACAAACTTCGCTCTGCCCTCCCTCGCACCCACTGTGTGTGGATCTGTGAATTGGGTCATGAGTGGGGAGTTGCGAAGGATTCTCCGAGTAGGGCGAATCTGCTGGTGATGGTCCGAAATCGGGGTTCCGAGAACTTGAAAATTCACTTAGAGCTTCTTCTACTCCGATTATCTGCAGTGACCAGACAAACGGTCCGCTCGCCGTTCCACCATCTGACTGCACTTCGCGCTGCCATTTGTCGGCTTCGACCCATGTGGTTGGCTCTAACAAAAGAAGACCGAAATCACTCACATATGGTGCCGGGCATCAGCGGGACCATGAACGACTGCGTCAACGAGAACGACGAAAGAGACCGAGACTGAGACTCGGACGTAATTGCCGCAAATTGCTGCAACAATTATTTCGAGCGGTTCCGTGGAACCTGCTGGGCACAGCGAGCACTCGAAAATCGTCCACCGAGTGTCCCTCAGAGCCCTGGTCCCCGAGCAGTTTCATTCAATTCAGAGCCACTCATGCACAAACGTCCTCGGTCCCAGTTGGTGGCGACAATGCGTGGCAGCAGGGTTGGCTGTTTGAACAGGGCACCACACCAGGGCAGGGCTGCGGTGTCTTTCGGAGGGCTGGTCGGTTGTCGTGGTGTTCGAGCAGAAGTTCGGGCATCGCTTTGCAATCAGAGCGGGAATTGTTCAGAGGTCAAGAAGTTTTCAGTTGAAGGTCATTCAACAGGGCCACAGGCGGTCCTGTGTTGGAGAGGAGGAAATCGGTTGCTGGATAATTGAAGAATCAGAGACTGTTGAAGGGGGGACGAATATCAGGAGCGCGACAAGAAATTATATCGACATCGAAATTAATTTTCGTCGTCGGCTCTCGGCCGCTGGTCTAAATATACATGTCTTCTCAATAGCCCTTCCCTCAATTTT
The DNA here is from genome assembly GCA_947389925.1 of Coelopa pilipes. Lineage (NCBI taxonomy): Eukaryota > Metazoa > Arthropoda > Insecta > Diptera > Coelopidae > Coelopa > Coelopa pilipes. The sequence goes on along the minus strand of OX376697.1, from coordinate 42,590,710 downwards.
CTGGCTTTTCTTCCCCTCTGTCTGCCGATCAATACTTACAATACTAAGGGGCAAATTATCGGCAATGAACGGCAACCGAAAACAGCAGCAGCTGCTTTTAATCCCGGCCAATAGACCTTCACCTAACAATGGCCACTCGACGAGTGCCTCCGGTGCGCCTTTTCTGCTGACAACAACAAGAGCAACACCATCATCACCATCAGCAGCAACAGCGACAACAACAATAACCACAAGGACAAGAACAACACCAACGTGGCACAGGTAGCTCTTGGGTCCTCTGCACCTCTACCTCTTTAGGCTCCTTGTTCGCATTCTTGTCATCTACTGCTGTCGTCTTCTTCTTCTGGTCTGTCCCTCCTTCTCCTTTGTGGGTCTGAGAACGAAGCAAGGAAGAGAAAAACATCATTAATAACTGCAACAACAATAACAACAATGAGACGTCTTCGAGAGCGTGTGAGGTGGAAACCAAACCAATAACAACAACAACAACGCCAACAACAACTGTATCAAGAAATATTCTAAAACGCACATAATAATAAATACCAACAGTCGTTGTGGTGTTTTGTTGCCATTGTTATTGGTGTTGTAGTGGCTCGGCCCGGCCAGAAGGGAGACCGACAGACAGACGACAGCCTCGTTGCTGGTTCATCAGCTGTCGTTGTCGTCGGTGGTTTTTGTTGCATTTAATGAGGACGACGGCGAAATACCAGCGAGAGCAAAAGTTGTTCGAGTTTTTAAGGTTCTTCTGGGTTCCCAGTCTCCTTGTCCTCTTGTTCTTGTTATCCTTCTTCGTCGTTTCCAGATCTCACCCTTCTCCTTCGCATTTCAGATCCCTCACCTGCCTTCATCCCGTCCTCAATCCCGTATCCTCGCAACAGCAGCGTCTCCGATGAAGATATAATTCCTAATTTTCCATGGAAGTTTCTTTCTTTCGCACGGAAGATTGCATTTATTTTCGTCGCTCTCTCTGTCTTTCTCCCTTCGCCCGCATCTGTTTATTTATTTATTTCTCTCTCTCTCTCTCTCTCTCTTCGGCTTCTGTCTCTCCACCACTGTCTCCCCACCACTGTATCCCCCTTCCTTTCCTCGTCGTCTCTCGTTGTCGTCGTCGTCGTGTTCGTCTCTTTCTTCCTCTTCATCTCTGCATCTTGGGTTTTGCTTTGAGCCACTGCTTTTCACAGAAATCCCTCAGTGTTCCCTGCAGTTGGTTTCAGTTTACGGTACTTTGAGGACCCAAGCACACGCCCGCCCGCACATATCGACATGCGAACAAAACACACACATGCCTTCGTACGTTTCCTGTTTAGCATTGAAATGTTTGATTCCATCCACAGTGTTTTTCTTGCTGTTGTTGTTGATTTTCTTGAACTTGGAGTTTTCGAAATGTCAGACAGCGAGTTTTTCTTTTTCTCTCACTCTGTGTCGGATTTTCTTGATGGCCTCGGGGCTCGACAAGGGACGGGGGGAGGTGGAGCCCAAGTTGAAGACGAAGACGAAGTGAAGCCGTCGATGATGAATCTACTTAAGCTTCCCCTTTCGCCCTCCCATTCCCATCGCTGTCGGGCTGTCGTGTTTGGCTCGCTCCGACGCTGCAGTGTTTTGAGTTTGCCCTGACATTGGGTTCGTTTCTTTATCGTTTTCTCACATGTCTGTGTATAGTTCGTCTCCCTCTCCCTCCCCCGCTCTCCATCGACATGGAGTAGGCAGAGAATCCACTGCTTGAGGCAATTCAAGCGCGGCTAAATCGTAATTTGTTTCGAATCATCCGCTCCCCACCTTCTTGGTAATTGGCATAATTCCTAATTCCCGACTGTGTTGCGTTCGTGTTCTGGTTATTTTTATTATTTATTATTGTTTTTGTATTGTTATTCGTACCTTGTTGTTGTTATTGTTATGGTGCTATTTGTTATTGTTCGTGTTGTTGTCGATGTCATTGTTCGTGTTGTTATGGCAATTCACTCCACATCTCTGCCGCCGATTGCGTCACATTGAAATTGATTAAAATACGATTCCTGCTGAAAGCCGCCGCCGCCGCCTAATCCCCGCGATGACCCTTGACGGCGGACGGCAGTGGGTTTTCGTGTCCTCCCACCCTCTGCGGGCCGCTCGTAAAATTGTCGTAAATCACGACGCAGTTAGGGCCAATTTCCTGACAAACAATCCACCGACAGACAAACAAACAAAGAACCAAATGGGTTAGCAATAAACGAGCTTTGACGCCTCGATGCGTCATAAAATCCGCCGTGAAGGGACCTCTGCATGTGCCAAAAACCAAACAACAAAAAACAACAACAACAACAATGAGACTTTCTCTTTGGGAATTTGCGACATTTGACGTTATTTGCAACTTGGCCCGCTGGCTGACGTCATTTCGCGCCCTCCACCTGGAGCGGATTCCTTTTTGGGGCAGACGTGCGAGGATCTCGAACACACGATGGGCGAACAGAGACCGCGAACCCGGTGCCCTCAGCAGGGTGAACCGCGGCCCTCATTAGTCGGCTCCTCCACCGTCTCCTCCTCCTACTCCGGTCTTCTCCGGTGGTCAGCCAAGCCGAACACAACAGCAACCGTAACAACAGCAACAGGAACAGCGAACGGGAAACGGCAACAAGAAGAAAAGAACTCAAGTTACGTTCTTTGGCTGCGACTTTGACTCTAGTTCTGGTTCTGGTTCTCGTTCTTGTGGGCTATGTAAAAAACCCGAAAATACCCCAGCAACCTGTAGAGTGGGAAAGAGAGTGAGACAGAGAGGGGGCGGCAGAGAAGGGGTGGAACCGAAAAGCCTGAGCGCCCAACAGACCGAGCCGGCCCGCAGAAAAAGACGTCTAGATTTGACGCCGAGTAATAATAAAATTTCGTGCTTAACCTTCCGTCTCCACATTTGATTGCTCCCCACTCTCGCCGTCGCCGTTGCTCCTTTTCATTTTCTCTCTCCTACTCAGTCAGTCGTTGGCTCGTCCGCTGCGAACGCGCTCCCAGCCGTTTTGGCGGTCAAGAAACTTCTTTAATGGCTTTCGTGTTTCGGCATGGAGTTTTACTACTTCATCTTTGTGGCTGTGGCTCGACCCAAACCGAAACAGAACGCAAACCTCTTCACTCGAGCTTTTTGTTTGGTGCTTTTGTTACTTCTCTTGTTTTGTTTTGTTTTGTGTTTTTTTTTTGAGAATTTTTTCGTTGCTTTAGAGGGCAATTTTTTCTCAAAACAACAACAGCAACGGCAACGACACGAATAATTAGATCTCTCAAAGCCCAAGCAACGCGGCCGGCCGGGCCGGGCCATTGACCCAGTCTTTCTCCCAGTTCTCTCTTGATCGTCGCCTCCTTTGTTGATGTTTTGTGATTCGTTTTTGTTCTTTCTATTTCTTGCACACTTCGTTTAATTATAATTCGCTCATGTGTGTGTGTGTGTGTGTGAGTGTGCTTGTTTGTTTCTGTCTGCTACTCACAATGATGTTAGTCTAATTATTTTATTTATTTGTTTACTCCTTATAATACATATTTTGATAATTCACCCGACGCTCCTCGCCCCACATTCGCTTGACCCACAGAGCCTCGTAATGGTGTGTGAATGGGCGAAGTGGAGTGTGTGAGAGGGAGGAAGAGAGAGAGAGAGAGAGAGCGAGTGTGAAGAGAGGTAATGTACAAATATTTGGAATCGCTCACGGAAACGGAAACAGAAGTTTACATTAGAGTCGGTCTAAACGTCGTTCGTCATTCGTCGTGTCGTCCACACGTCCGTTCGTCCGTCTGCCAGCTTTGATTGTTGTTGGTTGGTTTCTCGCCAACTCCACCGGCGTCCCGTGGTTGCGTGTGAAAATTGCATTTGGTGACGACCACGCAATGGCGCCTCTTGGGGCAACCAGGGAACTGCCTCGTTCCCTGAATACGTCGTCCATCCGATCATGATGATCGCCCCCAGTTCGTTCGCCGTCCATCGATTGTGCAACTCGCGGACGAAGCTAATGGCCGCGCAGTCATCGGAGCCCTCGAGAATCCTCAGTGCGGACTGATTAGACGCTACCATCTCCGGCCATTAACGGAGAATAATATTCTAAACAGTTTTCGTTTTTGTTTTGTTTGTTTCTCCTCTGTCTGAAAGTGCAATTGCTGCACACTTTGCGGGCCGGCTACAAAGGAAATCCGCCCTCCTCCTCGTCGTCTTCTTTCTGGGGTGAAACGTGCTACAAGTGCTGCTCTACAAACAAATAAAAGCCGAATGAATATAAAGTTTGCTCCGGAAAAAGTGGTCTCGTTCTGGGGTCGGAACAAAAAGGGCTTTCAGCGGCATGGTCGACGCCAGAGGCGAGGTTTAACACTTCAACACTGGAGCGCGCAGCTTCCGGAATTCCTTGGCGGCGGCGCGCACTTGTTCATTAACCAGAAGGGTGCTGGGGGAAGCGGGCGCGGTGAAGTGACGTTGGTGCAGAGATAGTCAAAGTGCTCGCTTCTAAATGCGGGGCTCGAAGTCGTAGGGCGCGCTTCCTCGTGCGCGAGCCAATAGCGCTGCTCGACCGAGACCGAGGCCGAAACCGAGGGCAAGGGGAGGAGGTGGAGAGCGACGGACTGGGCTGGAGTTCTCTTAACCCAGAGTGCTCTCGCTCTCTCTCTCTCTCTCTCGTTCTCTCTGCTGGCCCTGTCGGCTTTTTCGTTGACCCAAATACTTGGCTGCTGATTCACTACGGGAGCACTGATAAAACGAGTTTCGGCTTAAAGCTATTTGGAAATAACCGCGAACCAGACTGACAAAGATGACCCTGATGATCCCAATGATGATTAGAAGATGATTACGTTGTGGGGTTGAAACACGAAGCCGGACGTATTTAAATCAATTTGTTGTCCTTTAAACTACAATCGACTGTGTGTCGCTTAATTAATGATCGGCGATAATCGGAAACCCATCGAAGCAAATGATTGGCCTGAGAACGATGATGTGATCATGATGATGATGGTGATGGTCCTTCGTTGTTATTGTTGGTAGGGAGCAGCACAGTCTTCTCAACCTCCTCAACAATTTTCCATTACATGTTGCCAAAAATCAATTAGTTTATGAATACGGATTTAAACCACAGCCCCCATGTGTTGCTGACTGACGTCGACGGCCGGCCCCAGCCAGCTGTGGGCTGTCGTACTGAGCCCCAGGGCACCTGCCCCCCGGCACGAGGGGTGGAGGTGGCGTAGTCGAGGAGAACGGACGAGTGCGACCCGAAAACATTCGTAGTTTTCATAAACAACTCAACTACACTCAGTGTGCCTCGTCGCCTCACGCTTCTTGCCTTCTTACTTTCGTCCATCGTTTCTGCTCCGCCTGTGCATGAAGATTAATATTATTTTTAATTGAATTCTGAATTCTGTCCGGGGAAATCGAATCCACGTTCGTTCGTTCGCACACAATTAGACAATTAGAGAGCGATTTGTATTCTCGGGCATGTTTCGATTTGCGTTCATGTTTCGGTCTGAGTTTGAATTTGTTATTATTTTGGACGTACCGTCGTCAGCACCTGGCCCGATGGGGTGGGGTGGGGTGGTGTGGTGCTCAAGACGTTCGAGTCTTTTCTATTTGTCACTTGGCGCGGTTCCAATATTTCTCAAAATGTCAGTGGCATAAAAATTACACCTCGCCATCCATCCATCCGTCCATCCGTTCGGCTCTTAGTGCTCAACGTTTCTCTCCGATGCTCCTGTCAATGTTTTGATATTTCCCCAATTTCCCCACAGGCCCTGGTCCGTGGTATTTTTACGAACGGATTTTTACATCTTCCCTTGCCATTGCAAATGAAGACAGAAGCACATTAATTAGACTTATTTTCATTGGATTACTTATATTTAGATTCTGTTGACCTTGTTGCTGCTGCTCTCGACCACCTTGTCGTCGAACCGTCTGCTGCAGTCGTGTCTTTCCATGTGGCAAATTCTCAGTCGCAAATGTCAAACCATGTCAACGACTCGGATTTCTCAAAATTCTCGGATTCCATTGCGACTTCCGTCACCGGATCTACTGCGAGATCCTTCGCTCTGGCAGATAATTACATTTGTCACACACTCGGGTGTGGATGCGAATAATTTCATTCTCATCCCTCTCCCAACATTCTGCGTAAACTAATTTCCCTCTAATTGGATTCTCGATCGAAAACGTGAATTCGCCATAGTTTCACTGGCAGTCGTGTGAAAGTCTTGAGCCTTCGGCGGTTCGATTTCCATTTGATTCCGCAAAATTCTTCTTCGATGCGAATATTGATGTACTGACATTTCCATCTGGTCGTCCTGCTGCTCGACTGCTGGACGGGACGGGGACGAGGACGAGGTGCACCTGGATGGAATTGGAGGTTGATGGGAATTGGTCCGAGCGGTGCTCGATGGGATTCAATTTGCGATTTGGCGAAGCATCGAATGCATCGCTACACATCACCACCTCATATGCAGAGCCCCCTCCTTTCCACCTCCGCTCGGTTTTTGCAAATAATTGAAAATCTCCACAAGACACAACTACAACATCAACAGCAGCAACAACAACCAAGTGTTGACGACTGGTTCCAGCTCGATATTGCGTTTTGCGTGCTCACCGTGACACGATGCATGTATATATACATATATTTGTTTGTGCGCACGATGCTTGTGTTGCAATTTAATTACGCTTTTACCTTCAAATAACGTGTAATTAAAAATATACTTTGCTCCAATGTAACAAAATAGTGAACCGACGACCAACACAGATAGAGGAAGGGAGAGAGAGAGAGGAAATGAGAGTTTATTTTTTGTTTTAATTTACATCTCGGTCGGTCAGTTAGTAACAGCAGGGATGGGCGGTTGGAAGGCTCTGGTTTGCATTCCACCGCAGCTCTATCCAGGCTTGATCGGGTGAAGAGACTTTTTATCGACCGACCGAGTTTTGTTCCTCTTGTTTCGACTCTTGTGCCGTGATTGCTTGTTTTTTCTTATAATTTCCGAACATACAGATGCCCGCCCACATCTGCATACATGATATTTTAATTAAGTAGTTGCCAAATACAAGAATTAATTCCTCTCTCCCGGCTGCTGCTGCTGCTCTCGCCTGTCGAACGACCGATATTTGCCGTAAAACCCATCGTAATGTCAACAATAAATTTGCTCTCGCGCTCACGATGCGGCCGACGTAGTCTGAGTCAGAAAATCGTCGAACGACGACCGACGACCGACGACCGACGACCGAACGACGAAAGCCGACGCGACGCGATCAACGACCGAGCGACCGACCGACAGCTTTGCATACCAGGCGAGCAGCAACTGCAGCCAGCTGTGGCCGCTAGGCTTGGCGTCGTGATTGGTTCTTCTTGTTGTTGCTATTATTATTATTATTACTATTGCCCTGGTGTTTTTGTAGTTGTTGGTGGCCGGACTGAACTCGCCCGAACATGGCTCCAACAAAAACAGCAGCAATTGCGAGAAAATCGACGACAGCGACTTCGGCATGGTGACGGCTTGAAATCGTTCTCTGTGTCTCACACACACACAAGCGACGCACACATTCACACACTCTTGTGGTGCTTGCATTTCTCGTTGTTGTTGGTGATGTGGTGCCGGTCTGTTGTTGTTGTCGTCGCTGTTTACTTCCGGTTTTCCCTCACCTACGGCGTCGACAAAATTGTGTGTGATTTGCATTGTCGCTCGGTAAAAAGCGAGCCGGCTGAGTCCAAAAGTGAGGGGGAGAGAGGGGAAAGAGAGAAAAATAATTTAAAAATTTTGTTTACGGCGCTATCACTCACAACCCCACCTACCGCAACCCACCTCGACCCACCTCAACCCTTCGTGGTCAGTTGCTGGCGGCGGTGGAGTGTGTTTGTGTGTGTGTGTGTGTGTGTCTCGCTCAATGGCGCCCACTTCGCCTCGTATTTTGCCATTTCATATGCTGCGACTTAACCCTCGACCCCCGCCCTCCGCATGAAATACCCCGCGGCAAGCTTGTCGCTAATTAGCAATCGAAAAATGCGCGAAAGGCTGTGCGCCATTTTGTTTGCATTTAAATATAACACACACACACTTGCACACTCGCTCGCATGCTGCCGACCATGTACGAGAAGGCGTTGCCATTGTTTTATTTTTATTTCATTTTAAAATATTCATACTTTTATGCATGCGGACGACGGAAGAACCTGCGGCTGCCACGCCCCATCTTCGCCCCAATGCAGAGCATTTAATTAATTTCGTTACTCTTTTAGTTTTTCATTTCATCCACCGCGTCTCGTTCTCGTCCTCGTCGTTCTGTCGTGTTTACATATGTATGACAGTTTGGCTTGCGTTTCGACAGACGTTTGTTTTAGTCTTCTGTATTTCCCTTTTGTACTTTTACATACATTTTTTCATTGCTTACCTGTAGCTTGCTGGCAGGACTTTACGGAAAAAATTGTGAAAATTTACCCAGTACCAGCACATTACAATTTTCCAATTCTGAGAACCTGAGAACTATATCGAGTTGAAAATATGGGTTCGAAGTTCGATCGAAGCTCTCTGATCTCTGTCGATCGATCGAACCTTCTTCCCAAAACCAATCCAAACAATTTTAAATCAGATCCGATTATTCGATGAGAATCATTTCAAGTCGGTTCAAACTCCTCGGAGTCTTTCAAAAGCTCCTCTAATTATGTCAAAGGCGCGATTTATTCGCACACACAATGCTGCTGTTGCTGTTCTGGCTACTGCTGCTGCCTTTGCTAATGAGCAGTATAAACTAAAAGCTCGCCTCTCAGGCGTAATTGGAGTGCCATTGGGAGAGCCTTTGATTTCCCGGCGGCTCGAGTGGGCGCAGAGCACGACAGAACTTGAAAATAATTAAAAGGAATGCTGCTTATCCTCCGTGTTGTTGTTGTTTTCGTTGTTCTTGTTATTATTATTGTCCTGTCTGTCATGGAAATATGTACGTCAACGTGTTGACATGTCAAATGCAATTTAGGAAATCACATTACTTCATAAAGCCATTGCAACAACAATAACAACAGTAACAACGTCAACAGCAACAGCAACAACGACAACAACAGGCAACAACCACAGTGCTGCCAACAACCAACACTCGACAATAATCAGTTAAGTAATATTGCTAAATGTCTGCCTCTCAGTGCGACTGTCTGTCCGTCCGTCCGTCTGTTTATGGCTCTCCGTCGCAGTCTCGCGATGTGTGCGAGTGTGGGTGGGATCCGTCGATTTGTCAGCCATCGCCTATTTCGCTCTCACTCGCTCCGTCGTCGCCTCTGACCGCGACCCGCGCCTCCGTTTCCACCTCCACCAGCGAGGCTCGTGACATAACATGACGTTGCTCTACGTTGCGTTACATTACGTTTCGCGTGTTGACGTTTGTTTGCACTTGACATTAGCGCAACGGAGCGCCGACACAACACATAATGCAATTTCCCGCGCAACTCTCCCTTTCTCCCTCCACCTCTGTCTGTCGTCGGCCGTTCGCCGTTCGCCGTTCGCCGCCCGCCGAGCTCGCGTTTTAATTCTCACATTTTCCCCCGTTTTGTTACGGAGTACATGCGGTTGCTGTTGTTGTTGTTCGTTGGTATTGAGTGTAGCCAAAGCAAATCGTCATTTATTTTCGCAATCATCAGCGGCGACCGCGGCCGCCGCGACAGCCGACGACCGACAAAATGCATGGCCGGCTCAGGCAACAACGGCGACGACACCGACGGCGTCAACGACGACGACGACGACGACGACGGAAATTCGGCGACCGAAGGCAACGAACTGCTGTGCTGACAGACAGTCGACGCCGTCGTGCGGGTGCGGGAAGGTGGATGGGTCGGCAGCCGGTCTGTCTGGGGGAGATTTGGCGAAAATGAATGGGCTCGAACGGCGAGTCAGACTTCATTAACGGCCTCGGGTCGGGCGACGTCTGGTTATGGCCGGCTTTCTATCACATTCGTCCCACCCACTCGCGGTCGACCATGGGTCGATTGTGGACGCGACTTGGGGCGATTGATTTACTTTTTATACCGCGCATGCATATTTTTCTGTTTGGCCAAATACACACACATACCACACACGCATACATACACATAGAAGCCATGGCCACAACCAGAACCAGAGCCAGGCCAGAGCCAAAGCTCGCGTCGTTCCCCATATCGCAGACATCAACGATGTATAAATTGCTCTGCTTTGGTTGTTGTCGGTGTTGGTTTCTGTTGTTGTTGTTGTTGTTTCTATTTGCCGCTAATGTTGTTGCTATTTGCCATTATTGTCGGTTGTTATTTGTTATCGTTGTAGCTGTTTTCGTTGCTGCTGCTGTGTTGTTGTTGTTGTTGTTGACTTTGAGCAGTGAACCGTGGGCCTGTTTTAGGGCTCCCACTGTGCCTGGGCCTGTGCGTGTTGCCAGACAATCTCCCAAAACATCCGCACACACCCGCCCATCTGGCCGTCGTCTGTCTGTCTGCCTGTCTGTCTGTCGTATCTGTCAAATCCAACGAATCACAAACACCTATCGGAAGTAATTAGATTGTCACACCGAAGTGTTGCGGTGGCGTCTGCGCTGCCTGATGACGCTTTTGTTGCTGTCACTCTTTGTGTTGTTATTGTTATTGTTGTTGTTGTTGGACACCAAATATTGACTTGTTTCGCCCAGAGTGATTTTTATTACCTGCTCGTCCTGGTTGTTGCCGCTGCTGCTCTTCACCGATTGATCGCGTCCACTGTTAATTAATTCCTGACACTTTTTGCATTCAGTCGACTGCGTCTGAGTCCATGAGTTAATTTATTGATCCATCCATCGCCACGCTCGCTCGCTCGAGTTATATTCTTCTGCGATTTGTGAACTGATAGGATAATTGAAATGGTAATTGCCGGACTAATAACAGTTGAATCAAGATGAAAACATGTGGAAAGGAGAACAGATGGAACAGCTCTCGTTAGTCCTTAAGAGTCTTACAAAGTTATGTTTACAAAATTACTTCCGATGCCTCGCCCGTCCTTGCACGAGGACTGCCACCAATGACCACCCAGTCCTGGACACAACTTGAGGTCTGTCCGCGTTGTTCATGTCACGGAACTACTCGGTATACACCAGTGATTGACGCCAGAATGCATCGGATAGAATGAGAGGGAGAGAAACAGAAGTGTCAGGAAAACGTGTATAAATCCAAGGTTATAAGTCGAACGTATGTGCCCATTGAGTAACTACTAATTTCCATAATAATGTAAACTTTGATGACGACATTATCAGCCATACACACACATCTGTACAACACTTAAATACGTGGGACTTCCCACTCTGTAATTGCTGATTTATTGATTTATGCGTGGAACTATACAGTAGTGAAGTATATTTAGAGACTGGAAATGGAAATAGAAGTCATGTAATACGTACGAACAATCGGTCAAAAGTCGGCCAAATGCCCTTTTCCTCCAATCACACCGCGCACACCCGCCGACCCGCTGACCTCCTCCTCCCCGCACTGCGAACCAACGAACTCATTAACCTAATTACCCCGACTCGGAAAGTCGGAAATAAAGAAAACTTTCGCCTCGAACAAAGGCCTCGGCTCAGTTCTCTCCAGCCAGTGAATGGAGAAAAAATCCATCCCAGATGCCTCGGACTGTGGCCTCTAGGAACTGAACTTGAAACCGTTTAGGGGGCTCCGAAAAATCTGCTTAGAATTTGAAAATGCGGCATTTGTCTCCGGCACGTGGTGCTGTCAAGGAGGAGTAGGACGAGTTTGAGGTGGAGCCGGGGCGGGGTCGTTTCGAGCGACCCCGGGTTCCCTTCTGTCGCGCACAGAAAACATTTGTCAACACGCATCGCCCCCGGCGGATCCCCGCGACGTGGCGTGCGTCGTTCGTCACGTGAGCCCGGCCGCACTCTCGACGTGCCCGATGATGTTGTGTGGCTTAAGTATGCGGTATTTTTAGCCTAGTCTGCGTTCGAAATAGTTCCGAACAGATGTCCCACTTTCCCACTGATGCATGAATCCTCGGTCCCTGAAATTAGTCCCCTGTCCTAAATCCCAAGTCTACGACGAGAAAATCGTAGGAAGAGAAGCCACGTCTTGGAATTGCGATCCCTGTGAAAGTGTGCGTGCGTGCGTGCGTGTGTGGGGCTTGGGTTTCTCCTCGATGCCAATCGAAACTTTGTTCAATCGTCACTCACTCACTCACTCAAGTATCGGCTCGTCGTCGTCCGTCCATTCAACGATCCATTGATTCCTCTTCGACACGAGTTCGTGAGTGCTTTGAACCCACTCGAACTGCTGTGGGTCTGCACAGCGAGTGGGCCGAGACGACTGTCGGCCATTGTCGGGCGCAGACGACGTGGTCGGTCGAGGTCTCTTCCTATGTTAGGTTTATCTCACTTGTCCGTGAAATCCTCCGATTAGTCGGGGATTTCGGAGACCAATTTCAAATTAGCGGCGAGTGCGAGATCGAGATGATGGGGAACAGGGAGAACGAAGTCGACGATTTATCGCAATTTGATTGACGAATGCCTCCTGCCATCGGAATTCCAGTTAATTCGAGTCGAGTCGAGTCGCGTCTCCGTCGTCAGGTGTATATCCGGACGTGTGCATGTGTGTGTGTGTGTGTGCTCGGGGAGACAAACAGAACCCGGAGATGGATAGATAGATAATTGAATCGCGCAAAGCACGACAAAAGGGGCGTTCATTTTTTAATGGATACATAAAAAGTATAACTGCAAACGACTGAACTGAACCGAACCGAGCCGAACTCCACAGAACTCGGGACCGGCGGACGGACGCGGATGCGGACGCGGACGGGCGCAACTCGAGTTTCCCACAAGGGCCAACAGCGGCCGGAGCCAAGAGCGAGTCCACAACTCGAAAAACATTACACGCCATCGTCAACGCCATCTTTGTTTTTATATTGTGGTTGTTGTTGCTGCCGCTGGTGCTGTTTCTGTTGCTGTTGCTATTGCTGTTGTTATTGTTGTTCGCTGGTGCTGCTGCTCCTGTTGTTGCTGGAGCTGGAGCTGGTGCTGCCATTAATGCCATTGTTGTTGCCCATTGTTGTTCTCGTTGTTATTGCTGTCTGGATGCCGATGCCGATGGCGCTCGCTCTACCTCTACCTGTGCTTTTGCATTTGCTCCTCTTCCCTTGACCCGCGGCCACCGCCGCCGCCTACATCGTCATCTCCAACACACGACCATCATCATCGTAGTCGTCGTCCTCGTCTATTTGCTCCGCATTTCTTCCTTCGCTCTGTCCGAATCGCAGCCTGCTGCCTGTGTTTGGTTGTTTTTCCCACCTCTCCCGAGGTTTGTTGTGATTTCGATTCGTTTTCGTTGCTCTCGCGAAAAACTCCAGTGCCGACGACGGACTCCTGCGGTCGCCGAGGTGTCGTGTTGTTGAGTTGATTCGATTCGAGTCGAGTCGGGTCGTGTGTGGGCCCCGTGTCTGGGCGAGGGGTGGGGAGAGGACGGACGAGCCAGCGACGGAGCTCGGAGAGCGATGTTCGCGTTGACTGACTCGACTGTATCCGTCGTATCTGATTTTCTGTATCTAATTATTTTCCAATACCTCCAGGATATTTCGCGACTGCTCTCCACCCACTCATTCTCCGCACCTCTCTTCACCTTTGGCTTGCCTCCAGTCGGCCTTCCATGGCATGTCGTCTCGCGCTCTGCTGGCCATGCACCGAATTCGCCCCCGGGGCCCCGATATATCGGAAATCAAGGGTAACCAAAGTCAAATTACTAGCCTGCTCTTCGCGGCGATAACCGATAATCGAGCCCGCTCGCCTGCCGCTCCATTATCTTATCTCGCTTCACTGATAATTGGCCGCGCCGCCGCTCATGTTCATGTGCAATATTTGTCTGTGGCGATTCCATTCGATCCACTACGAACGACCATCGCAGTTTTATTTCGATACACATATCAACGAGTTTGAATCGTTTTGTAATTAGAGGTATAATAAATGGTGCTCGTCATATCGCTGTATGGCGTTCGCGTTCTGCTCCGAAATCGTGGCTCTCAGCGGTTGTTGCTCTCGTTTCTGTTGCTGTTGTGTGCCGTGGTTTCTGTTGTTGTTTCCCTCGCTGGTTCTCATCATCGAGAACGACGCGACGCGACGCGACGCGAGGCGACCCGACACGAGGCGTCGCGCTCGCTTTCTTCAATTGCTCGGCTCGGCTGGGCTCCTCAGCTCTGGGTTCAACCGAGTGACGAATCCTCCCCCGAGCTCCGACATGTGCCCCATTTTTTCTTCTACACGCTCGAAATTCTCTGCAAATTTCAAGGGTTGTTCGTTAACGCGCGCTCTCGCTCTCTCTCTCTCTGTCTCCGTCGCTCTGTTGTCCTCATTCGTTTACTCTCTCCGGTCGTGAGTGTTTCTCTATAGGTGAATTTTGTGTTTGTTTTCATATCCCTGTAAGTGCCTCGCTCTCACACTCTCTCTGGCTGGCGCTCGTGCTCGTGCTCGTGTGGCCACCGCCGGTGCTCTCGGTGCGTTTTGGCCCACACTGCCTGGCTCTGCCTGTCTGTCCGTCCGTCCGCAGTCTCTCCTGCGGGTCGGCGTTCGGCTTCTTAGCCCAAATTCGAATCCTTAACCTCTCGGTGCCGCTCAGATGAAATCTCGCCGTGGCCGAGGGTGGAAGCGCCGGAATCTAATCGCCCGCAGCATCGAAATTCATCCTGACATATTCTTCTTTTGTGTTCGCGTTCGCGTTCCCGTGCGCCCTGCGCTCGCTCGTCGATCGCTCTCCCTGCTCGCATTCTCTCCGTGTTGGCGGCTCTCTCTCTCCCGCTCTCGTTTTTGTGCTCGGTCTCGGTCTCGTTCCCGTTCCCGTTCTCATTCTCCTTTTCGTGCTCGTTCTCCGTGTGAACTAAATGATTTTACGTGTACGGTGCACCGCACGGCTACGAGTTGAGTCGTCGAGTCGCGTCGAGTGGATGGCGTTGATGGTGATGACGATGACGACTACGACGACGACGACGACGGCGGCGACGGGATGTGGAATTTCTTTGCCGTGCGCCCGACCAGTGTTACGTGCCGGGGAGCAATGAATAGCAGCAAAATCTATTTGTCCCGCGTGTAGTGGAATAAATTCTATACCAGGCCAACGAGTCCGCAATCGTCCCGGCCGACTGACGACTGGACACCTTCGCACCCTCCTCCCCGCCCCCGCCCCCGCGTCCGCTCAGTGCCAGATTCGGTTTTCCATTTCCGCTGGCGCTTCCGATACCGATACCGATACAGCATCGAAAATATAATAAATCCACATCTGACTGGAGTCGGTGCAACTGCAATTAATTGTTGTCGATTCGGCGTCCTCTCTCCGTGTGCAAATGAAGCAAAAGCGAGAATACGGTGTGTGCTCGGGTGATCAATAAATAAATCGCGCCGGCGAAACTCGCCAGGACACGTCGAGTCACGTCGTGGAAATCAATCGATTAGGATTTGGGATTCTTCTCGTGGAGCTTCCTCGAGGGCCGCAAAATTTTCAACATTATTCCTCAATTTTTTAGTGAGTACATCTTGTCCTCTCATAGATACATCTGTGAATGTGAATTTCAGTATGTGTGTGTGTGTGCGCGTGTTTGTGTCGATAGGAGTGTGAGAGTATTTGTTTGTGGCGCCCTCAGTTTTGTGTGTGTGTGTGAGTGCCGTACAACAAAAACAAGTCGAAGGTGGAACGCAGGCTGGCTGGCAGGCGGCAGGCAGGAAGGAAGGAAGAACAAATGAAAATGAGAAATGCGAAGCGACGACGACGACGACGGCGATGATGAAGACGAGGAAGACGAAGAAGAAGAGGAGGACGACAGAACGTCGCACACTAAAAGCAAACTCGAAGATGTAGATACATTTTTTTGTTGTGATTTTGTGGCCATGTTTATTTCCTATCGTTTCATTTCGTTTCGTTTAGTTGGTATCGCGTCGCATTCTTGAGCGTCTTCGTCGCTGTCGTTGACGTTGTCGCCATCGTTTTCGTCGTTTGTTCCTTGCTGTTGGTTGTGTTGTTGTTGTCGTCGTCGTCGTTATAGAGCTCAGTTCTATGGCACGGCATTCCCTGTGTGTGTGGGTTTGCTTAATAGCCTCCTCCTTCTGCTTCTGCCTATGCTTCACCTTTGTTGTCGCTGTCGCAGTCGCCATCGCTGCCCGGCCACCTTCCGGCCGCGCCGCCGCCCCATCAGGCAGGCATCGGGACGCCGTCGTGTGACTTTGATTTTTCACCGTCGTTCCCGTGCCTTCAGCGCCCTCCCGCCTTCGTCGCCGGGCCTGGCGATTTGCATGGAAATGTGTTACTTTTCCCCGACTCCAGGAGGTTCTCGGGGACGACCTGATCGTATTAGAATCCATCATCAGCTGGCCGTTGGTTTCGTTTTCTCGCTCAATCGAGTGCGACCACCTCACCCTGCGATCCCCGACCCTCGCCCACACCCCGGCCGCCGGGTCGTCTCTGTTGTGTCAATGCTAATATCCTGGAAACACGCAACGGAACGCACAGGCCCAACACAAATCCGCCCCACATGCCAATGACAATTGCTGTCGGTTTCTCCTGTCTGTCTGTCTCTCTCCCTCTCGATCCCGGCCGACGTCTTTTGTTTGACTTTGTTGCCCGCTTTTCGGCGTCCAGGCGACCAGCGTTGGCGGGTGGCGGCCTGTGGGGGTTCCAGCTATCGAAGTACAGTGTTGATGACATGTAATTCCGAAGCCCTCCCACACTCGCTCCAGGTTGCTCCTTCTCTCTCTGTGTAGGCCGCCGTCAATGTTGCCGACGACAGGTTTCGGATCCGCTCCGATTGCGCCCCCGGCCGAATGGCTGACGGTCGTCTCTATGGCTGAATGCCTGAGTAGTTCAGTGGCTGTTTATTTTCCGATTTGATCACGTCCTGCCCCCGAGCCCCCGGTCCTTCTGTGTGGGTTTGGAATTAATTTCGCTACTGCCGTTGATGATTCGACGTGTGCGTTTATTTTTGTATTCGCTCTTGGCGCCTGGGTTGGGGCGACGATCGCCGACGACAGCTTCGCGCATATTTTTTATGCATTTCGACAGGTGCGACCTTCGCGTGCGCCAGAAACGCAGCAAGGGACGGCGTCGCTCGTCCCCGGCCCCACCTCGTCGTTCCACTCATTCGAACGCAACCTCAGTGACGTCCACCCAGAACGATTTTCACCGCGGTATCGGCGGCATCTGAACTCGTTTCGTGAACGCCGCAAACCAACGAATCGATTTGAATGCTTTTTGCCAATTGTGAGCTCGCTACCGACCTCAAGCGATCCCGTGAAGCCAAACAATCACAAGCAGCCAATCAATCGAGCATTCGTTCAATCAATGAAGCGTTCGTTCAATCCATCAATCATGTTGCCTCATAAACGTCACGATAACTCGCTGTTGTTTGCCCGCTAATCGTCGGCGGAAGAGATCGAGGCGCCACTTGCGTATTCCGCGGGCGTCGGCTTATCAATTACCACGCGTGCCCCGAGACACCTGTTCGGGACACGCCCACCCGCCGGCCTAACGACGGCCCCGACACCGACCCCGACCCCAACCACGACCCTCCATCCGGCCCACATTTCTGGCATAATTAGCGAAGCCAACGGCGACGGAGCCGATGTCGGGTTGGGACTTCGGCCGCGACTTCGACCACTCGCCGCCTCCTCCTCGGTCTCTTCCGAATATCGGTTACTGGTCGTCTTTTTCGAATGTGCTTGCACTCCAGCGAAACGCACGGAGTCTGCACGTTACGTTACGTTACGTATTCACGCGATTCGGGAATGTTTGTTTTGCGAAAACGATCCCAGCAACAAAAGACCGGCCGACCGGCGGCGCTCAGTCTCTCGCTCGGTCGTGGGTTTCCGGTGTTCCGCGGCCCTCGAACTGCTCGCAGTTACTCGAACAGTTGTGCGAAAAGTTGGCCCAACTCGTTGCAACAGCACTCGAGACGGCGGCAACCAAAGCAAGGGCTCCGGCCTCTGGCCTTCATTGGGGTCGTTGTTATTTTTTTTTTTTTTTTTTCTTTTCGTAACGAGAGGCGTGAAGACGGTTTTGTTTGGAACTGAACTTGAAGCGAACAAACAATCGCAGAAATTTTGTTTGAAATTCTTTTTGTTTCTGTTGCCCGCTCTTAAAATGGTAAACGACAGTCGAACAATGGAACGATCGACCGAGGGGATCGGATGTCCTCCGAATTGGTATAGCCAAGGGCTCCGGAAAATATGCATTCATATTTCACATCGATCTCTCCTGGAGTTCTTGGGTTTCGGGCCATGCCATCTGCGTCGATCGGACCGCCCTCGGTCGCGGTTGCCCCGCCCCGACGTCGACGTGACGTCTCCGTCTGCTTCCAGACTCCGTTGCTGCCTACGCTTATTGATTTTATGTATTTGTTGTATTTTTGCATTGTTGTTGTTGTTGTTTTCACCCCATTCTACCCCGCCACATTCCGCCCGTGCCGTTTTATCCGTCTTTATTTGCTGCTTGATTTTTCTCTGCTTCGTTGTTTTGTTTTGTTTTTGTTGTATTGTTTTATTCTATGATGTTCTTGTTGTAATTTGTGCTGTTGTTGTGCTGTCGTTTGAAGTGTGTACATCCCTTGGTTTCGTGATGATTGTTGTTGCATATGCTTTATCCCTAACAACGGTCTGCACCGTCGCCGCCGCCACATATCGCTGTAGCACCATCTCTATCTCCACATCTGCCGCCCCTCCAACTCAGCCCCAGTCCCAGACCCAGACCCCGGCCCAGTTCGAGTCCCAGGCACAGGCTCAGGACCAACACCAGCAGCAGCAGCAGCCACAACAACTTCATGGAGTACCAACAACAGCAACGGGAGTCGTAGCATCAGGAGGACGAGGCGTGTTCGTAACAATGTCGCAGCGTGGCTGACGACGAAAACAAAACTCAATTCGCGCACAGCTCGACTAGGCTGCCTTCGCCCCGCCGTACCTCTCCACCAACACTTAACTGAGCCGGCTCCACGCCTGGTGGCAACGCTATTTGCAAGCGAAACAAAACGTCTTCCTTTTCTTACGTGCTCCTCCCTCGCACAGGTTCGCGTGGCTGGGTTCAAGGGAGCAGGACTTCGAAGGTGGCGGGCGCGTGGCGTGGGACGCTCGGCGGAGAACGGAGAACGAAATATATTGAATAAGGATAACGCAAAATAAATATGGGCGAAAGGATGTCGCCCGCCTGTCCTTCCGCTTTGTCGTTGCTGTCGCTGTTGCTGCCGTTGTCATGGCATGGCATTCCGAAATCCAACCAACGTCTATTCTCGCAAGCGTCCGCACAGCCTGCAATTACACTGTGAGAAATTCCACTACGTCGGGATATTTTTACACTCTGCACCTCTCTCAATCTCTCATTTTGCTCTCTTCATTCCTCTGTGTAGCCCGCGAAGTTTTCGATTTTTATCATTCCATTCCTTAATATATTTCGCTCTGCGCTATTTTTCACTTCCTTCATGCCACGGGATGCGATGCAACAACAATAAAACAAAATAACAATCGCAATAACAGCAACAACAACGACAACGACAACACCAACAGCAGCAGCAGCAGCAGCAACCACATCAGCATAACAACAACGATAAACTACGAACAACGAAAAAGAGGAGAAAAATTGCTCGTAATAGGATTCGCGAAGCTTTCAGTTTTCGTTAAAATTGGAATTATTCCTTTGTTATCGTCGTCGTGTTGTTTGTTTTTTCTCTCCCTCCTCCTCCTCCTCATCCTCCTTCCTCTCCCCTGATCCCCTCCAGCACTCACTCGTCCTGGCATCCTACAATTATTCTTGTTGTTTTTATTGCTGCTGCTATCCATGATGCTTGCCCTGTTTTTGACGGAGAGTCGCAAAGGTTGCTTCGTCGCTCGGCGCTGGAGGCGGCAGCGTCATCGTCGACTCAGCTCAACTCGGCCGAAATGAGCTGAACTGAGTCCACCACAATGGACGCGGAGCCTTCGACAACGCCGTCGCTCCTGGTGGCATCGACGCGACGACTGCAGCCGAGGCAGGAGCGGCGGCAACAGCAGCAGCTCCCGACAGGCAGGCTGCACGTCGAACCTTTGGTGATTTCGTCAGGACGATTTCATAGTCCATTGTGTTGTTGTTAATGCCTTCGTTGTTGTTAATTCCCTCGTTGTTGTTCTTGCTGCTCTCGGTCTCGCTTTTGCTGTTGCTATTGCTACTGCTGTTGTTATTGTTGGTGGCTGCCATTGCGTTGGGATCTTCTGTGTGCGCTCCTGGTTCGGGCCGGTCCCGGGCCGGGCTGAGTTCGGGTAATCACGTCGGCAGCGAGCGCAAAAAGTATTTCGCTCGCTGGTGGTTGATTTTTTGACATGCAACTTAGTTAACGACGTCCTCCGTTGCTTCTCCTCCGTTCATTTGGAGTAGACCTCTTGTGGTTGTTGTTGAATATATTGATGTTGTTGTTGTCGCCATTGTCTGGTGAAGAATACGCCATGTCAGCGGCAAGAAAACCAACAAACAACAAGAAATAAGGAAAACAACATATGCAAATGAATGCATCATCATGGTCCAACCACCCCTATAATTCACTCATTCAACGAACCCTTTCGAGCCACGGGCCTCACTCGTCACATAAAAACACTTGGAAAGCCCATTTCTGTTTTTAATCGATTGTGCCTCGGGGATAAATAAAAAGCGAGTTAATACGATTGTTCTCGAATAAAAAGTGAATGTGTGTGAAGAGATTTTATAATATTTCTTCCCCCCGCCTTGCAATAATAATAACAAAAACAAACGATATTTCTCATCCTCATCGAGCTCTCGCTCAGCCGCCGTTTTTGCGCGTGCTCCAAGTGGCGCTCGGTTAATCTGGTGGACGTTTTTGCAAGTTGTGGCGAGAAGCAGCTACATCATGCATCTATAATACAGCCAAGCCAAAGCCATTGAAAAGTGTAAACAAGGCCGAAAAGAGCAAAGAACTCATGCACTGGTGAGATAAACTGCTGGCGGACAGACAACTAAAGACGCAACCTACGGACGTACGGTGCAAAGGAGAGACGGAAAAACGAGAGATAAAGAGCGAGAAACTCGAGCCAGAGAAACTGGTTATACACCAATCGACCAACCGAGTCGACTACACGACTCCTGTTGTTGTTGCTGCTATTGCTGCACACAAGTATACAGCGAGCGGCAGTGGATGAACGGAGAAGAGGAAGAGGGAGAAGCAGAAGCAGAAGCAGAAGGAGAAGAGAAGCAAGTGTTGAAAATAACAACGATGGAAATGGCGCGCTTTTCTGTTGCTGCTTCTCGGTGGTCACGTACGAAATTGGCCAAATAATTGGAACGAACGATAACCACTCCGCCGTCTTTCTGTGTGTGTGTGTATGTGTCTCTTTCGCTCACCGCTGTTGGCTGTTATTGCCCAGTGAAAATGCAATGTTTTGGAAGTAATTCAAGTGGATTTCGTTCGATTCCCTGTCACTGCGATTTTACAACTAACAATAGAATAAACACTTTAGTTGTGGTTTCACACCAATTCAATGTAGTAATATTTATTTTATTCTTTTGTTTCTTTTTAGGAATATTGTCTCCTCCGGGTCCCTTCTTGACGCCCAGTCCATCACCATCGATTTCAGCTAGTCCTCGCCTGCAACCGTCGCCCTCGCTGTCCCCATTTCCTCAGGATGTGCTGCTGGTAACGGGCAATACGATTACCAACACAACCCAGGAGCACGTAAGAAGAGACCTTTTCCTCATTTGCTTCCGTACCTGTCATTCAACATCCCCTTCTCTCTGCGTTGCAGGAGCGCAAGGCGGCGACGCCTGGCAGACGACAATCACTTCATCAATACAATGGAAGCCCCAATGCCGGGACGGTCGTGTTTCAGCCGAGTCCTTCGCAATCGCCAGCCGCAGCGACGACAGTCATCGGCGTGACAGCGACCTCGGCGACCACAGGCAATGAATTCAACACAACGCTCGTTGGCTCCAATAATATACAACTGAATAAGGTTAATGCCAGACACAATCAATCGCCACAGACTGGGAACACATTCTAATTGCATGTTTCGTTTTCGTATTGTTTACCGAATTGCAGAAAGGCACCAAGCGCTCCACGCAGCACCAACAGCAGTCGTTGCAGCAACAATATCAGCAGCAGCAGCAGCAGCAACATCAGCTATTCAACACTTCATCCGCCTCCGTCTCCGTCTCGACACCCATCTGCAGCGTAGCCAGTGGCTATGGGCAACCACAAGCAGCAATCAACACGACCAATACGCTTGCGACAGCAAATGTGGCTAGTAGCACAAAAGGTCAAACGAAAAAAGTCGGAGCAGGAGCAACGATATATTCCGCGTCGTCGCTGAATCAGCAGCAACAGCAACAGCAGCAGCAGCACTTTCAGCAATACCACAGCAATAGTCCTCTGATTGCCGATAGTCCAGTACCGAGTCCGAGCGGCACGATCACGGCCGCTGCAATCAAACCACCTACACCTCAACCTGTCCAAATGTTGCAGCAACAGTTCACAATCTCCGCTGGCAATGCGCCGCAGCAACAGCAAAGCAATCAGGTTTACCAATTCATTCAAGGGCCACAGGGCCAACTCATCGCGGCACCCGCTCAGCAACACAGGTTCATTGGCAGCACCTCGACAGTTCAAACAAGTGGAATCACGACCTCAACAGCATCTCATGCGACCAGCAACAGCACAACAACGAGCTCCTCAACCAAATCAACCACAAAAGTCCCACAGCAGATTCTACCAAAACCTCAGCTGCACTCGAATGAATCGCAGTCACAGAAAGCCAAAAATCAAACGCCAACTTCATCCGCCTCCATAGTGCAAATGCCTCAAATATCGCAGTCTCCACAGCCTCAGTCCCAAGCGAATGCCTCTAATCAGCAGCAGCAACAGCAGCAGCAGCAACAACAGCAGCAAATCATCCTACCGCCGAATGCCACAACTAGTCTGACGGCCACGGCCACCCAGCAACCGCTGCTGCTGAACCAGATGCCGGTCCTCGTGCAGCAAAACACGCCGCAAGGCGTCCAACTGATCCTGCGACCGCCGACTCCACAACTAACTGCCACACCGTCGCTGGTCATTCAGAACGCTCGCACGCAGCCGCAATTGCACCACCAACAACAACAGCCGCAGCAGTTGCTCCGAATCCTGAACACAAATGGTGCCACCATGCAACTGGCCGCGGCCACGCCCACCTTTATCGTCTCGTCCCAGGCGAATCTCATCCAGCAGAACTTGCAGACAATTAAAACGAATCCCCAAACGAATACGGCGATCACCCAACTGAGTGGCCTGCATGCGGCCCTATCGGCTGCGGCCAACCAACCACGATCTCAGCAATTCACCACGGCTACAGCGGCGACAATCAACAGCCACCTGCTGGGCCAAAGTGTGGCCGCGCAGTTGCAGAACCTCCAACTGACTGCGAACGGCGGCAGCATTGCACAAATCCAAATGCCAAATGGTCTCAATGCGACCCCGGCCACGATCCTCTCCCAGTTGCCGGCGCAGTTCCAGCAAAGTCTCAGCACCCCGGGCGGCCTGATCAATCTGAATCAGCTCAGCGGCGCCAGCATTCAGCAGCTGGCGGCGGCAGCAGCGGCCGCCAATGCGACGTTTCAGACGCCAACGACAACGTCAGTGGCAACAGACATCTTCAATGCAGGGGCCGCGGTTGCCGTGGCGCCCAATTCCACATCACAACAAGCTCCACCGAACATATCGAACATCACGCAGTCGTCTCCGGCCCAAGTCCCGGTGGCCGTCACTTCGGAGCCGCTGCGACAGGCGCCCCAAGTGGTGCCGAATATAATTTCCGGCTCGCACGGCAATCAGCAGCAGCTGACCAATGGAACGACGATAATAAACACTGGTCCGGGCAACACAGCCACAATGCAGTTCCAGCAACCGACGAGCGCAGGCCAACATCAACAGGCTGTCGTTGCTGAGACCAAGCCGGCGAAGAAGCCGCCGAGGCCACGTAAAAAGAAACAGCCGGCAGCAGTGGCTACGACGACGGTGGCTCCCACTCCAGTGTTGGCGCCGCCGATAACAACAACGAAAAAAGTAGCGATCGGCCCGATGTCGTCCATGATCACGAGCCCATCTGTCGGCGGCAACTACAACACAACGATCAACAATATTCATGTTCCTACATCTTCGAATCATGCACCTCAGCAGGCTCAGCAATTTGCACCGAATACGCAAAATGATTTGAATGCCGCGTCGACGAATGTGTCGACCCATGGCACCAACAACACTAACCATGCTCCGCCCCCTGCACGCGCGAAGTCGCCCTCGCCCACTCCGCAAATCACGCGCGCAAGCAATGGTAAACTTGATCTCGGCAATGTGATGAAAATGTGCGGCATTATGGAGGACGACGACGACGATGACGACTTTGGAATGGAGCTCGCCCCGGTGGCGCCGCAACCGCAGCCACCCCAAGACGAAACTCCTCCGTCGGCATCGTCCACCGCCGCCGTAAATGCTCCCCAGTCCAACGACATAATGATCTCTATACCCAGTCAGCCAGGTGGCGATTCTTTCCCATTCACCTTCACCATACCATCGAGCGCATCGTCATCGACACCCCACTTATCGGCACCGTCCGCTGGCAGCTCGGACAACCATGATACCCAGAACATCCTGATAAAGATCGACCAGAGCGATATGACGGCGCCACCCTACACCATATCAATTCCCCGCCTGCCGACGGCCGAGGAAATCCACCAACAGGCTCAGCAACACTTGGCGCAACAAGCGGCGGCCGCGGCAGCAGCAGCAGCTGCGGCATCGGCGTCAGCGAATCAGCCATCAGCGAAGGGACCAACCACGTTGCCCACCATTAACTTTAGCCTTCCATCGTCAACGACAACAACCCTTGCACCGAGTGCTTCTATAGCTCCTGCAACGATCCAACAACAACAGCAACAGCCACATCCCTTGCTGCCCACAACGGCCACGATGCCGACATATTCGAATATGAGTGGTAACCATGCGACAACGACATCGATTGCACCGTCGACGGGCAACTCCTCGGCGCCGGCAACAACTACGGCCACCGTCAAGCCGCGACGCAAGCCCGCGGTGCGTCGCAACGGCAAGAAGCAGGAGGCGGCCGCAGTGAACAACATTGCGACCACTCCGTCGATCACCACTACGCCGACGCCGCACCTGCACCCGGCTCCGGCTCCGGCGCCCCCCACCCTGCCAACGGCCACGAGCAGCATTCTGAGTGCAGTGTCGGCCACCTCGGCGAGCGCAACGCAAGTTCCTAGCCAGATCGGCAACATACAAATATCGCAAGTCGATGCCACCAAGATAACCCACCCCAACTCGTTGCCGACGTCCATCAACAACGCTGTTGAGAACAAGATCCAAATCATGCCGATCCTCGATACCTCAGGAGTCAAGATCGGCTCTCACACCATCAACAACAGCAACTCTAACGCTAGCGGTGGACATCTGCATCCGCCACAATCAGTGTATCAGTCCATGCAACAACACCAGCAACAGCAACAGCATCAGCAACAACATCAACAGCAGCATCAGCCGCAACAACAGTCGCAGCTGTCGTCAGATGGACGGCAGGTGCAGTTGACGAACGTGTCACAATCTGCCCAGCCGAGCAACACGTCACAAATGCCTGCATCGAACAATCTGTTGCCCCAACAACTAACTGGGATGCCGGCAAACGTGTCCATCTCGGTGGGGTCTCCAGCGGCGGCCTCGGCACTCATTCCCCAACTGACGGGGAGCCTCACTTTGGCGGTTTCAGAGCAATGCGAGCGCTTGATTTTGCGGCACGACCCCAACCAGCCGCAGGACCAGCAGTCGCAGCTCATTCTGCAAGCGTTGCTCAAGGGCGCGCTCCCGAATCTGACAATAATCAACGAGCCCACTAAGCTGGACTCTTCCTCCAACAACAACAGCAAGCCACAGCAGCAGCACACACAAGGTCAAGCGATGTCTGGTGCTGGTGCTCCACAGCAACAACAGGTCAATGGGCCAAAAAGCAACTTGATTGCACCGAGCACTGGCGCTATAAAGAAGAACACGGCGAATGCTGCGAAGCCACCGACGATTCAGCTCCAACTCAACACGACATCGAATCTGACGACTGCTGCTGCTCAACCGTTTCACCAGCAATTGGAGTCGAATACGAAACGCCTCGCCGCTGATGGGAAGCAGCAGCAACAGCAGCCACAACACATCAAGGTGGAGCTGCATTCGGTCACACAGCACCAGAGTCAACCGCCACAGCAGCAGCAGCCGATCTTGACGCAGCCCTTGTTGCCGCCGTCGCAGCAGCAGCAACAGAACAAAAATTCTATTATAACCGCAACGCCACAGCCGCTCGCCAGTGGCCAGCTGCAACAGCAACAACAGTCACAACAGCAGCAGCAACGCTATGTTGCCTTGCCGAAGATCGATCCTTCTACCCAGCAGCTCTTTTGCCTCAACACCGTCAACAACCAGATCACGCCCATCAGCTCCACCCAAACGACGGCATCCATCGGTCCGGCGGAGCGTCTGCTGATCGCGCCGGCCGGCATCAACGCGCAGCAGTTGGCGCAGTGCCTGTCGCAGGGTCAGATCCACTTCAACGACGTCAACCCATTGCCACCGACGGTGACGGCGGCGACGGGTCCGAACGGGGCCACGGTCCAGAATGCGCAAATGTCGGTGACTCCGACTGTGTCGCGCATTCAGGGGCCGCAACAGCAAATCGTGTACCCTCAGCCGATACAACCGCTCATCAACAGTAACAGTAGTCTGTCGGCGGCAACCACTACAACTACAACCACGGTGACGAAGCAGGTGGCGAATGTGGCTCCGATCATCGACCAGAGCAAGGCCAAAATGGAGCCGGCCAAGGTGCCCAAGAAGAAGCCAGTGCGAAAGCCCAAGGCAACGACGACCGCCGCAGACGTTGCCAGCAGCACGGCGGGGATGCCGAAGAACGCCAGCGTGGTGAAGCCCATGCCGAAGCTGGACCCGCTCTCGCAGAAGCCCAACAACAATCCAGTGCAAATTGTGCAGCCGAACATTGCCAGCGGGAAGCAGGTGGTGGTGGCGACCTCCAGCAACAGCGTCACCACGACAACGACGACCACCAGCACCAGCAACAGCATCCAACCATTCCAGAGTCTGCAGCAGACCACGAGTGGCACGAAGTTGGTGGGCATAACGGCACCAATGCAGCAGCAACCACAGCCACAACAGCAGCAGCAGCAACAACAACAAACTGCGACACAAGCACACTTCCAGCAGCAGCAGCAAAACCTACTGCAAGCCCAAGCCATTAGTCGTACAAACACATCTCAGGACAACAACCGTCAAACGAATTTAAGCAACTCGTCAATTGCTGCAGGCGCGAACAACAACGCTAACAACAACAACGACTCCAATGTCAATATGCTGCCCAACAACATCACACCTCAGACGTCGATGGGAGGAGGCGCTGCGTCTGTCGGTCCACCAATATTATCTGCACTCAGTACTCAGAACTCCATGCAACAGCAACAGCAGCAACAACAACCGACCCCGGCACCACCGCCGCCTCAGCAACACACCGTTTCCCGGGTGCAAACAATCCAGTTGACGCCACAGCAGCAACAGATGTTCAAACAAGTTCAAATGCAAATCCAATACCTCACGGCGAAGCTTCAGAACAAGTCGGTGATGATGCCGTTGACGATGCCGCCCGACTTCGACCCCTCCGCCATTGCCATGTTCAACAAGACGATGAGCGAGACGGAAATCAATGACGCTCTGCAGCGGCTTTTCGTGGAACAACAGAGGATTTTGGCGGCGGGCAAGGAGATTCCCACACCCGAGGGCTTCATGCCGACATCAAATGGCAATGGAGGATTTACGTTGATGCAGCAGCAGCAGTCTATGGCGTCGCAGCAGCAGCAAACACAACAGCAACAGCAAGATCTGGCCAAGGGTCCGAACATTCCGGCCAACATCGTGCAGCCGAACAATCACTCGACAACTGCCGGTGCGGCGGCGGCGCAACAGCAGCAGCAAAACATTACACATCGCATTCACATCTACCCCATGCAACATCACCAGAACACGTTGCAGAATAAACAGAAACAACAACAACAGCAGCAGCAGCAACAGCAGCAACAGCAGCAGCAGAACAAACAGCAGCAACAGATGTCGAATGCTCAACAACTGCAACAGCAGCAGCAAACGAAAGCCAAGGAAACCGCCGCCAAAATAAAACTAATCGCTGCAGCTCAACAGCAGCAGCATCAGAACATTGTTGCCAGCGGAATGATGCAGTTGAAGCAGAACCAGCTCAATAAGCAACAACAGCAAATGCAGGGCGGCCCAGTTGTGACAGGCAATCCAATGCAGCAGCAACAGCAGCAGCAGCAGCAACAACAACAGCAGCTACCGCAGAATCAGCAGTTGACCGGAAATCAATCGCTGCAGCAGTCATCAAATCAACAACAGCAGCAACAGCACCAACAGCAGCAACTGATGCATTTGCAGCAGCAACACAATGTAAAAAGTGTGCAGTTCACAAACTTCAACAACAACAACGGCCCACCCCGCTGGTGCTTTCGTCGACTTCCGCGACCTCGTCGCATCCACCGCGCCAGCATCGGCACCCCCAGTAGCAACGGCGACCTCGATTTCCAATGTCAGTAACAATGCGATGCAGACGCAGCAACACCCACAACAGCAGCTGCAGCATCCACAACAACAGCAGCTGCAACAACAGCAACAACAGCCACATCATCAACAACACAACAACAGCAGCAGCAGCATCATCAACAACAACAGGTCCAGCAGCAGCAGCATCAACAACAACAGGTCCAGCAACAGCATTTACAACTGCAACAACCACAGCAGCAATTGCAACAGCTGCAGAAGCAATCTGTTGTGGCGCCACCGTTGGTGGCAACAACAATGTTGTGACCTCGTCCAGCCCCATTGCCCAAGTGTCGACACCGGCAGTCGCAGCAACAACTCCGGCACCACTGCCGGTCCGCCTGTGAAGCTGGAGGAGGGTCTTTCGCCAAAGCCGAAGCTCGCTCGCCTCTCTTTGTGAGTAGTGTGTTGAAAAATCGCGATTTATTTGTTTCTTTCAAAATTGTCGAAAACAAATCAAATGTCCTTTAGATTGGAATAGCATAATTTACAACGTCATCCGTTACTCTTTTAGATTCGTTCGTCAGCTGGAGGTCGATCAACAAAGCTGTCTAAATCCTGACTACATGAATCCATTCCAGAGCAAGGAGGAGGCGGTCAAGCGTCTAGTGAGGTAAATCTGAAGACTTCAGTTTCTTCCCACTACCTCACGCTCTAATCTATTGCAAATCACTGTTACAGATATCACTGCATGTACGAAAATGACGAGGATATCCCATCCGAGGAGGAGGAGGAGTTCGAACGTACTGCTATTAAGTTTCAGGAAAAGTTTCAAACACTTTCGGGGAAATTTCAGGAAATTTTGCTACAAGAGTCAACGGTATGTTAGAAAGTTCAGCTTGAAATTGGAAATCACAAAGTCTAATTATGATTTTTTTTTTAATTCAACCCACAGCTTCAACATCGCACATCAGAATTATGTCAAGTGCAGCACCTGATGATTGATGATTTGAAGAAGGAGATGGAAGAACTGCGCAATGTCGACATCAACGAAATTCAACGACAAAAGGAGCAGCAGGATGAGCAAAAACAGGAATCTGAAATGTGCAAGGATGAGTTCTCAAAATCCATCAAGAAAGAAGTGGTGGAATCCGGGTCTAATGAAATCAGGACATCAACTCCTAATAAGTCTCTGAAGACTACTGCAATAACTACTCCACACCAGCAGCAACCACAGCCACAAAAGCAGTTAAACCAAAATAATTGGAACAACAAAACAAACGTTGACAACAAACTGGATGCAGCGGCACATATCAAAAATGAAATAAAAACAGAGCCCAACGATAGCAATTTGTCATCCACAAATACCGCCAATGCACATAATACACAAGCAATAGACAAGTTTGATCTCTTGAAGAACAGCAGTAACGAAGTAAACACTCCTGCAACGAAGCCAGATAGCAATAGATATAACCCACAAATCCAGGGGAACGGACATCAAGGCAGCAAACAAGTAAAGCTGCCCAACTGGAACAGCTATTCATCAAATAGCACAGATATAAAGTCGAATTTCTTCACGGCCAATAAGCAATTTAATGGTTCTCTGAAGAAGGATATCACCGGATCATCCTCCGTTACGTCAGCGTTCGTCAAGAAGGAATTCGACAATTTCGATATTGAATCGGAGATTACACCCAGTTTCATTATGAAGAAAGTCGAGCACAAAGAGCCGACTGTTGCCACCTTCAATACCAGCAAACTTCCGAAGAAAGGCGCCAACGAGAAATCACACAATCAACAGCCAAAGGGTAATAGTTTTGAACTTTCAGACTCTAAAATGAGACCGAGCCAAAATAGTTCCGATGATGACTGGTTTTGCATACAGAAAGAGTTGAGCCTTATGAATAATGATTCTAAAGTTGGGCAACAATCTCAGCAACAGCATCCATCAGTGACACCGAAGTCTCTAGATATATTTGAAACAGCTAACTCACAAGTTCGTTCAGCAGGTACCGCGCACAACAATCTACAAGATCTCTTCCCCAACGGATGTGTGACCAAAGAAAATAATGCCAGCGGCAGTAGTTGCAGCCAGCAGCGTCAACAACCGGTGCACCATCACAATCAACACGTTTCAGCCTCTATCAGTGAACTGTTCGATCCCGAACCGGACGTGAGCAAGTCGGTAGAGACGCGTTTGGAAGCTATGTTTGGCGAATCCCCCGTCCAATTGGAGAAGAACAACACCGATCCCCATGATATTGTTGAATCTGGTCTGGAGGAAATTTTCGGGGAAACTAAATCGCCTGTGGAACCGACACCCGCAACAGCGCCGACAACCGGAGCGAAACGCATATGGCAGCAAGACATCAGTAGCAATAATTTTATGCGTTCATCGCGAACGGTACAGCAGAATGGCATGTTCGAGAGCGAGCAGCAGCAATTCCAACAGCAGCAGCAACACCATATCCAATTAAGCTGTAATAGTAATCCCCGTTGGATGCAAACGATGGAAGCACAGTTTCAGGAATTCATGACATCATCGTCGACCACATCCAACAACAATGCAGGTAATGTGACCAGCGAGTTGACTGCTGATTCTCGTAAACGCCAGTGGAATGGTCAATTAATATCTCCCAGCGATTTGGATGACGGATCTAGTAGTAAGAAAATGTGCACCACCTCAAGTTCCTCCACTTCGTCATCGCCGATTTCCCAACAACAACAAATGCCGCAACACCCTCAGCAGCATCAGCAGCAGCAACAGCATCATAACATAATCGATGCAGACCTATTGGCTTTGCACGACGGCATTGGCGTCGATGCAACATCTGCAGTTCACAACAACAGCACAGGCCCTGGTGGCTATCCCCAAATGATGTTGCAACAACAACAGCAACAGGAATTTAACACTCAACCACAACAACAACAGCAAGCACAATTCAGCAGCATGCTCGATGGAAATGCGATTGATCATCAAGCTCATTTTGCTCAAAACCATTTGTCACCGCATATGCAACAACAACTGCATCACCACCACATGCAACACGGAGGAAACAATATTGCCAATCTTAGTATTGGAAGCAATGGTGGCGAATTCGACGATGATATAAGTCGTCATGTTCAAAATGCAATTGACAGCATACTCAATTTGCAGAACAGCGAATCCGATTCATTGACATTCTCGTTGGACCATTCGATGGGTTCATTCCTTGGTGATAGTATCTTAGATGATCGCCAACAGATCGCCGGCGCCAATTCGAATCAACCGCTACCGAGCTGTCAAGAAGCTGCAGGCCGTCGTCATTTAGTCGATGACCTAGGCGACTGCCTGATCAGTAGCACGAACGTAGGTGCAACTGCCAATGTAGTTGATAATGCGAGCAACATGCTTCTGAACGAATCCCAGGCACAACATCATGGTCACCATATGTTGAATCACAACACCCATCATCAACACAATCCACAAACAAATGTGGCCGCAGCTGGGGTGAATCTCAATGATTTCAGTTGCGTTGCAGCTGGCATTGATGAGGCTGTCAAATCGATCATGACCTCCTGACAATTGTCCGCTCAGCAGCAACAACAACAACAGAACGCTGTAGCTACGACTGGCTCGAATGGTCTAGTAATCGAATTTAATGCGGCCAGTTTGTGAGTTTTCCCAATCTTTGATAGGATGGAAACTGTGAGGATGGCAAAATCTAGCTCTGTAAATATGTAAAATTTATATAGCTTTTATATAGCTAAGGACTGGGACATGTTTTTTGTTTGAGAAAAATCCATATGTTCTCGAGTAATTCTATAAATGATTCAATAATGGAAAATGTGATAAAATCGCTGCCATTCAAACTGCTCCGATTTCAAGTTTTAGTATCTACAGGAACTGGGAGTAATTCTGTACTGCTTGGTAGTGGACAAAAGAGTATTCCATGTTAGAGAAAATAAGGAAATTTCTTAGGAATTTTTTTCACTTCAAATCGTGCTTGCGTTTACAGTTAAATAGTTCAATTTTTTGTATTTGATTTTTGCTTTTCCAATTTCTTACTATTTGTATATTTTTTACGATGAATTTGTTAGAATTTTCAAATTTTAAAGCAAAATTGTATAGGAAATTCACCACTTGAAAGAGTTAGCAAAATTGCAAGCAATAAGAGCATATTTTGAAGCAATATTCACCGAAATAACTTGATCACATTCACCCATAAAATGGCCAACAACAATGGATGGATGTTAAAAGCAGTTCATTATTAATTTATTAGTTTTACCGCTATCGGAATTAAATATAAATATGTGGCTTTCACAAACAAATTGGCAAACAAATTTTAACAATTTAAGTGAAAAGAAAATGCAACCAATTAAGTTGGGAATTTGTACATAGAAATTTAAAGAATGCGCATAGTAAATTGTAAAAACAAAGAAACAAAACAAGCAAAGTATGTCTATTTAAACTCAATTTTAAATTCCTAGGTGTGTGTTTCATGAATATTATTAATAAACCAATACAGTTTTAGTGTTTCAAATAGCATTTCGAATTCTCTCGGCTGGAGAAATGGATCAAGAGATAATTAATAAGGCAAAAATAAAATAAAGAAATAAAAATTAACGTCCGAGTAATTGTCTTGAAACAGCAGCAGTTTAGAAATATCGGAATCATAATTATAAAATTAAGTGCGGAACAAATTGTTAATTAACGACACTCTCACACACACAAACACTCACATTTGTATAGAGACAAATGTCTGAATCTGACCCGTAGCAAAACCATGCATAACCTAGTGTCGCCACCACCACCTAAAGTAATATTTAAATATATATATATATATATATTTATAAATATATATAAATATATCTGTATGTATGTCTAAGCGCAGAAGATATTCAAACGAACTAGACGTAAGGATCTTTTTAAATATTTGTATGTATAAATAAACACGTTGAAGGTACAACTTGTATTTGTATTTGTAACGAGAGACAACGAGAGAGGGAGAGAAGAGAAGAGATGGTGCTCAGTTGTGCTCGGTTTTGTTTAGTGAAATTTAAAACAAATGAAAATTGATGTCTGATTAGTTCATAATTAATTTTAACAACAGTACGAAGCATTTGTGTGCATCAACCAACTCCATTGCATCGTAATTAAAATGCATGAAAGTTAATTGAGTTAAATGGAATTTTAATTGAATTGCATGCATGAGCGGCAAATAATTAATTGCGTATGCATATATTGATAAATAATAACATAATACAAAAATAAACAAATTAATATTTGATTATTCACAAAACTAAATTATTGTATTTGTAATTTGTAAGCTTAATGTAAAATTAAAGTAAATTATTGATTTCTAATAATATACACAATACATATTGATACGAGAAATGAATATATGTAAACTTTAAAAGAATGGGTTTTTTATTAAACAACATTAACTAATAGTACTAATAACGAACAGAATTCGCAAATTCGCATTAACTTAAATACAGTAAACTTTAATTAAGGAAAATTCATGCATGAATTATTCAAAGAAACAGTGAAACTACATACGTAGACTATGTCTCATACAAAGCAAACAAACATACACACAAACACACATACACTGGTACAAAGTGTTGTTGTCATAAATATTAAATAAAGAAATTATTTAAAAAACAAAAACATTTTTTATTTTAGTAGTAGTTTTCATTTTTATTATAGATTGACATCCCTGGATACTTTGCTTTTGTTTTCAGTGGTTTGCTCTCTCTGCTATTAGCGAGAATAAAATGGTGGTTCTCTTCTTCACATGAAGAGAAAATCACCAGGCTAACGGTTTATGAGCGCCTGATACAATAGTTGAATTTTGCGTGCCCTCCCAACTTCGGCAAGTTGCTTCTGGCATAGATATAGACAAATTTTCGGACGATCTGACCAGAAATTAATCTAGTTACCCGCATAAATAATGGTATTAAACAGCATTTAAATAAAATGTATTTTATTCACGACGTATATTCTTTACAAATAAATTTTTAGTAATGGTTTTGAATTTATTTTGAACACACTTTGAGAAAATTTAATTATACAGTAATTAATGTTAATTACTTAAGAAGAAGAAAATCAGGACATATGATTGTATCAAAGTTCATATATTTCACTACATTTTTATTGATATACAAATAGTGACAAAAATTAAGATTCATTGCGAAAATACGTAAAATAAATTATTCAATTTATTCGGTTTCTAAATATTTTTATAAATATTAATTCTACAAAATTATTTCTAATAAAGCTAAATAATAACAATATAAATTACACGTCACATTACTTAATATCATACTTCATTGCTGGAACTACGTTGCTATAGATAAATTACAAATATCCGTGTTTTCTTAAAACCTATGAGAAATGGTTCGTATTTTGTTTAGAGATTTATAAAGTAGGTATGCTTTCTCCTCGTGTAATTCATATGCACAGCACATTTGTACATTAATGCCTACGCTTACCATTTTTTTATTTACATATTTTGTTACTTCAGTTCATATTTGCGTGTTTATTGCTATCGCGTATGGGCAATGGATGAGCTTCCGTGTTAAAAACATATTTCGTCAAATCAATTTCATTGCGATTATCACTGAATAGTAAGTAAAAATACTTGAGAGTTTCGCTCATCCAAAAGCTTTCCATCATGTCGCGTAACCTTGTATTCAAAACATTCTTCACGTTGCCAATCGATGTATAACCATGAGCAACTTTAGTGTGTTTCTCAAACGCCTGGAATATTTTCCAGCCCATATCTTGATATGTGTGGTTGCCAGTTAATGCATAGAAATAATACAGGCTCTCAATGAATTCGGGGCGCAGCAAATTGTGGGCATCATTAGGTTTCACATAAATTTCGGGGTCTTCATTGTCATTGACAGCGAAATAAGAAATTTCTGGTGCGAGTTGGGTGGGTTGTTTCATGTAGGTTTGATAGCATGTCTCAAGTAAATCTTTGGCGAGTTGCAGGTGTGAATCGGGCATGCCATATTTATGGCCAAGTAACAGCGTGCCTGGCAGGTAACAAGTAAGGTGGTCCATTTTTGGCTTGAAATCTTTACCATTCAAAAGTTCGCCAATGTAAACATGTTGTTCTTTGGGGGTTCGTCGCATTAGCTGAGACATCACACCATCGATAGCTTGCATGTAATCTTGTATTAAGCTTTAATGTAAAAAAAGACTAATTAAAAAATGGTTTGAAACATATATCATTGGTTCCTTACACATCATTTTCTCTGCATCCAGTTTGTATCCATTGTTTTAACAAGTATTCATAATACGAATCACCACGGGCTCCCAATGAGATTGTAGCATAACTTCGGAATGTTCCTGTGTTGGCATTAATAAAGATCGGCACAAGTCCATTATTCTTTTCAAGCATATGAACTTTCTGGTTCACAACGTCAACAACCTAAAAGAAAAAGTATAAAAATATGGAGTCGTATTTTATGGGGTACAAGACATATGTCCTTACCTTTTCATACATTGGCACATTTGTTGTACGACTCAGATCTCGAAACTCTAACTGTATTGTAGTAACTTCACTAGTTGAACTGTCCGGGGACCATTTAGGCGAATGGGCCGACATGGAAGCCAAATTGACATCGGAATAGGGCACACCCGAAGGGGAAAGGAAACATGGCAGTAACCGATTTCCAAGTTCAACCTAAACAAACATTATAAACATAATACTATGATGCTCAGTAGATGTCACAGCAAATAGTAACGACTTACGGATTTTTTCAAAAACATCTTGTCACCGCTCAGATGATAGGCTGAGAGTAGGCCTCCGAGCACTCGTATCGTTACTTCAAACAAATTAACGTCACGGTTAATATCGAAATTTAGGAACTCATTTACCCATTCTCGTGCTTCAACAAATTCTGAAATACAGGAATATTTTAAAGTCAAAAAATGTTAAGAGTAGACATAATCATATTACCTTCTCCTAGGCCCATAATGTAAATGGTATCCAATGAGTCCACTATTGTTAATCCTAAACCGAACCAGTCATGTGAACCCATCGAAATAGGCTTCAGATTATCATGACCCCAGGCGTACTTTTTATAACCGTTCCATGAATGTTTAAAAGCCGTTATCACTGCCTGTTGCCTTACGTTTGTGGGACCATTAAACGATTGTTTTTCGGCATCTGTTTTGTCATCCAAACGATTTAAAAAGTCATCTATTGAAATGCTATTAGACCCAGGCAATTTATGGGGATCTTGTACAGCCCTCTCCAAGGCTGGTCGATCGCCTTGATTTTCATCTAACTCATTATTACTGCTATCTTTGTTGGTTCTGAAATTTGTTTCCTGAATGTTTATATTCTGTTCGTTGATGTTCTTTTTCAGCACTTGATAAATAGCGTTGGATTCATCTTTGACAATTTCGGTTTCTGGAACTTTAACCACGCTTTCCACATTTCTCGAGTCCTGAGATAAATCATTCTGAAAATATTTAATATTCAAAGATCAACAAACATCTGATACAGTATAGTCTGAGGTTTGAATATAATAAGTCGAAGTGTATGTGCTTGGTAATAAACTGATTCTTCATTTTAACCACTTCCAATTTTCATTTGAAATCATTGGAAAAATGATCATTATATTTATATTAATAATCTGTTTATTATTTTAGATTGTAAATACACAGTAAACAAAACAAAAATGAATTGAAATTCTTGATGTTCCGATATAAACAATAAGTCATATACATATATCACTGAATGAAATTGTCTATGCGTTGTTTAGGGTGTAATAAAGTAACGGAAGACAGCCAATATAATAGACAGAGTAACATCATATTATGACATGAAAAAGATAATGCCTGATAATGATTCAACAAAGCGAGATTACCGATTGAACTTTTCATTGCTTCATAGACCACTGCTCAACAAATAAAATGTTGATTCCATAGCAGTACTCATAATTTACTAACTCTAATACATGTGCCTACGTGGAAGGTAACGAAGCAATGGAAAACATTCGCTATGTCAATATAGAAAATGCGAACATAAATTTAAAATTGTTTCTAAAACTGAAATATAAAACTGTGTCAACAGTTTGTATACATAAACAAAACGTACCAACGACCTTCAACAAAAAGCGAAATTAATACTACTGTAAGAGTATGCTAACTGATGACTTGTTATCGTGCTGTCATAGGTAATTGGACTTGAATTAGAAATGTTTCTAGTACTAAACAGGTCGTTATTCTGCAAACAATTGATAACGATGTTAGCTAATTAAAGAAGACAACGTGGGAACTACTCATATCTCGGTAAAACACGTTTTTACTTTGAAATATACGATACAATCACACAACACCAAGTATACATGAGTTATGCACTATGGTTGATTCCACTTGATTCTTACCTACCCCTTTTAATGGTTGAACTTGAATACGATGATCCTTTTCGGAAATATTAACATCGTCTAATCGGTTTCTTTCAATGTCTCTCGAGGAACCGCTATTGATAAATGGAAATGCACCAGAGAGAGATTTAGAGTTATCCGACACTATTTGTTCCCCGGGTAGAAAGAGGACCAAAGTAATACACAAAGCCGAGATTCCTAAAACAATGAGATTCCGTTGACAGCGAGGCAGCTGGTTCCAGGCCTATGGGGAAAATAATTACAAATTATAAATTAAAAATGAAAACTTCGCAAATATTCCGTTTCTTACCCGGCGCAAGCTTTTCCTCGTGTATAAATGTGAAGAGATTCTATTAATATTAAGTCCAGAGTTAGATGATGAATTTCCACCTCCAGTTTCTTCGCCAATGCTGTTGAGGGACAATGTCAGAGAGACGTGATCACTTTTTTCCATTGTGAAGACTTATTTTGAGTATTAACTGAATTCTCTAAAATCGATTATTTTGTATTCATTGCAACTCCCAAAGTTATTCAAGTTGAGATTCTAGGTTTTTTAAGAGATTCAAGTCCGGAGTACAAAAGGGCGTTCAAACAATTTTGTCACGTATCTTTCACAAAATCCATTGGAAATAGTGAAATTAAATTTCTCTTTCAAAAATTTTACCACAATGAATGCATAAAACCGTCAAACTTAAAGAACATCTACCGCACACTCATCCACTTAGACGAAATTTCCCCTACTGAAGCTAAGTTTGAAAGAAATTCCAAGAGCTGTCACTTTGCTTTGCATTGTGTCTTTACGTCCTTTACTACATTCAGTGACTCTTCAACTGTTCGAGAGTACCATTTCGATATAAAAATGGGGATGAAAATATTGTATACAGATTTTTCGATTTGAATGAAAAGTAATCGGTATATTTATTTATATTGTTTTGAAATCGCACATAGTTTATTTAATGGATAATTTTTTATTTTTATAAAAATTATTATGGGAATCAAATATTTAGGAATTATTTGATTTTAATAAGCAATTTTCTAGCACCTACTAACTAAATAGAAATAACCAATCGATTACGAAGACGACAAAGTATTTGAAATATACTTAACATTTATTTAAAAATATATATATATATATATATTTCACATGTTTGTAAAATTTCAAAGTGTTCCCCATAGAGATATAAACTTATTTGCATACTAACTATATACATACATGAAGAGTTTGTCTATATCAATTGTTTCTGAGCAATACGGACTTCAGATTACTCGTGTTCATCATAATACTAACCACACAATGGTCACTTCTTCGCTGAATAACAGCTATCACAGACTCGGACTGGTTTTCCTAGTTGTCCACTCTCGTTCATAAGTGCCAGCGTCTGCTCGGAGCAGTTCTTGCAAAAGATTTCCCCGCAACTTCGGCAGTGATGCTTTCGCCTCGTCAAATTGAACTCCTTTTTGCACGCTGTGCAGTGGGTGGTGATCGAATCCGGCGCCCAGATCCCAGCACTGCCCGCTTCCGTGGGACTCTGCAGGGATGATGTTGACGACATCAACTGCTGATGGCGTCTCTCGCGCTCCTCCAACTCCGAAACCTTCAGTTTGCTCACACTCAGCTGGATGCCCAGTTCTTCCAACGTCGTTTGCGCTTCGGACCATTGGGTGCGCAACTTATCCAAATCGGTCTTCACCTTTGCATTTTTCTTCATATCGTCTGTTAGTTCTTTCACACAATTTTGCAGGCTGGTGATTTTCTCCTTCAGTTTAACCTCCTTCTCCTGCAGCGAGACCCTCCACTCCCTCTCAATACGGCACTCGGCTTCAGCTCTCGCGGCTCGCTCTTCAGAAGCTGTTACCTGGGTGGACAGCGTCTGCGAGGTATTCTTGAGTATTTCGCCCAAATTGGACTTATCATTGCACCATCTATTTGAAGCAAAGATTACATATTAATAACAGGTTTACCATTTCGGAAATGTTTCAGTTTAAACTCTTCGTAAAACTAGCATAGCTTAAGTGGTGCAGAAAGGTGTTATATTATTGAAAGAGGACAGAAATGAGATTCAGAATGGTTAAGAACACCGGAGTAGAATAAACTCTAGTTTTCTAACCACAATTAAGCGAAGTTAGTTTTCGCAATAATTATGCTTACTTTTTTTCTAACTGTGCTATAGTGTTAGACATGTCCTCCTTTTGAGATTCCAATTTTGCCAATAGATCATTCTTGTGTTTCAAAGAAGCCTCACATTCCTAGTTATTGCCAAGAAATAATTGTAAATTTTATAATTTTATTAGTATTTATTGAATATATATTGTTTATAGTAATGTTAGCCACAACGAAGTCATAATGAGAGTACTGAGAGTACTGTGGAAAGATTCGTACGAAGGTAAGAAAGAAGCGGATGAAAATTAAATAATTTAATGGTAACACAATAAGCAATACATACGCTGATAACTAGTATACATTTATATATTTAAGCTTAAGGAAAATAATAGGTAATGATATACGAATTTTAAATGCCTAAGTCGAATATTAATTCCACATATAGTTTATTCTATGTTTTAACAATTAGCGTTTACAATTCATTTAAGGCTTCTCCAAGTCCAAGCCAAGCCCACACGATTCCCCAAGGCATGACAGAGACACTGCATCAGCAATAAGTAGTTGCTACACGAGTATATAGTAATATTACTAGAATCTTTAATAAGCACAGTCTAAGAGTAAGGTAGTTCTTTATAACTGTAAAGCTTTTATGGTGTAATAGTTGTGAGAAAAATATGATTTTCTCAATACATATACTTTATTTATATATTTAACCATATTCTTGTACATTTATTTACTGTTCTCAATAAATATAAACATTAATGAAACTATATATATTTATATATAAATAGAGTTTTCTAAAGAATCTCTTGTGATTTAGTTGGGAACTTCTTCATCCGACTGACGTTTGGATGCAGATTCCTCTTCAAATGCCGACGCCTCCTCCTCCTTCAGTGCAGTTGCAGTGGCTGATGTCGGGGATTTCAACTCCTCGAAGCGAGAAGCCGCCGATTCCAGACATCCGGTTCCAGATCCGGACGGCGATTTTCGATAATTATTTGGATTGAATGGAGGAATCGCGTCAACCTTCAGGTGCAGTCGTTTCATTGGTGGACCCGCGTCCTGCTTGTGCTTCTTGCTTAGGGCTTCGAATTTCTGCAAATTCTGCTGCCTTCGAGTGCCGGGGGATTTCTCTGCAGATGAGTTTCCTGGATATGGCTGCTGGTGTTGCTGGTCCAGCTTCGATTCGTATTTCTTTTCTAACGATTGCAAAATGTTACCAATTTGTGACGCTTTTGTTTGCAAGCGTGAGACCATTTC
The DNA here is from genome assembly GCA_947389925.1 of Coelopa pilipes. Taxonomy (NCBI): domain Eukaryota; kingdom Metazoa; phylum Arthropoda; class Insecta; order Diptera; family Coelopidae; genus Coelopa; species Coelopa pilipes. The sequence continues at coordinate 42,549,438 of OX376697.1, read as the reverse complement.
GCCCTTTTGTGTGAGTTCATCTTCACATTCCTGATTTGGATAATTCATGATGTTTAACAAACGAACCAATTTGGAATATAAGGAGCAATTGCGTCCGAAAATGGTTTAGCAAAATGAACATGGGTGATTTCTTAAAACAAAATACAAAATTTCCCAATGATTTCAATGACATAAATAATAAACTTAACGAAACTTAAACTTAACTCTAGGATGGTAGAACTTGTGAGAAATGTGAGAAGATGAGATGCAACCATGACGAAGTAAAGAAAATTCATTTCAAACGAATGCAAATGAGTTTTCTTTCACATTTATGGTACCCATTCCCGATTGCCAAATACCAACCTGCAGTTTTCGATACATGTCCAGATTTATTTGCTTAATGTCGTCTAACTGGCGCCTGAGAGAGACAATCGTGTCTTGTTTCTCATGTATGTCTTTCTCCAGCAGCTTCATAGCCATGTCGGACTCGGCTTTCAGAGACACTTGCAGCTTCAATTCTTTGTCCAACTCTGCGGAGCGCTTCTTCTCCTCCGCCAATTCGGCCGTCAGGGATTCGATGGTTGCCTTCTCAGATGAACTGTTCGAACTATTGTCACTCTGCATGGACTGCATCGAGGCAGCGTTGGCTAGGGAGTCTTTAAAAGTGGATGGAAACAATACTTGATACACGATTTAAACCCGAAGTTAGATTTACATACTCGACCCTATAGGCTGCTGACGCATGGCCTGATTTTCTGCCTGCAGAGCCAACAGACTGTTACGTGCGATTGCTAGGTCTTCTTTCATCAAAGCGTTTGTCGTGGTCAACGATTCTACTTTGGCTTGCAAATTGGCCACCGTTGCACTAAAAGGCAAGTACAACTCATTTCATATTACATTCTACAGAGAAGACTAAGTCAAAACTAACTTTAAATGCCTATTGAGTTCCTCGATATAGTTCTTCTGATCCAGTACCGCTATCATGTTGCCCTGCCCGTTTGCATCGATTGCTTGGTTATCTTCTGCATCGGCGGCCTCGGTACTCCTTGAGCTCGATCGTAGGTACAGAGAGAAGTCAATGACGCCCTGCTGCGAGTCGAGATCCTCTTCTTTGACACACAAATTGCAGTCGATCACATTCAGACCCACAAGTATTCCCATTATAACAACGATCTGTAAAAGTCGGCAAGGAGTTGACAAGCTTTTCGTACACTTTCTTTCTCGTCGACCCACCTCGTCACTCATCATGAGGGAATACGGTTCATAATACTCGTAGAGGGCATCCTCTCGGTGCTCGATCAGTGCTTGCAAATAATCGGCCAGTTTCTTCTGCATCAGAGCAATGCGAAGCCAGGCTCTGGCGCGGCCTATGTGAGTGCGCACGGTGGGTAAGTCGCGAACACTTGCGGTTATGTCTTGTGCCTCGGGGCAGTAGTTCTCCACGCTTTGCAGAAGATCCCATAGTTCCTTCCGCGGTCCCAAAAGACCCTTTTGTGAAACAAGTACTGATTTAGTTATTCGCAAAGAAAAGTCACGTCGCTGACAAACAAACCTTTTTGGGACGCAGCCCATGGCCGAGGACATGTTCGATCACAATGAAAAAATGCTGCAAGGGCAAGTGATCGGAGTCGAGCATGCGTCCATAACGCAGGGACTGCTCCAGAAGCTCTTTGACCACGAGCTTACAAATATTTACCAAATTACTACGCTCGATTTCGGCAGGTTCACGTGCTGAGAAAACATGATCAAATGTGGATGAAATGTCAATATTGTCTAACTGAATGTGTAATTGTAATTGCACTGTCTGTCTGTCCAGGCATAACAACAACAAAATAAATAACATTGTCGTTGCAAATAATAGAAATATAGAAATGATTTGAACTGAACAGACGTTATATTTTTCAGTCAAACACAGTGACGAGTATTTTTCACACATAAATAATATTACGAAAAATGAAAACATGTACGATTTTAATTCTCTTAACAATTCTGTGTCCGGGCGGTTGTCCCGTCTACGACTTCGATCTGAAGACCATCGAGCAGCCCAGCGAATTCAGCGACACATTGAAATTGCAAGCTGATTTGAACTCAGAGATGGAACAGGGCTTGTTGCAGATAAACCTGATGAAGGATCCGCATTACGGTGACGACCACCGGCTTGACAGCAGCCTTACCTCGGAAGAAACCGCGGTTGCCAATCTAAAGGGGACGGACTCAAAATCGATGCGTGCATGTCCTGAAGAACCGCCGGAGACCCCAGAAATAGTTGACTTCGTCGGAACGAATTTGTTCGATGGAAATAGAAGAAAGTGCTTTTCTACCGAAGACGTTGCTTTGCTAACAGCACGCAAGGACTTTGAGGTAGGTCGTGAACCTTGACCAAGATTGTAAATGTAAACGAATATGTTTCGTAGATGTTGATTCCGAAAGACTTGCCACAGTCTCTGCTTACCGATGAAATGGTGGGTGTTTTAATGGAATATTTCTACGGGGGCAACCAGGTGATTCAGCGGATGAGCGACGCGTGCTCGAAGAGACTGACGGAGAAGGCTTTCTACGACACTATGGGCGGCTATTTGAAGTATTACATGCTGCCAGTCACAAAGTTCTCCTTCTACGCGGGGCAGGTAGATCTGAAGACCGTTGAGAATGTTGTCGCCCTCTATCAGCAGTGCAAAACCTATCTGAATACCAACGGCAATGGATGGCGGGCGCCGATTGAAAACGTGCTAACCGAACTGAAAAGCGTCCAAATCGAACCGTTGAAAATCAACGAGAGCGACGGAGCGGACGGAGGCGAGGGAACCTCATGTTGCACGCGGCTAGACCTGACCTCGGTCAACAACGATGCAGAGGACGAGCAAATGATTGTGTCATTGCCCAAATTGGAGACCGAAGATAGCGATGGTTATTTGGGCAATATATGGTTGCCCTTCAAGCGGAAGCGCACGTTCAATCTCAGGTCCTCGAAGTCGGCGTTCATAGTTGTGAAGTTCTACGAGACCGTCACGCGATGTTATCAATTCCAGGCCATGTGCCAGGACTCGTATAATCACAAGTTTAAAGCCTGGATTTTGGAAAATATTCAAGTCCATCTTGCCGATGAACAATTCTATCCAGGACTAGGTGCTGTCCTCAGAATTTACGAAAACCTCAAGCGAGGCAAAAAGTCCGCGTTCATTAATGATGGATTCGGCAATGATTACGAGGGCGACCAGAACTCTGATAGTCAGGCTCAGCAGGAAAAGTTCAACGAGAAGCGACAAAAAACCGAAGCGTTCGTAAAGATCGAAAATAAATCGAAGCAGATGAAAGCGAAAAATAAAAATAGCTATAATTGGTTTGAGAAAATGTATGGCAAACATAGCAAACGTGGTAAGAACCATGATCAAGAAAGATTGGAAGACGATGACAGTGAATTCAGCGAAGACGATGAAGCCGATGATGATAAGGAAAAACTCACTTGTCCTGGGAATCCAGACACTGAGAAAGAAAAGAATGCACCTAAAAGCAAATGCCAGCAGAAGAACATCGAAAAGGAGGATTCAGATAAGGAGGAGAGGCCTGCATTCTATGACTTTTTTACTCAGCAAATGCTAATCAAATACTTGTGCTACATCGTCGTGGGCGTATTGCTCTTGCTGCTCTTAATACTACTTTGTGCACTTGCCAAAAAGAGTAAGCGAAGAGAGTGTAAGAATGCTCACTGCATCGATCTACCGCCACCAGGACCACCGAAACCACCAAAGCAGCGTCGAAACATTTGCGAACGTCTCAGGAAACTTCGAAAGACACCTAAAGCAGATGAGGAAATATTAGTCCAACCAGACAGCGCGTCCGTGTTGACACCAATAGGTAGTTGAATGCTGATTGCTTCTTGTTCGGCTCTTTAATAACTCCTTTAATTATAGGGCGCCGCGGATCTTCATCTACATCGTCAACTCTTGCATGTCAACCCCCAAAATGCATCCCTATATGCTCAAAGGCAACAAAGGCGATGCGTGACTCAGATGCAGCCGTCATCGAAACAACGTCAATGGAATACTCGTCATCTGAGCCGGAGGAGACTGTGAAAAAAAAGTCAAAGAAAGGAAAGTCGAAGGTGGTAACGATAGACGAGAAGAAGAATCAGCCTTTGGAGGCACCCCCGAAGAAGCGCTTCGGTATGAAATCGAAAAAGGATAACGACAAGCCGGAAACTAGCAAAGAAAATGGTAAAGCGCCACGAATCGGTTTACAGCGAAACAGCAAAGGGGACGCGGACGCAAAGAGTAATGTATATCAAGAAATATGGCATGCATATGATAAAATATATTGTTACGTTTTTATATTTCAGAATAAACAAAAAGAGCCCAAAGTTTCGCAGAAGGATAGACAGCAGTCGACCAGCTGGGAAACAATGTACGAAACATAGCTTAAGTAACGGATACAAGAGGGAATACAAGATTTTGCAAAATATTTTTTAACTATCTATTTTGTTCTTGGTTTATTTATATATAGAATTTTATTTTTCTATTGTATGGACGTATTGTCAAATATAAACTTCGCTATTTTGTAATGAACTTGCATTTAAGCTAGAGTTACTGCTGGTATACGTTGTTCATATAAAAAAATGGGCAGTAGTTCAGATGAGAACGAACTCAGCCGGGACATGCGTCTATTATTACGAACGCGAAGCATCAGGTGTGCGGAATGTTATATGCCACATACTATTGAAGGTCGATGAGTTAAACTGCTCGCATCTGAGGCACAATGTGTTCTATTTATTGGATAGAATTGATTGAGTGTTCGCTTGCACAGAATGGTTGTGCTTGACAGGCAAATCAAGGCACAACAATGTATAATACAATGGAATTACCGGTAGTGGATCAATTAAATTGTTGAACTGTTTCCGAAAATACAAATTGTAGAGCACGATTTTAGACCAAGGACCTATTGCAACGCAACTTAATATAACTGTGGTAAATCAGTATAAAAAAAGCAAATAAGTGAAAAAAGCAACCTACAGGCATTAGCCCATTCACCACCACCGACACCAAAGGGAGCAACTAAGCCGTGTTCTTCGTGTGCATGTCGTGTAAGCATGTGTTGGTATTTAGTGCCAGAAGCGGTTTCTTGTCCATCATTCAGACGACGACCAATTAAGTTTTGTGTTGCCAAAATACCATTATTGTCGTCGGTACCGTCCGCGGCCAAGGATGCGAATTTCTTATTTTTTTGAAAGGCATATCGCTGCGTGTGATAAGGTCCACTGCCCGAGGTGACTGCTGACGAGCCTGTTTTGTGCTGACTGACATCGATGTCCTGCAGCTCCTTCAGACACAGCCATTCGCCGTCGACAGAGACACGGAAGTTGCATAAATAGATGGTATCCTGCACGCCGCCGGCAATTTCCTCAGTGGTGTTTGCATGCGAAGCCTTCGGAAGCGAAATAGTGGTGGAGCCATGACTGGGGTTGTTGTTATGTTGTGTCAACGTCTGTTTCTTTTGCTTATTGCCCGTTGCAGTTACTGCCGCATTTGCATTCGTCACCGATTGTTGTTGCATTTTGTAGTTCTTATTGGAGCCCTTCAATTGCGTTGTGGAGGAGGCTGTGTTTCCTTTTATTATTTTGCTGCTGTTGTTGTTGTTATTTGTAGAATTTAGTGTCAGCTTATTGGTGTCTTCGACAAGGGAACGCATGTTATTTCAGCCAACTAGGCGAGCCACAAAACCTGGCATTCACTACCTCCACTTTCCAAATCCTGTTCCACGAAAGAGGAAATTTCAACAAAGTATTAGAACATTGCAGATGCTTCAGTGTTTATCGAATTTTTCACTCGATTTTGCGAAAAATCGAATCACACTCATACCTTATGAGCACTGGTTGGTGGTGGAAGCACCGAAATCAATCGTGGATAGCAACAAACGCAACTAAATTAAACAGAAGGCGTAAAACACGATGGATATGTTTCAGAAATACATCCAATTCATTGGAAAACTTCAAAAATTCAGTAATAACTTAGGTTTTTCTCCGATTAGTAGGAAATTTGCAGCTTTCGTTCGGTGTTGCGACGTTACTGAAGTTATACACAATTCGAAGTGAGTGTTTCATCCACACTTAGTCCTGCTCATGCTCCGCTCATGACATCGCCTTTATTTCTTTTTTGTTTCTCCCTGCGATGCCTTGTGGTGAATATTTGAGTGTTTCAGATCATAGAGCTATCCAGTTCCTAAGGCATTAATATTGATTTTTTCCAACTCACACTAGGCATGTTGGGGACAACCGTTGTTTCAGAAACTTCGAGCACGGTTCGTGGTGAATAGTTCGAATCGACTGTTGTGTACGTATACATTATAGGGGTTGCTAAGCCGTGGTGGTTTAAAGTTACTCGAATATGTTTATAATTCATGGCATTTTGACTACTTGTTGGAATTCACTGAGCATTGTCTCATTTTCTGTCTAATTAGAACTGACAGATTGACAGTTTTGAATTTTTAAATTTGTTTATTATTGACCAATCAAACAACGATTATGCATGCAAAAGATACTCTTTAAATGTAAAAATGACAGAAATAGTTAGATAACCGATTTTTTATACAAATGTTTGTTTTGTATTTGTGTATTTTGGTAGATTGACATGTATAATTATGACAAAAATAATAATATGTTCTAATGTTCTAATTATTTATGAAAAATTTAATCTGTACTCCGTAAATGACAATTGTAAGCATTTGTCTAAGTTCTTAACTAGTAATGTTGTTTTTACGATTTTCGATACTACTGTGTGGAACATTTGGCACGATACTCTTTTCAGATATGTTGTAAGGAAAAGTTAATTTTTTAAATTTCTAACGTCCAGATCCCATGAAGGGCTCAGTAGAGATATATAATTAATTTATGGAGCTCACCTGGCTTCCTCTTCTTCGGCGAACCAGCTTGCGATGAGACTGATGAAGCCTCGGAGGCCGAGCCCATCGTGCTTGTTCCTGTCACTGCACCGGATGCAGCCGCAGCTGCATTTGAAACAAATGAACTGATGTGAGATGAGATGCTTTCACTCCGACGGAAGGTGTCCCGCAGACGGTTCAAAGAAGATATGGAAGGTGAGTGAGGAAGAATATTGGAATAGTTATCGTCACTCTCCTGGCGGAGCAAGAGTTTTTGATCACTCATGGCACTTTGTTTTATTTTTCGCTATAAAAACATGCACTCAATAAAACACACTCTATAAAATATTCCAAAGATATTAACAAAACAATGAAATATAGTAAATATTGCAATGAATAAAAACGCCCGTCGTCACTTCACAAATTTGTTGTTCTTTGGTTTGACACATATTTTGACATCTCATATCATTTAATCAGTTCAGTTGCTTTAAAACTGTATATGTTGAAGTTTGCATTTTGGATGACAGATTTTCCGGATATCAAAAGGGTCAACTCGAATTTGTTCTACCCATCTTTGACCTTCCCCAGTAATGTTTGATTTACTTAACCATATTGTTTAATAATTTACCGTTTCTATATTTTATATTAGTATTTGGGTCTAAGAATTTAAAAAATTCATTGAACATAAAATATTTTCTTGATTTATATTGATAAATATACTATATAAGATATACTAATCATTCCTTCCAATTATTTAAAATTCTTAATTGGTAAGGAGAACGAACTAAAGATGGCGCAGTGACCACAAAAAATTCCCGCCTGTTTTAAAACTTTGACAGCGTGTGTTGTAATTTGCTTGTGTATTGCGGCAAATATTTCCTCAAACAATAAACTAACAACTGCATTTGGAAATTGCAGACAGTTGTGAAAATCGATCGTGAAAATTTAATTTTCTTTATAACATTTGAAATACAGCCTAAAAATGCCAGGAATCGCAACACTTTCTAGTGGAGTGCTTGAAGTAAGTATTGTGGAATTTAGGATTTTTAATGGTTTGGTTTCATTTAATGTTAATATGAAATCATAGAATATAATGAGCGGCGAAGAAGTGGAGAAACCAATCCTCCAGATTTTGGGTGCTAAAAAGATCACCGGTGGCGAGACAGAACGCTACCGTTTGCTGGTCTCAGATGGCAAATATTTCAACAGTCTTGCTATGCTGGCCACTCAGCTGAATCATTTGCACACTGAGGGGAAACTGGAGGAACACACAATCATACAAGTGGACAAATATATCACTTCAGTGGTTAACAAAACAGACACAGGAAAGTAAGTACACACTTAACATTTATTTTCGATGCAGTATAAAAAACTTGAACTATTTTAATATGTTAGGCGGGTTCTTATTATTCTTGAGTTAACCATTCTGAACCCAGGAGCACAAGTTGGTAAGAAGATTGGGTCTCCAATCACTTACACAGATGCAGGTCAAAAGCGAGAGACGAATTCTACTCCAGCAGCGTCTGCAGCTGGTCAGACTTCTAAAAATGCAAAGAAAGAGAATAAACCAACTCTTTACAATAACAATAACAACAACAATACAACCCTTAATCAGTCTATTAATTCGGGTCTTACGAATCCGATTTCAAGTCTTAGTCCCTACCACAACAAGTGGGTTATCAAGGCACGTGTCACCAACAAATCCCCGATTCGCACCTGGAGCAATGCCAAGGGCGAAGGCAAACTCTTCAGCATGGACCTGATGGACGAGTCTGGTGAAATACGCGCCACAGCGTTCAAGGAGCAGTGTGATAAGTTTTACGACATGATCGAAGTCGATCGTGTGTACTTCTTTTCTAAGTGCCAACTGAAACCGGCCAACAAGCAGTTTAGCACACTTAAAAATGATTACGAAATGACATTTACTGGAGATACTGTGGTCCAACCTTGCGAGGAGGATGACTCTGGCATCCCAGAGATAAAGTTCGACTTGGTGCCTATTTCTCAAATTGCTAGTATGGAAGCGAAAGCTGCTGTTGGTAGGTTTGAAAATAGTTAATTGATTAAGAGAATATTATACTAACAAATTACTTTCAGATACAATTGGCATTTGTAAAGAAGTAGGCGAGCTAATGACCTTCACATCGCGTACAACGAATAAGGAATTCAAAAAGCGTGAATTAACTTTGGTGGATTCCAGTAATGCTGCAGTAAGATTATTTGAAATATCTTATAAAGTGTTGACTCAAAACAATTTGCTTAAATCAGGTTAACCTCACACTTTGGGGAGACGAAGCGGTAAATTTCGACGGCCATGTTCAGCCAGTCATACTTGTTAAAGGAGCTAGGATCAACGAGTTTAATGGAGGCAAAAGTCTAAGCATGGGTAACGGCTCGGTCATGAAGATTAATCCCGACATTCCAGAAGGTCATAAATTGCGCGGCTGGTTTGACAACGGTGGCGGTGAAAATATTTCCACCATGGTTTCCGCAAGGTATATAACTTATTTACAATATAGTTTTATTTAATATATTGTTTCTGTGCTCCCATAGAACGGGTGGTGGCAACTTCAGTACTGATTGGATGAGTTTCTTCGAGGCACGCGCAAAGAACTTAGGTGCTGGTGACAAGGCCGACTACTTTCAGTGCAAAGCTGTTGTGCATGTCGTAAAGAGCCAAAACGCTTATTACAAAGCATGTCCCCAGGCCGAATGCAATAAAAAAGTTATCGACGAGAACAATGGTCACTATCGTTGCGAACGCTGCAATGCAGTCTTCCCAGATTTCAAATATAGACTTTTGGTTAATGTAAGTTTTAAGATTAAAGCATACAACTTACGGTTGTATCTCTATCTGTTTAAAAAGATTGGAACACCACATATCGTGTTATATTGGCGATTTACAAGAATCTAAATCTAAAAAACAAAAAAATAAAGTATACAAATTTTCTCAAATTTTAAAGCTACTAAAAGCTCGACTAACTAATCACATTCTTATCTAGGTTAAGAGATACGTATATTTTATTCCATATTTTCTTTGAAATATTTTTTTTTAAAGTAGGATTTTGATTTTTTTTTTTTATTTTTTTTTTTTCAAAATATTAAAACGGGCAGTCATGATACTTTCACAATTATCCGACCTTTATATTTTTATATGAATCCTATTAAATCCATTTATAAATTGGAGAATGTTTTTTGTTTTTCTATATTACTAAATTTGGGTTGCTGTATTAGAAGCTTTTATTTGGTTTTTGAAATTGAATAATTCAAAAAATGACCTTCAACACGTGAATATAGAGGAATTCCTCATATATAGGTTTTAATTTTTAAAGGATGAACTCTTCATACATCATTATTTAAAACTTCGTTAAATATAAAATTAACGAAAATGACTAGTACTACCATTATATAAGTATATTATTTCTGTTTCAAACTAAGTAGTTCACTAGTGACTCAATAAGTGAACTATTTATTTGAATTTTGATTTTTCTGAGATATCTAAATGTGCAATAAACTGGTTCCTAGTGATGATGAGAAAAAAACATACACAAATTATTGAAATAATTGATTATTTTAAGAATTAAATATTTCTATAATTTCTTCCTTAGATGAACATTGGAGACTGGACTTCGACTCGCTGGGTTACATGTTTCAGCGATATTGGAGAACAGTTGCTCAAACACACAGCACAAGAAATTGGTGAAGCAATGGATAGTGGTGCACCAAATGCCGAGGAAATTTTCTCTTCTATCAATTTCAATTCATATATTTTCAAATTGCGTTCCAAAGTTGAGATTTATGGAGTGAGTAATTATAATCGGGACACATACAGTCTTATACATAGCGTCTTATTTGACATACATTTTTTTCTTTAGGACATGCATCGCAACAAACTTACCGTGCAGTCTGCATCACCCATCAACTACAAAGAATATAACAAGTACCTCATAAATAACCTGAAGGAGTTGACTGGTATCAACAAAATTTAATTCATAAATGTACAACGTAGTCCTATAAGTCTTTTGTTTATTTGTTAATTGATATATTTACTCTTTATTTACTCCCTACCAATAAAATATTCTATATTATCGTTTCTAAAATGTATTTCTTATCTAATACAGAAATGGGAAGGATTTGGGTTTTATTTAGGAAATTTCGGGAAATATTTTTTCTAGATCACGAACGCATAATTCCTGGAATTAATTGGTGATGGTTTTTCATTCGCCGAATTAACTCATTTTTATTGCAGAATATAGGTAGTTGAGAATGTGGCAAAGAAATGTTGTGTAGAGCAAGGGTCGAGCCAGGCAAAGGATTGAATGCCATAGGCCTACCTGATGTACAAAAAAAGTCCATTATTCACTATCCCAGGAATGAACGCAGATCACGATCGTGAGTTTTCTCGCTATTTTTCCGAACGCGAAAAAAAACTATTTTCATCGGTTCATCATGATTTTCGGTGAATACCGCTCAGGATAAGAATTTGGTTTTATACACCATGCGGGCAAGGGAACATGCAGTCCATTTTGCAGTCCAGAAGAAATGGATCGCTAAAATTATTGGCCGCTGAATGTTTTTAACCCGCAACCAAGCTATTGAGAAAAAGTAAAATGAATCCTGCTCTTGATGTAGGATAGGATGTTTTTTTAACCCGCATCCAAGCTATTGAGAAAAAGTAAAATTAATCCTACTCTTGATTGAAAAAATTCCAAAAAAGTTTAATTAGCATACAAATATTTTTATTTCTTTTCTTTTCTATTCTAGACTATATGTGGTATTCCTTTATTTGATTATATTCTCGAAATTAATTAATTTTCACTTAAAATTCGTATTCAGTTATCTCATTTGTTGACTAGTATGTTTGTTATTTTATCCAATAAGTTGCTCTTTTTTATGCAATATTCATATGTAAAAATGTACAAAAAGCTAAACAAATATCTTTTAAAATTTCCATTTCGTGTATGTTCGGAAGTATGTATTTTATATTAATATGATAACTTTCAAAGTAACTATGTTATTTATTATGCGTTTAGATGTCTCGGTTGTGATTGATTTTTAACGATTGATTATTTATTGTGTGTATGTATATGAGTATTAAAACAATTGAGTTTAATGACTCCTTATAATTATTGCAATAGGCATTGACAATGGAAACAGAAATATTCATTAGATTTTCATATATTTCATACTTATCCGCTACTTTATTTGTAATCGATTTTAAACTTAACTTAATTATTAATATCCAGTTATCGCATTGAAAGCAAAATTAAATAACAAAATACTGCCAAGATCTTTCGATTTGAGCTACTTCATTTGATTTAACTCCATCTGTATTCGATTGAAATATCTAGTTTTAGTAACTTGTCGGTTGCACAATTCCCATTATATGTCCTCGTTTGGTGGTTTTAATCAATCGCTATTCTTGCTTACAATATTCTATTCCTGCTGGCTTAAGACCAAGATTCACAACATTCGTTATATGTAGTTAAATATCGGCTTCTACTAGTGTATTAAGAAAATTCAAAGATATTGGCACCGAAGCATGTTCGTAGAATGTCACATAAATAAATAAATAAACCTCGATTGATCCAACAAGACTCGCAAAAGATCAGATCTGAAGCTTGCTCGATTGTAATATCATTTCGAAATTGTGTAGGTAGAGTCCCAAAAAGGTTTACACAACGCGATTCTTTCGAAACTTTCGAAACGATTAATTTTTTTTTTTGGGCGAGGGTAAGGATCCTCTTCATCAACTCTCAAAAAAACTAACTATACTGCATGATTCCCATAAGAGGAAAAGTTGACCTTAATGCAATTGCTCAGCAAAGCCCAGATCCTGATGTATGTGTGAGTGTTGGCAGCATCGCTGATGGGATTGGCGGGCATGCGTTAGCGAATGTTGACGCATCGACGACTTCTGCGTCTGGACTGCATTGTGCTGCAGATCCTGCTGTGACGTTTGCTCGATGGAGAATGTCAGGCCGCAGGAGCAGTGCTCGATGCTGGAAGAAACGAAAGGCTCATGCGTTTTGATAGGCGATGTACAGCAGTCGCGCCTTTGCAGTTGCTGCGACTGATGATGATGATGGTGGTGAGAATGATGCTGTGGTGGCGTTTGTGACAATAGTAGAGTGGGTGGCGGTGATGGTGAGTCTTTGGGCGGCGGTGGTGACGGTGGCGGCGGATGGCAGCGACATATTGCAACTCAAAAAGTGCCGCCATCACCGGGACTATTGTTATCGACGACCGTATTGGATTTGGGCGAAACATAACCGTCACCAGTGGAGCCATTCTGATTATGATGATGATGGTGATTGTGACTGATGTTGTGGGAATGGTTGTGAACATGCGTTTGGTGGAGATCCTCTGGAGAGGAAGCGTCGTTCGGTGCGATGATATTCAACGACTTGGGTGGAATCGGCGGAGGCGGCGGCATGGGCAGGTCTTCCATGTCGAAAGAGTTGGCTGAGATCTCACGATGTCTGATATTCAAACCGTCGGCGAGGTTGTCCGCGTGGTCTGCCGCTCCATTCAACGACATTCGACAGTTGTCGCGATGCGTCGAGTTCGAGGACTCCTCGTTGAGATTGTTCAGTTGATTCAGCTCATTCGAGCTGGTGGTGGAAATCCCAGAGTCTCGGAAGTCATTGGGTGGATAGCAGACATTTATATGGTTCATGTCGGCACTGTTTGTCGTATGAGTCCCCGATTGATGATGATGGTGGTGGTTTTGTGTAAAGTGATCCGCTTCCGGGTCGTCGAAACTTATATCGACGACTGAGTACTTCTGCCCATGCTGTTGGTTCGGCTGCGGTTGTGGTTGCGGTTGCGATTGCGAACGTCTCGGCATGCTGGAGACCTGGGAATCAATGGACGAGGAGAAGTCGTTGAAGATGCCGGGATTCGAGGAACGTTTGTCCGGCGTTATGCCGCGTGGGGGCAGGGGTGGAGCACCTGGCGATCCAGGTGGATTTATATTCCTCTTTGGCGGCACCTCGGGGCTGTCTACTGAACCAACAAATCCAGTCGATTTGGGCCGATTTGGAACTGGAGGAGCTGGCTGCTGCTGCTGTTGGTCACGCGTGATCTCAGGTATGCTCAGGCTCTCTTTGCTCAGCATCTGGTAGGAGTTGTGCGTGGCAATGTAGCCTAGCGACAGGTTGCCTGCCTCCACTGGCCGAAGGGTGTCGCCGGGACGTGTGTAGATCTCGTCGTGCTCATAGACGCCGTACGAGTTGGAGGACGCCATTGGTCCCGCCGCCGCCGCCGAGTTGCTTCCCAGACTCATGGTCCGCTTCTCAGTAGGCAACGGAGGCAATGGAGTGTTCACAATGCTCTCCGAGTGCTGGCGCTTCAAACGCCCCAGGCCAGACAGGCTCTGCTTCAGCTGCGAGAACCGCTCGAGCAGGCGATTGTGCAACGGCTGCACCCCCGCAGGAGCCAACTGGCCGTGCAGCTCGAGGGCCTGCTCCAACACTTGGATTTGCTCTAAAATGAGCGCCTTCAGCTTTTGCACGTTGGCCTGCTGACCATGGCCCTGGGGCGATTTGAGGAACTGGTCTGTGAAGAAGGCCTCCTGATACTTGCTGATGCCACCCATGACATTGGCATCGATGATGCCCTGCAGCCGCATGGAGAATGGATTGATGTTCCTCTTCGGCTCGTTGCGGTACTGGACAATCAGGTCCCAGAGCTCCTTGCCGACATTGTTCATCGTCTCGCAGGCGAACTCGACGGGCGTGATCTCCTGCACCGACTTGTACTTCACCTCGAACCACCGCAGGATGCCGGGCAGCGGGCTGGCTATGTCCAGGGTGGTGCGCTCGATCCACAGCGACTTGAATTCGTTGTCCTTGTCGATGGGGCCCTTGTAGATGGGCCGATCGTAGATGAACCGGGTCACATCGTTGACCTGACCGAGAGTTGTGGTTAGTGGAAGGTCCAAAAGTTGGAAACATCCAAAGCATTTGTTACCTCGTAGAACCGCGCGATCTTCTCGGGCACCGGCACCATCGCCGTCTTCAGGGCTTGCGCGTCGCCCATGGGACGCACGTTGCTGATCTGTATGTACTGCTCCGGCGCGGACAGAATCGACGCGTCCGGGGGGCTGTTGTTCGTCAGGATCTGGGCGGTTGGAAACTCCGTCTGCAGGCGCTGGGTGAACGCCCCGATTCGCTCGTACTCCAGACCACGATACACGAATTGTTTGTTCTGGGGAATGGGCCAATGTATGAGGGGATAAACAAAACATCGAAAGCACTATAAAGCAGATAATGCTCACCCTGACAAACAGAGGAAATCCCATGCCGTAGAAGCCCACGCGGAAGTACTCGGGCTCCGGGCGCAGTTGGGTCAATATGTTTTGGAAGAACTTCGCTTCCAAGGTCAGGATCTCACTGAGCTTGTTGTAGTCGAAGCGGCGGGTCTCGTAGAGGAGGGCGAGCTCCTTGCACAGCGGGATCCCCTTCTCCCAGCACTTGCCCTTGTCGAAGTACTTCAGAATCTAGTGCGAAAGGCGATGTTTTATTGCATCATCAGTGGGAAGGGAAAAATGGTACCTCGTGGTACAGACGCTCCTTGCGCTGCCACTCCGGCTGTCCGACATTCTCGCTGGGAGCGAAACTCAACGACTCCCGGTCCCAGCTCAGCATGCTGGCGTATAGTTTCAACGTGAAGCCTGCTTCCGTGTAGTTCTCCGCCTGCAGATGCAAATCGTGCAGCTTGTAGATGTATCTGCGAACCGCGGAGGATGAGTAATTGCTATTTATGCTGCCGGGCCAAGATGCTGGACAGAACTCACCTCAAATACATCTCCTTGCGATTGATTTCGTTCTTGTAGAAATTCAGCAGATTCACGGTGCAGGACATGCGCTTGTCGCGGTTCTCCTCGCCCTGCATGACGCTGCGATAGTCCAGGAGGCGCTCCAGCAGCCGCGTCACCGACCCGATGAAAGCCGTGCCGGCCTCCTTCCAATTGGGGTTCTCGGTCTGTACTTTCTCCAGAAGGCTGCATGGAGGGGATGCAGTTGTTTTAAATAAACAATGGCACAGATTTAAAAATCCCAAGAACTGAATGCGGCAAACTAAATGCTTCCTCTACTGAACTATGCTACCGTCATGCAACTTTAGTAGCACGGTTCGAAATCATAGGATACACATAACAACAAAAGTAAATCGACTACAACTACTACAAATTACAAAGCTTCGTATGAGAAGTAATATGGACTTACACCAAGCTCAGATGTTCCCTGTAGTTATTGAACAATGGTATTGTATTAGACATGGTTTAGGCATGAATGATGCAACAAATAAACAATGGATGAGTTATTGGGTTAATAACGATGAAGTACACTTTTGACAAAGTTTATATGTATATAGACATAGAGAGCAGTTGTATCGTATTCGATATATGTATATACAAGATCACAGCTTGAATTTTACTCACATCGTGCTGAACAGCTCGCGATACTCGTCGTCGCCCTTGTTCTCGCTGATCAGCAGATCCAACTTGTCGATCAGTTCGCTCTCCACCAACCGGAACGAGCCCCGGGCGCTCTGCGAGAGAATGGGTTTAGCAACATGGCACAGGATGGGACTTCGGGAGTCGGTACCTGTTCGCACTGCATCATGTCGTAGAAGACGGTGAGAGTGGCCTTCCTGAGAGCCGGCTCGGGAACCAGGGTCACCTCCAGGAACGGACCGACCATCGAGGGAATGAAGTGGAGCTTCTGCTCGCCCAGCTGCGACCACATGCTGAGTATCTGGAAGCCCATCAGGACGCGCATATCTCCGTGTGAGTGCAGGATCTTCCGTCGTTTGGGCTCGCGGTACTGCTCCAGTTGCAGTGAGGGCTGCGTAAGGAAGGCCACGGCCAGACTGAAGTAGGACCACCACAGCTGCGAGTCGAACGAGAGCGGACCGAGGAAGCGGTAGACCAGAGGTTTGGCGAACTCTTCCAGGGCCTTGCGCAGCACGTCGTTGCTGGCTAGCTTCATGATCAGCCAGTCGGTGGGGAAGACAACCCAGTCCTGCGAGAGCAGCTCCTCGAAGACGACCAGCGAGTTGCTGAGGAAGTCCTTCAGATCGCGCGGATCCTTGTTGGGACTCAGCTCGTCCCAGAAGCGCTTGTAGTGCGTCTCGTCCAGCAACTGGAGCAGCCCCAGGAGGCAAGCAACCAGCTGCGGCAGCACCGAGTTGGCGCCGTCCATAATGATGATGATCGTCTTGATCAGAATGCCGAGGATGTTCTTGCACAGCGAGTCCAAGTCGTGCTGCAGCGTGTTGGTGACCTTGTCCTTCTGCTGGCGCTGGAGGTCGTACAGGTGGGAGAGGATTTCGGAGATGATGTCGGCGCAGAGACGCAGCTCGTCGCGCCGGCCGAGGTGCATGCGCAGGTGTTTACAGGCCACCGACAGGACGACGGTGCGGGAATCTGTGGACGGAACAAAGACAATTCAATCGCAGGGCCGCGACCACACGGGGTAGCAGTGGAAGAGAATTTACCGTCCTCGTGGAATAATTCGCCGGACACCAGGTCCTTGACGGCGTTCAGTTTGGCCTGAATGAGACGAATGGGGGCATCCCGGGGGATGGCATCGAGCATGTTGCGCGCCAGCATGCCCAGCTCCGGAGCGGGCAGGGTGTCCTTCAGCTGCTCGAGCACCACGCCGGTCGAGTTGAGCAGGGCCTCCTGCGTCGGGATGATCACGTCGTACGAGGGCACCGCCAGCATCCCATTCAGAGCGGTGAACAGCGAGTGCAGATCCCGCCGGAACGAGTCCTCGTACTGGCCGCCTGTGGCGCGCGCGAAGAGCTTCCGCGACTGGATCAGCAACTTGAAGATGTACTCGAGCGAGCCGAAGCACTTCTGGAAGGGGTCCGGGTGCTCGGCCTTCGTCATGAACACCGCCATGTGCTCGACCGACGTGATCAGGCCCTTGTAGACGAGGGCGGCCGCGAAGTGGTTCTCGATGTAGGCGTTCATCACGGGACGAAAGTGCTGGAACTTGTTGCTCTGCAGCAGGCTGAAGATGCTCACCAGGACGTGGAAGACCAGGCCCGAATACTGGGTGCTGTTGCCCTCCTCGTTGGAGAACATGGCGAAGAGGGCGTCGAGCACGTCCTGCAGGAACTTCACCAGCTCCTCGTCGTTCAGCCGCAACACGCCGGTCAGCGAGTCCTGGATGGTCTCGGGGTGGGCGCGCCACTGCAGCAGCGAGAGCAGGTCGGCGTTCTGGGTGAGCTTCGTCGAGCAGAGCAGCGACTTGATGACGAACACCTCCTTCGAGCTGCGATGGAAGACCGAGCTGCACTCGACTTTGGCGTGCGGGTCCTTCGGCTGGCACGGCAGCTTCAGGTAGTTGGCCGCCGACAGTTTGGCCGGGTCCTCGCACTTGTACACGAACAGCTCGTGCTGCCCGTCCGTCAGGGTCGCCCCGCTCGGGTCCATCAGCCGGGCGAAGCTGAAGCCGAACAACTTGGGGTCGGACTTCTCCCGCGTGGAGCAGTGCCGGAACTCGAAACGCACGTGGGCCGTCGAGAACTTGTCGATGGGCACGCTCAGGCGCAGCATCTCGTTCCAGCAGGGCGAGTTCTGGTGGTAGAGAATCATCGACTTGTAGACGTTCTGAGAGTCCATGCCCGAGGCGCCCCACAGGCACTCGGTGAGGACGGTGCCGGCGACGTCCAGGACGACCACGCTGACCAGGATGTTCTTGGCCGTGTTCTTTCCGCCACGCTCGAACTCGCCGCGCTCCAGCGTGATGAACATGTCGTTGCGCACGTCACCCGGCATGATCACGTCCGGGAAGCCCATCTTGCGCGTGATCGTCGTGCCCTGGAAGAGTAGCGGCTGCTCCTGGCGAGCCTGCCCCAGGCCGCCGTGCAGCAGCTTCATCGAGACGACGATGCCGTGGGTGTTCTGGTTGCCCGTGGTCACCGGCGAGAACTTGCCGTTGGACTTCTTGATGATCAGCTCGTGCAGCTGATGGAAATCCTTCTCTTCGCACTGGTAGATCTGGGGAAGCGACAAGCGGTGATCGATCAAGGGTCTACGAGGAATCAGCCCCTACTCACCTTGAAGTTGTACTCGCGCTCCTCCGACTCCACGGTGCTGTCGAAGTGACAGACTTCGTTGAGCGACAAAACGCCCACGCCGAAGGGTCGCCGGTAGGTGGCGCCGCCGCAGCAGCCGGTGCCCTTCTCCACCTTCTTCACCGACTCGGAGTGGATGATCTTGCCCACGCGCATCACCACCGCCACCAGGTAGAGGTCCTCGTTCAGGTCGGCCGCGCCTGCAAACCAGCGAACAGAAAACTATGTTCAATCCGACTCCCAACTCGGGGCAACCGATCCCTTACCCAGGTCCGTGAAGACCGTGCAGTTGCTGTGCAGCTTCTCGATGTAGTTGGAGAAGCCGTCCTTGGAAATCTTCACCAGGAACCGCTCCGAAAGCGCCTTCATGCGGGCCGGACTGCCGTCGTAGAGGAAGAAGTAGACCTCGGCGTCGTCGCCCCCGATGCGATGGCCGAAGTCGCGCATGCAGAAGTACAGATGGTGCGTGAGGATCTTGCGCTGGGTCTTGCGGCGCAGGGTACCGCGACTCTGTCGATGGAACGAAACCATTGACTTCGGGGCAAGGGACGTTTGGGGCCAGGGGAGACACAACTTACCGATGACGCCTTGGCATTGTCGGCGCTGGTCACGTGCACCTGGTAGAGGCCGACGATGCCGATGTTGTGCGGGTCCACGGCGTGTGGACCGACGCGCGGCACCAGGTCCAGACCGAGCTTACTGGAAAGGCACAGAAGAAGGGCGTTTCAATAAGGGATTTTCCTCTGCTAAGATCTGGAGAAGGGCATCTTTTGCGTCATGAGGGGACAGTTCTTCCTTCTGGTTATGAGCGGCAACCAACAAGTTGGAACTTGTTGCTATGGGCCAGACTCCATTCCAGACTTGCAAAAATGCCCCCAACACAAGAGAAAACCCCCACTCCTAAGAGAAGCTGAGGCCAGCAGATCGCGCCGACGTCGGTGACGCATACATTCAGAGAGTCGAGCCGAACCCAGTGCAAGGCTACCTCCAACGCCAGCCAGCATCGGGTCCACAGCCGTCAGACGGACGGCCTAGCATCGAATCGAGCCGACTGCGAAAGCGGCTGCCGATCTACGCCGTGCCGGCCCCCGACTTACGCAGAGACAGAGAGGCCGATAGTCTTGGCAACTCGGTCGGCTGCACCCGTCGCACACGGCCGTATGAGGCGCACCAGCCGCAGCATGTGACAAACGTTGTCCCTAACAAGACCCGATGGACGTCGGCAGTGGCGGCGGCGGCGGACGGGCAGGTTTGACCAGGTACGAGCTGCATGGAGTCCAGCACGTTCCGATCTCATGCGCAGCCCCTCGCCGCAGTGGGTCGGGGGGCCTGGCCGCCAGCACGACCGGACCATCAAATGTAACGAGTACCGAATTCGTGGTTCGCACTGCGGTGCAGTCGTCGTTGTTATTGCTCTTGTTTTTGTTGTTGTTGTTGTTGTGGGGCCTGTGTTGGTAATGGTGACGGTGATTCTCACGGACGCTTTCAATCTTAATTTGAGTTATGGCTTTGAGTTATTGCTCCATCTCACTCAACCACCGCCGCCACATAACTCACGGTATCACTCAAACTCGGTTTGCTCGGATCGAGTCGACAAGAGTCGCTCGGAGGGCTCCCAGCGACGCTGAGATCGCGAACAGGTTCGGGTTCGGGTTCGGGTTCTGCAGCCAACAGTCAGTTGATCGTCGTGGCGGTGTTGGTGTTATGTATTGGTGTTGGTGTTATGAGTTATTTCGTTCCCATTGAGCAGATGCAGACAGCGGGAATGCGAGAGCGAGAGAGGGGCGAGTGCGAGATAAAGACGGGGAGTTCACATAAGAAGGCACGAAATTCTGAAGCGGGCGAGGAAAGGATGGCCCGATCTTGTGTTCAGAAGTTGCACCGATCAGAGGACTTGCAATCGACTTGCAAGATCGAACCAACTGGAGCCTGGGACCTGTTGAATCATCTTCGTCTGACTCACGCCATTCGCCCTTGATTTGAATCTTTGCAGAAAGCGGTCGGCGTTTGGTTTCCGAAAAAATGCCATAAATGACACCGGCAAAAAATACTTTATGTACGCCCTGTCGAACCCGACCGACAGATAGACAGACAGATGGACAGACGACATCGCGCCCTGGTATTGCACACTGGAGTATCACCAGTCGCACATAAGCGGCCGTCGGGGCACGATCGAAACCCGTTTCATCGTATATAGCCAGGCCAAGAGCCGACTCCGTCCGAAACGCAGCGGAGCGGCAGCGGCGGAATTTCGAAAACCACCTCGTATTGAGCGTGGGCAAGAGAGAAATCGAGCGGTGAGAATCGCTAGCTCTGATTCCGATTCGAACTCACGCACACATCCATGGGAGGCCACTTGTAGGAGAGATAGATGAGCTCGGTGAAACAAAAGACTGCCTGAGCACCGATCGCGGACGGTAGTCGAGCAGCCAGCCAGCCAGCGAGCCGGAGAGTCCGACGGGCAGTCGAAAAGTAAACAGTAGCCGCTTGAGTAATGAACTCTTTAAGCCAGTTTTAATTAAGCACGAGTAGAACTTCAGTGTTTTGTCAAGTGTGCGAACGACAGCAGGTCAAGCGCTCGCTCTCAGCCACCGTTTTGTGGACTCTGCTGGAATCGCAGGTAGGTTGGGTTTCCAAAGACACTCAATGAAAACGGAGACGATGATGGTGGCGATGAGGACAGCTCAGGGCAGGGCAGGGCACGACTAGTTCGGGAAAAGTGTCGACTGTGCATTCGGACAATTTGAAGTCGGTAGCTTATAATAGATAATCATATTACGAGCACCGAGGAAATTCATGTGAAAGAAACTCAATTGGGTGAAATGGGCTGACAAAGGGAACCAACGAACGGTGGAATGAACAGAAGGAAGAGCCGAAGGAAAGGCCCGCAGAACCCTCTGAGGTGACGGCCATAGCTGCAACAACATTATTTACACTTCGATAACCAAAATAAATGTCTCTATAAGAGAGCCCTGCCTTCCTACCTCTCTCCCTTCCCTCGCAGTGACTTCGACTCCACGCTGCGGGAGGAGCCACAGGTTCTGACTGCGGATCCCACGATCTTGGAGAGGCACGAAGCACGAAGTACGAGAACGGAATCGGAGGTCGCGACGGACAAATAAAAGAAGGAGACGGCATTTCAAATGCGATTTCATTTTATGAGGAACGACGGCTCTCGCGGCGGGGTCCGGCGACAAACGCCGCGGATGACTCGACGACTCCGTGGCGAGCCGTGCCTGCTGCAGGCTGCAACACGCATGACAACAAGGGTCATGCAAATCGGACTCACTCGAATGCCGACGGTCGTCTATTTGAACGACCAGGCGAGGCGACGGTAACGGCTACGGCCACATCGGCATCGACAGACAGCGACAGAGACAGAGACAACGCAAACGACATCCACAAAGACGGCTTCTCGGCCCGACCCGGCCCGGCCCGGTGCTGGAAGCAGCCAAGCTTGATCTTAAATAAAATATATACGATCTGGTAGATAACGCCGGGGAGCCGGCCGTTTGGAGCATGGATCATGGAGAGTGAGGCGTGAAGAGAGAGAGAGAAAGAGAGAGAGAGAACGAGCTGGTTTCACGAAGCAATAAAATTTGTCAAGTTTTAGTGTCGAAAGAACGAAAAGCACCGCGAGCCAGACACGATCACGACCACGACCAGTTGAGGAAGAGAACGAACTTTACATACCGGGTGGATCTTTGCGACTTCACAGTTATATCGCGAGATAAGAATCGACATTTCCATGCAAACACAGGGCTGCCAGCGAAGGAGGGATTTGGAATTTATGATATACATAGGCGCTCGCAATGGTACCGGAGATCTCTCGCCCGAGGAGCCACGGCAGTTCCTTCTTCGCCATGATATTCAGCTCCAGTCAGACGCAATAAAAATAACAAACTTTTATAAGAGATTATGCGGCGAGTGTACACAATAGTCCGTCTCCGTCGCTCGCCAGTTGACCTCTCCCTGTCGCCGTTGCTGTCTCTGTCCCGCTCACACGCTCCTGCCGTCGAAGTTGAAATCGCCTGGAATTCCCTATCGTCCGCCTGTGTACATATAGGAAAACACGATATCGCTTTTGAGACTGTGTGTCCGGCGTTCATCAGCTGAACGGCCGAGGGCCGAGAGAGAGAGGGAGAGAGGGGGAAGAACCGCGCGATCCGTACTCTGGTACAATGACAATCATCATTAGAGAACATTCGATCCGCCAACTCGGTAAGAGCGGGTTCCCAAGAGCCATTATGTTGTCGACTTGAGCCTTACCTGTTGAGCAGGATACACTCAACAAAAGAAACGCCAAGACCTCAACCACGAGTAGGCCGTTTCGAAAAGGATAGATGATGGAAAGTCCTCTGATTGAGCAATTCACAAAGTCTAGAAGACGAAAAATAATACTAGCGTTTCGTCCAGTGTACTCCATACCAATGCACACGGTAAATGCAAATACGTGTTTTAGATCAATCATCGACGTTAAATGATCCTTCGTTAGCGCGCAAGCCGCATCCAGTTTGAGTTCGATGCTTCTCTACCTAGCATAGAGTCTGTCGATCGTGTGCTAAAACTTTAGGTAGCAACTAGCAACAGGCCTAGTCACATGGCACGGGCAGAGAGACAGAGAGAGACACAAAGAGAGAGGAAGAAGGACGAGGATCAGAAGGATCAAAAAACGCATGACTGCGCATACAGGGGGAGACAGAGCTAGGTTCGCTCTCGGAACGACTGAAGTGAGATATAGCAAGTGGCTGGGAGAGAGAGCGAAAAGAGAGACTCATGAATTCTCTCACGCGTACCGGGTCCAACCGTGAACGCCGGGAGAGAGAGAACGCGCCCGATGACTTGGCGATACGACTCGAAGAGGCCGAGTTGAGTCGAGTCGCGTTAAATCGAGTTGAGGCGGGTTGAGTCGAGTGGGCCGGGTTCGGAGAGCCGCAGTACGCGACCCCAGTCACCAGTACGTTTCGAAACATCGGTAGAACTGGCAGCAGCAGCGGCAGAGACCAGCAGCAGCAGCGCCACCACCACCACCACTATCACCAAGAGCAGCGGCAACACCACCACCAGAAGCAACAACAATTGCAGTGCCTGTGCAATTTAGTGCTTGGTGCTGTTGTTGTTGTCGTCGTCATCGTCATCGCTGAATTGTTTATTCCAAACGCCAGGCAGCCAGCGGACTGACGGGAAGCTGTACAGCACGCCTGGCCACTGGAAGCTGGGTTCGGGACCGCGTCTGCCTGTGAGTGTGTAAAAACTAGAAGCGGAACTCGGTTCAAGCGCGCCGCTGTTTTCATGGATCGCGCTATTGCAAACAATAGAAAACCATAACAGCAAAAACAACCATAAATAAAACAGAAAACGTAAAATACCAACAGAAAGGTGAGCAAGAGAGCGAAACGTAGGGATCGACTCGGATCGGATCGGTTCGGTTTAGTTCGAATCGAATGCGAGAGGTGACAAAATCTAAATCTGTGGCTTTTGTAAAGCCAGAAACTGACGTGAGTTAGCGTTCCTCTTGAGTACAAAAGGAAGCCAGATAATCAAATTCAATGAACAAAAAAAAAAAAAAAATAAAAAATAGAGATAGAAGTGCAAAGATAATGGAAGAGTTGGCGAAAGAAAGGATAAATGCGATGGGAATGTGTCTCGTTGAGTCGAGCGCTCGAAATGAAATGAAAAGAAATCTGGAAGAAAGAGGGAAAGAGCATACATAAAACAAACTCGAGAGAAAAAAGAAAACAAAACCAAGACTCGAAAACTACAAAAAATGCCAAGAAAGTCACCAGCGCCGTCGATGAAATACCTTAAAACCAGTTTCAAGAAATCTCCATTCGATGCGTGTTGTTGGCTGCCCCCGAGGCACGAAGCCAGCCAGTGAGTCCACGATGTGTGGCAGGGAACAACAACAGCAACAAAAGTAACAGCAACAGCGAAAAAGCATAATAAATAAAACAACATGAAAACGAAGAGTCCACCAACAAACAAGAAGGGCAGCAGAATGTCGATGAGGAACAGAGGGATGGGGGGGAGGAACACAGAGTCCAAGGAACAGAGTCGGGTTGGAATGAAACACGGTTTCCGAACAGAACTCCGAAAGAACGAACGGACGGAGTTCGAAGCTGAGTTTCAAGTACGCGCACAACCGAGTGCGAGCGAGACAACCGTAGGTGTTGTATATCGCAGCACCAACCAACTCGCCATTCTCCGGGGAAATGTAGCGTTTTTGAAATGAGCTATGCATGTCCGTAGAAGTCCCTGAAGACGGAGAAGTATTTGGGAAAAACTCGATTTTACAAATTTTCCAACACCGTATCACAGAGATATCGTTATCATGCAAACACACCCATTAGTTGTACCACGATCGGTACCTTCAATTTAATTTATCAGCACCGCGGAGACTCCCTCGCTCGGCAACTGGGGATTCGTTTACCTGTAGTCATGTTTTTATGGGACTCAGACGAACGATCGACCGAGAGACAGGCAAATAGACAGACTGCTAGGCAGCTGCAAATATTTGCAAACTCCATGGTTTCCGAGGAAATTTGTAACATTTGTAACAAGAAGGTCATCGATATCTACTGCGTGTGTAAACTCAAGGGATTCGAGCTGATGAAACACTTGCCGTCTTGTCGAATCCCACTCAATGCCATCTACTCATCCCATCTACCGGTGGTAACAACAACGCTTCTCGCATTCATTCACTCGCCCCTCGAAGCCTCCAAATGACACTCCACGCTGAGTTCAAGAGACTTCGCCGAGCGTGGAGATGATGACGATGGGGAGGCAGTTGATGAAGACGATAAGAGACGGGTGGCGTCGATAGACGACGATAGAGAAACGAAGGAAGTTCCAATTCTTGTTAATTGCTTAAGCTGCGCGTGAAGGAGCGCGAGTTCATGATTAAGAATTAATCTGTGTTTATTGTTTTGAAACTGGGCTGAGCCAACGACGATGTCGTCACAGGAGACTTATCTCGAGACGGCCGGCCAACATTACAGAACATGAAACAAGAGCACGAATGAGACATCGGCACTTAAATGAGACGGCAGCACTTGTTATTCGAACGTAGCCGTTGGCGGACATCCGCGATTCGAGTGATTCGGTTCAGTCACAAAACATATGTTGCGCGAAAAGATTGTGATTGTTTCTAACGTTCGCCCTTTTCGTTTGCTTTCAGCCGATCACTGCTTTGAGAAGACATTAGACTAGAGCTAGAGCCAGGGTCGGGAAGAACTACACCAAGATGGCCGTGTTTGGGATGGTCTCGGCCGTCTCCGGCTTCGTGAAGATTCGCTATCTCTTGGATAAGGCCATCATCGACAACATGGTCTTCCGGTGCCATTACAGAATAACGACTGCGATCCTGTTTGTCTGCTGTATCATTGTAACAGCCAACAATCTAATTGGTAAGTAAAAGACCTCAATACGACAGGCCATTAACGCCTCCAGCCTAAACGGTTAAACAGGGCCTAAACGCCAGCTAACTTCCCTTTATGCTCGGCTATTGTTCAACAAGTGTTAACCATGTACTTTCACCCGACTTCGACTTCGACATGGTCGTGTGTTGTCGGTTGCATGCATGCATTTTTGAAACCCATTGTCGCCTGGGTTCTAATTTTCGACGCACGATCAGTCCGAGGTGCTAAGTCGGCGTTTAACCGAGTCTTCTGTGAACACTTAATGCAGAAGACACTTTGTGACCACGCCTCAAATAGACCAGGGAATGCACTAAGTTCGAGCCCGAGTGCAATGACATGTGCGGTGTGGTTTCGATCGCCGAGCATGGTTTGCATGACGGCCTAAACCGCGCTTGTCAGCTCCGGTTCGATTCGGGTGAAACCTGAATCACTGGCGTGATTCACCACACCCCGGTCTAGCTTTTCAACTCTTCAAGTCTTGAAGACCGCAAACACCTTGATCAGCGGGGAGCTGATCGATCTGGTCGATGATGGTCGGCGATAGATCGCTCGATCGGGCCGCTAACTCGGAGCTAAGCCGCACGAATTGGAACGAGTGTCAAGCGGCGCGTGGGAAAGCGAAAACAATGTGTGGCAAACAAAGTGTTAACTCGACCGGGAAGAAGCGAGCCTGCGGTGGGGTGGTGGGGGGCGATGCCTGGGGAGCCAAGTAATTAGGTAGCTGATGGACGAATGAATGAATGTATGTAATTGCTATTGAAAAAGTTGCCCAAGAGCCATCGCCTTGCCGCCATCGCCATCATCACGATAACGAGCTACACTCGTATTTTCGGGCCAACGAATCCGTGAATGAGGCGGCGAAGGGGGGCGTGGTCGCAAGGTAGAAGTCGCAGACGAAGTCAAAGTGGAAGTCGAAGTGGAAGAGCAACAAGAAGAGAGGGAAAGGGCGAGACAGATAGAGAGACTTTTCTCAAGAATTCTATTGTTTGCGGTTGGAGCCGGGTTCAGCGCGCGTTGACACTCCTTAATTTGAGGCTAGGTCGAGGGAGCGCCGCGGGGAAGTCGACGAACTGAGTCGTTCGAGAACTGGATTTGAACAAGACGAAGAACAACAACAACAACAATAATAGCCAAACACATTGAAAAGAAAACCCCTCTATGGAGGCCAAACAAGACAAGTGCACACTTCAGTGTTCCTCGGCTTTATCTCGACAAACGTTCTAAATTTGTTTAAACTTGTTGCCGTGGTTGATGATGATGTTGTTGTTGTTGATGTTGATGTTCTGGCACTGTTGTTATTTTTATTGTTGTTGTTGTGTGTGGATTGCTCGCTTCATTACATTTAAGTACTTGAAATATTAAAATACACCCACTGTTACAACAATCATAATGGGAATAGAAAACTACAATAACTACAACAACGTAGAAGTGGACGGAATGACGAACAACGACGGCGACGGCTCGTTGCTCGTCTCCACGGGTCAAACTCATGCGCTTAGACAGTGGCAGACGGCGAGAGACAAAGCGAGGGAGGGAGAGAGAGAGAGAGGTGGATAACGACTGAGCTGTCTGGACTCTGGACAGCCGACGTGCGGGTGGAATGACAGAGGCGGCGACGGAAAATTACATAAAGTCCGGAAAACTCATTTGAATGCGAAAACCTTTAAAGCTAAATGAAATGAATGTATCCACTGCGCCCATGGGGCAGTGGATTCGTTTCAATTCCAACCGATTGGCGCATAACCTTTACATAACGAACGCGAGAGATGCAAGTGGTTCTGACTGGACAATGTTCTCCAATCTCTATTTCCAGGTGATCCCATCTCCTGCATTAACGATGGTTCGATTCCCATGCACGTGATCAACACCTTCTGCTGGATCACATACACGTTCACGATTCCGGGCCAGCAGCATCGACAAATCGGCACCGAGGTCGCCAGCCACGGTCTGGGCAACGAGTTCGGCCAGGAGAAACGCTACCACAGCTACTACCAGTGGGTGCCGTTCGTGCTCTTTTTCCAGGTGAGTGGCCGAGGGCCGACTAACATCACTTCCCATGGCAGGAAATTCAATTGAATGATATTTTTTTCCTGGACAGGGCCTGATGTTCTACGTGCCGCATTGGATCTGGAAGAACCTGGAGGATGGGAAGATGCGCATGATCACCGAGGGCCTGCGCGGCATGGTCGTCGTGCCCGAGGACTATCGGAAGGACCGGCAGAACCGCATCATCAAATACCTGTTGGCCAGCATGAACTCGCACAACGGCTACTCCTTCGGCTACTTCTTCTGCGAGGCGTTGAACTTCGTCAATGTGATTGTGAACATCTTCATGGTGGACAAGTTCCTGGGCGGCGCCTTCATGACATACGGCACCGACGTGATCAAGTTCTCGAACATGGACCAGGAGCGACGTTTCGATCCCATGATCGAGATCTTTCCGCGGCTCACCAAATGCACATTCCACAAATTCGGCCCCGGCGGTTCACCACAGCGACACGACACCCTCTGCGTCCTGGCTCTGAACATACTCAACGAGAAGATCTACATCTTCCTCTGGTAAGTGAAGATTCATCGATTTCTTTCGATATTTCGATCGAGTGTTAATGGATGGTTTTTCGATCTATTACAGGTTCTGGTTCATAATTTTGTCCGTGATCTCCGGCGTTGCTCTGCTCTACTCCCTCGTCGTGGTCATGATGCCGACCACACGCGAAACCATCATCAAGCGCACCTACCGCATGGGCCAGAGCAAGGACATCCAGGGACTGGTCCGCCGTCTCGACGTGAGTCATCCAGAGTTCAGTTGAAGACCAGACCACTTATTGATTTTCCTTTCATTTCCCCCAGATCGGTGACTTTTTGCTGCTGCACCTCCTCGGCCAGAACGTGAACACGAAGTCCTACTGCGAAATGGTGCAGGAACTGTGCAACTTGCTGGGAAACTCCCGGACGCCGTCCGCCCCGTCGACGCTAGAGATGCACCCGATCTACCCGCAGGTGGACAGCTTCGGAAAGGAGACCGAGACATAGAGTGTTCGAGGACACGGTTGATTTGGAAGCGTGTGTTTTATTTTTTTTTTTTCAAAGCAACAAATGATTTCTCAAATACTTTATTTTAATTTTTATAACCTAACAATTTTTAGCCATTAGTCTTTTAATGAATGTCAATTAGAATCGAAATTAAATGTGCTTCATTCGCAACTTCAGTCCGAGTTGTGACTCCTAAGTTAGAATTCCAATAACAATAACAAGAGCAACAACACCAACAACCACACTAGCAAGAAACAAGCTCACAGGACATCGGACAAGTGCTTGCTTTGTAAACCGATTAAGTTTAAGACTGGATGTGTTTTCGGAATGACTTTAGATAGAAATATAACGTTAGCAGAACGTTGCCAAATTTATAGCCAATCAATAAAAATTATTGAATTGATTTTAATTATCGAAATGTTGAAATGAATTGATGAATCAAGTGCGAAACTTCAAATTCTGCTTGTGGTCCGTGCAATTTACAAATGCAACAATTGCAACACCATAAATACCAACATAAATATTGTAACGAATTTACCAGTTAAGTCCACCCACCTTCTTCCGGTACCCTAATCATTTTAATTCAATGGAAATATTTCGTCACTGCGACGACCGGGGAACCATATGCGATTCTTCGTGACATTTCGGGAGTTCGTCAATTGTGACAGCGACCCAAGGTGACCGAACCGAACCTTACCGAACCGAACCGCACGGGTTTCGGTCGGTATTCACGTGCTCATATTTAACAACCCACATACACACACACGAAGACCCCACCCAATTGAAATCCCATGACGAATTCAGTGTACTTTCAATATCTTTCAATGTCTCATACAATAAGAAATTTTAAAAATTATGCAAGAGCATAGCAAATACCATATTAAAATTATATGAATATCTCTGTCTAGTTAAGATAAATTTTAGAAATTTGTTTATAAAAAGTATTGTGATTATAATAGAAAACCATCTTTAAATAAATTTTGTCTATTTTATAAAACTCTCTCTGGGTTTCAACTGGTCAGAGGCTCTAGGGGGTTAGGGGCTAGTTATAATCCTCCATAATTAAAAATTAATCGTCACTCACCGATTTCCCCAGTCGATCTTGGACACGACCATCATCTGTAGCTCCAGAGTCTGGTCCTGCGTCAGGGTGGCTCCCAGAAGCTCGCGCCTGCTCTCCAGTATCGAGTACATCACCTTGCGCAGCGTGTTGAATTTGTAGGTCTCGCGATCCTGACGAAAATCCATTGATTAATCGAGTAATTCGTGAAATGTGAATGAAGTGAAAAGGAAGTAATTGGATATTTACCACATAGAGCTTCTTCCATATTTCGGACCACTCGCGCAGCACTTGGGTGCACTCGGCGACGACGGGGTCCGTTTTCGAGAGGTCCTTCAGGTGAATGTAAGTCTTGGGAAAGAGACCCACCGCCCGGGACTTGCGGGGGCACGTGCCGCGGTACCAACGGTCGCACTCCTCGAGTATCTCCACGGAGTCGCCGACATCCAGAGGCAGGCCGTAGCGCACCTCGCCGTGCCAGTTGTGGATGGCTGCAAACGGGAAGGAGACCACGAATGAATTGTGTGGAAGATGATCATTGATGAAAATAGACGAGAACTCCGGGGGTGAGGAGGTGTGGGTGTAGCGGGGCGCAGGGACGGGGCATCGGGAATCGATCGAGACCGGGATTAAGAGGGCTTTCCGGGGATTGGATCAATGGCAATAGTGGCATTGAACACTCCAGTTCTGTGTGGTAAAAATAGAAACCCAATCGCTCCGCTCCTAACCGCCACGACGTCGGACTGGTTCATTACCATTTGATCCAGACAAATGTTTAGCGGAAGCAATGAAAGGGGTCCACGGGAGCGATCGCTGCCAATTGAGAATATGGGAATAAATATGTGTTTTAATTGTTTTTCGAAGAGGCCACTTCTGAGGCCAGCTGAGACATCAAAGCTAGCACTGGCAGCATAGGAGGCTGCAATAAAACTGCAACTATCGACGGCGCTCCAAACAAAGCCGGTGCATTCATCACCCTGAACACAAATCAATATTGGACACTAAAGCGCAAAAGGGAAAAACGTCGAGGCAAACCGAGGCAGCGAAAAAGCATTGGATGGATTATGTGAGTGCGAGAAGGATACAAATACAGGAGACGAACAACAGGAATAAATCTCGCCGAGACTTCGACAAAGTGTTGCAAATTATGAATTCAAAGCACATTCACGCATGTTGAAAACACAAACGAAGCAAGTGAAACGGAAAATGTTGAAAAAACATAAAACAATGAAATAAAAGAGATGGAGAAAAAACCAAGAACACAGAAACAGAAACCAACTATTTTATGGAATATGGAGGAGTGACAGAGAGGACGACGAGAGGGAAGAATGATAAAAGTATAAAACCAAAGAGAAAAATACGGTAATAAAAATGAAGAAAATAAAACATGACTTCCTGTTTTGGAAGCCTGCCCTGCCTCTGTCGCTGTCTCTGTATCCGTCTCCTCGGTCTCTGCCTCGCCTTGTGACTAACTGACTGGCTGCCTCTGCCTGCCTGCCCGCCTTTGTCCGCTTGCCGTTTGTCTTGTTCGCATTTTATCAACGCTCATGCACTTTCCGCGAAGGCACCGAGCAGTGGCGCCGACGCGGGCTCGAGGGGGCCACAGGCGAGGCTCGCCGGCCACAGCCCACAAGCATCTCCAGGAACCACAACTCCCTCGCTCGATCTGAGTACGCGGCGTCAATGTACGACGCTTACGGAAGGACAGGCGGAAGGACGGACGAATGAACGGAGAGACAGACAGCCAGAAAGGCAGACCGACCGCTGGACGGACTGAATTTAATAATGTGCACTTGACTTGGTGCAGCTTCAATGACGACCGATAGTCGACCGTTGAGACGGGTCGAGCCTCGGCGCGCGGGGTGTGCGCCGAAGTTCCAAATTAGACCCCAATTTAAACGCGCCCAGGGCCTGGTGTCCGTCTGTCTCTCTGTCCAGAGCCCGGACGAAGGGGTAGCCAGCAAAGTGTCATCAATGAACAGACCAGAGGCGCGTTATTGATTGGTGGTCGGAGCGCAGTCAACCAGCTAGTTGACCAACCGGAAGCACCAAAGTGGAACACGACGATAAGCCACAGAGTCCCACCGAGTCGGGGATCTCGATAATTTCGATTGAGAAACTCCTCGAAATGGCACGAGTTTTGTTTTGTATTTGTGTGGGCGTTTATGGATTATGCGGCCCCACCTCAACCTCGACCGCCTTCGCCCACTGGTCATTGGCCAACACAACCTGTTGCCAAACACGGCCGGAAACCAAGCACAACTTCCGTTTTTCTTCCGTCTCCGTCCTCCTCCTTCTTCCTACCAGACTTTTCGGTTCACGGGTTTCTGTTCTGCAAATCGGACACAAAATGGTTTGACTTTGGATATGACGTGATATTTTCCTACGGCACCAGAACGAAATAGAACGACTGGCGTGGAGCTCTTTTGTGTGCCCTTAGAAGCTCGCATTTTAAAACCTTCCCACCGACTGGACGCCCTTCTCCGTGGTTGACGTTCGCATGTGTAGAGAACAAAAACGAAAATCCCCAAGCAACTTCAGAATTTCCACACGAAGCCGAACATAGTCGGTGTTGGAGCGAAAACTCCTCTAAATAGGTCAGTCACATTTATCTCCCTCCCAAGTGCACGACGACGACGCTCCAGAGAATTCATAACATTTTAATGAGCATTTAGCGAGAGTCACACACGCAAACCAACGTTTTTGAATAAAATAATAAACACAAGACAAAAGCACGAAAAAAACGGAAATCGTATTGTGAAATGTCTCGGAGTCCGGGCTTTTCACGACGACGACGATGGCGATTGCTATTTCCACAAGCGACAAGGAGGGAAAATATATATGAATGCATATAGAGGGATGGAGTACAAGGAGAGCCGACCTGGGAGGAATTCGCATGAAAAATATGCAAACATAACACTCCATTATATGGATACACGGTGGGAGCGATATAAGAAAAAGCACATTAAATTTTCCGTCCGTTGGCTTAAAAAAGGAGTACTTGTGCGTGAGTTACGGAGGCGACTCCCAGAGATATGAGAAATACCATCATGCCGTCAGCTCAAAGACATATGCGTTAACGTAGTGTCAGGTGTTTTTTGAATTCCGAAACCCCTCAGTTCCTGTCCCAAGCCGAACTTCCTCCGTGATCAGATAGTGCGTTATGGTAGGGCTTCTTCCGGTTTTCCAGAAATCTCAGCGGAACCTTGCACACATCCCCTTCCCTCCCCGCACGAACTGACGTGTCCAGCATAAAACTACGTTGCAACAACAACAACACCACATCAGGCATAATAACTTTTATGAAAATGTCGTAAAAACCAATTTGAAATTAAATGGAATTAAAAGAGCGATGAAAGAGAACGGCAAAATATATGACGAGGGGACAAACAAAGGGAGGGAACGAGAGAGACAGACACAAACTGCGGGAGAAGGAGAGGGAGGGAGAGAACCGTAACTCACATTTGACCCGAAATGAAGTCGCCGCATGACCGTGTGCGTGGTGCATGTGTGTGAGTGAAAGACATAAATTAGAATGAAGATTTCCGACAAGGGACACAAAGGCTTCTCGTAAACAAATGAAGAGTGGATAAAGTGCGACAGAGAGGGAGAGAGTGAGAGGGAAGTGTTTTGGGGTCGTTCTAGGGTGAAAACATGAAGTGGAAACACAGCCCAGACTGCGAAGACGAGTAGGTTCAACTAATTAGGTTAATTAAAAATAATAATTGCGTTCCGTACACATTTCAACGTTATCGTCTCACTTTCACCAGGGTTTTATGGGTTTTAAAACACTTCAACGCCTCATCAGATTTATGAAGGTCATAAACAGGAGTCGTCGTTAGTCGCATTCTATGTTGGAGCCAGTCTATATGCCGTCTCCACTGGGGGTGAACCACCCTCAGCCAGATGCAAATGTGGACTTTCGTATTTATTGAACGTATTAGTATTACGTTACAGGCCCGATTGATGTTAACAGAGATAATTGTGCGGAGGTGACGCCGAGGGTTGGTCGATTTCTACCCCGGCTAATCGACCTAATTATGCCGATTTCATATATCGTATTTCACGGGGCATTAGGCGGCGGACACAAGTGTATTTGCGTTTCTAACGACAGCATTTTCAATATTTCCCTCACTTAAACAAAACAAAACCAGTTGCAGTTTAAGGGCACGAGAACACGTAATTCAGAAGCGAACACTACGAATACGGAAGGGCAGTGTGGGGACTGGGAACGCTGCTGGTGCTCGTGCTCCTGCTCCAGAAGAGCTCGCATTAATTTCGATCACCAGACCAGCAGTCGGCGCTGCCGTCGCGAACTCCGCCGTACGGTTATTCCGGTTACTCCCCACTTGCCCGAGTCCTCGAATCGGCGGCACGTTTCTCAATTTCATCAATTGGCATTTGAGAAAGTATTTCGGAGGAGGAGACGCAGAAGCAGAAGTGGCGGAGGTCGGTCTTTCATTACTTGGCGGGTTCATCCGGTGTGAGTAAGTCGTAGTAGTACATACTATATACCATATATTTTGATATGCAAACGAGCGACGTGCACATTTATGTATATCATTCTATACAACTATCGGATTTATAACTGATCGCAGCACTTCTTACATTCAAATAAAGCTCGGCTTGGCCACGTCCGGCGGCAGCGAGCCACGAGAACGAGAACCAAGTGCCAGGAACCCACTCCACGGAGTAGAGAAGGGAGGCCGTGTCGGGAATATCAAGCAACTCAATCAATTGGACATTAAACAAACCTAATAACAATGATGATGAATTAGTAATTTGAGGAGATATGATGGAAGCGCCAAAGTCGGTGCCCGAGACGGGAAGGCGCTGGTATTTCGAAAACCGCAAACGCCTGCAGAAATCTATTAAGGATCGATATAAAATCAGCGCCCATTGATGTCGACAAACGACCTTATGCCAATCGGGGAATGGCGACAGTACACACGAAATACGCGTTGATTTATGATGATTACGACAAAAAGGCCATCGAGTCCGGGGGTTTGGGTTGAAGCCATTTGGGAAGCGACTCTTCTTCCTGCTTTTTAAACACGATTAAATGCATTACCATTTATTCACAATCGCTTCCCGAATACACCCCGGTGGAAGCGGCCAACCCCATCCCTGTTGTACTTCATCAACTCGAGCCGCGGAATTTCCCAATGACTAACGTCCGCAGGGGTTGCTGTCCGCGTCCCAATGGCACCAACTGCAACAACAGCGACGGCGACGGCGACGACGATGCCGCGCCAGCAATTCACTTCGCTTCACTTGACAGGGTCTGTCTTTCCATCCTCGCGGTCGTCGTCCGTCTGTCCGCCGAAACAATTGAAAATAAAAATCAACTTAATTTCAAAATTAATGCAATTGAACAATGAACCAAGCAGGAGGAGGACACGAGAAGAGTGCAATCGGGAATCGCTTCGACATGATTTGGCTCGACTGCGAGAGTGTGCGAATTTCCACGTCAAAAGTTCTCCAGCAAAGGACGAAGACGAAGGACGAGGCCAACCACCACAATCGGCAGACTCACCACTAATCATCGCTTCAGGCCAGCACGCCAGAAGCTCAACGTAGGCAACGAAGCGATCGAAGCTGGGGTGGAGTGCGGTAAGGGCCGTCCAGGGGTGGTGAAGACGGCGGGCGATTTGCCACAGATGCCAACAACAAACACCGGCGAGGGGTGCGTGTGGGTTGGAAATTCAACTACGAAATTGCTGAAACCAACAGCGCTTTGAGCAGAGGCCGGCAAAGGCGTCAACGGGAGGTCTCGACTACGATAGGACTATGTAGAATAGAAAAGTCCTACATGGACCTCAATAGAGGAGAAACCCAGGGTTGATGGTACAAATTGAGATTTGAAAAATAACATTTAAAAAAACTATTTTCTCAGTTTTCGTCGATTCTCCTCTGTTGGAAATTCGTCCCGCGGGACACGAGCCCAGACATAAACTCGCCAGCTTCCGACAGCTGCTTCCGTCTCTCTCTCACTCTCTCTTATTCTCTTTGAAACCGTTGCTCTCGCACTCCATTCTCGAACCAATTGCGGATTGCGAAAATGAGAAGAAACGAGCGAAAAAAACACGAAGCGAATCCAATGAAGTGGAGCAAAAGTGGAGCCACAGCCGCAGCCGCTGCTCCAGTGAAGTAATAAAGTGAAATTTTGTGAAAATGGATAAAAGAATCGAGAGTTAGAAGAAAACGAAGCACAGGAAAGAAGAGCCCGGGAAAAACAAAATCAAAAGAGAAACTTCAATAAACAACGTATAAGTTTCTTTATCTTTTCTCCGCCTCACACAATGGGCTTGTTTGCAATTGTTGATAACTCGGTGACTGATGCTGTTTGCTGCATGATATCTCGGAAGTGGGGCGAGTGGTGAGCGGAATGAAATCTCTCTGTGGGAAGCTCATATATTGATAAGTTCGCGGCGACGAACTACATTCTAAACGGAGAACAAGTTCTGTCTAGAAATGCTGGGATTGACGAGAAGTGCCAGCTGGTTGATCTCGACGACGACAATAACACTAGAATGCCCAATTGGGTCAAACTGGATGTTTTTCTGCATCCACCTTTTTTAAGCCCAAACAAAAATGTCATATATAAGTTCCTTAATAATTAAAGTATATTGATAATTGTGCAATATGGCTATAAAACCAATTGTTTCAAAATGTATCAAATTAATACTACTTCGAACAGATTACATTTAATGTGTTCAAGGAATTATGTGCATTTAGGAAACTTCTAGGATGATCTTTAATTCATTAGAAGGCGAAGCTGAAACAAAATATTGCCCAATGATGTTAGCATTGGATGGATTAGACAGGTACTGGCACGGTCCTGAAAAACATGGTTTGTTATGAAGATCTATATAGGGTAAAAAATTATGCAGAAGGCGTCCCTTTTATTGAGGTAATAACATATTCCTGTAGGTTCTAAACTTAACTGTTTGTGCAAGTCAAAAACGGCAGTAACAGTTAACGATTGCAAACTGATAACTGGGCCAGATACCAGAAGTGGTGTCAATATTGCAGTAAGCCTAGATAATGTCTCACTATGTATACTAATTGGCCAATAACATTGCGATATATTGGCGATATTAGCAATTAGCTTTTGTTTTAATAAGTATATCATCGAATTTCTCGCGAGTTTCTAACAGAATTATAGGGTTAAGGAAAATGTTAAAAGCTGCGAAATCCAGTATTAATTATTAATTGACTGGCAAAGGTATTGTCACAGGTTGTCCTTCGAACCGCCAGCTGTTCAATTTGGAGGGATACGCCCAGAAGAAATTCATTCCCAGACTGAGGAAGGGGGAAGGTCAAGGACTCAGAAAGCTCTGCACCAAGCAGCTTGAACTCGGCACGCCTTGGAGTGTGCGATACGCATCCCGAAGTAAGCTGATGACGGCGGGCCGCGTGCCAGGGGAAGAAGCAGAGATGAAGACATCGAAAGGTATCTGCTTTAGGCCCGGTCAGAATCGCCGTCAACCCCTGCGGCCGGCCACAGGGGCGAACGTGGAAAAGCGCCGGCGAACGAAACACCCAACGACAACAACCACAACCAAACG
The DNA here is from genome assembly GCA_947389925.1 of Coelopa pilipes. Lineage (NCBI taxonomy): Eukaryota > Metazoa > Arthropoda > Insecta > Diptera > Coelopidae > Coelopa > Coelopa pilipes. Next base: position 42,511,414 of record OX376697.1, on the reverse strand, counting down.
GCAACAAAAACAACAGAGCAGGCAGAGCAACAACGCAGCGGCGACAGCAGCAGCACGTGGCCGACAGGGAGACGGGGCGTCGCTCACGCTCGGACGCACAGGCACAAAAGACAGCTTTTCCGGGGAGGCGGCTGCGACGTCAACATAGTCGTCGACATCGATATCGTCGTCGTCGTCGCTGTTGGCAGCAGCGGCTGCGTCGTCGTCGGATGCTGGGCGAAGTTTCGTTGACTGCGCCATGAATCACGCCGTCGTGTGGAGGATTAGAGGGTGCCGACGCGAGGAGAGGGGACGGGCGTGATCGAGTGTGGGTGGTGGGGATGATCTGCTCAGGTTTTCCCGGAAAATGGACACCGAGAGATTGAGTTGTTGCCAAAAAACAACATGGGAAAATCTGAACCGAACTCACCGACTCCGTATTTGTTGTTGGAGGGTATCCACATTTTGTTGATTGTTTGTTCTTTCTCTCTACACTTCTTCTTTCACCACGCAAATACACAAAACAAAAGCCGAAATCGAAAGCACTTTTTTCCTCTCCACAAATTATTTTGTTTGCAGCTACGAAATATCGACAATTTGGGTTTTCGATTTCAAAGGATTTTCACAAAAATTTTGCATTTTTTCGCCTTTGATTAACGTGTTATTATAGCAGCAGTTGTATTAGTTGTTGTTTTTGTTGTATTTGCTGATTCTTCACATTTTGCTTCACACGAATCGTGGACCTCTCGCTTCGCCACACACGACTCCACTTGCACTTTTCACTCCAACGCGGTCCGCTTCGGCCCGCTTCGTTCGGACGACGGTTCTTCGCGATTTTTCGGGATCTCGGCGACGACGATATTGTAGTTGCTGTGGCTTTGTTTTTTTATGCACTGCGCTCATAAATGTTTCAACAGATTTTCCGTCATTTTCACGAGCACTTCCGCTCGTGCGTGCAAGTGAGCGTCCGCCCGTCCTCTGCCACTTCACGGCAGCGAGAATTTCCACTACGAGCCCGTGACGAGGGAAACGGGAGGAAAATCGATAAATCCCTTTGGCTCTGTGTCTTCCGCCGCAGCAATAAAGGCTCGATCCCCTCTTCACGACGGTCGTGCAGCTCACATAAATACAGCCAAGCACACGAACACTATGCACACTGGCTGTGACACCAGCAGCGGCTGTGGGACCAGGCGACCTCAGCAGCAAACAGAGAACAACGAAACACAGGCGCGAACGTCCGCACGCGTCGACCGCGACTTCCACTTTGTGCGTTCGACGCCTGGCGAAAACATCGAAAAGTCAGAATCCAATCGGGCGCAGCACAACAAATACAACAAAAAAACAACACCAACAGTAGCAGCAGCAACCAGATTCGCAAGAGTCAAACGTCAGACTGACAGCACCCGAAAGCGAAACACACAGAGAAAGATATAAAAACAAAATTTCGAATTGGATGAATTCGCCGAAACAGCTGTACGACAGAAGTCAGAGTTGCAAAAAAAATAATGTACTAAAATATTTACTCCATATTAGGGGAGGTTCATTGGAAAACGTATCTAAGACAAGAACCTATGCCAACAATACGGCTCAAGAATTTAATAGTATAATAGTTCAATAGCAAAAAACAAAACCAAAAGCTTAGTTCAAATAGCCAGATAATTTAGGCTACATATTGGTCTAAAAAAACGCCTAAATTTGATTTTGGGGACTTCTGAAGTTTTCAATTGTTGGTACCTCTTTGCGTACACTTTAAGAGTCAAATTTTCTAAACCTGTTAACAGAACGCAATGTAACTTCACACGCTACCGTTTTAAAAGCAAAATTTCCTTTCCGAACATTTTATTCTCATTTCTTTCAATCCAGCCAGATTCCAGATCTTCTTTACTCCTTCTGGGACGGCTACAATCGCCAATGATCGCGACAAAAACTTTAGACCCCTCAAAGTTGCATAGAAAAAAGTTTCAAAAATTTAATTTTCTGAGAATACAAGGCCAGACTCATTTGATTCTCATTTCCGAAGTATTGGTGGGAATTGAATAAATGAAGTTGATTAATGAAGTACGGAATATCGCCAATGATCGCGACAAAAACTTTAAACCGCTCTAGAAGCCAAACGCGTGGAGCTAGACCCCTCAAAGTTGCATAGAAAAAAGTTTCAAAATTTTGATTTTCTGAGAATACAAGGCCAGATTCCTTTGATTCTCATTTTCGAAGTATTGGTCGGAATTGAATAAATGAAGTGGATTAATGAAGTACGGAACACCGGCTTCATTGTGGCCGAAGATCTTCTTTCGACTGCTTCTGGGACGGCTACAATCGCCAATGATCGCGACAAAAACTTTAAACCGGTCTAGAAGCCAAACGCGTGGAGCTAGACCCCTCAAAGTTGCAGAGAAAAAAGTTTCAAAATTTTGATTTTCTGAGAATACAAGGCCAGATTCCTTTGATTCTCATTTCCGAAGTATTGGTCGGAATTGAATAAATGAAGTGGATTAATGAAGTACGGAACACCGGCTTCATTGTGGCCGAAGATCTTCTTTCGACTGCTTCTGGGACGGCTACAATCGCCAATGATCGCGACTAAAACTTTAAACCGCTCTAGAAGCCAAACGCGTGGAGCTAGACCCCTCAAAGTTGCATAGAAAAAAGTTTCAAAATTTTGATTTGCTGAGAATACAAGGCCAGATTCCTTTGATTCTCATTTCCGAAGTATTGGTCGGAATTGAATAAATGAAGTGGATTAATGAAGTACGGAAAACCGGCTTCATTGTGGCCGAAGATCTTCTTTCGACTGCTTCTGGGACGGCTACAATCGCCAATGATCGCGACTAAAACTTTAAACCGCTCTAGAAGCCAAACGCGTGGAGCTAGACCCCTCAAAGTTGCATAGAAAAAAGTTTCAAAATTTTGATTTTCTGAGAATACAAGGCCAGATTCCTTTGATTCTCATTTCCGAAGTATTGGTCGGAATTGAATAAATGAAGTGCATTAATGAAGTACGGAACACCGGCTTCATTGTGGCCGAAGATCTTCTTTCGACTGCTTCTGGGACGGCTACAATCGCCAATGATCGCGACTAAAACTTTAAACCGCTCTAGAAGCCAAACGCGTGGAGCTAGACCCCTCAAAGTTGCATAGAAAAAAGTTTCAAAATTTTGATTTTCTGAGAATACAAGGCCAGATTCCTTTGATTCTCATTTTCGAAGTATTGGTCGGAATTGAATAAATGAAGTGGATAATGAAGTACGGAACACCGGCTTCATTGTGGCCGAAGATCTTCTTTCGACTGCTTCTGGGACGGCTACAATCGCCAATGATCGCGACTAAAACTTTAAACCGCTCTAGAAGCCAAACGCGTGGAGCTAGACCCCTCAAAGTTGCATAGAAAAAAGTTTCAAAATTTTGATTTTCTGAGAATACAAGGCCAGATTCCTTTGGTTCTCATTTCCGAAGTATTGGTCGGAATTGAATAAATGAAGTGGATAATGAAGTACGGAACACCGGCTTCATTGTGGCCGAAGAACTTCTTTCGACTGCTTCTGGGACGGCTACAATCGCCAATGATCGCGACAAAAACTTTAAACCGCTCTAGAAGCCAAACGCGTGGAGCTAGACCCCTCAAAGTTGCATAGAAAAAAGTTTCAAAATTTTGATTTTCTGAGAATACAAGGCCAGATTCCTTTGGTTCTCATTTCCGAAGTATTGGTCGGAATTGAATAAATGAAGTGGATAATGAAGTACGGAACACCGGCTTCATTGTGGCCGAAGAACTTCTTTCGACTGCTTCTGGGACGGCTACAATCGCCAATGATCGCGACAAAAACTTTAAACCGCTCTAGAAGCCAAACGCGTGGAGCTAGACCCCTCAAAGTTGCATAGAAAAAAGTTTCAAAATTTTGATTTTCTGAGAATACAAGGCCAGATTCCTTTGATTCTCATTTCCGAAGTATCGGTCGGAATTGAATAAATGAAGTGGATTAATGAAGTACGGAACACCGGCTTCATTGTGGCCGAAGATCTTCTTTCGACTGCTTCTGGGACGGCTACAATCGCCAATGATCGCGACTAAAACTTTAAACCGCTCTAGAAGCCAAACGCGTGGAGCTAGACCCCTCAAAGTTGCATAAAAAAAAGTTTCAAAATTTTGATTTTCTGAGAATACAAGGCCAGATTCCTTTGATTCTCATTTCCGAAGTATTGGTCGGAATTGAATAAATGAAGTGCATTAATGAAGTACGGAACACCGGCTTCATTGTGGCCGAAGATCTTCTTTCGACTGCTTCTGGGACGGCTACAATCGCCAATGATCGCGACAAAAACTTTAAACCGCTCTAGAAGCCAAACGCGTGGAGCTAGACCCCTCAAAGTTGCATAGAAAAGTTTCAAAATTTTGATTTTCTGAGAATACAAGGCCAGATTCCTTTGATTCTCATTTCCGAAGTATTGGTCGGAATTGAATAAATGAAGTGGATTATTGAAGTACGGAACACCGGCTTCATTGTGGCCGAAGATCTTCTTTCGACTGCTTCTGGGACGGCTACAATCGCCAATGATCGCGACAAAAACTTTAAACCGCTCTAGAAGCCAAACGCGTGGAGCTAGACCCCTCAAAGTTGCATAGAAAAAAGTTTCAAAATTTTGATTTTCTGAGAATACAAGGCCAGATTCCTTTGATTCTCATTTCCGAAGTATTGGTCGGAATTGAATAAATGAAGTGGATTAATGAAGTACGGAACACCGGCTTCATTGTGGCCGAAGATCTTCTTTCGACTGCTTCTGGGACGGCTACCAATGATCGCGATGATCGCGACAAAAACTTTAAACCGCTCTAGAAGCCAAACGCGTGGAGCTAGACCCCTCAAAGTTGCATAGAAAAAAGTTTCAAAATTTTGATTTTCTGAGAATACAAGGTCAGATTCCTTTGATTCTCATTTCCGAAGTATTGGTCGGAATTGAATAAATGAAGTGGATTAATGAAGTACGGAACACCGGCTTCATTGTGGCCGAAGATCTCCTTTCGACTGCTTCTGGGACGGCTACAATCGCCAATGATCGCGACAAAAACCTTAAACCGCTCTAGAAGCCAAACGCGTGGAGCTAGACCCCTCAAAGTTGCATAGAAAAGTTTCAAAATTTTGATTTTCTGAGAATACAAGGCCAGATTCCTTTGATTCTCATTTCCGAAGTATTGGTCGGAATTGAATAAATGAAGTGGATTAATGAAGTACGGAACACCGGCTTCATTGTGGCCGAAGATCTTCTTTCGACTGCTTCTGGGACGGCTACAATCGCCAATGATCGCGACAAAAACTTTAAACCGCTCTAGAAGCCAAACGCGTGGAGATAGACCCCTCAAAGTTGCATAGAAAAAAGTTTCAAAATTTTGATGTTCTGAGAATACAAGGCCAGATTCCTTTGATTCTCATTTCCGAAGTATTGGTCGGAATTGAATAAATGAAGTGGATTAATGAAGTACGGAACACCGGCTTCATTGTGGCCGAAGATCTTCTTTCGACTGCTTCTGGGACGGCTACAATCGCCAATGATCGCGACAAAAACTTTAAACCGCTCTAGAAGCCAAACGCGTGGAGCTAGACCCCTCAAAGTTGCATAGAAAAAAGTTTCAAAATTTTGATTTTCTTAGAATACAAGGCCAGATTCCTTTGATTCTCATTTCCGAAGTATTGGTCGGAATTGAATAAATGAAGTGGATTAATGAAGTACGGAACACCGGCTTCATTGTGGCCGAAGATCTTCTTTCGACTGCTTCTGGGACGGCTACAATCGCCAATGATCGTGACAAAAACTTTAAACCGCTCTAGAAGCCAAACGCGAGGAGCTAGACCACAAAAAGTTGCATAGAAAAAAGTTTCAAAATTTTGATTTTCTTAGAATACAAGGCCAGATTCCTTTGATTCTCATTTCCGAAGTATTGGTCGGAATTGAATAAATGAAGTGGATTAATGAAGTACGGAACACCGGCTTCATTGTGGCCGAAGATCTTCTTTCGACTGCTTCTGGGACGGCTACAATCGCCAATGATCGTGACAAAAACTTTAAACCGCTCTAGAAGCCAAACGCGAGGAGCTAGACCCCTCAAAGTTGCATAGAAAAAAGTTTCAAAAGTTTGATTTTCTGAGAATACAAGGCCAGATTCCTTTGATTCTCATTTCCGAAGTATTGGTCGGAATAGAATAAATGAAGTGGATTAATGAAGTACGGAACACCGGCTTCATTGTGGCCGAAGATCTTCTTTCGACTGCTTCTGGGACGGCTACAATCGCCAATGATCGCGACAAAAACTTTAAACCGCTCTAGAAGCCAAACGCGTGGAGCTAGACCCCTCAAAGTTGCATAGAAAAAAACTTCAAATATTTGATTTTCGGAGAATACAAGGCCAGATTCCTTTGATTCTCATTTCCGCAGTATTGGTCGGAATTGAATAAATGAAGTGGATTAATGAAGTACGGAACACCGGCTTCATTGTGGCCGAAGATCTTCTTTCGACTGCTTCTGCGACGGCTACAATCGCCAATGATCGCGACAAAAACTTTAAACCGCTCTAGAAGCCAAACGCGTGGAGCTAGACCCCTCAAAGTTGCATAGAAAAAAGTTTCAAAATTTTGATTTTCTGAGAATACAAGGTCAGATTCCTTTGATTCTCATTTCCGAAGTATTGGTCGGAATTGAATAAATGAAGTGGATTAATGAAGTACGGAACACCGGCTTCATTGTGGCCGAAGATCTTTATTCGACTGCTTCTGGGACGGCTACAATCGCCAATGATCGCGACAAAAACTTTAAACCGCTCTAGAAGCCAAACGCGTGGAGCTAGACCCCTCAAAGTTGCATAGAAAAAAGTTTCAAAATTTTGATTTTCTGAGAATACAAGGCCAGATTCCTTTGATTCTCATTTCCGAAGTATTGGTCGGAATTCAATAAATGAAGTGGATTAATGAAGTACGGAACACCGGCTTCATTGTGGCCGAAGATCTTCTTTCGACTGCTTCTGGGACGGCTACAATCGCCAATGATCGCGACGAAAACTTTAAACCGCTCTAGAAGCCAAACGCGTGGTGCTAGACCCCTCAAAGTTGCATAGAAAAAAGTTTCAAAATTTTGATTTTCTGAGAATACAAGGCCAGATTCCTTTGATTCTCATTTCCGAAGTATTGGTCGGAATAGAATAAATGAAGTGGATTAATGAAGTACGGAACACCGGCTTCATTGTGGCCGAAGATCTTCTTTCGACTGCTTCTGGGACGGCTACAATCGCCAATGATCGCGACAAAAACTTTAAACCGCTCTAGAAGCCAAACGCGTGGAGCTAGACCCCTCAAAGTTGCATAGAAAAAAACTTCAAATATTTGATTTTCGGAGAATACAAGGCCAGATTCCTTTGATTCTCATTTCCGCAGTATTGGTCGGAATTGAATAAATGAAGTGGATTAATGAAGTACGGAACACCGGCTTCATTGTGGCCGAAGATCTTCTTTCGACTGCTTCTGGGACGGCTACAATCGCCAATGATCGCGACAAAAACTTTAAACCGCTCTAGAAGCCAAACGCGAGGAGCTAGACCCCTCAAAGTTGCATAGAAAAAAGTTTCAAAAGTTTGATTTTCTGAGAATACAAGGCCAGATTCCTTTGATTCTCATTTCCGAAGTATTGGTCGGAATTGAATAAATGAAGTGGATTAATGAAGTACGGAACACCGGCTTCATTGTGGCCGAAGATCTTTATTCAACTGCTTCTGGGACGGCTACAATCGCCAATGATCGCGACAAAAACTTTAAACCGCTCTAGAAGCCAAACGCGTGGAGCTAGACCCCTCAAAGTTGCATAGAAAAAAGTTTCAAAATTTTGATTTTCTGAGAATACAAGGCCAGATTCCCTTGATTCTCATTTCCGAAGTATTGGTCGGAATTGAATAAATGAAGTGGATTAATGAAGTACGGAACACCGGCTTCATTGTGGCCGAAGATCTTCTTTCGACTGCTTCTGGGACGGCTACAATCGCCAATGATCGCGACAAAAACTTTAAACCGCTCTAGAAGCCAAACGCGAGGAGCTAGACCCCTCAAAGTTGCATAGAAAAAAGTTTGATTTTCTGAGAATACAAGGCCAGATTCCTTTGATTCTCATTTCCGAAGTATTGGTCGGAATTGAAATGAAATGAAATGAAGTGGATTAATGAAGTACGGAACACCGGCTTCATTGTGGCCGAAGATCTTTATTCAACTGCTTCTGGGACGGCTACAATCGCCAATGATCGCGACAAAAACTTTAAACCGCTCTAGAAGCCAAACGCGTGGAGCTAGACCCCTCAAAGTTGCATAGAAAAAAGTTTCAAAATTTTGATTTTCTGAGAATACAAGGCCAGATTCCCTTGATTCTCATTTCCGAAGTATTGGTCGGAATTGAATAAATGAAGTGGATTAATGAAGTACGGAACACCGGCTTCATTGTGGCCGAAGATCTTCTTTCGACTGCTTCTGGGACGGCTACAATCGCCAATGATCGCGACAAAAACTTTAAACCGCTCTAGAAGCCAAACGCGAGGAGCTAGACCCCTCAAAGTTGCATAGAAAAAAGTTTCAAAAGTTTGATTTTCTGAGAATACAAGGCCAGATTTCTTTGATTCTCATTTCCGAAGTATTGGTCGGAATTGAATAAATGAAGTGGATTAATGAAGTACGGAACACCGGCTTCATTGTGGCCAAAGATCTTCTTCGACTGCTTCTGGGACGGCTACAATCGCCAATGATCGCGACAAAAACTTTAAACCGCTCTAGAAGCCAAACGCGTGGAGCTAGACCCCTCAAAGTTGCATAGAAAAAAGTTTCAAAAGTTTGATTTTCTGAGAATACAAGGCCAGATTCCTTTGATTCTCATTTCCGAAGTATTGGTCGGAATTGAATAAATGAAGTGGATTAATGAAGTACGGAACACCGGCTTCATTGTGGCCGAAGATCTTCTTCCGACTGCTTCTGGGACGGCTACAATCGCCAATGATCGCGACAAAAACTTTAAACCGCTCTAGAAGCCAAACGCGTGGAGCTAGACCCCTCAAAGTTGCATAGAAAAAAGTTTCAAAATTTTGATTTTCTGAGAATACAAGGTCAGATTCCTTTGATTCTCATTTCCGAAGTATTGGTCGGAATTCAATAAATGAAGTGGATTAATGAAGTACGGAACACCGGCTTCATTGTGGCCGAAGATCTTCTTCCGACTGCTTCTGGGACGGCTACAATCGCCAATGATCGCGACAAAAACTTTAAACCGCTCTAGAAGCCAAACGCGTGGAGCTAGACCCCTCAAAGTTGCATAGAAAAAAGTTTCAAAATTTTGATTTTCTGAGAATACAAGGTCAGATTCCTTTGATTCTCATTTCCGAAGTATTGGTCGGAATTGAATAAATGAAGTGGATTAATGAAGTACGGAACACCGGCTTCATTGTGGCCGAAGATCTTTATTCGACTGCTTCTGGGACGGCTACAATCGCCAATGATCGCGACAAAAACTTTAAACCGCTCTAGAAGCCAAACGCGTGGAGCTAGACCCCTCAAAGTTGCATAGAAAAAAGTTTCAAAATTTTGATGTTCTGAGAATACAAGGCCAGATTCCTTTGATTCTCATTTCCGAAGTATTGGTCGGAATTGAATAAATGAAGTGGATTAATGAAGTACGGAACACCGGCTTCATTGTGGCCGAAGATCTTTATTCGACTGCTTCTGGGACGGCTACAATCGCCAATGATCGCGACAAAAACTTTAAACCGCTCTAGAAGCCAAACGCGTGGAGCTAGACCCCTCAAAGTTGCATAGAAAAAAGTTTCAAAATTTTGATTTTCTGAGAATACAAGGCCAGATTCCTTTGATTCTCATTTCCGAAGTATTGGTCGGAATTGAATAAATGAAGTGGATTAATGAAGTACGGAACACCGGCTTCATTGTGGCCGAAGATCTTCTTTCGACTGCTTCTGGGACGGCTACAATCGCCAATGATCGCGACAAAGGGGGAGCTAGACCCCTCAAAGTTGCATAGAAAAATGTTTCAAAATTTTGATTTTCTGAGAATACAAGGCCAGATTCCTTTGATTCTCATTTCCGAAGTATTGGTCGGAATTGAATAAATGAAGTAGATTAATGAAGTACGGAACACCGGCTTCATTGTGGCCGAAGATCTTTATTCAACTGCTTCTGGGACGGCTACAATCGCCAATGATCGCGACAAAAACTTTAAACCGCTCTAGAAGCCAAACGCGTGGAGCTAGACCCCTCAAAGTTGCATAGAAAAAAGTTTCAAAATTTTGATTTTCTGAGAATACAAGGCCAGATTCCCTTGATTCTCATTTCCGAAGTATTGGTCGGAATTGAATAAATGAAGTGGATTAATGAAGTACGGAACACCGGCTTCATTGTGGCCGAAGATCTTCTTTCGACTGCTTCTGGGACGGCTACAATCGCCAATGATCGCGACAAAAACTTTAAACCGCTCTAGAAGCCAAACGCGAGGAGCTAGACCCCTCAAAGTTGCATAGAAAAAAGTTTCAAAAGTTTGATTTTCTGAGAATACAAGGCCAGATTTCTTTGATTCTCATTTCCGAAGTATTGGTCGGAATTGAATAAATGAAGTGGATTAATGAAGTACGGAACACCGGCTTCATTGTGGCCAAAGATCTTCTTCGACTGCTTCTGGGACGGCTACAATCGCCAATGATCGCGACAAAAACTTTAAACCGCTCTAGAAGCCAAACGCGTGGAGCTAGACCCCTCAAAGTTGCATAGAAAAAAGTTTCAAAAGTTTGATTTTCTGAGAATACAAGGCCAGATTCCTTTGATTCTCATTTCCGAAGTATTGGTCGGAATTGAATAAATGAAGTGGATTAATGAAGTACGGAACACCGGCTTCATTGTGGCCGAAGATCTTCTTCCGACTGCTTCTGGGACGGCTACAATCGCCAATGATCGCGACAAAAACTTTAAACCGCTCTAGAAGCCAAACGCGTGGAGCTAGACCCCTCAAAGTTGCATAGAAAAAAGTTTCAAAATTTTGATTTTCTGAGAATACAAGGTCAGATTCCTTTGATTCTCATTTCCGAAGTATTGGTCGGAATTCAATAAATGAAGTGGATTAATGAAGTACGGAACACCGGCTTCATTGTGGCCGAAGATCTTCTTCCGACTGCTTCTGGGACGGCTACAATCGCCAATGATCGCGACAAAAACTTTAAACCGCTCTAGAAGCCAAACGCGTGGAGCTAGACCCCTCAAAGTTGCATAGAAAAAAGTTTCAAAATTTTGATTTTCTGAGAATACAAGGTCAGATTCCTTTGATTCTCATTTCCGAAGTATTGGTCGGAATTGAATAAATGAAGTGGATTAATGAAGTACGGAACACCGGCTTCATTGTGGCCGAAGATCTTTATTCGACTGCTTCTGGGACGGCTACAATCGCCAATGATCGCGACAAAAACTTTAAACCGCTCTAGAAGCCAAACGCGTGGAGCTAGACCCCTCAAAGTTGCATAGAAAAAAGTTTCAAAATTTTGATGTTCTGAGAATACAAGGCCAGATTCCTTTGATTCTCATTTCCGAAGTATTGGTCGGAATTGAATAAATGAAGTGGATTAATGAAGTACGGAACACCGGCTTCATTGTGGCCGAAGATCTTTATTCGACTGCTTCTGGGACGGCTACAATCGCCAATGATCGCGACAAAAACTTTAAACCGCTCTAGAAGCCAAACGCGTGGAGCTAGACCCCTCAAAGTTGCATAGAAAAAAGTTTCAAATTTTTGATTTTCTGAGAATACAAGGCCAGATTCCTTTGATTCTCATTTCCGAAGTATTGGTCGGAATTGAATAAATGAAGTGGATTAATGAAGTACGGAACACCGGCTTCATTGTGGCCGAAGATCTTTATTCGACTGCTTCTGGGACGGCTACAATCGCCAATGATCGCGACAAAAACTTTAAACCGCTCTAGAAGCCAAACGCGAGGAGCTAGACCCCTCAAAGTTGCATAGAAAAAAGTTTCAAAAGTTTGATTTTCTGAGAATACAAGGCCAGATTCCTTTGATTCTCATTTCCGAAGTATTGGTCGGAATTGAATAAATGAAGTGGATTAATGAAGTACGGAACACCGGCTTCATTGTGGCCGAAGATCTTCTTTCGACTGCTTCTGGGACGGCTACAATCGCCAATGATCGCGACAAAAACTTTAAACCGCTCTAGAAGCCAAACGCGTGGAGCTAGACCCCTCAAAGTTGCATAGAAAAAAGTTTCAAAATTTTGATTTTCTGAGAATATAAGGCCAGATTCCTTTGATTCTCATTTCCGAAGTATTGGTCGGAATTGAATAAATGAAGTAGATTAATGAAGTACGGAACACCGGCTTCATTGTGGCCGAAGATCTTTATTCAACTGCTTCTGGGACGGCTACAATCGCCAATGATCGCGACGAAAACTTTAAACCGCTCTAGAAGCCAAACGCGTGGTGCTAGACCCCTCAAAGTTGCATAGAAAAAAGTTTCAAAATTTTGATTTTCTGAGAATACAAGGCCAGATTCCTTTGATTCTCATTTCCGAAGTATTGGTCGGAATTGAATAAATGAAGTGGATTAATGAAGTACGGAACACCGGCTTCATTGTGGCCGAAGATCTTCTTTCGACTGCTTCTGGGACGGCTACAATCGCCAATGATCGCGACAAAAACTTTAAACCGCTCTAGAAGCCAAACGCGTGGAGCTAGACCCCTCAAAGTTGCATAGAAAAAAGTTTCAAAATTTTGATTTTCTTAGAATACAAGGCCAGATTCCTTTGATTCTCATTTCCGAAGTATTGGTCGGAATTGAATAAATGAAGTGGATTAATGAAGTACGGAACACCGGCTTCATTGTGGCCGAAGATCTTTATTCGACTGCTTCTGGGACGGCTACAATCGCCAATGATCGCGACAAAAACTTTAAACCGCTCTAGAAGCCAAACGCGTGGAGCTAGACCCCTCAAAGTTGCATAGAAAAAAGTTTCAAAATTTTGATTTTCTGAGAATACAAGGCCAGATTCCTTTGATTCTCATTTCCGAAGTATTGGTCGGAATTGAATAAATGAAGTGGATTAATGAAGTACGGAACACCGGCTTCATTGTGGCCGAAGATCTTCTTTCGACTGCTTCTGGGACGGCTACAATCGCCAATGATCGCGACAAAAACTTTAAACCGCTCTAGAAGCCAAACGCGTGGAGCGAGACCCCTAAAGTTGCATAGAAAAAGTTTCAAAATTTTGATTTTCTAAGAATACAAGGCCAGATTCCTTTGATTCTCATTTCCGAAGTATTGATCGGAATTGAATAAATGAAGTGGATTAATGAAGTACGGAACACCGGCTTCATTGTGGCCGAAGATCTTCTTTCGACTGCTTCTGGGACGGCTACCAATGATCGCGATGATCGCGACAAAAACTTTAAACCGCTCTAGAAGCCAAACGCGTGGAGCTAGACCCCTCAAAGTTGCATAGAAAAAAGTTTCAAAATTTTGATTTTCTGAGAATACAAGGTCAGATTCCTTTGATTCTCATTTCCGAAGTATTGGTCGGAATTGAATAAATGAAGTGGATTAATGAAGTACGGAACACCGGCTTCATTGTGGCCGAAGATCTCCTTTCGACTGCTTCTGGGACGGCTACAATCGCCAATGATCGCGACAAAAACCTTAAACCGCTCTAGAAGCCAAACGCGTGGAGCTAGACCCCTCAAAGTTGCATAGAAAAGTTTCAAAATTTTGATTTTCTGAGAATACAAGGCCAGATTCCTTTGATTCTCATTTCCGAAGTATTGGTCGGAATTGAATAAATGAAGTGGATTAATGAAGTACGGAACACCGGCTTCATTGTGGCCGAAGATCTTCTTTCGACTGCTTCTGGGACGGCTACAATCGCCAATGATCGCGACAAAAACTTTAAACCGCTCTAGAAGCCAAACGCGTGGAGCTAGACCCCTCAAAGTTGCATAGAAAAAAGTTTCAAAATTTTGATTTGCTGAGAATACAAGGCCAGATTCCTTTGATTCTCATTTCCGAAGTATTGGTCGGAATTGAATAAATGAAGTGGATTAATGAAGTACGGAAAACCGGCTTCATTGTGGCCGAAGATCTTCTTTCGACTGCTTCTGGGACGGCTACAATCGCCAATGATCGCGACAAAAACTTTAAACCGCTCTAGAAGCCAAACGCGTGGAGATAGACCCCTCAAAGTTGCATAGAAAAAAGTTTCAAAATTTTGATTTGCTGAGAATACAAGGCCAGATTCCTTTGATTCTCATTTCCGAAGTATTGGTCGGAATTGAATAAATGAAGTGGATTAATGAAGTACGGAAAACCGGCTTCATTGTGGCCGAAGATCTTCTTTCGACTGCTTCTGGGACGGCTACAATCGCCAATGATCGCGACAAAAACTTTAAACCGCTCTAGAAGCCAAACGCGTGGAGCTAGACCCCTCAAAGTTGCATAGAAAAAAGTTTCAAAATTTTGATTTTCTTAGAATACAAGGCCAGATTCCTTTGATTCTCATTTCCGAAGTATTGGTCGGAATTGAATAAATGAAGTGGATTAATGAAGTACGGAACACCGGCTTCATTGTGGCCGAAGATCTTCTTTCGACTGCTTCTGGGACGGCTACAATCGCCAATGATCGTGACAAAAACTTTAAACCGCTCTAGAAGCCAAACGCGAGGAGCTAGACCACAAAAAGTTGCATAGAAAAAAGTTTCAAAATTTTGATTTTCTGAGAATACAAGGTCAGATTCCTTTGATTCTCATTTCCGAAGTATTGGTCGGAATTGAATAAATGAAGTGGATTAATGAAGTACGGAACACCGGCTTCATTGTGGCCGAAGATCTTTATTCGACTGCTTCTGGGACGGCTACAATCGCCAATGATCGCGACAAAAACTTTAAACCGCTCTAGAAGCCAAACGCGTGGAGCTAGACCCCTCAAAGTTGCATAGAAAAAAGTTTCAAAATTTTGATTTTCTGAGAATACAAGGCCAGATTCCTTTGATTCTCATTTCCGAAGTATTGGTCGGAATTCAATAAATGAAGTGGATTAATGAAGTACGGAACACCGGCTTCATTGTGGCCGAAGATCTTCTTTCGACTGCTTCTGGGACGGCTACAATCGCCAATGATCGCGACAAAAACTTTAAACCGCTCTAGAAGCCAAACGCGAGGAGCTAGACCCCTCAAAGTTGCATAGAAAAAAGTTTCAAAAGTTTGATTTTCTGAGAATACAAGGCCAGATTCCTTTGATTCTCATTTCCGAAGTATTGGTCGGAATTGAATAAATGAAGTGGATTAATGAAGTACGGAACACCGGCTTCATTGTGGCCAAAGATCTTCTTCGACTGCTTCTGGGACGGCTACAATCGCCAATGATCGCGACAAAAACTTTAAACCGCTCTAGAAGCCAAACGCGTGGAGCTAGACCCCTCAAAGTTGCATAGAAAAAAGTTTCAAAATTTTGATTTTCTTAGAATACAAGGCCAGATTCCTTTGATTCTCATTTCCGAAGTATTGGTCGGAATTGAATAAATGAAGTGGATTAATGAAGTACGGAACACCGGCTTCATTGTGGCCGAAGATCTTCTTTCGACTGCTTCTGGGACGGCTACAATCGCCAATGATCGCGACAAAAACTTTAAACCGCTCTAGAAGCCAAACGCGAGGAGCTAGACCCCTCAAAGTTGCATAGAAAAAAGTTTCAAAAGTTTGATTTTCTGAGAATACAAGGCCAGATTCCTTTGATTCTCATTTCCGAAGTATTGGTCGGAATTGAATAAATGAAGTGGATTAATGAAGTACGGAACACCGGCTTCATTGTGGCCGAAGATCTTTATTCAACTGCTTCTGGGACGGCTACAATCGCCAATGATCGCGACAAAAACTTTAAACCGCTCTAGAAGCCAAACGCGTGGAGCTAGACCCCTCAAAGTTGCATAGAAAAAAGTTTCAAAATTTTGATTTTCTGAGAATACAAGGCCAGATTCCCTTGATTCTCATTTCCGAAGTATTGGTCGGAATTGAATAAATGAAGTGGATTAATGAAGTACGGAACACCGGCTTCATTGTGGCCGAAGATCTTCTTTCGACTGCTTCTGGGACGGCTACAATCGCCAATGATCGCGACAAAAACTTTAAACCGCTCTAGAAGCCAAACGCGAGGAGCTAGACCCCTCAAAGTTGCATAGAAAAAAGTTTGATTTTCTGAGAATACAAGGCCAGATTCCTTTGATTCTCATTTCCGAAGTATTGGTCGGAATTGAAATGAAATGAAATGAAGTGGATTAATGAAGTACGGAACACCGGCTTCATTGTGGCCGAAGATCTTTATTCAACTGCTTCTGGGACGGCTACAATCGCCAATGATCGCGACAAAAACTTTAAACCGCTCTAGAAGCCAAACGCGAGGAGCTAGACCCCTCAAAGTTGCATAGAAAAAAGTTTCAAAAGTTTGATTTTCTGAGAATACAAGGCCAGATTTCTTTGATTCTCATTTCCGAAGTATTGGTCGGAATTGAATAAATGAAGTGGATTAATGAAGTACGGAACACCGGCTTCATTGTGGCCAAAGATCTTCTTCGACTGCTTCTGGGACGGCTACAATCGCCAATGATCGCGACAAAAACTTTAAACCGCTCTAGAAGCCAAACGCGTGGAGCTAGACCCCTCAAAGTTGCATAGAAAAAAGTTTCAAAAGTTTGATTTTCTGAGAATACAAGGCCAGATTCCTTTGATTCTCATTTCCGAAGTATTGGTCGGAATTGAATAAATGAAGTGGATTAATGAAGTACGGAACACCGGCTTCATTGTGGCCGAAGATCTTCTTCCGACTGCTTCTGGGACGGCTACAATCGCCAATGATCGCGACAAAAACTTTAAACCGCTTTAGAAGCCAAACGCGTGGAGCTAGACCCCTCAAAGTTGCATAGAAAAAAGTTTCAAAATTTTGATTTTCTGAGAATACAAGGCCAGATTCCTTTGATTCTCATTTCCGAAGTATTGGTCGGAATTCAATAAATGAAGTGGATTAATGAAGTACGGAACACCGGCTTCATTGTGGCCGAAGATCTTCTTACGACTGCTTCTGGGACGGCTACAATCGCCAATGATCGCGACAAAAACTTTAAACCGCTCTAGAAGCCAAACGCGTGGAGCTAGACCCCTCAAAGTTGCATAGAAAAAAGTTTCAAAATTTTGATGTTCTGAGAATACAAGGCCAGATTCCTTTGATTCTCATTTCCGAAGTATTGGTCGGAATTGAATAAATGAAGTGGATTAATGAAGTACGGAACACCGGCTTCATTGTGGCCGAAGATCTTTATTCGACTGCTTCTGGGACGGCTACAATCGCCAATGATCGCGACAAAAACTTTAAACCGCTCTAGAAGCCAAACGCGTGGAGCTAGACCCCTCAAAGTTGCATAGAAAAAAGTTTCAAAATTTTGATTTTCTGAGAATACAAGGCCAGATTCCTTTGATTCTCATTTCCGAAGTATTGGTCGGAATTGAATAAATGAAGTGGATTAATGAAGTACGGAACACCGGCTTCATTGTGGCCGAAGATCTTTATTCGACTGCTTCTGGGACGGCTACAATCGCCAATGATCGCGACAAAAACTTTAAACCGCTCTAGAAGCCAAACGCGAGGAGCTAGACCCCTCAAAGTTGCATAGAAAAAAGTTTCAAAAGTTTGATTTTCTGAGAATACAAGGCCAGATTCCTTTGATTCTCATTTCCGAAGTATTGGTCGGAATTGAATAAATGAAGTAGATTAATGAAGTACGGAACACCGGCTTCATTGTGGCCGAAGATCTTTATTCAACTGCTTCTGGGACGGCTACAATCGCCAATGATCGCGACGAAAACTTTAAACCGCTCTAGAAGCCAAACGCGTGGTGCTAGACCCCTCAAAGTTGCATAGAAAAAAGTTTCAAAATTTTGATTTTCTGAGAATACAAGGCCAGATTCCTTTGATTCTCATTTCCGAAGTATTGGTCGGAATTGAATAAATGAAGTGGATTAATGAAGTACGGAACACCGGCTTCATTGTGGCCGAAGATCTTCTTTCGACTGCTTCTGGGACGGCTACAATCGCCAATGATCGCGACAAAAACTTTAAACCGCTCTAGAAGCCAAACGCGTGGAGCTAGACCCCTCAAAGTTGCATAGAAAAAAGTTTCAAAATTTTGATTTTCTTAGAATACAAGGCCAGATTCCTTTGATTCTCATTTCCGAAGTATTGGTCGGAATTGAATAAATGAAGTGGATTAATGAAGTACGGAACACCGGCTTCATTGTGGCCGAAGATCTTCTTCCGACTGCTTCTGGGACGGCTACAATCGCCAATGATCGCGACAAAAACTTTAAACCGCTCTAGAAGCCAAACGCGTGGAGCTAGACCCCTCAAAGTTGCATAGAAAAAAACTTCAAATATTTGATTTTCTGAGAATACAAGGCCAGATTCCTTTGATTCTCATTTCCGAAGTATTGGTCGGAATTGAATAAATGAAGTGGATTAATGAAGTACGGAACACCGGCTTCATTGTGGCCGAAGATCTTTATTCGACTGCTTCTGGGACGGCTACAATCGCCAATGATCGCGACAAAAACTTTAAACCGCTCTAGAAGCCAAACGCGTGGAGCTAGACCCCTCAAAGTTGCATAGAAAAAAGTTTCAAATTTTTGATTTTCTGAGAATACAAGGCCAGATTCCTTTGATTCTCATTTCCGAAGTATTGGTCGGAATTGAATAAATGAAGTGGATTAATGAAGTACGGAACACCGGCTTCATTGTGGCCGAAGATCTTCTTTCGACTGCTTCTGGGACGGCTACAATCGCCAATGATCGCGACAAAAACTTTAAACCGCTCTAGAAGCCAAACGCGTGGACCTAGACCCCTCAAAGTCGCATAGAAAAAAGTTTCAAAATTTTGATTTTCTTAGAATACAAGGCCAGATTCCTTTGATTCTCATTTCCGAAGTATTGGTCGGAATTGAATAAATGAAGTGGATTAATGAAGTACGGAACACCGGCTTCATTGTGGCCGAAGATCTTCTTTCGACTGCTTCTGGGACGGCTACAATCGCCAATGATCGCGACAAAAACTTTAAACCGCTCTAGAAGCCAAACGCGTGGAGCTAGACCCCTCAAAGTTGCATAGAAAAAAGTTTCAAAATTTTGATTTTCTGAGAATATAAGGCCAGATTCCTTTGATTCTCATTTCCGAAGTATTGGTCGGAATTGAATAAATGAAGTAGATTAATGAAGTACGGAACACCGGCTTCATTGTGGCCGAAGATCTTTATTCAACTGCTTCTGGGACGGCTACAATCGCCAATGATCGCGACGAAAACTTTAAACCGCTCTAGAAGCCAAACGCGTGGTGCTAGACCCCTCAAAGTTGCATAGAAAAAAGTTTCAAAATTTTGATTTTCTGAGAATACAAGGCCAGATTCCTTTGATTCTCATTTCCGAAGTATTGGTCGGAATTGAATAAATGAAGTGGATTAATGAAGTACGGAACACCGGCTTCATTGTGGCCGAAGATCTTTATTCGACTGCTTCTGGGACGGCTACAATCGCCAATGATCGCGACAAAAACTTTAAACCGCTCTAGAAGCCAAACGCGTGGAGCTAGACCCCTCAAAGTTGCATAGAAAAAAACTTCAAATATTTGATTTTCTGAGAATACAAGGCCAGATTCCTTTGATTCTCATTTCCGAAGTATTGGTCGGAATTGAATAAATTAAGTGGATTAATGAAGTACGGAACACCGGCTTCATTGTGGCCGAAGATCTTTATTCAACTGCTTCTGGGACGGCTACAATCGCCAATGATCGCGACAAAAACTTTAAACCGCTCTAGAAGCCAAACGCGTGGAGCTAGACCCCTCAAAGTTGCATAGAAAAAAGTTTCAAAATTTTGATTTTCTGAGAATACAAGGTCAGATTCCTTTGATTCTCATTTCCGAAGTATTGGTCGGAATTGAATAAATGAAGTGGATTAATGAAGTACGGAACACCGGCTTCATTGTGGCCGAAGATCTTTATTCGACTGCTTCTGGGACGGCTACAATCGCCAATGATCGCGACAAAAACTTTAAACCGCTCTAGAAGCCAAACGCGTGGAGCTAGACCCCTCAAAGTTGCATAGAAAAAAGTTTCAAAATTTTGATTTTCTGAGAATACAAGGCCAGATTCCTTTGATTCTCATTTCCGAAGTATTGGTCGGAATTGAATAAATGAAGTGGATTAATGAAGTACGGAACACCGGCTTCATTGTGGCCGAAGATCTTCTTCCGACTGCTTCTGGGACGGCTACAATCGCCAATGTTCGCGACAAAAACTTTAAACCGCTCTAGAAGCCAAACGCGTGGAGCTAGACCCCTCAAAGTTGCATAGAAAAAAACTTCAAATATTTGATTTTCGGAGAATACAAGGCCAGATTCCTTTGATTCTCATTTCCGCAGTATTGGTCGGAATTGAATAAATGAAGTGGATTAATGAAGTACGGAACACCGGCTTCATTGTGGCCGAAGATCTTTATTCAACTGCTTCTGGGACGGCTACAATCGCCAATGATCGCGACAAAAACTTTAAACCGCTCTAGAAGCCAAACGCGTGGAGCTAGACCCCTCAAAGTTGCATAGAAAAAAGTTTCAAAATTTTGATTTTCTGAGAATACAAGGTCAGATTCCTTTGATTCTCATTTCCGAAGTATTGGTCGGAATTGAATAAATGAAGTGGATTAATGAAGTACGGAACACCGGCTTCATTGTGGCCGAAGATCTTCTTTCGACTGCTTCTGGGACGGCTACAATCGCCAATGATCGCGACAAAAACTTTAAACCGCTCTAGAAGCCAAACGCGTGGAGCTAGACCCCTCAAAGTTGCATAGAAAAAAGTTTCAAAATTTTGATTTTCTGAGAATATAAGGCCAGATTCCTTTGATTCTCATTTCCGAAGTATTGGTCGGAATTGAATAAATGAAGTAGATTAATGAAGTACGGAACACCGGCTTCATTGTGGCCGAAGATCTTTATTCAACTGCTTCTGGGACGGCTACAATCGCCAATGATCGCGACGAAAACTTTAAACCGCTCTAGAAGCCAAACGCGTGGTGCTAGACCCCTCAAAGTTGCATAGAAAAAAGTTTCAAAATTTTGATTTTCTGAGAATACAAGGCCAGATTCCTTTGATTCTCATTTCCGAAGTATTGGTCGGAATTGAATAAATGAAGTGGATTAATGAAGTACGGAACACCGGCTTCATTGTGGCCGAAGATCTTTATTCGACTGCTTCTGGGACGGCTACAATCGCCAATGATCGCGACAAAAACTTTAAACCGCTCTAGAAGCCAAACGCGTGGAGCTAGACCCCTCAAAGTTGCATAGAAAAAAACTTCAAATATTTGATTTTCTGAGAATACAAGGCCAGATTCCTTTGATTCTCATTTCCGAAGTATTGGTCGGAATTGAATAAATGAAGTGGATTAATGAAGTACGGAACACCGGCTTCATTGTGGCCGAAGATCTTTATTCAACTGCTTCTGGGACGGCTACAATCGCCAATGATCGCGACAAAAACTTTAAACCGCTCTAGAAGCCAAACGCGTGGAGCTAGACCCCTCAAAGTTGCATAGAAAAAAGTTTCAAAATTTTGATTTTCTGAGAATACAAGGTCAGATTCCTTTGATTCTCATTTCCGAAGTATTGGTCGGAATTGAATAAATGAAGTGGATTAATGAAGTACGGAACACCGGCTTCATTGTGGCCGAAGATCTTTATTCGACTGCTTCTGGGACGGCTACAATCGCCAATGATCGCGACAAAAACTTTAAACCGCTCTAGAAGCCAAATGCGTGGAGCTAGACCCCTCAAAGTTGCATAGAAAAAAGTTTCAAAATTTTGATTTTCTGAGAATACAAGGTCAGATTCCTTTGATTCTCATTTCCGAAGTATTGGTCGGAATTGAATAAATGAAGTGGATTAATGAAGTACGGAACACCGGCTTCATTGTGGCCGAAGATCTTTATTCAACTGCTTCTGGGACGGCTACAATCGCCAATGATCGCGACAAAAACTTTAAACCGCTCTAGAAGCCAAACGCGTGGAGCTAGACCCCTCAAAGTTGCATAGAAAAAAGTTTCAAAATTTTGATTTTCTGAGAATACAAGGTCAGATTCCTTTGATTCTCATTTCCGAAGTATTGGTCGGAATTGAATAAATGAAGTGGATTAATGAAGTACGGAACACCGGCTTCATTGTGGCCGAAGATCTTTATTCGACTGCTTCTGGGACGGCTACAATCGCCAATGATCGCGACAAAAACTTTAAACCGCTCTAGAAGCCAAACGCGTGGAGCTAGACCCCTCAAAGTTGCATAGAAAAAAGTTTCAAAATTTTGATTTTCTGAGAATACAAGGTCAGATTCCTTTGATTCTCATTTCCGAAGTATTGGTCGGAATTGAATAAATGAAGTAGATTAATGAAGTACGGAACACCGGCTTCATTGTGGCCGAAGATCTTTATTCAACTGCTTCTGGGACGGCTACAATCGCCAATGATCGCGACGAAAACTTTAAACCGCTCTAGAAGCCAAACGCGTGGTGCTAGACCCCTCAAAGTTGCATAGAAAAAAGTTTCAAAATTTTGATTTTCTGAGAATACAAGGCCAGATTCCTTTGATTCTCATTTCCGAAGTATTGGTCGGAATTGAATAAATGAAGTGGATTAATGAAGTACGGAACACCGGCTTCATTGTGGCCGAAGATCTTCTTCCGACTGCTTCTGGGACGGCTACAATCGCCAATGATCGCGACAAAAACTTTAAACCGCTCTAGAAGCCAAACGCGTGGAGCTAGACCCCTCAAAGTTGCATAGAAAAAAACTTCAAATATTTGATTTTCTGAGAATACAAGGCCAGATTCCTTTGATTCTCATTTCCGAAGTATTGGTCGGAATTGAATAAATGAAGTGGATTAATGAAGTACGGAACACCGGCTTCATTGTGGCCGAAGATCTTTATTCAACTGCTTCTGGGACGGCTACAATCGCCAATGATCGCGACAAAAACTTTAAACCGCTCTAGAAGCCAAACGCGTGGAGCTAGACCCCTCAAAGTTGCATAGAAAAAAGTTTCAAAATTTTGATTTTCTGAGAATACAAGGCCAGATTCCTTTGATTCTCATTTCCGAAGTATTGGTCGGAATTGAATAAATGAAGTGGATTAATGAAGTACGGAACACCGGCTTCATTGTGGCCGAAGATCTTCTTCCGACTGCTTCTGGGACGGCTACAATCGCCAATGTTCGCGACAAAAACTTTAAACCGCTCTAGAAGCCAAACGCGTGGAGCTAGACCCCTCAAAGTTGCATAGAAAAAAACTTCAAATATTTGATTTTCGGAGAATACAAGGCCAGATTCCTTTGATTCTCATTTCCGCAGTATTGGTCGGAATTGAATAAATGAAGTGGATTAATGAAGTACGGAACACCGGCTTCATTGTGGCCGAAGATCTTTATTCAACTGCTTCTGGGACGGCTACAATCGCCAATGATCGCGACAAAAACTTTAAACCGCTCTAGAAGCCAAACGCGTGGAGCTAGACCCCTCAAAGTTGCATAGAAAAAAGTTTCAAAATTTTGATTTTCTAAGAATACAAGGCCAGATTCCTTTGATTCTCATTTCCGAAGTATTGGTCGGAATTCAATAAATGAAGTGGATTAATGAAGTACGGAACACCGGCTTCATTGTGGCCGAAGATCTTCTTTCGACTGCTTCTGGGACGGCTACAATCGCCAATGATCGCGACAAAAACTTTAAACCGCTCTAGAAGCCAAACGCGTGGAGCTAGACCCCTCAAAGTTGCATAGAAAAAAGTTTCAAAATTTTGATGTTCTGAGAATACAAGGCCAGATTCCTTTGATTCTCATTTCCGAAGTATTGGTCGGAATTGAATAAATGAAGTGGATTAATGAAGTACGGAACACCGGCTTCATTGTGGCCGAAGATCTTCTTTCGAATGCTTCTGGGACGGCTACAATCGCCAATGATCGCGACAAAAACTTTAAACCGCTCTAGAAGCCAAACGCGTGGAGCTAGACCCCTCAAAGTTGCATAGAAAAAAGTTTCAAAATTTTGATTTTCTGAGAATACAAGGCCAGATTCCTTTGATTCTCATTTCCGAAGTATTGGTCGGAATAGAATAAATGAAGTGGATTAATGAAGTACGGAACACCGGCTTCATTGTGGCCGAAGATCTTCTTTCGACTGCTTCTGGGACGGCTACAATCGCCAATGATCGCGACAAAAACTTTAAACCGCTCTAGAAGCCAAACGCGTGGAGCTAGACCCCTCAAAGTTGCATAGAAAAAAGTTTCAAAATTTTGATTTTCTGAGAATACAAGGCCAGATTCCTTTGATTCTCATTTCCGAAGTATCGGTCGGAATTGAATAAATGAAGTGGATTAATGAAGTACGGAACACCGGCTTCATTGTGGCCGAAGATCTTCTTTCGACTGCTTCTGGGACGGCTACAATCGCCAATGATCGCGACAAAAACTTTAAACCGCTCTAGAAGCCAAACGCGTGGAGCTAGACCCCTCAAAGCTGCATAGAAAAAAGTTTCAAAATTTTGATTTTCTGAGAATACAAGGCCAGATTCCTTTGATTCTCATTTCCGAAGTATTGGTCGGAATTGAATAAATGAAGTGGATTAATGAAGTACGGAACACCGGCTTCATTGTGGCCGAAGATCTTCTTTCGACTGCTTCTGGGACGGCTACAATCGCCAATAATCGCGACAAAAACTTTAAACCGCTCTAGAAGCCAAACGCGTGGAGCTAGACCCCTCAAAGTTGCATAGAAAAAAGTTTCAAAATTTTGATTTTCTGAGAATACAAGGCCAGATTCCTTTGATTCTCATTTCCGAAGTATTGGTCGGAATAGAATAAATGAAGTGGATTAATGAAGTACGGAACACCGGCTTCATTGTGGCCGAAGATCTTCTTTCGACTGCTTCTGGGACGGCTACAATCGCCAATGATCGCGACAAAAACTTTAAACCGCTCTAGAAGCCAAACGCGTGGAGCTAGACCCCTCAAAGTTGCATAGAAAAAAGTTTCAAAATTTTGATTTTCTGAGAATACAAGGCCAGATTCCTTTGATTCTCATTTCCGAAGTATCGGTCGGAATTGAATAAATGAAGTGGATTAATGAAGTACGGAACACCGGCTTCATTGTGGCCGAAGATCTTCTTTCGACTGCTTCTGGGACGGCTACAATCGCCAATGATCGCGACAAAAACTTTAAACCGCTCTAGAAGCCAAACGCGTGGAGCTAGACCCCTCAAAGCTGCATAGAAAAAAGTTTCAAAATTTTGATTTTCTGAGAATACAAGGCCAGATTCCTTTGATTCTCATTTCCGAAGTATTGGTCGGAATTGAATAAATGAAGTGGATTAATGAAGTACGGAACACCGGCTTCATTGTGGCCGAAGATCTTCTTTCGACTGCTTCTGGGACGGCTACAATCGCCAATAATCGCGACAAAAACTTTAAACCGCTCTAGAAGCCAAACGCGTGGAGCTAGACCCCTCAAAGTTGCATAGAAAAAAGTTTCAAAATTTTGATTTTCTGAGAATACAAGGCCAGATTCCTTTGATTCTCATTTCCGAAGTATTGGTCGGAATTGAATAAATGAAGTGGATTAATGAAGTACGGAACACCGGCTTCATTGTGGCCGAAGATCTTCTTTCGACTGCTTCTGGGACGGCTACAATCGCCAATGATCGCGACAAAAACTTTAAACCGCTCTAGAAGCCAAACGCGTGGAGCTAGACCCCTCAAAGTTGCATAGAAAA
Source organism: Coelopa pilipes (assembly GCA_947389925.1). Lineage (NCBI taxonomy): Eukaryota > Metazoa > Arthropoda > Insecta > Diptera > Coelopidae > Coelopa > Coelopa pilipes. Next base: position 42,485,518 of record OX376697.1, on the reverse strand, counting down.
AAGTTTCAAAATTTTGATTTTCTGAGAATACAAGGCCAGATTCCTTTGATTCTCATTTCCGAAGTATTGGTCGGAATTGAATAAATGAAGTGGATTAATGAAGTACGGAACACCGGCTTCATTGTGGCCGAAGATCTTCTTTCGACTGCTTCTGGGACGGCTACAATCGCCAATGATCGCGACAAAAACTTTAAACCGCTCTAGAAGCCAAACGCGTGGAGCTAGACCCCTCAAAGTTGCATAGAAAAAAGTTTCAAAATTTTGATTTTCTGAGAATACAAGGCCAGATTCCTTTGATTCTCATTTCCGAAGTATTGGTCGGAATTGAATAAATGAAGTGGATTAAAGAAATACGGAACACCGGCTTCATTGTGGCCGAAGATCTTCTTTCGACTGCTTCTGGGACGGATACAATCGCCAATGATCGCGACAAAAACTTTAAACCGCTCTAGAAGCCAAACGCGTGGAGCTAGACCCCTCAAAGTTGCATAGAAAAAAGTTTCAAAATTTTGATGTTCTGAGAATACAAGGCCAGATTCCTTTGATTCTCATTTCCGAAGTATTGGTCGGAATTGAATAAATGAAGTGGATTAATGAAGTACGGAACACCGGCTTCATTGTGGCCGAAGATCTTCTTTCGACTGCTTCTGGGACGGCTACAATCGCCAATGATCGCGACAAAAACTTTAAACCGCTCTAGAAGCCAAACGCGTGGAGCTAGACCCCTCAAAGTTGCATAGAAAAAAGTTTCAAAATTTTGATTTTCTGAGAATACAAGGCCAGATTCCTTTGATTCTCATTTCCGAAGTATTGGTCGGAATTGAATAAATGAAGTGGATTAATGAAGTACGGAACACCGGCTTCATTGTGGCCGAAGATCTTCTTTCGACTGCTTCTGGGACGGCTACAATCGCCAATGATCGCGACAAAAACTTTAAACCGCTCTAGAAGCCAAACGCGTGGAGCTAGACCCCTCAAAGTTGCATAGAAAAAAGTTTCAAAATTTTGATTTTCTGAGAATACAAGGCCAGATTCCTTTGATTCTCATTTCCGAAGTATTGGTCGGAATTGAATAAATGAAGTGGATTAATGAAGTACGGAACACCGGCTTCATTGTGGCCGAAGATCTTCTTTCGACTGCTTCTGGGACGGATACAATCGCCAATGATCGCGACAAAAACTTTAAACCGCTCTAGAAGCCAAACGCGTGGAGCTAGACCCCTCAAAGTTGCATAGAAAAAAGTTTCAAAATTTTGATTTTCTGAGAATACAAGGCCAGATTCCTTTGATTCTCATTTCCGAAGTATTGGTCGGAATAGAATAAATGAAGTGGATTAATGAAGTACGGAACACCGGCTTCATTGTGGCCGAAGATCTTCTTTCGACTGCTTCTGGGACGGCTACAATCGCCAATGATCGCGACAAAAACTTTAAACCGCTCTAGAAGCCAAACGCGTGGAGCTAGACCCCTCAAAGTTGCATAGAAAAAAGTTTCAAAATTTTGATTTTCTGAGAATACAAGGCCAGATTCCTTTGATTCTCATTTCCGAAGTATCGGTCGGAATTGAATAAATGAAGTGGATTAATGAAGTACGGAACACCGGCTTCATTGTGGCCGAAGATCTTCTTTCGACTGCTTCTGGGACGGCTACAATCGCCAATGATCGCGACAAAAACTTTAAACCGCTCTAGAAGCCAAACGCGTGGAGCTAGACCCCTCAAAGCTGCATAGAAAAAAGTTTCAAAATTTTGATTTTCTGAGAATACAAGGCCAGATTCCTTTGATTCTCATTTCCGAAGTATTGGTCGGAATTGAATAAATGAAGTGGATTAATGAAGTACGGAACACCGGCTTCATTGTGGCCGAAGATCTTCTTTCGACTGCTTCTGGGACGGCTACAATCGCCAATAATCGCGACAAAAACTTTAAACCGCTCTAGAAGCCAAACGCGTGGAGCTAGACCCCTCAAAGTTGCATAGAAAAAAGTTTCAAAATTTTGATTTTCTGAGAATACAAGGCCAGATTCCTTTGATTCTCATTTCCGAAGTATTGGTCGGAATTGAATAAATGAAGTGGATTAATGAAGTACGGAATACCGGCTTCATTGTGGCCGAAGATCTTCTTTCGACTGCTTCTGGGACGGCTACAATCGCCAATAATCGCGACAAAAACTTTAAACCGCTCTAGAAGCCAAACGCGTGGAGCTAGACCCCTCAAAGTTGCATAGAAAAAAGTTTCAAAATTTTGATTTTCTGAGAATACAAGGCCAGATTCCTTTGATTCTCATTTCCGAAGTATTGGTCGGAATTGAATAAATGAAGTGGATTAATGAAGTACGGAACACCGGCTTCATTGTGGCCGAAGATCTTCTTTCGACTGCTTCTGGGACGGCTACAATCGCCAATGATCGCGACAAAAACTTTAAACCGCTCTAGAAGCCAAACGCGTGGAGCTAGACCCCTCAAAGTTGCATAGAAAAAAGTTTCAAAATTTTGATTTTCTGAGAATACAAGGCCAGATTCCTTTGATTCTCATTTCCGAAGTATTGGTCGGAATTGAATAAATGAAGTGGATTAATGAAGTACGGAACACCGGCTTCATTGTGGCCGAAGATCTTCTTTCGACTGCTTCTGGGACGGATACAATCGCCAATGATCGCGACAAAAACTTTAAACCGCTCTAGAAGCCAAACGCGTGGAGCTAGACCCCTCAAAGTTGCATAGAAAAAAGTTTCAAAATTTTGATGTTCTGAGAATACAAGGCCAGATTCCTTTGATTCTCATTTCCGAAGTATTGGTCGGAATTGAATAAATGAAGTGGATTAATGAAGTACGGAACACCGGCTTCATTGTGGCCGAAGATCTTCTTTCGACTGCTTCTGGGACGGCTACAATCGCCAATGATCGCGACAAAAACTTTAAACCGCTCTAGAAGCCAAACGCGTGGAGCTAGACCCCTCAAAGTTGCATAGAAAAAAGTTTCAAAATTTTGATTTTCTGAGAATACAAGGCCAGATTCCTTTGATTCTCATTTCCGAAGTATTGGTCGGAATTGAATAAATGAAGTGGATTAATGAAGTACGGAACACCGGCTTCATTGTGGCCGAAGATCTTCTTTCGACTGCTTCTGGGACGGCTACAATCGCCAATGATCGCGACAAAAACTTTAAACCGCTCTAGAAGCCAAACGCGTGGAGCTAGACCCCTCAAAGTTGCATAGAAAAAAGTTTCAAAATTTTGATTTTCTGAGAATATAAGGCCAGATTCCTTTGATTCTCATTTCCGAAGTATTGGTCGGAATTGAATAAATGAAGTGGATTAATGAAGTACGGAACACCGGCTTCATTGTGGCCGAAGATCTTCTTTCGACTGCTTCTGGGACGGCTACAATCGCCAATGATCGCTCTAGAAGCCAAACGCGTGGAGCTAGACCCCTCAAAGTTGCATAGAAAAAAGTTTCAAAATTTTGATTTTCTGAGAATACAAGGCCAGATTCCTTTGATTCTCATTTCCGAAGTATTGGTCGGAATTGAATAAATGAAGTGGATTAATGAAGTACGGAACACCGGCTTCATTGTGGCCGAAGATCTTCTTTCGACTGCTTCTGGGACGGCTACAATCGCCAATGATCGCGACAAAAACTTTAAACCGCTCTAGAAGCCAAACGCGTGGAGCTAGACCCCTCAAAGTTGCATAGAAAAAAGTTTCAAAATTTTGATTTTCTGAGAATACAAGGTCAGATTCCTTTGATTCTCATTTCCGAAGTATTGGTCGGAATTGAATAAATTAAGTGGATTAATGAAGTACGGAACACCGGCTTCATTGTGGCCGAAGATCTTTATTCGACTGCTTCTGGGACGGCTACAATCGCCAATGATCGCGACAAAAACTTTAAACCGCTCTAGAAGCCAAACGCGTGGAGCTAGACCCCTCAAAGTTGCATAGAAAAAAGTTTCAAAATTTTGATTTTCTGAGAATACAAGGCCAGATTCCTTTGATTCTCATTTCCGAAGTATTGGTCGGAATTCAATAAATGAAGTGGATTAATGAAGTACGGAACACCGGCTTCATTGTGGCCGAAGATCTTCTTTCGACTGCTTCTGGGACGGCTACAATCGCCAATGATCGCGACAAAAACTTTAAACCGCTCTAGAAGCCAAACGCGTGGAGCTAGACCCCTCAAAGTTGCATAGAAAAAAGTTTCAAAATTTTGATGTTCTGAGAATACAAGGCCAGATTCCTTTGATTCTCATTTCCGAAGTATTGGTCGGAATTGAATAAATGAAGTGGATTAATGAAGTACGGAACACCGGCTTCATTGTGGCCGAAGATCTTCTTTCGACTGCTTCTGGGACGGCTACAATCGCCAATGATCGCGACAAAAACTTTAAACCGCTCTAGAAGCCAAACGCGTGGAGCTAGACCCCTCAAAGTTGCATAGAAAAAAGTTTCAAAATTTTGATTTTCTGAGAATACAAGGCCAGATTCCTTTGATTCTCATTTCCGAAGTATTGGTCGGAATTGAATAAATGAAGTGGATTAATGAAGTACGGAACACCGGCTTCATTGTGGCCGAAGATCTTCTTTCGACTGCTTCTGGGACGGCTACAATCGCCAATGATCGCGACAAAAACTTTAAACCGCTCTAGAAGCCAAACGCGTGGAGCTAGACCCCTCAAAGTTGCATAGAAAAAAGTTTCAAAATTTTGATTTTCTGAGAATACAAGGCCAGATTCCTTTGATTCTCATTTCCGAAGTATTGGTCGGAATAGAATAAATGAAGTGGATTAATGAAGTACGGAACACCGGCTTCATTGTGGCCGAAGATCTTCTTTCGACTGCTTCTGGGACGGCTACAATCGCCAATGATCGCGACAAAAACTTTAAACCGCTCTAGAAGCCAAACGCGTGGAGCTAGACCCCTCAAAGATTCCTTTGATTCTCATTTCCGAAGTATTGGTCGGAATAGAATAAATGAAGTGGATTAATGAAGTACGGAACACCGGCTTCATTGTGGCCGAAGATCTTCTTTCGACTGCTTCTGGGACGGCTACAATCGCCAATGATCGCGACAAAAACTTTAAACCGCTCTAGAAGCCAAACGCGTGGAGCTAGACCCCTCAAAGTTGCATAGAAAAAAGTTTCAAAATTTTGATTTTCTGAGAATACAAGGCCAGATTCCTTTGATTCTCATTTCCGAAGTATTGGTCGGAATTGAATAAATGAAGTGGATTAATGAAGTACGGAACACCGGCTTCATTGTGGCCGAAGATCTTCTTTCGACTGCTTCTGGGACGGCTACAATCGCCAATGATCGCGACAAAAACTTTAAACCGCTCTAGAAGCCAAACGCGTGGAGCTAGACCCCTCAAAGTTGCATAGAAAAAAGTTTCAAAATTTTGATTTTCTGAGAATACAAGGCCAGATTCCTTTGATTCTCATTTCCGAAGTATTGGTCGGAATTGAATAAATGAAGTGGATTAATGAAGTACGGAACACCGGCTTCATTGTGGCCGAAGATCTTCTTTCGACTGCTTCTGGGACGGCTACAATCGCCAATGATCGCGACAAAAACTTTAAACCGCTCTAGAAGCCAAACGCGTGGAGCTAGACCCCTCAAAGTTGCATAGAAAAAAGTTTCAAAATTTTGATTTTCTGAGAATACAAGGCCAGATTCCTTTGATTCTCATTTCCGAAGTATTGGTCGGAATTGAATAAATGAAGTGGATTAATGAAGTACGGAACACCGGCTTCATTGTGGCCGAAGATCTTCTTTCGACTGCTTCTGGGACGGATACAATCGCCAATGATCGCGACAAAAACTTTAAACCGCTCTAGAAGCCAAACGCGTGGAGCTAGACCCCTCAAAGTTGCATAGAAAAAAGTTTCAAAATTTTGATGTTCTGAGAATACAAGGCCAGATTCCTTTGATTCTCATTTCCGAAGTATTGGTCGGAATTGAATAAATGAAGTGGATTAATGAAGTACGGAACACCGGCTTCATTGTGGCCGAAGATCTTCTTTCGACTGCTTCTGGGACGGCTACAATCGCCAATGATCGCGACAAAAACTTTAAACCGCTCTAGAAGCCAAACGCGTGGAGCTAGACCCCTCAAAGTTGCATAGAAAAAAGTTTCAAAATTTTGATGTTCTGAGAATACAAGGCCAGATTCCTTTGATTCTCATTTCCGAAGTATTGGTCGGAATTGAATAAATGAAGTGGATTAATGAAGTACGGAACACCGGCTTCATTGTGGCCGAAGATCTTCTTTCGACTGCTTCTGGGACGGCTACAATCGCCAATGATCGCGACAAAAACTTTAAACCGCTCTAGAAGCCAAACGCGTGGAGCTAGACCCCTCAAAGTTGCATAGAAAAAAGTTTCAAAATTTTGATTTTCTGAGAATACAAGGCCAGATTCCTTTGATTCTCATTTCCGAAGTATTGGTCGGAATTGAATAAATGAAGTGGATTAATGAAGTACGGAACACCGGCTTCATTGTGGCCGAAGATCTTCTTTCGACTGCTTCTGGGACGGCTACAATCGCCAATGATCGCTCTAGAAGCCAAACGCGTGGAGCTAGACCCCTCAAAGTTGCATAGAAAAAAGTTTCAAAATTTTGATTTTCTGAGAATACAAGGCCAGATTCCTTTGATTCTCATTTCCGAAGTATTGGTCGGAATTGAATAAATGAAGTGGATTAATGAAGTACGGAACACCGGCTTCATTGTGGCCGAAGATCTTCTTTCGACTGCTTCTGGGACGGCTACAATCGCCAATGATCGCGACAAAAACTTTAAACCGCTCTAGAAGCCAAACGCGTGGAGCTAGACCCCTCAAAGTTGCATAGAAAAAAGTTTCAAAATTTTGATTTTCTGAGAATACAAGGCCAGATTCCTTTGATTCTCATTTCCGAAGTATTGGTCGGAATTCAATAAATGAAGTGGATTAATGAAGTACGGAACACCGGCTTCATTGTGGCCGAAGATCTTCTTTCGACTGCTTCTGGGACGGCTACAATCGCCAATGATCGCGACAAAAACTTTAAACCGCTCTAGAAGCCAAACGCGTGGAGCTAGACCCCTCAAAGTTGCATAGAAAAAAGTTTCAAAATTTTGATGTTCTGAGAATACAAGGCCAGATTCCTTTGATTCTCATTTCCGAAGTATTGGTCGGAATTGAATAAATGAAGTGGATTAATGAAGTACGGAACACCGGCTTCATTGTGGCCGAAGATCTTCTTTCGACTGCTTCTGGGACGGCTACAATCGCCAATGATCGCGACAAAAATTTTAAACCGCTCTAGAAGCCAAACGCGTGGAGCTAGACCCCTCAAAGTTGCATAGAAAAAAGTTTCAAAATTTTGATTTTCTGAGAATACAAGGCCAGATTCCTTTGATTCTCATTTCCGAAGTATTGGTCGGAATAGAATAAATGAAGTGGATTAATGAAGTACGGAACACCGGCTTCATTGTGGCCGAAGATCTTCTTTCGACTGCTTCTGGGACGGCTACAATCGCCAATGATCGCTCTAGAAGCCAAACGCGTGGAGCTAGACCCCTCAAAGTTGCATAGAAAAAAGTTTCAAAATTTTGATTTTCTGAGAATACAAGGCCAGATTCCTTTGATTCTCATTTCCGAAGTATTGGTCGGAATTGAATAAATGAAGTGGATTAATGAAGTACGGAACACCGGCTTCATTGTGGCCGAAGATCTTCTTTCGACTGCTTCTGGGACGGCTACAATCGCCAATGATCGCGACAAAAACTTTAAACCGCTCTAGAAGCCAAACGCGTGGAGCTAGACCCCTCAAAGTTGCATAGAAAAAAGTTTCAAAATTTTGATTTTCTGAGAATACAAGGTCAGATTCCTTTGATTCTCATTTCCGAAGTATTGGTCGGAATTGAATAAATTAAGTGGATTAATGAAGTACGGAACACCGGCTTCATTGTGGCCGAAGATCTTTATTCGACTGCTTCTGGGACGGCTACAATCGCCAATGATCGCGACAAAAACTTTAAACCGCTCTAGAAGCCAAACGCGTGGAGCTAGACCCCTCAAAGTTGCATAGAAAAAAGTTTCAAAATTTTGATTTTCTGAGAATACAAGGCCAGATTCCTTTGATTCTCATTTCCGAAGTATTGGTCGGAATTCAATAAATGAAGTGGATTAATGAAGTACGGAACACCGGCTTCATTGTGGCCGAAGATCTTCTTTCGACTGCTTCTGGGACGGCTACAATCGCCAATGATCGCGACAAAAACTTTAAACCGCTCTAGAAGCCAAACGCGTGGAGCTAGACCCCTCAAAGTTGCATAGAAAAAAGTTTCAAAATTTTGATGTTCTGAGAATACAAGGCCAGATTCCTTTGATTCTCATTTCCGAAGTATTGGTCGGAATTGAATAAATGAAGTGGATTAATGAAGTACGGAACACCGGCTTCATTGTGGCCGAAGATCTTCTTTCGACTGCTTCTGGGACGGCTACAATCGCCAATGATCGCGACAAAAATTTTAAACCGCTCTAGAAGCCAAACGCGTGGAGCTAGACCCCTCAAAGTTGCATAGAAAAAAGTTTCAAAATTTTGATTTTCTGAGAATACAAGGCCAGATTCCTTTGATTCTCATTTCCGAAGTATTGGTCGGAATAGAATAAATGAAGTGGATTAATGAAGTACGGAACACCGGCTTCATTGTGGCCGAAGATCTTCTTTCGACTGCTTCTGGGACGGCTACAATCGCCAATGATCGCGACAAAAACTTTAAACCGCTCTAGAAGCCAAACGCGTGGAGCTAGACCCCTCAAAGTTGCATAGAAAAAAGTTTCAAAATTTTGATGTTCTGAGAATACAAGGCCAGATTCCTTTGATTCTCATTTCCGAAGTATTGGTCGGAATTGAATAAATGAAGTGGATTAATGAAGTACGGAACACCGGCTTCATTGTGGCCGAAGATCTTCTTTCGACTGCTTCTGGGACGGCTACAATCGCCAATGATCGCGACAAAAACTTTAAACCGCTCTAGAAGCCAAACGCGTGGAGCTAGACCCCTCAAAGTTGCATAGAAAAAAGTTTCAAAATTTTGATTTTCTTAGAATACAAGGCCAGATTCCTTTGATTCTCATTTCCGAAGTATTGGTCGGAATTGAATAAATGAAGTGGATTAATGAAGTACGGAACACCGGCTTCATTGTGGCCGAAGATCTTCTTTCCACTGCTTCTGGGACGGCTACAATCGCCAATGATCGCGACAAAAACTTTAAACCGCTCTAGAAGCCAAACGCGTGGAGCTAGACCCCTCAAAGTTGCATAGAAAAAAGTTTCAAAATTTTGATTTTCTGAGAATACAAGGCCAGATTCCTTTGATTCTCATTTCCGAAGTATTGGTCGGAATAGAATAAATGAAGTGGATTAATTAAGTACGGAACACCGGCTTCATTGTGGCCGAAGATCTTCTTTCGACTGCTTCTGGGACGGCTACAATCGCCAATAATCGCGACAAAAACTTTAAACCGCTCTAGAAGCCAAACGCGTGGAGCTAGACCCCTCAAAGTTGCATAGAAAAAAGTTTCAAAATTTTGATTTTCTGAGAATACAAGGCCAGATTCCTTTGATTCTCATTTCCGAAGTATTGGTCGGAATTGAATAAATGAAGTGGATTAATGAAGTACGGAACACCGGCTTCATTGTGGCCGAAGATCTTCTTTCGACTGCTTCTGGGACGGCTACAATCGCCAATGATCGCGACAAAAACTTTAAACCGCTCTAGAAGCCAAACGCGTGGAGCTAGACCCCTCAAAGTTGCATAGAAAAAAGTTTCAAAATTTTGATTTTCTGAGAATACAAGGCCAGATTCCTTTGATTCTCATTTCCGAAGTATTGGTCGGAATAGAATAAATGAAGTGGATTAATGAAGTACGGAACACCGGCTTCATTGTGGCCGAAGATCTTCTTTCGACTGCTTCTGGGACGGCTACAATCGCCAATGATCGCGACAAAAACTTTAAACCGCTCTAGAAGCCAAACGCGTGGAGCTAGACCCCTCAAAGTTGCATAGAAAAAAGTTTCAAAATTTTGATTTTCTGAGAATACAAGGCCAGATTCCTTTGATTCTCATTTCCGAAGTATTGGTCGGAATTGAATAAATGAAGTGGATTAATGAAGTACGGAACACCGGCTTCATTGTGGCCGAAGATCTTCTTTCGACTGCTTCTGGGACGGCTACAATCGCCAATAATCGCGACAAAAACTTTAAACCGCTCTAGAAGCCAAACGCGTGGAGCTAGACCCCTCAAAGTTGCATAGAAAAAAGTTTCAAAATTTTGATTTTCTGAGAATACAAGGCCAGATTCCTTTGATTCTCATTTCCGAAGTATTGGTCGGAATTGAATAAATGAAGTGGATTAATGAAGTACGGAACACCGGCTTCATTGTGGCCGAAGATCTTCTTTCGACTGCTTCTGGGACGGCTACAATCGCCAATGATCGCGACAAAAACTTTAAACCGCTCTAGAAGCCAAACGCGTGGAGCTAGACCCCTCAAAGTTGCATAGAAAAAAGTTTCAAAATTTTGATTTTCTGAGAATACAAGGCCAGATTCCTTTGATTCTCATTTCCGAAGTATTGGTCGGAATTGAATAAATGAAGTGGATTAATGAAGTACGGAACACCGGCTTCATTGTGGCCGAAGATCTTCTTTCGACTGCTTCTGGGACGGCTACAATCGCCAATGATCGCGACAAAAACTTTAAACCGCTCTAGAAGCCAAACGCGTGGAGCTAGACCCCTCAAAGTTGCATAGAAAAAAGTTTCAAAATTTTGATTTTCTGAGAATACAAGGCCAGATTCCTTTGATTCTCATTTCCGAAGTATTGGTCGGAATTGAATAAATGAAGTGGATTAATGAAGTACGGAACACCGGCTTCATTGTGGCCGAAGATCTTCTTTCGACTGCTTCTGGGACGGCTACAATCGCCAATGATCGTGACAAAAACTTTAAACCGCTCTAGAAGCCAAACGCGTGGAGCTAGACCCCTCAAAGTTGCATAGAAAAAAGTTTCAAAATTTTGATTTTCTTAGAATACAAGGCCAGATTCCTTTGATTCTCATTTCCGAAGTATTGGTCGGAATTGAATAAATGAAGTGGATTAATGAAGTACGGAACACCGGCTTCATTGTGGCCGAAGATCTTCTTTCGACTGCTTCTGGGACGGCTACAATCGCCAATGATCGCGACAAAAACTTTAAACCGCTCTAGAAGCCAAACGCGTGGAGCTAGACCCCTCAAAGTTGCATAGAAAAAAGTTTCAAAATTTTGATTTTCTGAGAATACAAGGCCAGATTCCTTTGATTCTCATTTCCGAAGTATTGGTCGGAATAGAATAAATGAAGTGGATTAATGAAGTACGGAACACCGGCTTCATTGTGGCCGAAGATCTTCTTTCGACTGCTTCTGGGACGGCTACAATCGCCAATGATCGCGACAAAAACTTTAAACCGCTCTAGAAGCCAAACGCGTGGAGCTAGACCCCTCAAAGTTGCATAGAAAAAAGTTTCAAAATTTTGATGTTCTGAGAATACAAGGCCAGATTCCTTTGATTCTCATTTCCGAAGTATTGGTCGGAATTGAATAAATGAAGTGGATTAATGAAGTACGGAACACCGGCTTCATTGTGGCCGAAGATCTTCTTTCGACTGCTTCTGGGACGGCTACAATCGCCAATGATCGCGACAAAAACTTTAAACCGCTCTAGAAGCCAAACGCGTGGAGCTAGACCCCTCAAAGTTGCATAGAAAAAAGTTTCAAAATTTTGATGTTCTGAGAATACAAGGCCAGATTCCTTTGATTCTCATTTCCGAAGTATTGGTCGGAATTGAATAAATGAAGTGGATTAATGAAGTACGGAACACCGGCTTCATTGTGGCCGAAGATCTTCTTTCGACTGCTTCTGGGACGGCTACAATCGCCAATGATCGCGACAAAAACTTTAAACCGCTCTAGAAGTTAAACGCGTGGAGCTAGACCCCTCAAAGTTGCATAGAAAAAAATTTCAAAATTTTGATTTTCTGAGAATACAAGGCCAGATTCCTTTGATTCTCATTTCCGAAGTATTGGAATTGAATAAATGAAGTGGATTAATGAAGTACGGAACACCGGCTTCATTGTGGCCGAAGATCTTCTTTCGACTGCTTCTGGGACGGCTACAATCGCCAATGATCGCGACAAAAACTTTAAACCGCTCTAGAAGCCAAACGCGTGGAGCTAGACCCCTCAAAGTTGCATAGAAAAAAGTTTCAAAATTTTGATTTTCTGAGAATACAAGGCCAGATTCCTTTGATTCTCATTTCCGAAGTATTGGTCGGAATAGAATAAATGAAGTGGATTAATGAAGTACGGAACACCGGCTTCATTGTGGCCGAAGATCTTCTTTCGACTGCTTCTGGGACGGCTACAATCGCCAATAATCGCGACAAAAACTTTAAACCGCTCTAGAAGCCAAACGCGTGGAGCTAGACCCCTCAAAGTTGCATAGAAAAAAGTTTCAAAATTTTGATTTTCTGAGAATACAAGGCCAGATTCCTTTGATTCTCATTTCCGAAGTATTGGTCGGAATTGAATAAATGAAGTGGATTAATGAAGTACGGAACACCGGCTTCATTGTGGCCGAAGATCTTCTTTCGACTGCTTCTGGGACGGCTACAATCGCCAATGATCGCGACAAAAACTTTAAACCGCTCTAGAAGCCAAACGCGTGGAGCTAGACCCCTCAAAGTTGCATAGAAAAAAGTTTCAAAATTTTGATTTTCTGAGAATACAAGGCCAGATTCCTTTGATTCTCATTTCCGAAGTATTGGTCGGAATAGAATAAATGAAGTGGATTAATGAAGTACGGAACACCGGCTTCATTGTGGCCGAAGATCTTCTTTCGACTGCTTCTGGGACGGCTACAATCGCCAATGATCGCGACAAAAACTTTAAACCGCTCTAGAAGCCAAACGCGTGGAGCTAGACCCCTCAAAGTTGCATAGAAAAAAGTTTCAAAATTTTGATTTTCTGAGAATACAAGGCCAGATTCCTTTGATTCTCATTTCCGAAGTATTGGTCGGAATTGAATAAATGAAGTGGATTAATGAAGTACGGAACACCGGCTTCATTGTGGCCGAAGATCTTCTTTCGACTGCTTCTGGGACGGCTACAATCGCCAATAATCGCGACAAAAACTTTAAACCGCTTTAGAAGCCAAACGCGTGGAGCTAGACCCCTCAAAGTTGCATAGAAAAAAGTTTCAAAATTTTGATTTTCTGAGAATACAAGGCCAGATTCCTTTGATTCTCATTTCCGAAGTATTGGTCGGAATTGAATAAATGAAGTGGATTAATGAAGTACGGAACACCGGCTTCATTGTGGCCGAAGATCTTCTTTCGACTGCTTCTGGGACGGCTACAATCGCCAATGATCGCGACAAAAACTTTAAACCGCTCTAGAAGCCAAACGCGTGGAGCTAGACCCCTCAAAGTTGCATAGAAAAAAGTTTCAAAATTTTGATTTTCTGAGAATACAAGGCCAGATTCCTTTGATTCTCATTTCCGAAGTATTGGTCGGAATAGAATAAATGAAGTGGAATAATGAAGTACGGAACACCGGCTTCATTGTGGCCGAAGATCTTCTTTCGACTGCTTCTGGGACGGCTACAATCGCCAATGATCGCGACAAAAACTTTAAACCGCTCTAGAAGCCAAACGCGTGGAGCTAGACCCCTCAAAGTTGCATAGAAAAAAGTTTCAAAATTTTGATTTTCTGAGAATACAAGGTCAGATTCCTTTGATTCTCATTTCCGAAGTATTGGTCGGAATTGAATAAATGAAGTGGATTAATGAAGTACGGAACACCGGCTTCATTGTGGCCGAAGATCTTTATTCGACTGCTTCTGGGACGGCTACAATCGCCAATGATCGCGACAAAAACTTTAAACCGCTCTAGAAGCCAAACGCGTGGAGCTAGACCCCTCAAAGTTGCATAGAAAAAAGTTTCAAAATTTTGATTTTCTGAGAATACAAGGCCAGATTCCTTTGATTCTCATTTCCGAAGTATTGGTCGGAATTCAATAAATGAAGTGGATTAATGAAGTACGGAACACCGGCTTCATTGTGGCCGAAGATCTTCTTTCGACTGCTTCTGGGACGGCTACAATCGCCAATGATCGCGACAAAAACTTTAAACCGCTCTAGAAGCCAAACGCGTGGAGCTAGACCCCTCAAAGTTGCATAGAAAAAAGTTTCAAAATTTTGATGTTCTGAGAATACAAGGCCAGATTCCTTTGATTCTCATTTCCGAAGTATTGGTCGGAATTGAATAAATGAAGTGGATTAATGAAGTACGGAACACCGGCTTCATTGTGGCCGAAGATCTTCTTTCGACTGCTTCTGGGACGGCTACAATCGCCAATGATCGCGACAAAAACTTTAAACCGCTCTAGAAGCCAAACGCGTGGAGCTAGACCCCTCAAAGTTGCATAGAAAAAAGTTTCAAAATTTTGATGTTCTGAGAATACAAGGCCAGATTCCTTTGATTCTCATTTCCGAAGTATTGGTCGGAATTGAATAAATGAAGTGGATTAATGAAGTACGGAACACCGGCTTCATTGTGGCCGAAGATCTTCTTTCGACTGCTTCTGGGACGGCTACAATCGCCAATGATCGCGACAAAAACTTTAAACCGCTCTAGAAGCCAAACGCGTGGAGCTAGACCCCTCAAAGTTGCATAGAAAAAAGTTTCAAAATTTTGATTTTCTTAGAATACAAGGCCAGATTCCTTTGATTCTCATTTCCGAAGTATTGGTCGGAATAGAATAAATGAAGTGGATTAATGAAGTACGGAACACCGGCTTCATTGTGGCCGAAGATCTTCTTTCGACTGCTTCTGGGACGGCTACAATCGCCAATGATCGCGACAAAAACTTTAAACCGCTCTAGAAGCCAAACGCGTGGAGCTAGACCCCTCAAAGTTGCATAGAAAAAAGTTTCAAAATTTTGATTTTCTGAGAATACAAGGCCAGATTCCTTTGATTCTCATTTCCGAAGTATTGGTCGGAATTGAATAAATGAAGTGGATTAATGAAGTACGGAACACCGGCTTCATTGTGGCCGAAGATCTTCTTTCGACTGCTTCTGGGACGGCTACAATCGCCAATGATCGCGACAAAAACTTTAAACCGCTCTAGAAGCCAAACGCGTGGAGCTAGACCCCTCAAAGTTGCATAGAAAAAAGTTTCAAAATTTTGATTTTCTGAGAATACAAGGCCAGATTCCTTTGATTCTCATTTCCGAAGTATTGGTCGGAATTGAATAAATGAAGTGGATTAATGAAGTACGGAACACCGGCTTCATTGTGGCCGAAGATCTTCTTTCGACTGCTTCTGGGACGGCTACAATCGCCAATGATCGCGACAAAAACTTTAAACCGCTCTAGAAGCCAAACGCGTGGAGCTAGACCCCTCAAAGTTGCATAGAAAAAAGTTTCAAAATTTTGATTTTCTGAGAATACAAGGCCAGATTCCTTTGATTCTCATTTCCGAAGTATTGGTCGGAATTGAATAAATGAAGTGGATTAATGAAGTACGGAACACCGGCTTCATTGTGGCCGAAGATCTTCTTTCGACTGCTTCTGGGACGGCTACAATCGCCAATGATCGCGACAAAAACTTTAAACCGCTCTAGAAGCCAAACGCGTGGAGCTAGACCCCTCAAAGTTGCATAGAAAAAAGTTTCAAAATTTTGATTTTCTGAGAATACAAGGCCAGATTCCTTTGATTCTCATTTCCGAAGTATTGGTCGGAATTGAATAAATGAAGTGGATTAATGAAGTACGGAACACCGGCTTCATTGTGGCCGAAGATCTTCTTTCGACTGCTTCTGGGACGGCTACAATCGCCAATGATCGCGACAAAAACTTTAAACCGCTCTAGAAGCCAAACGCGAGGAGCTAGACCCCTCAAAGTTGCATAGAAAAAAGTTTCAAAATTTTGATTTTCTGAGAATACAAGGCCAGATTCCTTTGATTCTCATTTCCGAAGTATTGGTCGGAATTCAATAAATGAAGTGGATTAATGAAGTACGGAACACCGGCTTCATTGTGGCCGAAGATCTTCTTTCGACTGCTTCTGGACGGCTACAATCGCCAATGATCGCGACAAAAACTTTAAACCGCTCTAGAAGCCAAACGCGTGGAGCTAGACCCCTCAAAGTTGCATAGAAAAAAGTTTCAAAATTTTGATTTTCTTAGAATACAAGGCCAGATTCCTTTGATTCTCATTTCCGAAGTATTGGTCGGAATTGAATAAATGAAGTGGATTAATGAAGTACGGAACACCGGCTTCATTGTGGCCGAAGATCTTCTTTCGACTGCTTCTGGGACGGCTACAATCGCCAATGATCGCGACAAAAACTTTAAACCGCTCTAGAAGCCAAACGCGTGGAGCTAGACCCCTCAAAGTTGCATAGAAAAAAGTTTCAAAATTTTGATGTTCTGAGAATACAAGGCCAGATTCCTTTGATTCTCATTTCCGAAGTATTGGTCGGAATTGAATAAATGAAGTGGATTAATGAAGTACGGAACACCGGCTTCATTGTGGCCGAAGATCTTCTTTCGACTGCTTCTGGGACGGCTACAATCGCCAATGATCGCGACAAAAACTTTAAACCGCTCTAGAAGCCAAACGCGTGGAGCTAGACCCCTCAAAGTTGCATAGAAAAAAGTTTCAAAATTTTGATTTTCTGAGAATACAAGGCCAGATTCCTTTGATTCTCATTTCCGAAGTATTGGTCGGAATTGAATAAATGAAGTGGATTAATGAAGTACGGAACACCGGCTTCATTGTGGCCGAAGATCTTCTTTCGACTGCTTCTGGGACGGCTACAATCGCCAATGATCGCGACAAAAACTTTAAACCGCTCTAGAAGCCAAACGCGTGGAGCTAGACCCCTCAAAGTTGCATAGAAAAAAGTTTCAAAATTTTGATTTTCTTAGAATACAAGGCCAGATTCCTTTGATTCTCATTTCCGAAGTATTGGTCGGAATTGAATAAATGAAGTGGATTAATGAAGTACGAGAATACAAGGCCAGATTCCTTTGATTCTCATTTCCGAAGTATTGGTCGGAATTGAATAAATGAAGTGGATTAATGAAGTACGGAACACCGGCTTCATTGTGGCCGAAGATCTTCTTTCGACTGCTTCTGGGACGGCTACAATCGCCAATGATCGCGACAAAAACTTTAAACCGCTCTAGAAGCCAAACGCGTGGAGCTAGACCCCTCAAAGTTGCATAGAAAAAAGTTTCAAAATTTTGATTTTCTGAGAATACAAGGCCAGATTCCTTTGATTCTCATTTCCGAAGTATTGGTCGGAATTGAATAAATGAAGTGGATTAATGAAGTACGGAACACCGGCTTCATTGTGGCCGAAGATCTTCTTTCGACTGCTTCTGGGACGGCTACAATCGCCAATGATCGCGACAAAAACTTTAAACCGCTCTAGAAGCCAAACGCGTGGAGCTAGACCCCTCAAAGTTGCATAGAAAAAAGTTTCAAAATTTTGATTTTCTGAGAATACAAGGCCAGATTCCTTTGATTCTCATTTCCGAAGTATTGGTCGGAATTGAATAAATGAAGTGGATTAATGAAGTACGGAACACCGGCTTCATTGTGGCCGAAGATCTTCTTTCGACTGCTTCTGGGACGGCTACAATCGCCAATGATCGCGACAAAAACTTTAAACCGCTCTAGAAGCCAAACGCGTGGAGCTAGACCCCTCAAAGTTGCATAGAAAAAAGTTTCAAAATTTTGATGTTCTGAGAATACAAGGCCAGATTCCTTTGATTCTCATTTCCGAAGTATTGGTCGGAATTGAATAAATGAAGTGGATTAATGAAGTACGGAACACCGGCTTCATTGTGGCCGAAGATCTTCTTTCGACTGCTTCTGGGACGGCTACAATCGCCAATGATCGCGACAAAAACTTTAAACCGCTCTAGAAGCCAAACGCGTGGAGCTAGACCCCTCAAAGTTGCATAGAAAAAAGTTTCAAAATTTTGATGTTCTGAGAATACAAGGCCAGATTCCTTTGATTCTCATTTCCGAAGTATTGGTCGGAATTGAATAAATGAAGTGGATAATGAAGTACGGAACACCGGCTTCATTGTGGCCGAAGATCTTCTTTCGACTGCTTCTGGGACGGCTACAATCGCCAATGATCGCGACAAAAACTTTAAACCGCTCTAGAAGCCAAACGCGTGGAGCTAGACCCCTCAAAGTTGCATAGAAAAAAGTTTCAAAATTTTGATTTTCTTAGAATACAAGGCCAGATTCCTTTGATTCTCATTTCCGAAGTATTGGTCGGAATTGAATAAATGAAGTGGATTAATGAAGTACGGAACACCGGCTTCATTGTGGCCGAAGATCTTCTTTCGACTGCTTCTGGGACGGCTACAATCGCCAATGATCGCGACAAAAACTTTAAACCGCTCTAGAAGCCAAACGCGTGGAGCTAGACCCCTCAAAGTTGCATAGAAAAAAGTTTCAAAATTTTGATTTTCTTAGAATACAAGGCCAGATTCCTTTGATTCTCATTTCCGAAGTATTGGTCGGAATTGAATAAATGAAGTGGATTAATGAAGTACGGAACACCGGCTTCATTGTGGCCGAAGATCTTCTTTCGACTGCTTCTGGGACGGCTACAATCGCCAATGATCGTGACAAAAACTTTAAACCGCTCTAGAAGCCAAACGCGAGGAGCTAGACCCCTCAAAGTTGCATAGAAAAAAGTTTCAAAATTTTGATTTTCTTAGAATACAAGGCCAGATTCCTTTGATTCTCATTTCCGAAGTATTGGTCGGAATTGAATAAATGAAGTGGATTAATGAAGTACGAGAATACAAGGCCAGATTCCTTTGATTCTCATTTCCGAAGTATTGGTCGGAATTGAATAAATGAAGTGGATTAATGAAGTACGGAACACCGGCTTCATTGTGGCCGAAGATCTTCTTTCGACTGCTTCTGGGACGGCTACAATCGCCAATGATCGCGACAAAAACTTTAAACCGCTCTAGAAGCCAAACGCGTGGAGCTAGACCCCTCAAAGTTGCATAGAAAAAAGTTTCAAAATTTTGATTTTCTGAGAATACAAGGCCAGATTCCTTTGATTCTCATTTCCGAAGTATTGGTCGGAATTGAATAAATGAAGTGGATTAATGAAGTACGGAACACCGGCTTCATTGTGGCCGAAGATCTTCTTTCGACTGCTTCTGGGACGGCTACAATCGCCAATGATCGCGACAAAAACTTTAAACCGCTCTAGAAGCCAAACGCGTGGAGCTAGACCCCTCAAAGTTGCATAGAAAAAAGTTTCAAAATTTTGATTTTCTTAGAATACAAGGCCAGATTCCTTTGATTCTCATTTCCGAAGTATTGGTCGGAATTGAATAAATGAAGTGGATTAATGAAGTACGGAACACCGGCTTCATTGTGGCCGAAGATCTTCTTTCGACTGCTTCTGGGACGGCTACAATCGCCAATGATCGTGACAAAAACTTTAAACCGCTCTAGAAGCCAAACGCGAGGAGCTAGACCCCTCAAAGTTGCATAGAAAAAAGTTTCAAAATTTTGATTTTCTGAGAATACAAGGCCAGATTCCTTTGATTCTCATTTCCGAAGTATTGGTCGGAATAGAATAAATGAAGTGGATTAATGAAGTACGGAACACCGGCTTCATTGTGGCCGAAGATCTTCTTTCGACTGCTTCTGGGACGGCTACAATCGCCAATGATCGCGACAAAAACTTTAAACCGCTCTAGAAGCCAAACGCGTGGAGCTAGACCCCTCAAAGTTGCATAGAAAAAAGTTTCAAAATTTTGATTTTCTGAGAATACAAGGCCAGATTCCTTTGATTCTCATTTCCGAAGTATTGGTCGGAATTGAATAAATGAAGTGGATTAATGAAGTACGGAACACCGGCTTCATTGTGGCCGAAGATCTTCTTTCGACTGCTTCTGGGACGGCTACAATCGCCAATGATCGCGACAAAAACTTTAAACCGCTCTAGAAGCCAAACGCGTGGAGCTAGACCCCTCAAAGCTGCATAGAAAAAAGTTTCAAAATTTTGATTTTCTGAGAATACAAGGCCAGATTCCTTTGATTCTCATTTCCGAAGTATTGGTCGGAATTGAATAAATGAAGTGGATTAATGAAGTACGGAACACCGGCTTCATTGTGGCCGAAGATCTTCTTTCGACTGCTTCTGGGACGGCTACAATCGCCAATAATCGCGACAAAAACTTTAAACCGCTCTAGAAGCCAAACGCGTGGAGCTAGACCCCTCAAAGTTGCATAGAAAAAAGTTTCAAAATTTTGATTTTCTGAGAATACAAGGCCAGATTCCTTTGATTCTCATTTCCGAAGTATTGGTCGGAATTGAATAAATGAAGTGGATTAATGAAGTACGGAACACCGGCTTCATTGTGGCCGAAGATCTTTATTCGACTGCTTCTGGGACGGCTACAATCGCCAATGATCGCGACAAAAACTTTAAACCGCTCTAGAAGCCAAACGCGTGGAGCTAGACCCCTCAAAGTTGCATAGAAAAAAGTTTCAAAATTTTGATTTTCTGAGAATACAAGGCCAGATTCCTTTGATTCTCATTTCCGAAGTATTGGTCGGAATAGAATAAATGAAGTGGATTAATGAAGTACGGAACACCGGCTTCATTGTGGCCGAAGATCTTCTTTCGACTGCTTCTGGGACGGCTACAATCGCCAATGATCGCGACAAAAACTTTAAACCGCTCTAGAAGCCAAACGCGTGGAGCTAGACCCCTCAAAGTTGCATAGAAAAAAGTTTCAAAATTTTGATTTTCTGAGAATACAAGGCCAGATTCCTTTGATTCTCATTTCCGAAGTATTGGTCGGAATTGAATAAATGAAGTGGATTAATGAAGTACGGAACACCGGCTTCATTGTGGCCGAAGATCTTCTTTCGACTGCTTCTGGGACGGCTACAATCGCCAATGATCGCGACAAAAACTTTAAACCGCTCTAGAAGCCAAACGCGTGGAGCTAGACCCCTCAAAGCTGCATAGAAAAAAGTTTCAAAATTTTGATTTTCTGAGAATACAAGGCCAGATTCCTTTGATTCTCATTTCCGAAGTATTGGTCGGAATTGAATAAATGAAGTGGATTAATGAAGTACGGAACACCGGCTTCATTGTGGCCGAAGATCTTCTTTCGACTGCTTCTGGGACGGCTACAATCGCCAATAATCGCGACAAAAACTTTAAACCGCTCTAGAAGCCAAACGCGTGGAGCTAGACCCCTCAAAGTTGCATAGAAAAAAGTTTCAAAATTTTGATTTTCTGAGAATACAAGGCCAGATTCCTTTGATTCTCATTTCCGAAGTATTGGTCGGAATTGAATAAATGAAGTGGATTAATGAAGTACGGAACACCGGCTTCATTGTGGCCGAAGATCTTTATTCGACTGCTTCTGGGACGGCTACAATCGCCAATGATCGCGACAAAAACTTTAAACCGCTCTAGAAGCCAAACGCGTGGAGCTAGACCCCTCAAAGTTGCATAGAAAAAAGTTTCAAAATTTTGATTTTCTGAGAATACAAGGCCAGATTCCTTTGATTCTCATTTCCGAAGTATTGGTCGGAATTGAATAAATGAAGTGGATTAATGAAGTACGGAACACCGGCTTCATTGTGGCCGAAGATCTTCTTCCGACTGCTTCTGGGACGGCTACAATCGCCAATGTTCGCGACAAAAACTTTAAACCGCTCTAGAAGCCAAACGCGTGGAGCTAGACCCCTCAAAGTTGCATAGAAAAAAACTTCAAATATTTGATTTTCGGAGAATACAAGGCCAGATTCCTTTGATTCTCATTTCCGCAGTATTGGTCGGAATTGAATAAATGAAGTGGATTAATGAAGTACGAGAATACAAGGCCAGATTCCTTTGATTCTCATTTCCGAAGTATTGGTCGGAATTGAATAAATGAAGTGGATTAATGAAGTACGAGAATACAAGGCCAGATTCCTTTGATTCTCATTTCCGAAGTATTGGTCGGAATTGAATAAATGAAGTGGATTAATGAAGTACGGAACACCGGCTTCATTGTGGCCGAAGATCTTCTTTCGACTGCTTCTGGGACGGCTACAATCGCCAATGATCGCGACAAAAACTTTAAACCGCTCTAGAAGCCAAACGCGTGGAGCTAGACCCCTCAAAGTTGCATAGAAAAAAGTTTCAAAATTTTGATTTTCTGAGAATACAAGGCCAGATTCCTTTGATTCTCATTTCCGAAGTATTGGTCGGAATTGAATAAATGAAGTGGATTAATGAAGTACGGAACACCGGCTTCATTGTGGCCGAAGATCTTCTTTCGACTGCTTCTGGGACGGCTACAATCGCCAATGATCGCGACAAAAACTTTAAACCGCTCTAGAAGCCAAACGCGTGGAGCTAGACCCCTCAAAGTTGCATAGAAAAAAGTTTCAAAATTTTGATTTTCTTAGAATACAAGGCCAGATTCCTTTGATTCTCATTTCCGAAGTATTGGTCGGAATTGAATAAATGAAGTGGATTAATGAAGTACGGAACACCGGCTTCATTGTGGCCGAAGATCTTCTTTCGACTGCTTCTGGGACGGCTACAATCGCCAATGATCGTGACAAAAACTTTAAACCGCTCTAGAAGCCAAACGCGAGGAGCTAGACCCCTCAAAGTTGCATAGAAAAAAGTTTCAAAAGTTTGATTTTCTGAGAATACAAGGCCAGATTCCTTTGATTCTCATTTCCGAAGTATTGGTCGGAATTGAATAAATGAAGTGGATTAATGAAGTACGGAACACCGGCTTCATTGTGGCCGAAGATCTTCTTTCGACTGCTTCTGGGACGGCTACAATCGCCAATGATCGCGACAAAAACTTTAAACCGCTCTAGAAGCCAAACGCGTGGAGCTAGACCCCTCAAAGTTGCATAGAAAAAAGTTTCAAAATTTTGATTTTCTGAGAATACAAGGCCAGATTCCTTTGATTCTCATTTCCGAAGTATTGGTCGGAATTCAATAAATGAAGTGGATTAATGAAGTACGGAACACCGGCTTCATTGTGGCCGAAGATCTTCTTTCGACTGCTTCTGGGACGGCTACAATCGCCAATGATCGCGACAAAAACTTTAAACCGCTCTAGAAGCCAAACGCGTGGAGCTAGACCCCTCAAAGTTGCATAGAAAAAAGTTTCAAAATTTTGATTTTCTGAGAATACAAGGCCAGATTCCTTTGATTCTCATTTCCGAAGTATTGGTCGGAATTGAATAAATGAAGTGGATTAATGAAGTACGGAACACCGGCTTCATTGTGGCCGAAGATCTTCTTTCGACTGCTTCTGGGACGGCTACAATCGCCAATGATCGCGACAAAAACTTTAAACCGCTCTAGGAGCCAAACGCGTGGAGCTAGACCCCTCAAAGTTGCATAGAAAAAAGTTTCAAAATTTTGATTTTCTGAGAATACAAGGCCAGATTCCTTTGATTCTCATTTCCGAAGTATTGGTCGGAATAGAATAAATGAAGTGGATTAATGAAGTACGGAACACCGGCTTCATTGTGGCCGAAGATCTTCTTTCGACTGCTTCTGGGACGGCTACAATCGCCAATGATCGCGACAAAAACTTTAAACCG
This sequence comes from Coelopa pilipes, assembly GCA_947389925.1. Classification (NCBI taxonomy): domain Eukaryota; kingdom Metazoa; phylum Arthropoda; class Insecta; order Diptera; family Coelopidae; genus Coelopa; species Coelopa pilipes. The sequence continues at coordinate 42,461,790 of OX376697.1, read as the reverse complement.
CTCTAGAAGCCAAACGCGTGGAGCTAGACCCCTCAAAGTTGCATAGAAAAAAGTTTCAAAATTTTGATTTTCTGAGAATACAAGGCCAGATTCCTTTGATTCTCATTTCCGAAGTATTGGTCGGAATTGAATAAATGAAGTGGATTAATGAAGTACGGAACACCGGCTTCATTGTGGCCGAAGATCTTCTTTCGACTGCTTCTGGGACGGCTACAATCGCCAATGATCGCGACAAAAACTTTAAACCGCTCTAGAAGCCAAACGCGTGGAGCTAGACCCCTCAAAGTTGCATAGAAAAAAGTTTCAAAATTTTGATTTTCTGAGAATACAAGGCCAGATTCCTTTGATTCTCATTTCCGAAGTATTGGTCGGAATTCAATAAATGAAGTGGATTAATGAAGTACGGAACACCGGCTTCATTGTGGCCGAAGATCTTCTTTCGACTGCTTCTGGGACGGCTACAATCGCCAATGATCGCGACAAAAACTTTAAACCGCTCTAGAAGCCAAACGCGTGGAGCTAGACCCCTCAAAGTTGCATAGAAAAAAGTTTCAAAATTTTGATTTTCTGAGAATACAAGGCCAGATTCCTTTGATTCTCATTTCCGAAGTATTGGTCGGAATTGAATAAATGAAGTGGATTAATGAAGTACGGAACACCGGCTTCATTGTGGCCGAAGATCTTCTTTCGACTGCTTCTGGGACGGCTACAATCGCCAATGATCGCGACAAAAACTTTAAACCGCTCTAGAAGCCAAACGCGTGGAGCTAGACCCCTCAAAGTTGCATAGAAAAAAGTTTCAAAATTTTGATTTTCTGAGAATACAAGGTCAGATTCCTTTGATTCTCATTTCCGAAGTATTGGTCGGAATTGAATAAATGAAGTGGATTAATGAAGTACGGAACACCGGCTTCATTGTGGCCGAAGATCTTCTTTCGACTGCTTCTGGGACGGCTACAATCGCCAATGATCGCGACAAAAACTTTAAACCACTCTAGAAGCCAAACGCGTGGAGCTAGACCCCTCAAAGTTGCATAGAAAAAAGTTTCAAAAGTTTGATTTTCTGAGAATACAAGGCCAGATTCCTTTGATTCTCATTTCCGAAGTATTGGTCGGAATTGAATAAATGAAGTGGATTAATGAAGTACGGAACACCGGCTTCATTGTGGCCGAAGATCTTCTTCCGACTGCTTCTGGGACGGCTACAATCGCCAATGATCGCGACAAAAACTTTAAACCGCTCTAGAAGCCAAACGCGTGGAGCTAGACCCCTCAAAGTTGCATAGAAAAAAGTTTCAAAATTTTGATTTTCTGAGAATACAAGGTCAGATTCCTTTGATTCTCATTTCCGAAGTATTGGTCGGAATTGAATAAATGAAGTGGATTAATGAAGTACGGAACACCGGCTTCATTGTGGCCGAAGATATTTATTCGACTGCTTCTGGGACGGCTACAATCGCCAATGATCGCGACAAAAACTTTAAACCGCTCTAGAAGCCAAACGCGTGGAGCTAGACCCCTCAAAGTTGCATAGAAAAAAGTTTCAAAATTTTGATTTTCTGAGAATACAAGGCCAGATTCCTTTGATTCTCATTTCCGAAGTATTGGTCGGAATTGAATAAATGAAGTGGATTAATGAAGTACGGAACACCGGCTTCATTGTGGCCGAAGATCTTCTTTCGACTGCTTCTGGGACGGCTACAATCGCCAATGATCGCGACAAAAACTTTAAACCGCTCTAGAAGCCAAACGCGTGGAGCTAGACCCCTCAAAGTTGCATAGAAAAAAGTTTCAAAATTTTGATTTTCTTAGAATACAAGGCCAGATTCCTTTGATTCTTATTTCCGAAGTATTGGTCGGAATTGAATAAATGAAGTGGATTAATGAAGTACGGAACACCGGCTTCATTGTGGCCGAAGATCTTCTTTCGACTGCTTCTGGGACGGCTACAATCGCCAATGATCGTGACAAAAACTTTAAACCGCTCTAGAAGCCAAACGCGAGGAGCTAGACCCCTCAAAGTTGCATAGAAAAAAGTTTCAAAAGTTTGATTTTCTGAGAATACAAGGCCAGATTCCTTTGATTCTCATTTCCGAAGTATTGGTCGGAATTGAATAAATGAAGTGGATTAATGAAGTACGGAACACCGGCTTCATTGTGGCCGAAGATCTTCTTTCGACTGCTTCTGGGACGGCTACAATCGCCAATAATCGCGACAAAAACTTTAAACCGCTCTAGAAGCCAAACGCGTGGAGCTAGACCCCTCAAAGTTGCATAGAAAAAAGTTTCAAAATTTTGATTTTCTGAGAATACAAGGCCAGATTCCTTTGATTCTCATTTCCGAAGTATTGGTCGGAATTGAATAAATGAAGTGGATTAATGAAGTACGGAACACCGGCTTCATTGTGGCCGAAGATCTTCTTTCGACTGCTTCTGGGACGGCTACAATCGCCAATGATCGCGACAAAAACTTTAAACCGCTCTAGAAGCCAAACGCGTGGAGCTAGACCCCTCAAAGTTGCATAGAAAAAAGTTTCAAAATTTTGATTTTCTGAGAATACAAGGCCAGATTCCTTTGATTCTCATTTCCGAAGTATTGGTCGGAATTGAATAAATGAAGTGGATTAATGAAGTACGGAACACCGGCTTCATTGTGGCCGAAGATCTTCTTTCGACTGCTTCTGGGACGGCTACAATCGCCAATGATCGCGACAAAAACTTTAAACCGCTCTAGAAGCCAAACGCGTGGAGCTAGACCCCTCAAAGTTGCATAGAAAAAAGTTTCAAAATTTTGATGTTCTGAGAATACAAGGCCAGATTCCTTTGATTCTCATTTCCGAAGTATTGGTCGGAATTGAATAAATGAAGTGGATTAATGAAGTACGGAACACCGGCTTCATTGTGGCCGAAGATCTTCTTTCGACTGCTTCTGGGACGGCTACAATCGCCAATGATCGCGACAAAAACTTTAAACCGCTCTAGAAGCCAAACGCGTGGAGCTAGACCCCTCAAAGTTGCATAGAAAAAAGTTTCAAAATTTTGATTTTCTTAGAATACAAGGCCAGATTCCTTTGATTCTCATTTCCGAAGTATTGGTCGGAATTGAATAAATGAAGTGGATTAATGAAGTACGGAACACCGGCTTCATTGTGGCCGAAGATCTTCTTTCGACTGCTTCTGGGACGGCTACAATCGCCAATAATCGCGACAAAAACTTTAAACCGCTCTAGAAGCCAAACGCGTGGAGCTAGACCCCTCAAAGTTGCATAGAAAAAAGTTTCAAAATTTTGATTTTCTGAGAATACAAGGCCAGATTCCTTTGATTCTCATTTCCGAAGTATTGGTCGGAATTGAATAAATGAAGTGGATTAATGAAGTACGGAACACCGGCTTCATTGTGGCCGAAGATCTTCTTTCGACTGCTTCTGGGACGGCTACAATCGCCAATGATCGCGACAAAAACTTTAAACCGCTCTAGAAGCCAAACGCGTGGAGCTAGACCCCTCAAAGTTGCATAGAAAAAAGTTTCAAAATTTTGATTTTCTTAGAATACAAGGCCAGATTCCTTTGATTCTCATTTCCGAAGTATTGGTCGGAATTGAATAAATGAAGTGGATTAATGAAGTACGGAACACCGGCTTCATTGTGGCCGAAGATCTTCTTTCGACTGCTTCTGGGACGGCTACAATCGCCAATGATCGCGACAAAAACTTTAAACCGCTCTAGAAGCCAAACGCGTGGAGCTAGACCCCTCAAAGTTGCATAGAAAAAAGTTTCAAAATTTTGATTTTCTGAGAATACAAGGCCAGATTCCTTTGATTCTCATTTCCGAAGTATTGGTCGGAATTGAATAAATGAAGTGGATTAATGAAGTACGGAACACCGGCTTCATTGTGGCCGAAGATCTTCTTTCGACTGCTTCTGGGACGGCTACAATCGCCAATGATCGCGACAAAAACTTTAAACCGCTCTAGAAGCCAAACGCGTGGAGCTAGACCCCTCAAAGTTGCATAGAAAAAAGTTTCAAAATTTTGATTTTCTGAGAATACAAGGCCAGATTCCTTTGATTCTCATTTCCGAAGTATTGGTCGGAATTCAATAAATGAAGTGGATTAATGAAGTACGGAACACCGGCTTCATTGTGGCCGAAGATCTTTATTCGACTGCTTCTGGGACGGCTACAATCGCCAATGATCGCGACAAAAACTTTAAACCGCTCTAGAAGCCAAACGCGTGGAGCTAGACCCCTCATAGTTGCATAGAAAAAAGTTTCAAAATTTTGATTTTCTGAGAATACAAGGCCAGATTCCTTTGATTCTCATTTCCGAAGTATTGGTCGGAATTGAATAAATGAAGTGGATTAATGAAGTACGGAACACCGGCTTCATTGTGGCCGAAGATCTTCTTTCGACTGCTTCTGGGACGGCTACAATCGCCAATAATCGCGACAAAAACTTTAAACCGCTCTAGAAGCCAAACGCGTGGAGCTAGACCCCTCAAAGTTGCATAGAAAAAAGTTTCAAAATTTTGATTTTCTGAGAATACAAGGCCAGATTCCTTTGATTCTCATTTCCGAAGTATTGGTCGGAATTGAATAAATGAAGTGGATTAATGAAGTACGGAACACCGGCTTCATTGTGGCCGAAGATCTTCTTTCGACTGCTTCTGGGACGGCTACAATCGCCAATGATCGCGACAAAAACTTTAAACCGCTCTAGAAGCCAAACGCGTGGAGCTAGACCCCTCAAAGTTGCATAGAAAAAAGTTTCAAAATTTTGATTTTCTGAGAATACAAGGCCAGATTCCTTTGATTCTCATTTCCGAAGTATTGGTCGGAATAGAATAAATGAAGTGGATTAATGAAGTACGGAACACCAGCTTCATTGTGGCCGAAGATCTTCTTTCGACTGCTTCTGGGACGGCTACAATCGCCAATGATCGCGACAAAAACTTTAAACCGCTCTAGAAGCCAAACGCGTGGAGCTAGACCCCTCAAAGTTGCATAGAAAAAAGTTTCAAAATTTTGATTTTCTGAGAATACAAGGCCAGATTCCTTTGATTCTCATTTCCGAAGTATTGGTCGGAATTGAATAAATGAAGTGGATTAATGAAGTACGGAACACCGGCTTCATTGTGGCCGAAGATCTTCTTTCGACTGCTTCTGGGACGGCTACAATCGCCAATGATCGCGACAAAAACTTTAAACCGCTCTAGAAGCCAAACGCGTGGAGCTAGACCCCTCAAAGTTGCATAGAAAAAAGTTTCAAAATTTTGATTTTCTGAGAATACAAGGCCAGATTCCTTTGATTCTCATTTCCGAAGTATTGGTCGGAATTGAATAAATGAAGTGGATTAATGAAGTACGGAACACCGGCTTCATTGTGGCCGAAGATCTTTATTCGACTGCTTCTGGGACGGCTACAATCGCCAATGATCGCGACAAAAACTTTAAACCGCTCTAGAAGCCAAACGCGTGGAGCTAGACCCCTCAAAGTTGCATAGAAAAAAGTTTCAAAATTTTGATTTTCTGAGAATACAAGGCCAGATTCCTTTGATTCTCATTTCCGAAGTATTGGTAGGAATTCAATAAATGAAGTGGATTAATGAAGTACGGAACACCGGCTTCATTGTGGCCGAAGATCTTTATTCGACTGCTTCTGGGACGGCTACAATCGCCAATGATCGCGACAAAAACTTTAAACCGCTCTAGAAGCCAAACGCGTGGAGCTAGACCCCTCAAAGTTGCATAGAAAAAAGTTTCAAAATTTTGATTTTCTGAGAATACAAGGCCAGATTCCTTTGATTCTCATTTCCGAAGTATTGGTCGGAATTCAATAAATGAAGTGGATTAATGAAGTACGGAACACCGGCTTCATTGTGGCCGAAGATCTTCTTTCGACTGCTTCTGGGACGGCTACAATCGCCAATGATCGCGACAAAAACTTTAAACCGCTCTAGAAGCCAAACGCGTGGAGCTAGACCCCTCAAAGTTGCATAGAAAAAAGTTTCAAAATTTTGATGTTCTGAGAATACAAGGCCAGATTCCTTTGATTCTCATTTCCGAAGTATTGGTCGGAATTGAATAAATGAAGTGGATTAATGAAGTACGGAACACCGGCTTCATTGTGGCCGAAGATCTTCTTTCGACTGCTTCTGGGACGGCTACAATCGCCAATGATCGCGACAAAAACTTTAAACCGCTCTAGAAGCCAAACGCGTGGAGCTAGACCCCTCAAAGTTGCATAGAAAAAAGTTTCAAAATTTTGATTTTCTGAGAATACAAGGCCAGATTCCTTTGATTCTCATTTCCGAAGTATTGGTCGGAATTGAATAAATGAAGTGGATTAATGAAGTACGGAACACCGGCTTCATTGTGGCCGAAGATCTTCTTTCGACTGCTTCTGGGACGGCTACAATCGCCAATGATCGCGACAAAAACTTTAAACCGCTCTAGAAGCCAAACGCGTGGAGCTAGACCCCTCAAAGTTGCATAGAAAAAAGTTTCAAAATTTTGATTTTCTGAGAATACAAGGCCAGATTCCTTTGATTCTCATTTCCGAAGTATTGGTCGGAATTGAATAAATGAAGTGGATTAATGAAGTACGGAACACCGGCTTCATTGTGGCCGAAGATCTTCTTTCGACTGCTTCTGGGACGGCTACAATCGCCAATGATCGCGACAAAAACTTTAAACCGCTCTAGAAGCCAAACGCGTGGAGCTAGACCCCTCAAAGTTGCATAGAAAAAAGTTTCAAAATTTTGATGTTCTGAGAATACAAGGCCAGATTCCTTTGATTCTCATTTCCGAAGTATTGGTCGGAATTGAATAAATGAAGTGGATTAATGAAGTACGGAACACCGGCTTCATTGTGGCCGAAGATCTTCTTTCGACTGCTTCTGGGACGGCTACAATCGCCAATGATCGCGACAAAAACTTTAAACCGCTCTAGAAGCCAAACGCGTGGAGCTAGACCCCTCAAAGTTGCATAGAAAAAAGTTTCAAAATTTTGATTTTCTTAGAATACAAGGCCAGATTCCTTTGATTCTCATTTCCGAAGTATTGGTCGGAATTGAATAAATGAAGTGGATTAATGAAGTACGGAACACCGGCTTCATTGTGGCCGAAGATCTTCTTTCGACTGCTTCTGGGACGGCTACAATCGCCAATAATCGCGACAAAAACTTTAAACCGCTCTAGAAGCCAAACGCGTGGAGCTAGACCCCTCAAAGTTGCATAGAAAAAAGTTTCAAAATTTTGATTTTCTGAGAATACAAGGCCAGATTCCTTTGATTCTCATTTCCGAAGTATTGGTCGGAATTGAATAAATGAAGTGGATTAATGAAGTACGGAACACCGGCTTCATTGTGGCCGAAGATCTTCTTTCGACTGCTTCTGGGACGGCTACAATCGCCAATGATCGCGACAAAAACTTTAAACCGCTCTAGAAGCCAAACGCGTGGAGCTAGACCCCTCAAAGTTGCATAGAAAAAAGTTTCAAAATTTTGATTTTCTGAGAATACAAGGCCAGATTCCTTTGATTCTCATTTCCGAAGTATTGGTCGGAATAGAATAAATGAAGTGGATTAATGAAGTACGGAACACCAGCTTCATTGTGGCCGAAGATCTTCTTTCGACTGCTTCTGGGACGGCTACAATCGCCAATGATCGCGACAAAAACTTTAAACCGCTCTAGAAGCCAAACGCGTGGAGCTAGACCCCTCAAAGTTGCATAGAAAAAAGTTTCAAAATTTTGATTTTCTGAGAATACAAGGCCAGATTCCTTTGATTCTCATTTCCGAAGTATTGGTCGGAATTGAATAAATGAAGTGGATTAATGAAGTACGGAACACCGGCTTCATTGTGGCCGAAGATCTTCTTCCGACTGCTTCTGGGACGGCTACAATCGCCAATGATCGCGACAAAAACTTTAAACCGCTCTAGAAGCCAAACGCGTGGAGCTAGACCCCTCAAAGTTGCATAGAAAAAAGTTTCAAAATTTTGATTTTCTGAGAATACAAGGCCAGATTCCTTTGATTCTCATTTCCGAAGTATTGGTCGGAATTGAATAAATGAAGTGGATTAATGAAGTACGGAACACCGGCTTCATTGTGGCCGAAGATCTTCTTTCGACTGCTTCTGGGACGGCTACAATCGCCAATGATCGCGACAAAAACTTTAAACCGCTCTAGAAGCCAAACGCGTGGAGCTAGACCCCTCAAAGTTGCATAGAAAAAAGTTTCAAAATTTTGATGTTCTGAGAATACAAGGCCAGATTCCTTTGATTCTCATTTCCGAAGTATTGGTCGGAATTGAATAAATGAAGTGGATTAATGAAGTACGGAACACCGGCTTCATTGTGGCCGAAGATCTTCTTTCGACTGCTTCTGGGACGGCTACAATCGCCAATGATCGCGACAAAAACTTTAAACCGCTCTAGAAGCCAAACGCGTGGAGCTAGACCCCTCAAAGTTGCATAGAAAAAAGTTTCAAAATTTTGATTTTCTGAGAATACAAGGCCAGATTCCTTTGATTCTCATTTCCGAAGTATTGGTCGGAATTGAATAAATGAAGTGGATTAATGAAGTACGGAACACCGGCTTCATTGTGGCCGAAGATCTTCTTTCGACTGCTTCTGGGACGGCTACAATCGCCAATGATCGCGACAAAAACTTTAAACCGCTCTAGAAGCCAAACGCGTGGAGCTAGACCCCTCAAAGTTGCATAGAAAAAAGTTTCAAAATTTTGATTTTCTGAGAATACAAGGCCAGATTCCTTTGATTCTCATTTCCGAAGTATTGGTCGGAATTGAATAAATGAAGTGGATTAATGAAGTACGGAACACCGGCTTCATTGTGGCCGAAGATCTTCTTTCGACTGCTTCTGGGACGGCTACAATCGCCAATGATCGCGACAAAAACTTTAAACCGCTCTAGAAGCCAAACGCGTGGAGCTAGACCCCTCAAAGTTGCATAGAAAAAAGTTTCAAAATTTTGATGTTCTGAGAATACAAGGCCAGATTCCTTTGATTCTCATTTCCGAAGTATTGGTCGGAATTGAATAAATGAAGTGGATTAATGAAGTACGGAACACCGGCTTCATTGTGGCCGAAGATCTTCTTTCGACTGCTTCTGGGACGGCTACAATCGCCAATGATCGCGACAAAAACTTTAAACCGCTCTAGAAGCCAAACGCGTGGAGCTAGACCCCTCAAAGTTGCATAGAAAAAAGTTTCAAAATTTTGATTTTCTTAGAATACAAGGCCAGATTCCTTTGATTCTCATTTCCGAAGTATTGGTCGGAATTGAATAAATGAAGTGGATTAATGAAGTACGGAACACCGGCTTCATTGTGGCCGAAGATCTTCTTTCGACTGCTTCTGGGACGGCTACAATCGCCAATAATCGCGACAAAAACTTTAAACCGCTCTAGAAGCCAAACGCGTGGAGCTAGACCCCTCAAAGTTGCATAGAAAAAAGTTTCAAAATTTTGATTTTCTGAGAATACAAGGCCAGATTCCTTTGATTCTCATTTCCGAAGTATTGGTCGGAATTGAATAAATGAAGTGGATTAATGAAGTACGGAACACCGGCTTCATTGTGGCCGAAGATCTTCTTTCGACTGCTTCTGGGACGGCTACAATCGCCAATGATCGCGACAAAAACTTTAAACCGCTCTAGAAGCCAAACGCGTGGAGCTAGACCCCTCAAAGTTGCATAGAAAAAAGTTTCAAAATTTTGATTTTCTGAGAATACAAGGCCAGATTCCTTTGATTCTCATTTCCGAAGTATTGGTCGGAATAGAATAAATGAAGTGGATTAATGAAGTACGGAACACCAGCTTCATTGTGGCCGAAGATCTTCTTTCGACTGCTTCTGGGACGGCTACAATCGCCAATGATCGCGACAAAAACTTTAAACCGCTCTAGAAGCCAAACGCGTGGAGCTAGACCCCTCAAAGTTGCATAGAAAAAAGTTTCAAAATTTTGATTTTCTGAGAATACAAGGCCAGATTCCTTTGATTCTCATTTCCGAAGTATTGGTCGGAATTGAATAAATGAAGTGGATTAATGAAGTACGGAACACCGGCTTCATTGTGGCCGAAGATCTTCTTCCGACTGCTTCTGGGACGGCTACAATCGCCAATGATCGCGACAAAAACTTTAAACCGCTCTAGAAGCCAAACGCGTGGAGCTAGACCCCTCAAAGTTGCATAGAAAAAAGTTTCAAAATTTTGATTTTCTGAGAATACAAGGCCAGATTCCTTTGATTCTCATTTCCGAAGTATTGGTCGGAATTGAATAAATGAAGTGGATTAATGAAGTACGGAACACCGGCTTCATTGTGGCCGAAGATCTTCTTTCGACTGCTTCTGGGACGGCTACAATCGCCAATGATCGCGACAAAAACTTTAAACCGCTCTAGAAGCCAAACGCGTGGAGCTAGACCCCTCAAAGTTGCATAGAAAAAAGTTTCAAAATTTTGATTTTCTGAGAATACAAGGTCAGATTCCTTTGATTCTCATTTCCGAAGTATTGGTCGGAATTGAATAAATGAAGTGGATTAATGAAGTACGGAACACCGGCTTCATTGTGGCCGAAGATCTTTATTCGACTGCTTCTGGGACGGCTACAATCGCCAATGATCGCGACAAAAACTTTAAACCACTCTAGAAGCCAAACGCGTGGAGCTAGACCCCTCAAAGTTGCATAGAAAAAAGTTTCAAAATTTTGATTTTCTGAGAATACAAGGCCAGATTCCTTTGATTCTCATTTCCGAAGTATTGGTCGGAATTGAATAAATGAAGTGGATTAATGAAGTACGGAACACCGGCTTCATTGTGGCCGAAGATCTTCTTTCGACTGCTTCTGGGACGGCTACAATCGCCAATGATCGCGACAAAAACTTTAAACCGCTCTAGAAGCCAAACGCGTGGAGCTAGACCCCTCAAAGTTGCATAGAAAAAAGTTTCAAAATTTTGATTTTCTGAGAATACAAGGTCAGATTCCTTTGATTCTCATTTCCGAAGTATTGGTCGGAATTGAATAAATGAAGTGGATTAATGAAGTACGGAACACCGGCTTCATTGTGGCCGAAGATCTTTATTCGACTGCTTCTGGGACGGCTACAATCGCCAATGATCGCGACAAAAACTTTAAACCGCTCTAGAAGCCAAACGCGTGGAGCTAGACCCCTCAAAGTAGCATAGAAAAAAGTTTCAAAATTTTGATTTTCTGAGAATACAAGGCCAGATTCCTTTGATTCTCATTTCCGAAGTATTGGTCGGAATTGAATAAATGAAGTGGATTAATGAAGTACGGAACACCGGCTTCATTGTGGCCGAAGATCTTCTTTCGACTGCTTCTGGGACGGCTACAATCGCCAATGATCGCGACAAAAACTTTAAACCGCTCTAGAAGCCAAACGCGTGGAGCTAGACCCCTCAAAGTTGCATAGAAAAAAGTTTCAAAATTTTGATTTTCTGAGAATACAAGGCCAGATTCCTTTGATTCTCATTTCCGAAGTATTGGTCGGAATTGAATAAATGAAGTGGATTAATGAAGTACGGAACACCGGCTTCATTGTGGCCGAAGATCTTCTTTCGACTGCTTCTGGGACGGCTACAATCGCCAATGATCGCGACAAAAACTTTAAACCGCTCTAGAAGCCAAACGCGTGGAGCTAGACCCCTCAAAGTTGCATAGAAAAAAGTTTCAAAATTTTGATTTTCTGAGAATACAAGGCCAGATTCCTTTGATTCTCATTTCCGAAGTATTGGTCGGAATTGAATAAATGAAGTGGATTAATGAAGTACGGAACACCGGCTTCATTGTGGCCGAAGATCTTCTTTCGACTGCTTCTGGGACGGCTACAATCGCCAATGATCGCGACAAAAACTTTAAACCGCTCTAGAAGCCAAACGCGTGGAGCTAGACCCCTCAAAGTTGCATAGAAAAAAGTTTCAAAATTTTGATTTTCTGAGAATACAAGGCCAGATTCCTTTGATTCTCATTTCCGAAGTATTGGTCGGAATAGAATAAATGAAGTGGATTAATGAAGTACGGAACACCGGCTTCATTGTGGCCGAAGATCTTCTTTCGACTGCTTCTGGGACGGCTACAATCGCCAATGATCGCGACAAAAACTTTAAACCGCTCTAGAAGCCAAACGCGTGGAGCTAGACCCCTCAAAGTTGCATAGAAAAAAGTTTCAAAATTTTGATTTTCTGAGAATACAAGGTCAGATTCCTTTGATTCTCATTTCCGAAGTATTGGTCGGAATTGAATAAATGAAGTGGATTAATGAAGTACGGAACACCGGCTTCATTGTGGCCGAAGATCTTTATTCGACTGCTTCTGGGACGGCTACAATCGCCAATGATCGCGACAAAAACTTTAAACCGCTCTAGAAGCCAAACGCGTGGAGCTAGACCCCTCAAAGTTGCATAGAAAAAAGTTTCAAAATTTTGATTTTCTGAGAATACAAGGCCAGATTCCTTTGATTCTCATTTCCGAAGTATTGGTCGGAATTGAATAAATGAAGTGGATTAATGAAGTACGGAACACCGGCTTCATTGTGGCCGAAGATCTTCTTTCGACTGCTTCTGGGACGGCTACAATCGCCAATGATCGCGACAAAAACTTTAAACCGCTCTAGAAGCCAAACGCGTGGAGCTAGACCCCTCAAAGTTGCATAGAAAAAAGTTTCAAAATTTTGATGTTCTGAGAATACAAGGCCAGATTCCTTTGATTCTCATTTCCGAAGTATTGGTCGGAATTGAATAAATTAAGTGGATTAATGAAGTACGGAACACCGGCTTCATTGTGGCCGAAGATCTTTATTCGACTGCTTCTGGGACGGCTACAATCGCCAATGATCGCGACAAAAACTTTAAACCGCTCTAGAAGCCAAACGCGTGGAGCTAGACCCCTCAAAGTTGCATAGAAAAAAGTTTCAAAATTTTGATTTTCTGAGAATACAAGGCCAGATTCCTTTGATTCTCATTTCCGAAGTATTGGTCGGAATTGAATAAATGAAGTGGATTAATGAAGTACGGAACACCGGCTTCATTGTGGCCGAAGATCTTTATTCGACTGCTTCTGGGACGGCTACAATCGCCAATGATCGCGACAAAAACTTTAAACCGCTCTAGAAGCCAAACGCGTGGAGCTAGACCCCTCAAAGTTGCATCGAAAAAAGTTTCAAAATTTTGATTTTCTGAGAATACAAGGCCAGATTCCTTTGATTCTCATTTCCGAAGTATTGGTCGGAATTGAATAAATGAAGTGGATTAATGAAGTACGGAACACCGGCTTCATTGTGGCCGAAGATCTTCTTTCGACTGCTTCTGGGACGGCTACAATCGCCAATGATCGCGACAAAAACTTTAAACCGCTCTAGAAGCCAAACGCGTGGAGCTAGACCCCTCAAAGTTGCATAGAAAAAAGTTTCAAAATTTTGATTTTCTGAGAATACAAGGTCAGATTCCTTTGATTCTCATTTCCGAAGTATTGGTCGGAATTGAATAAATGAAGTGGATTAATGAAGTACGGAACACCGGCTTCATTGTGGCCGAAGATCTTTATTCGACTGCTTCTGGGACGGCTACAATCGCCAATGATCGCGACAAAAACTTTAAACCGCTCTAGAAGCCAAACGCGTGGAGCTAGACCCCTCAAAGTTGCATAGAAAAAAGTTTCAAAATTTTGATTTTCTGAGAATACAAGGCCAGATTCCTTTGATTCTCATTTCCGAAGTATTGGTCGGAATTGAATAAATGAAGTGGATTAATGAAGTACGGAACACCGGCTTCATTGTGGCCGAAGATCTTCTTTCGACTGCTTCTGGGACGGCTACAATCGCCAATGATCGCGACAAAAACTTTAAACCGCTCTAGAAGCCAAACGCGTGGAGCTAGACCCCTCAAAGTTGCATAGAAAAAAGTTTCAAAATTTTGATTTTCTGAGAATACAAGGTCAGATTCCTTTGATTCTCATTTCCGAAGTATTGGTCGGAATTGAATAAATGAAGTGGATTAATGAAGTACGGAACACCGGCTTCATTGTGGCCGAAGATCTTTATTCGACTGCTTCTGGGACGGCTACAATCGCCAATGATCGCGACAAAAACTTTAAACCGCTCTAGAAGCCAAACGCGTGGAGCTAGACCCCTCAAAGTTGCATAGAAAAAAGTTTCAAAATTTTGATTTTCTGAGAATACAAGGCCAGATTCCTTTGATTCTCATTTCCGAAGTATTGGTCGGAATTCAATAAATGAAGTGGAATAATGAAGTACGGAACACCGGCTTCATTGTGGCCGAAGATCTTCTTTCGACTGCTTCTGGGACGGCTACAATCGCCAATGATCGCGACAAAAACTTTAAACCGCTCTAGAAGCCAAACGCGTGGAGCTAGACCCCTCAAAGTTGCATAGAAAAAAGTTTCAAAATTTTGATTTTCTGAGAATACAAGGCCAGATTCCTTTGATTCTCATTTCCGAAGTATTGGTCGGAATTGAATAAATGAAGTGGATTAATGAAGTACGGAACACCGGCTTCATTGTGGCCGAAGATCTTCTTTCGACTGCTTCTGGGACGGCTACAATCGCCAATGATCGCGACAAAAACTTTAAACCGCTCTAGAAGCCAAACGCGTGGAGCTAGACCCCTCAAAGTTGCATAGAAAAAAGTTTCAAAATTTTGATTTTCTGAGAATACAAGGCCAGATTCCTTTGATTCTCATTTCCGAAGTATTGGTCGGAATTGAATAAATGAAGTGGATTAATGAAGTACGGAACACCGGCTTCATTGTGGCCGAAGATCTTCTTTCGACTGCTTCTGGGACGGCTACAATCGCCAATGATCGCGACAAAAACTTTAAACCGCTCTAGAAGCCAAACGCGTGGAGCTAGACCCCTCAAAGTTGCATAGAAAAAAGTTTCAAAATTTTGATTTTCTGAGAATACAAGGCCAGATTCCTTTGATTCTCATTTCCGAAGTATTGGTCGGAATTCAATAAATGAAGTGGATTAATGAAGTACGGAACACCGGCTTCATTGTGGCCGAAGATCTTCTTTCGACTGCTTCTGGGACGGCTACAATCGCCAATGATCGCGACAAAAACTTTAAACCGCTCTAGAAGCCAAACGCGTGGAGCTAGACCCCTCAAAGTTGCATAGAAAAAAGTTTCAAAATTTTGATTTTCTGAGAATACAAGGCCAGATTCCTTTGATTCTCATTTCCGAAGTATTGGTCGGAATTGAATAAATGAAGTGGATTAATGAAGTACGGAACACCGGCTTCATTGTGGCCGAAGATCTTCTTTCGACTGCTTCTGGGACGGCTACAATCGCCAATGATCGCGACAAAAACTTTAAACCGCTCTAGAAGCCAAACGCGTGGAGCTAGACCCCTCAAAGTTGCATAGAAAAAAGTTTCAAAATTTTGATTTTCTGAGAATACAAGGCCAGATTCCTTTGATTCTCATTTCCGAAGTATTGGTCGGAATTGAATAAATGAAGTGGATTAATGAAGTACGGAACACCGGCTTCATTGTGGCCGAAGATCTTCTTTCGACTGCTTCTGGGACGGCTACAATCGCCAATAATCGCGACAAAAACTTTAAACCGCTCTAGAAGCCAAACGCGTGGAGCTAGACCCCTCAAAGTTGCATAGAAAAAAGTTTCAAAATTTTGATTTTCTGAGAATACAAGGCCAGATTCCTTTGATTCTCATTTCCGAAGTATTGGTCGGAATTGAATAAATGAAGTGGATTAATGAAGTACGGAACACCGGCTTCATTGTGGCCGAAGATCTTCTTTCGACTGCTTCTGGGACGGCTACAATCGCCAATGATCGCGACAAAAACTTTAAACCGCTCTAGAAGCCAAACGCGTGGAGCTAGACCCCTCAAAGTAGCATAGAAAAAAGTTTCAAAATTTTGATTTTCTGAGAATACAAGGCCAGATTCCTTTGATTCTCATTTCCGAAGTATTGGTCGGAATAGAATAAATGAAGTGGATTAATGAAGTACGGAACACCGGCTTCATTGTGGCCGAAGATCTTCTTTCGACTGCTTCTGGGACGGCTACAATCGCCAATGATCGCGACAAAAACTTTAAACCGCTCTAGAAGCCAAACGCGTGGAGCTAGACCCCTCAAAGTTGCATAGAAAAAAGTTTCAAAATTTTGATTTTCTGAGAATACAAGGCCAGATTCCTTTGATTCTCATTTCCGAAGTATTGGTCGGAATTGAATAAATGAAGTGGATTAATGAAGTACGGAACACCGGCTTCATTGTGGCCGAAGATCTTTATTCGACTGCTTCTGGGACGGCTACAATCGCCAATGATCGCGACAAAAACTTTAAACCGCTCTAGAAGCCAAACGCGTGGAGCTAGACCCCTCAAAGTAGCATAGAAAAAAGTTTCAAAATTTTGATTTTCTGAGAATACAAGGCCAGATTCCTTTGATTCTCATTTCCGAAGTATTGGTCGGAATTGAATAAATGAAGTGGATTAATGAAGTACGGAACACCGGCTTCATTGTGGCCGAAGATCTTCTTTCGACTGCTTCTGGGACGGCTACAATCGCCAATGATCGCGACAAAAACTTTAAACCGCTCTAGAAGCCAAACGCGTGGAGCTAGACCCCTCAAAGTTGCATAGAAAAAAGTTTCAAAATTTTGATTTTCTGAGAATACAAGGCCAGATTCCTTTGATTCTCATTTCCGAAGTATTGGTCGGAATTGAATAAATGAAGTGGATTAATGAAGTACGGAACACCGGCTTCATTGTGGCCGAAGATCTTCTTTCGACTGCTTCTGGGACGGCTACAATCGCCAATGATCGCGACAAAAACTTTAAACCGCTCTAGAAGCCAAACGCGTGGAGCTAGACCCCTCAAAGTTGCATAGAAAAAAGTTTCAAAATTTTGATTTTCTGAGAATACAAGGCCAGATTCCTTTGATTCTCATTTCCGAAGTATTGGTCGGAATTGAATAAATGAAGTGGATTAATGAAGTACGGAACACCGGCTTCATTGTGGCCGAAGATCTTTATTCGACTGCTTCTGGGACGGCTACAATCGCCAATGATCGCGACAAAAACTTTAAACCGCTCTAGAAGCCAAACGCGTGGAGCTAGACCCCTCAAAGTTGCATAGAAAAAAGTTTCAAAATTTTGATTTTCTGAGAATACAAGGCCAGATTCCTTTGATTCTCATTTCCGAAGTATTGGTCGGAATTGAATAAATGAAGTGGATTAATGAAGTACGGAACACCGGCTTCATTGTGGCCGAAGATCTTCTTTCGACTGCTTCTGGGACGGCTACAATCGCCAATGATCGCGACAAAAACTTTAAACCGCTCTAGAAGCCAAACGCGTGGAGCTAGACCCCTCAAAGTTGCATAGAAAAAAGTTTCAAAATTTTGATGTTCTGAGAATACAAGGCCAGATTCCTTTGATTCTCATTTCCGAAGTATTGGTCGGAATTGAATAAATTAAGTGGATTAATGAAGTACGGAACACCGGCTTCATTGTGGCCGAAGATCTTTATTCGACTGCTTCTGGGACGGCTACAATCGCCAATGATCGCGACAAAAACTTTAAACCGCTCTAGAAGCCAAACGCGTGGAGCTAGACCCCTCAAAGTTGCATAGAAAAAAGTTTCAAAATTTTGATTTTCTGAGAATACAAGGCCAGATTCCTTTGATTCTCATTTCCGAAGTATTGGTCGGAATTGAATAAATGAAGTGGATTAATGAAGTACGGAACACCGGCTTCATTGTGGCCGAAGATCTTTATTCGACTGCTTCTGGGACGGCTACAATCGCCAATGATCGCGACAAAAACTTTAAACCGCTCTAGAAGCCAAACGCGTGGAGCTAGACCCCTCAAAGTTGCATCGAAAAAAGTTTCAAAATTTTGATTTTCTGAGAATACAAGGCCAGATTCCTTTGATTCTCATTTCCGAAGTATTGGTCGGAATTGAATAAATGAAGTGGATTAATGAAGTACGGAACACCGGCTTCATTGTGGCCGAAGATCTTCTTTCGACTGCTTCTGGGACGGCTACAATCGCCAATGATCGCGACAAAAACTTTAAACCGCTCTAGAAGCCAAACGCGTGGAGCTAGACCCCTCAAAGTTGCATAGAAAAAAGTTTCAAAATTTTGATTTTCTGAGAATACAAGGTCAGATTCCTTTGATTCTCATTTCCGAAGTATTGGTCGGAATTGAATAAATGAAGTGGATTAATGAAGTACGGAACACCGGCTTCATTGTGGCCGAAGATCTTTATTCGACTGCTTCTGGGACGGCTACAATCGCCAATGATCGCGACAAAAACTTTAAACCGCTCTAGAAGCCAAACGCGTGGAGCTAGACCCCTCAAAGTTGCATAGAAAAAAGTTTCAAAATTTTGATTTTCTGAGAATACAAGGCCAGATTCCTTTGATTCTCATTTCCGAAGTATTGGTCGGAATTGAATAAATGAAGTGGATTAATGAAGTACGGAACACCGGCTTCATTGTGGCCGAAGATCTTCTTTCGACTGCTTCTGGGACGGCTACAATCGCCAATGATCGCGACAAAAACTTTAAACCGCTCTAGAAGCCAAACGCGTGGAGCTAGACCCCTCAAAGTTGCATAGAAAAAAGTTTCAAAATTTTGATTTTCTGAGAATACAAGGTCAGATTCCTTTGATTCTCATTTCCGAAGTATTGGTCGGAATTGAATAAATGAAGTGGATTAATGAAGTACGGAACACCGGCTTCATTGTGGCCGAAGATCTTTATTCGACTGCTTCTGGGACGGCTACAATCGCCAATGATCGCGACAAAAACTTTAAACCGCTCTAGAAGCCAAACGCGTGGAGCTAGACCCCTCAAAGTTGCATAGAAAAAAGTTTCAAAATTTTGATTTTCTGAGAATACAAGGCCAGATTCCTTTGATTCTCATTTCCGAAGTATTGGTCGGAATTCAATAAATGAAGTGGAATAATGAAGTACGGAACACCGGCTTCATTGTGGCCGAAGATCTTCTTTCGACTGCTTCTGGGACGGCTACAATCGCCAATGATCGCGACAAAAACTTTAAACCGCTCTAGAAGCCAAACGCGTGGAGCTAGACCCCTCAAAGTTGCATAGAAAAAAGTTTCAAAATTTTGATTTTCTGAGAATACAAGGCCAGATTCCTTTGATTCTCATTTCCGAAGTATTGGTCGGAATTGAATAAATGAAGTGGATTAATGAAGTACGGAACACCGGCTTCATTGTGGCCGAAGATCTTCTTTCGACTGCTTCTGGGACGGCTACAATCGCCAATGATCGCGACAAAAACTTTAAACCGCTCTAGAAGCCAAACGCGTGGAGCTAGACCCCTCAAAGTTGCATAGAAAAAAGTTTCAAAATTTTGATTTTCTGAGAATACAAGGCCAGATTCCTTTGATTCTCATTTCCGAAGTATTGGTCGGAATTGAATAAATGAAGTGGATTAATGAAGTACGGAACACCGGCTTCATTGTGGCCGAAGATCTTCTTTCGACTGCTTCTGGGACGGCTACAATCGCCAATGATCGCGACAAAAACTTTAAACCGCTCTAGAAGCCAAACGCGTGGAGCTAGACCCCTCAAAGTTGCATAGAAAAAAGTTTCAAAATTTTGATTTTCTGAGAATACAAGGCCAGATTCCTTTGATTCTCATTTCCGAAGTATTGGTCGGAATTCAATAAATGAAGTGGATTAATGAAGTACGGAACACCGGCTTCATTGTGGCCGAAGATCTTCTTTCGACTGCTTCTGGGACGGCTACAATCGCCAATGATCGCGACAAAAACTTTAAACCGCTCTAGAAGCCAAACGCGTGGAGCTAGACCCCTCAAAGTTGCATAGAAAAAAGTTTCAAAATTTTGATTTTCTGAGAATACAAGGCCAGATTCCTTTGATTCTCATTTCCGAAGTATTGGTCGGAATTGAATAAATGAAGTGGATTAATGAAGTACGGAACACCGGCTTCATTGTGGCCGAAGATCTTCTTTCGACTGCTTCTGGGACGGCTACAATCGCCAATGATCGCGACAAAAACTTTAAACCGCTCTAGAAGCCAAACGCGTGGAGCTAGACCCCTCAAAGTTGCATAGAAAAAAGTTTCAAAATTTTGATTTTCTGAGAATACAAGGCCAGATTCCTTTGATTCTCATTTCCGAAGTATTGGTCGGAATTCAATAAATGAAGTGGATTAATGAAGTACGGAACACCGGCTTCATTGTGGCCGAAGATCTTCTTTCGACTGCTTCTGGGACGGCTACAATCGCCAATGATCGCGACAAAAACTTTAAACCGCTCTAGAAGCCAAACGCGTGGAGCTAGACCCCTCAAAGTTGCATAGAAAAAAGTTTCAAAATTTTGATTTTCTGAGAATACAAGGCCAGATTCCTTTGATTCTCATTTCCGAAGTATTGGTCGGAATTGAATAAATGAAGTGGATTAATGAAGTACGGAACACCGGCTTCATTGTGGCCGAAGATCTTCTTTCGACTGCTTCTGGGACGGCTACAATCGCCAATAATCGCGACAAAAACTTTAAACCGCTCTAGAAGCCAAACGCGTGGAGCTAGACCCCTCAAAGTTGCATAGAAAAAAGTTTCAAAATTTTGATTTTCTGAGAATACAAGGCCAGATTCCTTTGATTCTCATTTCCGAAGTATTGGTCGGAATTGAATAAATGAAGTGGATTAATGAAGTACGGAACACCGGCTTCATTGTGGCCGAAGATCTTCTTTCGACTGCTTCTGGGACGGCTACAATCGCCAATGATCGCGACAAAAACTTTAAACCGCTCTAGAAGCCAAACGCGTGGAGCTGGACCCCTCAAAGTTGCATAGAAAAAAGTTTCAAAATTTTGATTTTCTGAGAATACAAGGCCAGATTCCTTTGATTCTCATTTCCGAAGTATTGGTCGGAATAGAATAAATGAAGTGGATTAATAAAGTACGGAACACCGGCTTCATTGTGGCCGAAGATCTTCTTTCGACTGCTTCTGGGACGGCTACAATCGCCAATGATCGCGACAAAAACTTTAAACCGCTCTAGAAGCCAAACGCGTGGAGCTAGACCCCTCAAAGTTGCATAGAAAAAAGTTTCAAAATTTTGATTTTCTGAGAATACAAGGTCAGATTCCTTTGATTCTCATTTCCGAAGTATTGGTCGGAATTGAATAAATGAAGTGGATTAATGAAGTACGGAACACCGGCTTCATTGTGGCCGAAGATCTTTATTCGACTGCTTCTGGGACGGCTACAATCGCCAATGATCGCGACAAAAACTTTAAACCGCTCTAGAAGCCAAACGCGTGGAGCTAGACCCCTCAAAGTTGCATAGAAAAAAGTTTCAAAATTTTGATTTTCTGAGAATACAAGGCCAGATTCCTTTGATTCTCATTTCCGAAGTATTGGTCGGAATTCAATAAATGAAGTGGATTAATGAAGTACGGAACACCGGCTTCATTGTGGCCGAAGATCTTCTTTCGACTGCTTCTGGGACGGCTACAATCGCCAATGATCGCGACAAAAACTTTAAACCGCTCTAGAAGCCAAACGCGTGGAGCTAGACCCCTCAAAGTTGCATAGAAAAAAGTTTCAAAATTTTGATGTTCTGAGAATACAAGGCCAGATTCCTTTGATTCTCATTTCCGAAGTATTGGTCGGAATTGAATAAATGAAGTGGATTAATGAAGTACGGAACACCGGCTTCATTGTGGCCGAAGATCTTCTTTCGACTGCTTCTGGGACGGCTACAATCGCCAATAATCGCGACAAAAACTTTAAACCGCTCTAGAAGCCAAACGCGTGGAGCTAGACCCCTCAAAGTTGCATAGAAAAATGTTTCAAAATTTTGATTTTCTGAGAATACAAGGCCAGATTCCTTTGATTCTCATTTCCGAAGTATTGGTCGGAATTGAATAAATGAAGTGGATTAATGAAGTACGGAACACCGGCTTCATTGTGGCCGAAGATCTTCTTTCGACTGCTTCTGGGACGGCTACAATCGCCAATGATCGCGACAAAAACTTTAAACCGCTCTAGAAGCCAAACGCGTGGTGCTAGACCCCTCAAAGTTGCATAGAAAAAAGTTTCAAAATTTTGATTTTCTGAGAATACAAGGCCAGATTCCTTTGATTCTCATTTCCGAAGTATTGGTCGGAATAGAATAAATGAAGTGGATTAATGAAGTACGGAACACCGGCTTCATTGTGGCCGAAGATCTTCTTTCGACTGCTTCTGGGACGGCTACAATCGCCAATGATCGCGACAAAAACTTTAAACCGCTCTAGAAGCCAAACGCGTGGTGCTAGACCCCTCAAAGTTGCATAGAAAAAAGTTTCAAAATTTTGATTTTCTGAGAATACAAGGCCAGATTCCTTTGATTCTCATTTCCGAAGTATTGGTCGGAAATGAATAAATGAAGTGGATTAATGAAGTACGGAACACCGGCTTCATTGTGGCCGAAGATCTTCTTTCGACTGCTTCTGGGACGGCTACAATCGCCAATGATCGCGACAAAAACTTTAAACCGCTCTAGAAGCCAAACGCGTGGACCTAGACCCCTCAAAGTTGCATAGAAAAAAGTTTCAAAATTTTGATTTTCTTAGAATACAAGGCCAGATTCCTTTGATTCTCATTTCCGAAGTATTGGTCGGAATTGAATAAATGAAGTGGATTAATGAAGTACGGAACACCGGCTTCATTGTGGCCGAAGATCTTCTTTCGACTGCTTCTGGGACGGCTACAATCGCCAATAATCGCGACAAAAACTTTAAACCGCTCTAGAAGCCAAACGCGTGGAGCTAGACCCCTCAAAGTTGCATAGAAAAATGTTTCAAAATTTTGATTTTCTGAGAATACAAGGCCAGATTCCTTTGATTCTCATTTCCGAAGTATTGGTCGGAATTGAATAAATGAAGTGGATTAATGAAGTACGGAACACCGGCTTCATTGTGGCCGAAGATCTTCTTTCGACTGCTTCTGGGACGGCTACAATCGCCAATGATCGCGACAAAAACTTTAAACCGCTCTAGAAGCCAAACGCGTGGTGCTAGACCCCTCAAAGTTGCATAGAAAAAAGTTTCAAAATTTTGATGTTCTGAGAATACAAGGCCAGATTCCTTTGATTCTCATTTCCGAAGTATTGGTCGGAATTGAATAAATGAAGTGGATTAATGAAGTACGGAACACCGGCTTCATTGTGGCCGAAGATCTTTATTCGACTGCTTCTGGGACGGCTACAATCGCCAATGATCGCGACAAAAACTTTAAACCGCTCTAGAAGCCAAACGCGTGGAGCTAGACCCCTCAAAGTTGCATAGAAAAAAGTTTCAAAATTTTGATTTTCTTAGAATACAAGGCCAGATTCCTTTGATTCTCATTTCCAAAGTATTGGTCGGAATTCAATAAATGAAGTGGATTAATGAAGTACGGAACACCGGCTTCATTGTGGCCGAAGATCTTCTTTCGACTGCTTCTGGGACGGCTACAATCGCCAATAATCGCGACAAAAACTTTAAACCGCTCTAGAAGCCAAACGCGTGGAGCTAGACCCCTCAAAGTTGCATAGAAAAATGTTTCAAAATTTTGATTTTCTGAGAATACAAGGCCAGATTCCTTTGATTCTCATTTCCGAAGTATTGGTCGGAATTGAATAAATGAAGTGGATTAATGAAGTACGGAACACCGGCTTCATTGTGGCCGAAGATCTTCTTTCGACTGCTTCTGGGACGGCTACAATCGCCAATGATCGCGACAAAAACTTTAAACCGCTCTAGAAGCCAAACGCGTGGTGCTAGACCCCTCAAAGTTGCATAGAAAAAAGTTTCAAAATTTTGATGTTCTGAGAATACAAGGCCAGATTCCTTTGATTCTCATTTCCGAAGTATTGGTCGGAATTCAATAAATGAAGTGGATTAATGAAGTACGGAACACCGGCTTCATTGTGGCCGAAGATCTTCTTTCGACTGCTTCTGGGACGGCTACAATCGCCAATGATCGCGACAAAAACTTTAAACCGCTCTAGAAGCCAAACGCGTGGAGCTAGACCCCTCAAAGTTGCATAGAAAAAAGTTTCAAAATTTTGATGTTCTGAGAATACAAGGCCAGATTCCTTTGATTCTCATTTCCGAAGTATTGGTCGGAATTGAATAAATGAAGTGGATTAATGAAGTACGGAACACCGGCTTCATTGTGGCCGAAGATCTTCTTTCGACTGCTTCTGGGACGGCTACAATCGCCAATGATCGCGACAAAAACTTTAAACCGCTCTAGAAGCCAAACGCGTGGACCTAGACCCCTCAAAGTTGCATAGAAAAAAGTTTCAAAATTTTGATTTTCTTAGAATACAAGGCCAGATTCCTTTGATTCTCATTTCCGAAGTATTGGTCGGAATTGAATAAATGAAGTGGATTAATGAAGTACGGAACACCGGCTTCATTGTGGCCGAAGATCTTCTTTCGACTGCTTCTGGGACGGCTACAATCGCCAATAATCGCGACAAAAACTTTAAACCGCTCTAGAAGCCAAACGCGTGGAGCTAGACCCCTCAAAGTTGCATAGAAAAATGTTTCAAAATTTTGATTTTCTGAGAATACAAGGCCAGATTCCTTTGATTCTCATTTCCGAAGTATTGGTCGGAATTGAATAAATGAAGTGGATTAATGAAGTACGGAACACCGGCTTCATTGTGGCCGAAGATCTTCTTTCGACTGCTTCTGGGACGGCTACAATCGCCAATGATCGCGACAAAAACTTTAAACCGCTCTAGAAGCCAAACACGTGGTGCTAGACCCCTCAAAGTTGCATAGAAAAAAGTTTCAAAATTTTGATTTTCTGAGAATACAAGGCCAGATTCCTTTGATTCTCATTTCCGAAGTATTGGTCGGAATAGAATAAATGAAGTGGATTAATGAAGTACGGAACACCGGCTTCATTGTGGCCGAAGATCTTCTTTCGACTGCTTCTGGGACGGCTACAATCGCCAATGATCGCGACAAAAACTTTAAACCGCTCTAGAAGCCAAACGCGTGGTGCTAGACCCCTCAAAGTTGCATAGAAAAAAGTTTCAAAATTTTGATTTTCTGAGAATACAAGGCCAGATTCCTTTGATTCTCATTTCCGAAGTATTGGTCGGAAATGAATAAATGAAGTGGATTAATGAAGTACGGAACACCGGCTTCATTGTGGCCGAAGATCTTCTTTCGACTGCTTCTGGGACGGCTACAATCGCCAATGATCGCGACAAAAACTTTAAACCGCTCTAGAAGCCAAACGCGTGGACCTAGACCCCTCAAAGTTGCATAGAAAAAAGTTTCAAAATTTTGATTTTCTTAGAATACAAGGCCAGATTCCTTTGATTCTCATTTCCGAAGTATTGGTCGGAATTGAATAAATGAAGTGGATTAATGAAGTACGGAACACCGGCTTCATTGTGGCCGAAGATCTTCTTTCGACTGCTTCTGGGACGGCTACAATCGCCAATAATCGCGACAAAAACTTTAAACCGCTCTAGAAGCCAAACGCGTGGAGCTAGACCCCTCAAAGTTGCATAGAAAAATGTTTCAAAATTTTGATTTTCTGAGAATACAAGGCCAGATTCCTTTGATTCTCATTTCCGAAGTATTGGTCGGAATTGAATAAATGAAGTGGATTAATGAAGTACGGAACACCGGCTTCATTGTGGCCGAAGATCTTCTTTCGACTGCTTCTGGGACGGCTACAATCGCCAATGATCGCGACAAAAACTTTAAACCGCTCTAGAAGCCAAACGCGTGGTGCTAGACCCCTCAAAGTTGCATAGAAAAAAGTTTCAAAATTTTGATGTTCTGAGAATACAAGGCCAGATTCCTTTGATTCTCATTTCCGAAGTATTGGTCGGAATTGAATAAATGAAGTGGATTAATGAAGTACGGAACACCGGCTTCATTGTGGCCGAAGATCTTTATTCGACTGCTTCTGGGACGGCTACAATCGCCAATGATCGCGGCAAAAACTTTAAACCGCTCTAGAAGCCAAACGCGTGGAGCTAGACCCCTCAAAGTTGCATAGAAAAAAGTTTCAAAATTTTGATTTTCTTAGAATACAAGGCCAGATTCCTTTGATTCTCATTTCCAAAGTATTGGTCGGAATTCAATAAATGAAGTGGATTAATGAAGTACGGAACACCGGCTTCATTGTGGCCGAAGATCTTCTTTCGACTGCTTCTGGGACGGCTACAATCGCCAATAATCGCGACAAAAACTTTAAACCGCTCTAGAAGCCAAACGCGTGGAGCTAGACCCCTCAAAGTTGCATAGAAAAATGTTTCAAAATTTTGATTTTCTGAGAATACAAGGCCAGATTCCTTTGATTCTCATTTCCGAAGTATTGGTCGGAATTGAATAAATGAAGTGGATTAATGAAGTACGGAACACCGGCTTCATTGTGGCCGAAGATCTTCTTTCGACTGCTTCTGGGACGGCTACAATCGCCAATGATCGCGACAAAAACTTTAAACCGCTCTAGAAGCCAAACGCGTGGTGCTAGACCCCTCAAAGTTGCATAGAAAAAAGTTTCAAAATTTTGATGTTCTGAGAATACAAGGCCAGATTCCTTTGATTCTCATTTCCGAAGTATTGGTCGGAATTCAATAAATGAAGTGGATTAATGAAGTACGGAACACCGGCTTCATTGTGGCCGAAGATCTTCTTTCGACTGCTTCTGGGACGGCTACAATCGCCAATGATCGCGACAAAAACTTTAAACCGCTCTAGAAGCCAAACGCGTGGAGCTAGACCCCTCAAAGTTGCATAGAAAAAAGTTTCAAAATTTTGATGTTCTGAGAATACAAGGCCAGATTCCTTTGATTCTCATTTCCGAAGTATTGGTCGGAATTGAATAAATGAAGTGGATTAATGAAGTACGGAACACCGGCTTCATTGTGGCCGAAGATCTTCTTTCGACTGCTTCTGGGACGGCTACAATCGCCAATGATCGCGACAAAAACTTTAAACCGCTCTAGAAGCCAAACGCGTGGACCTAGACCCCTCAAAGTTGCATAGAAAAAAGTTTCAAAATTTTGATTTTCTTAGAATACAAGGCCAGATTCCTTTGATTC
This sequence comes from Coelopa pilipes, assembly GCA_947389925.1. Lineage (NCBI taxonomy): Eukaryota > Metazoa > Arthropoda > Insecta > Diptera > Coelopidae > Coelopa > Coelopa pilipes. Next base: position 42,434,656 of record OX376697.1, on the reverse strand, counting down.
TCATTTCCGAAGTATTGGTCGGAATTGAATAAATGAAGTGGATTAATGAAGTACGGAACACCGGCTTCATTGTGGCCGAAGATCTTCTTTCGACTGCTTCTGGGACGGCTACAATCGCCAATAATCGCGACAAAAACTTTAAACCGCTCTAGAAGCCAAACGCGTGGAGCTAGACCCCTCAAAGTTGCATAGAAAAATGTTTCAAAATTTTGATTTTCTGAGAATACAAGGCCAGATTCCTTTGATTCTCATTTCCGAAGTATTGGTCGGAATTGAATAAATGAAGTGGATTAATGAAGTACGGAACACCGGCTTCATTGTGGCCGAAGATCTTCTTTCGACTGCTTCTGGGACGGCTACAATCGCCAATGATCGCGACAAAAACTTTAAACCGCTCTAGAAGCCAAACGCGTGGTGCTAGACCCCTCAAAGTTGCATAGAAAAAAGTTTCAAAATTTTGATTTTCTGAGAATACAAGGCCAGATTCCTTTGATTCTCATTTCCGAAGTATTGGTCGGAATAGAATAAATGAAGTGGATTAATGAAGTACGGAACACCGGCTTCATTGTGGCCGAAGATCTTCTTTCGACTGCTTCTGGGACGGCTACAATCGCCAATGATCGCGACAAAAACTTTAAACCGCTCTAGAAGCCAAACGCGTGGACCTAGACCCCTCAAAGTTGCATAGAAAAAAGTTTCAAAATTTTGATTTTCTTAGAATACAAGGCCAGATTCCTTTGATTTTCATTTCCGAAGTATTGGTCGGAATTGAATAAATGAAGTGGATTAATGAAGTACGGAACACCGGCTTCATTGTGGCCGAAGATCTTCTTTCGACTGCTTCTGGGACGGCTACAATCGCCAATAATCGCGACAAAAACTTTAAACCGCTCTAGAAGCCAAACGCGTGGAGCTAGACCCCTCAAAGTTGCATAGAAAAATGTTTCAAAATTTTGATTTTCTGAGAATACAAGGCCAGATTCCTTTGATTCTCATTTCCGAAGTATTGGTCGGAATTGAATAAATGAAGTGGATTAATGAAGTACGGAACACCGGCTTCATTGTGGCCGAAGATCTTCTTTCGACTGCTTCTGGGACGGCTACAATCGCCAATAATCGCGACAAAAACTTTAAACCGCTCTAGAAGCCAAACGCGTGGAGCTAGACCCCTCAAAGTTGCATAGAAAAATGTTTCAAAATTTTGATTTTCTGAGAATACAAGGCCAGATTCCTTTGATTCTCATTTCCGAAGTATTGGTCGGAATTGAATAAATGAAGTGGATTAATGAAGTACGGAACACCGGCTTCATTGTGGCCGAAGATCTTCTTTCGACTGCTTCTGGGACGGCTACAATCGCCAATGATCGCGACAAAAACTTTAAACCGCTCTAGAAGCCAAACGCGTGGTGCTAGACCCCTCAAAGTTGCATAGAAAAAAGTTTCAAAATTTTGATTTTCTGAGAATACAAGGCCAGATTCCTTTGATTCTCATTTCCGAAGTATTGGTCGGAATAGAATAAATGAAGTGGATTAATGAAGTACGGAACACCGGCTTCATTGTGGCCGAAGATCTTCTTTCGACTGCTTCTGGGACGGCTACAATCGCCAATGATCGCGACAAAAACTTTAAACCGCTCTAGAAGCCAAACGCGTGGACCTAGACCCCTCAAAGTTGCATAGAAAAAAGTTTCAAAATTTTGATTTTCTTAGAATACAAGGCCAGATTCCTTTGATTCTCATTTCCGAAGTATTGGTCGGAATTGAATAAATGAAGTGGATTAATGAAGTACGGAACACCGGCTTCATTGTGGCCGAAGATCTTCTTTCGACTGCTTCTGGGACGGCTACAATCGCCAATGATCGCGACAAAAACTTTAAACCGCTCTAGAAGCCAAACGCGTGGACCTAGACCCCTCAAAGTTGCATAGAAAAAAGTTTCAAAATTTTGATTTTCTTAGAATACAAGGCCAGATTCCTTTGATTCTCATTTCCGAAGTATTGGTCGGAATTGAATAAATGAAGTGGATTAATGAAGTACGGAACACCGGCTTCATTGTGGCCGAAGATCTTCTTTCGACTGCTTCTGGGACGGCTACAATCGCCAATGATCGCGACAAAAACTTTAAACCGCTCTAGAAGCCAAACGCGTGGACCTAGACCCCTCAAAGTTGCATAGAAAAAAGTTTCAAAATTTTGATTTTCTTAGAATACAAGGCCAGATTCCTTTGATTCTCATTTCCGAAGTATTGGTCGGAATTGAATAAATGAAGTGGATTAATGAAGTACGGAACACCGGCTTCATTGTGGCCGAAGATCTTCTTTCGACTGCTTCTGGGACGGCTACAATCGCCAATAATCGCGACAAAAACTTTAAACCGCTCTAGAAGCCAAACGCGTGGAGCTAGACCCCTCAAAGTTGCATAGAAAAATGTTTCAAAATTTTGATTTTCTGAGAATACAAGGCCAGATTCCTTTGATTCTCATTTCCGAAGTATTGGTCGGAATTGAATAAATGAAGTGGATTAATGAAGTACGGAACACCGGCTTCATTGTGGCCGAAGATCTTCTTTCGACTGCTTCTGGGACGGCTACAATCGCCAATGATCGCGACAAAAACTTTAAACCGCTCTAGAAGCCAAACGCGTGGTGCTAGACCCCTCAAAGTTGCATAGAAAAAAGTTTCAAAATTTTGATGTTCTGAGAATACAAGGCCAGATTCCTTTGATTCTCATTTCCGAAGTATTGGTCGGAATTCAATAAATGAAGTGGATTAATGAAGTACGGAACACCGGCTTCATTGTGGCCGAAGATCTTCTTTCGACTGCTTCTGGGACGGCTACAATCGCCAATGATCGCGACAAAAACTTTAAACCGCTCTAGAAGCCAAACGCGTGGAGCTAGACCCCTCAAAGTTGCATAGAAAAAAGTTTCAAAATTTTGATGTTCTGAGAATACAAGGCCAGATTCCTTTGATTCTCATTTCCGAAGTATTGGTCGGAATTGAATAAATGAAGTGGATTAATGAAGTACGGAACACCGGCTTCATTGTGGCCGAAGATCTTCTTTCGACTGCTTCTGGGACGGCTACAATCGCCAATGATCGCGACAAAAACTTTAAACCGCTCTAGAAGCCAAACGCGTGGACCTAGACCCCTCAAAGTTGCATAGAAAAAAGTTTCAAAATTTTGATTTTCTTAGAATACAAGGCCAGATTCCTTTGATTCTCATTTCCGAAGTATTGGTCGGAATTGAATAAATGAAGTGGATTAATGAAGTACGGAACACCGGCTTCATTGTGGCCGAAGATCTTCTTTCGACTGCTTCTGGGACGGCTACAATCGCCAATAATCGCGACAAAAACTTTAAACCGCTCTAGAAGCCAAACGCGTGGAGCTAGACCCCTCAAAGTTGCATAGAAAAATGTTTCAAAATTTTGATTTTCTGAGAATACAAGGCCAGATTCCTTTGATTCTCATTTCCGAAGTATTGGTCGGAATTGAATAAATGAAGTGGATTAATGAAGTACGGAACACCGGCTTCATTGTGGCCGAAGATCTTCTTTCGACTGCTTCTGGGACGGCTACAATCGCCAATGATCGCGACAAAAACTTTAAACCGCTCTAGAAGCCAAACGCGTGGTGCTAGACCCCTCAAAGTTGCATAGAAAAAAGTTTCAAAATTTTGATTTTCTGAGAATACAAGGCCAGATTCCTTTGATTCTCATTTCCGAAGTATTGGTCGGAATAGAATAAATGAAGTGGATTAATGAAGTACGGAACACCGGCTTCATTGTGGCCGAAGATCTTCTTTCGACTGCTTCTGGGACGGCTACAATCGCCAATGATCGCGACAAAAACTTTAAACCGCTCTAGAAGCCAAACGCGTGGACCTAGACCCCTCAAAGTTGCATAGAAAAAAGTTTCAAAATTTTGATTTTCTTAGAATACAAGGCCAGATTCCTTTGATTTTCATTTCCGAAGTATTGGTCGGAATTGAATAAATGAAGTGGATTAATGAAGTACGGAACACCGGCTTCATTGTGGCCGAAGATCTTCTTTCGACTGCTTCTGGGACGGCTACAATCGCCAATAATCGCGACAAAAACTTTAAACCGCTCTAGAAGCCAAACGCGTGGAGCTAGACCCCTCAAAGTTGCATAGAAAAATGTTTCAAAATTTTGATTTTCTGAGAATACAAGGCCAGATTCCTTTGATTCTCATTTCCGAAGTATTGGTCGGAATTGAATAAATGAAGTGGATTAATGAAGTACGGAACACCGGCTTCATTGTGGCCGAAGATCTTCTTTCGACTGCTTCTGGGACGGCTACAATCGCCAATGATCGCGACAAAAACTTTAAACCGCTCTAGAAGCCAAACGCGTGGTGCTAGACCCCTCAAAGTTGCATAGAAAAAAGTTTCAAAATTTTGATTTTCTGAGAATACAAGGCCAGATTCCTTTGATTCTCATTTCCGAAGTATTGGTCGGAATAGAATAAATGAAGTGGATTAATGAAGTACGGAACACCGGCTTCATTGTGGCCGAAGATCTTCTTTCGACTGCTTCTGGGACGGCTACAATCGCCAATGATCGCGACAAAAACTTTAAACCGCTCTAGAAGCCAAACGCGTGGTGCTAGACCCCTCAAAGTTGCATAGAAAAAAGTTTCAAAATTTTGATTTTCTGAGAATACAAGGCCAGATTCCTTTGATTCTCATTTCCGAAGTATTGGTCGGAATAGAATAAATGAAGTGGATTAATGAAGTACGGAACACCGGCTTCATTGTGGCCGAAGATCTTCTTTCGACTGCTTCTGGGACGGCTACAATCGCCAATGATCGCGACAAAAACTTTAAACCGCTCTAGAAGCCAAACGCGTGGTGCTAGACCCCTCAAAGTTGCATAGAAAAAGTTTCAAAATTTTGATTTTCTGAGAATACAAGGCCAGATTCCTTTGATTCTCATTTCCGAAGTATTGGTCGGAATTGAATAAATGAAGTGGATTAATGAAGTACGGAACACCGGCTTCATTGTGGCCGAAGATCTTCTTCCGACTGCTTCTGGGACGGCTACAATCGCCAATGATCGTGACAAAAACTTTAAACCGCTCTAGAAGCCAAACGCGTGGAGCTAGACCCCTCAAAGTTGCATAGAAAAAAGTTTCAAAATTTTGATTTTCTTAGAATACAAGGCCAGATTCCTTTGATTCTCATTTCCGAAGTATTGGTCGGAATTGAATAAATGAAGTGGATTAATGAAGTACGGAACACCGGCTTCATTGTGGCCGAAGATCTTCTTCGACTGCTTCTGGGACGGCTACAATCGCCAATGATCGCGACAAAAACTTTAAACCGCTCTAGAAGCCAAACGCGAGGAGCTAGACCCCTCAATGTTGCATAGAAAAAAGTTTCAAAAGTTTGATTTTCTGAAAATACAAGGCCAGATTCCTTTGATTCTCATTTCCGCAGTATTGGTCGGAATTGAATAAATGAAGTGGATTAATGAAGTACGGAACACCGGCTTCATTGTGGCCGAAGATCTTTATTCAACTGCTTCTGGGACGGCTACAATCGCCAATGATCGCGACAATAACTTTAAACCGCTCTAGAAGCCAAACGCGTGGAGCTAGAACCCTCAAAGTTGCATAGAAAAGTTTCAAAATTTTGATTTTCTTAGAATACAAGGCCAGATTCCTTTGATTCTCATTTCCGAAGTATTGGTCGGAATTGAATAAATGAAGTGGATTAATGAAGTACGGAACACCGGCTTCATTGTGGCCGAAGATCTTCTTTCGACTGCTTCTGGGACGGCTACAATCGCCAATGATCGCGACAAAAACTTTAAACCGCTCTAGAAGCCAAACGCGTGGAGCTAGACCCCTCAAAGTTGCATAGAAAAAAGTTTCAAAATTTTGATTTTCTGAGAATACAAGGTCAGATTCCTTTGATTCTCATTTCCGAAGTATTGGTCGGAATTGAATAAATGAAGTGGATTAATGAAGTACGGAACACCGGCTTCATTGTGGCCGAAGATCTTTATTCGACTGCTTCTGGGACGGCTACAATCGCCAATGATCGCGACAAAAACTTTAAACCGCTCTAGAAGCCAAACGCGTGGAGCTAGACCCCTCAAAGTTGCATAGAAAAAAGTTTCAAAATTTTGATTTTCTGAGAATACAAGGCCAGATTCCTTTGATTCTCATTTCCGAAGTATTGGTCGGAATTGAATAAATGAAGTGGATTAATGAAGTACGGAACACCGGCTTCATTGTGGCCGAAGATCTTCTTTCGACTGCTTCTGGGACGGCTACAATCGCCAATGATCGCGACAAAAACTTTAAACCGCTCTAGAAGCCAAACGCGTGGAGCTAGACCCCTCAAAGTTGCATAGAAAAAAGTTTCAAAATTTTGATGTTCTGAGAATACAAGGCCAGATTCCTTTGATTCTCATTTCCGAAGTATTGGTCGGAATAGAATAAATGAAGTGGATTAATGAAGTACGGAACACCGGCTTCATTGTGGCCGAAGATCTTCTTTCGACTGCTTCTGGGACGGCTACAATCGCCAATGATCGCGACAAAAACTTTAAACCGCTCTAGAAGCCAAACGCGTGGAGCTAGACCCCTCAAAGTTGCATAGAAAAAAGTTTCAAAATTTTGATTTTCTTAGAATACAAGGCCAGATTCCTTTGATTCTCATTTCCGAAGTATTGGTCGGAATTGAATAAATGAAGTGGATTAATGAAGTACGGAACACCGGCTTCATTGTGGCCGAAGATCTTCTTTCGACTGCTTCTGGGACGGCTACAATCGCCAATAATCGCAACAAAAACTTTAAACCGCTCTAGAAGCCAAATGCGTGGAGCTAGACCCCTCAAAGTTGCATAGAAAAAAGTTTCAAAATTTTGATTTTCTGAGAATACAAGGCCAGATTCCTTTGATTCTCATTTCCGAAGTATTGGTCGGAATTGAATAAATGAAGTGGATTAATGAAGTACGGAACACCGGCTTCATTGTGGCCGAAGATCTTCTTTCGACTGCTTCTGGGACGGCTACAATCGCCAATGATCGCGACAAAAACTTTAAACCGCTCTAGAAGCCAAACGCGTGGTGCTAGACCCCTCAAAGTTGCATAGAAAAAAGTTTCAAAATTTTGATTTTCTGAGAATACAAGGCCAGATTCCTTTGATTCTCATTTCCGAAGTATTGGTCGGAATAGAATAAATGAAGTGGATTAATGAAGTACGGAACACCGGCTTCATTGTGGCCGAAGATCTTCTTTCGACTGCTTCTGGGACGGCTACAATCGCCAATGATCGCGACAAAAACTTTAAACCGCTCTAGAAGCCAAACGCGTGGAGCTAGACCCCTAAAGTTGCATAGAAAAAGTTTCAAAATTTTGATTTTCTAAGAATACAAGGCCAGATTCCTTTGATTCTCATTTCCGAAGTATTGGTCGGAATTGAAATGAAATGAAATGAAGTGGATTAATGAAGTACGGAACACCGGCTTCATTGTGGCCGAAGATCTTCTTTCGACTGCTTCTGGGACGGCTACAATCGCCAATGATCGCGACAAAAACTTTAAACCGCTCTAGAAGCCAAACGCGTGGAGCGAGACCCCTAAAGTTGCATAGAAAAAGTTTCAAAATTTTGATTTTCTAAGAATACAAGGCCAGATTCCTTTGATTCTCATTTCCGAAGTATTGGTCGGAATTGAATAAATGAAGTGGATTAATGAAGTACGGAACACCGGCTTCATTGTGGCCGAAGATCTTTATTCGACTGCTTCTGGGACGGCTACAATCGCCAATGATCGCGACAAAAACTTTAAACCGCTCTAGAAGCCAAATGCGTGGAGCTAGACCCCTCAAAGTTGCATAGAAAAAAGTTTAAAAATTTTGATTTTCTGAGAATACAAGGCCAGATTCCTTTGATTCTCATTTCCGAAGTATTGGTCGAAATTGAATAAATGAAGTGGATTAATGAAGTACGGAACACCGGCTTCATTGTGGCCGAAGATCTTCTTTCGACTGCTTCTGGGACGGCTACAATCGCCAATGATCGCGACAAAAACTTTAAACCGCTCTAGAAGCCAAACGCGTGGAGCTAGACCCCTCAAAGTTGCATAGAAAAAAGTTTCAAAATTTTGATTTTCTGAGAATACAAGGCCAGATTCCTTTGATTCTCATTTCCGAAGTATTGGTCGGAATTGAATAAATGAAGTGGATTAATGAAGTACGGAACACCGGCTTCATTGTGGCCGAAGATCTTTATTCGACTGCTTCTGGGACGGCTACAATCGCCAATGATCGCGACAAAAACTTTAAACCGCTCTAGAAGCCAAATGCGTGGAGCTAGACCCCTCAAAGTTGCATAGAAAAAAGTTTAAAAATTTTGATTTTCTGAGAATACAAGGCCAGATTCCTTTGATTCTCATTTCCGAAGTATTGGTCGAAATTGAATAAATGAAGTGGATTAATGAAGTACGGAACACCGGCTTCATTGTGGCCGAAGATCTTCTTTCGACTGCTTCTGGGACGGCTACAATCGCCAATGATCGCGACAAAAACTTTAAACCGCTCTAGAAGCCAAACGCGTGGAGCTAGACCCCTCAAAGTTGCATAGAAAAAAGTTTCAAAATTTTGATTTTCTGAGAATACAAAGCCAGATTCCTTTGATTCTCATTTCCGAAGTATTGGTCGGAATTGAATAAATGAAGTGGATTAATGAAGTACGGAACACCGGCTTCATTGTGGCCGAAGATCTTCTTTCGACTGCTTCTGGGACGGCTACAATCGCCAATGATCGCGACAAAAACTTTAAACCGCTCTAGAAGCCAAACGCGTGGAGCTAGACCCCTCAAAGTTGCATAGAAAAAAGTTTCAAAATTTTGATTTTCTGAGAATACAAGGCCAGATTCCTTTGATTCTCATTTCCGAAGTATTGGTCGGAATTGAATAAATGAAGTGGATTAATGAAGTACGGAACACCGGCTTCATTGTGGCCGAAGACCTTCTTTCGACTGCTTCTGGGACGGCTACAATCGCCAATAATCGCGACAAAAACTTTAAACCGCTCTAGAAGTCAAACGCGTGGAGCTAGACCCCTCAAAGTTGCATAGAAAAAAGTTTCAAAATTTTGATTTTCTGAGAATACAAGGCCAGATTCCTTTGATTCTCATTTCCGAAGTATTGGTCGGAATTGAATAAATGAAGTGGATTAATGAAGTACGGAACACCGGCTTCATTGTGGCCGAAGATCTTCTTTCGACTGCTTCTGGGACGGCTACAATCGCCAATGATCGCGACAAAAACTTTAAACCGCTCTAGAAGCCAAACGCGTGGAGCTAGACCCCTCAAAGTTGCATAGAAAAAAGTTTCAAAATTTTGATTTTCTGAGAATACAAGGCCAGATTCCTTTGATTCTCATTTCCGAAGTATTGGTCGGAATTGAAATGAAATGAAATGAAGTGGATTAATGAAGTACGGAACACCGGCTTCATTGGGGCCGAAGATCTTTATTCGACTGCTTCTGGGACGGCTACAATCGCCAATGATCGCGACAAAAACTTTAAACCGCTCTAGAAGCCAAACGCGTGGAGCTAGACCCCTCAAAGTTGCATAGAAAAAAGTTTCAAAATTTTAATTTTCTGAGAATACAAGGCCAGATTCCTTTGATTCTCATTTCCGAAGTATTGGTCGGAATTGAATAAATGAAGTGGATTAATGAAGTACGGAACACCGGCTTCATTGTGGCCGAAGATCTTTATTCGACTGCTTCTGGGACGGCTACAATCGCCAATGATCGCGACAAAAACTTTAAACCGCTCTAGAAGCCAAACGCGTGGAGCTAGACCCCTCAAAGTTGCATAGAAAAAAGTTTCAAAATTTTGATTTTCTGAGAATACAAGGCCAGATTCCTTTGATTCTCATTTCCGAAGTATTGGTCGGAATTGAATAAATGAAGTGGATTAATGAAGTACGGAACACCGGCTTCATTGGGGCCGAAGATCTTTATTCGACTGCTTCTGGGACGGCTACAATCGCCAATGATCGCGACAAAAACTTTAAACCGCTCTAGAAGCCAAACGCGTGGAGCTAGACCCCTCAAAGTTGCATAGAAAAAAGTTTCAAAATTTTGATTTTCTGAGAATTCAAGGCCAGATTCCTTTGATTCTCATTTCCGAAGTATTGGTCGGAATTGAATAAATGAAGTGGATTAATGAAGTACGGAACACCGGCTTCATTGTGGCCGAAGATCTTCTTTCGACTGCTTCTGGGACGGCTACAATCGCCAATGATCGCGACAAAAACTTTAAACCGCTCTAGAAGCCAAACGCGTGGAGCTAGACCCCTCAAAGTTGCATAGAAAAAAGTTTCAAAATTTTGATTTTCTGAGAATACAAGGCCAGATTCCTTTGATTCTCATTTCCGAAGTATTGGTCGGAATTGAATAAATGAAGTGGATTAATGAAGTACGGAACACCGGCTTCATTGTGGCCGAAGATCTTCTTTCGACTGCTTCTGGGACGGCTACAATCGCCAATGATCGCGACAAAAACTTTAAACCGCTCTAGAAGCCAAACGCGTGGAGCTAGACCCCTCAAAGTTGCATAGAAAAAAGTTTCAAAATTTTGATTTTCTGAGAATACAAGGCCAGATTCATTTGATTCTCATTTCCGAAGTATTGGTCGGAATTGAATAAATGAAGTGGATTAATGAACGGCTACAATCGCCAATGATCGCGACAAAAACTTTAAACCGCTCTAGAAGCCGAACACCGGCTTCATTGTGGCCGAAGATCTTCTTTCGACTGCTTCTGGGACGGCTACAATCGCCAATGATCGCGACAAAAACTTTAAACCGCTCTAGAAGCCAAACGCGTGGAACTAGACCCCTCAAAGTTGCATAGAAAAAAGTTTCAAATTTTTGATTTTCTGAAAATACAAGGCCAGATTCCTTTGATTCTCATTTCCGAAGTATTGGTCGGAATTGAATAAATGAAGTGGATTAATGAAGTACGGACCACCGGCTTCATTGGGGCCGAAGATCTTTATTCGACTGCTTCTGGGACGGCTACAATCGCCAATGATCGCGACAAAAACTTTAAACCGCTCTAGAAGCCAAACGCGTGGAGCTAGACCCCTCAAAGTTGCATAGAAAAAAGTTTCAAAATTTTGATTTTCTGAGAATACAAGGCCAGATTCATTTGATTCTCATTTCCGAAGTATTGGTCGGAATTGAATAAATGAAGTGGATTAATGAAGTACGGAACACCGGCTTCATTGTGGCCGAAGATCTTTATTCGACTGCTTCTGGGACGGCTACAATCGCCAATGATCGCGACAAAAACTTTAAACCGCTCTAGAAGCCAAATGCGTGGAGCTAGACCCCTCAAAGTTGCATAGAAAAAAGTTTCAAAATTTTGATTTTCTGAGAATACAAGGCCAGATTCCTTTGATTCTCATTTCCGAGGTATTGGTCGAAATTGAATAAATGAAGTGGATTAATGAAGTACGGAACACCGGCTTCATTGTGGCCGAAGATCTTCTTTCGACTGCTTCTGGGACGGCTACAATCGCCAATGATCGCGACAAAAACTTTAAACCGCTCTAGAAGCCAAACGCGTGGAGCTAGACCCCTCAAAGTTGCATAGAAAAAAGTTTCAAAATTTTGATTTTCTGAGAATACAAGGCCAGATTCCTTTGATTCTCATTTCCGAAGTATTGGTCGGAATTGAATAAATGAAGTGGATTAATGAAGTACGGAACACCGGCTTCATTGTGGCCGAAGATCTTCTTTCGACTGCTTCTGGGATGGCTACAATCGCCAATGATCGCGACAAAAACTTTAAACCGCTCTAGAAGCCAAACGCGTGGAGCTAGACCCCTCAAAGTTGCATAGAAAAAAGTTTCAAAATTTTGATTTTCTGAGAATACAAGGCCAGATTTCTTTGATTCTCATTACCGAAGTATTGGTCGGAATTGAATAAATGAAGTGGATTAATGAAGTACGGAACACCGGCTTCATTGGGGCCGAAGATCTTTATTCGACTGCTTCTGGGACGGCTACAATCGCCAATGATCGCGACAAAAACTTTAAACCGCTCTAGAAGCCAAACGCGTGGAGCTAGACCCCTCAAAGTTGCATAGAAAAAAGTTTCAAAATTTTGATTTTCTGAGAATACAAGGCCAGATTCATTTGATTCTCATTTCCGAAGTATTGGTCGGAATTGAATAAATGAAGTGGATTAATGAAGTACGGAACACCGGCTTCATTGTGGCCGAAGATCTTCTTTCGACTGCTTCTGGGACGGCTACAATCGCCAATGATCGCGACAAAAACTTTAAACCGCTCTAGAAGCCAAACGCGTGGAGCTAGACCCCTCAAAGTTGCATAGAAAAAAGTTTCAAAATTTTGATTTTCTGAGAATACAAGGCCAGATTCCTTTGATTCTCATTTCCGAAGTATTGATCGGAATTGAATAAATGAAGTGGATTAATGAAGTACGGAACACCGGCTTCATTGTGGCCGAAGATCTTCTTTCGACTGCTTCTGGGACGGCTACAATCGCCAATGATCGCGACAAAAACTTTAAACCGCTCTAGAAGCCAAACGCGTGGAGCTAGACCCCTCAAAGTTGCATAGAAAAAAGTTTCAAAATTTTGATTTTCTGAGAATACAAGGCCAGATTCCTTTGATTCTCATTTCCGAAGTATTGGTCGGAATTGAATAAATGAAGTACGGAACACCGGCTTCATTGTGGCCGAAGATCTTCTTTCGACTGCTTCTGGGACGGCTACAATCGCCAATGATCGCGACAAAAACTTTAAACCGCTCTAGAAGCCAAACGCGTGGAGCTAGACCCCTCAAAGTTGCATAGAAAAAAGTTTCAAAATTTTGATTTTCTGAGAATACAAGGCCAGATTCCTTTGATTCTCATTTCCGAAGTATTGGTCGGAATTGAATAAATGAAGTGGATTAATGAAGTACGGAACACCGGCTTCATTGTGGCCGAAGATCTTTATTCGACTGCTTCTGGGACGGCTACAATCGCCAATGATCGCGACAAAAACTTTAAACCGCTCTAGAAGCCAAACGCGTGGAGCTAGACCCCTCAAAGTGCATAGAAAAAAGTTTCAAAATTTTGATTTTCTGAGAAAACAAGGCCAGATTCCTTTGATTCTCATTTCCGAAGTATTGGTCGGAATTGAATAAATGAAGTGGATTAATGAAGTACGAAACACCGGCTTCATTGTGGCCGAAGATCTTCTTTCGACTGCTTCTGGGACGGCTACAATCGCCAATGATCGCGACAAAAACTTTAAACCGCTCTAGAAGCCAAAGGCGTGGAGCTAGACCCCTCAAAGTTGCATAGAAAAAAGTTTCTAAATTTTGATTTTCTGAGAATACAAGGCCAGATTCCTTTGATTCTCATTTCCGAAGTATTGGTCGGAATTGAATAAATGAAGTGGATTAATGAAGTACGGAACACCGGCTTCATTGTGGCCGAAGATCTTCTTTCGACTGCTTCTGGGACGGCTACAATCGCCAATGATCGCGACAAAAACTTTAAACCGCTCAGAAGCCAAACGCGTGGAGCTAGACCCCTCAAAGTTGCATCGAAAAAAGTTTCAAAATTTTGATTTTCTGAGAATACAAGGCCAGATTCCTTTGATTCTCATTTCCGAAGTATTGGTCGGAATTGAATAAATGAAGTGGATTAATGAAGTACGGAACACCGGCTTCATTGTGGCCGAAGATCTTTATTCGACTGCTTCTGGGACGGCTACAATCGCCAATGATCGCGACAAAAACTTTAAACCGCTCTAGAAGCCAAATGCGTGGAGCTAGACCCCTCAAAGTTGCATAGAAAAAAGTTTCAAAATTTTGATTTTCTGAGAATACAAGGCCAGATTCCTTTGATTCTCATTTCCGAGGTATTGGTCGAAATTGAATAAATGAAGTGGATTAATGAAGTACGGAACACCGGCTTCATTGTGGCCGAAGATCTTCTTTCGACTGCTTCTGGGACGGCTACAATCGCCAATGATCGCGACAAAAACTTTAAACCGCTCTAGAAGCCAAACGCGTGGAGCTAGACCCCTCAAAGTTGCATAGAAAAAAGTTTCTAAATTTTGATTTTCTGAGAATACAAGGCCAGATTCCTTTGATTCTCATTTCCGAAGTATTGGTCGGAATTGAATAAATGAAGTGGATTAATGAAGTACGGAACACCGGCTTCATTGTGGCCGAAGATCTTCTTTCGACTGCTTCTGGGACGGCTACAATCGCCAATGATCGCGACAAAAACTTTAAACCGCTCTAGAAGCCAAACGCGTGGAGCTAGACCCCTCAAAGTTGCATAGAAAAAAGTTTCAAAATTTTGATTTTCTGAGAATACAAGGCCAGATTCCTTTGATTCTCATTTCCGAAGTATTGGTCGGAATTGAATAAATGAAGTGGATTAATGAAGTACGGAACACCGGCTTCATTGTGGCCGAAGATCTTCTTTCGACTGCTTCTGGGACGGCTACAATCGCCAATGATCGCGACAAAAACTTTAAACCGCTCTAGAAGCCAAACGCGTGGAGCTAGACCCCTCAAAGTTGCATAGAAAAAAGTTTCAAAATTTTGATTTTCTGAGAATACAAGGTCAGATTCCTTTGATTCTCATTTCCGAAGTATTGGTCGGAATTCAATAAATGAAGTGGATTAATGAAGTACGGAACACCGGCTTCATTGTGGCCGAAGATCTTCTTTCGACTGCTTCTGGGACGGCTACAATCGCCAATGATCGCGACAAAAACTTTAAACCGCTCTAGAAGCCAAACGCGTGGAGCTAGACCCCTCAAAGTTGCATAGAAAAAAGTTTCAAAATTTTGATTTTCTGAGAATACAAGGCCAGATTCCTTGATTCTCATTTCCGAAGTATTGGTCGGAATTGAATAAATGAAGTGGATTAATGAAGTACGGAACACCGGCTTCATTGTGGCCGAAGATCTTCTTTCGACTGCTTCTGGGACGGCTACAATCGCCAATGATCGCGACAAAAACTTTAAACCGCTCTAGAAGCCAAACGCGTGGAGCTAGACCCCTCAAAGTTGCATAGAAAAAAGTTTCAAAATTTTGATTTTCTGAGAATACAAGGCCAGATTCCTTTGATTCTCATTTCCGAAGTATTGGTCGGAATTGAATAAATGAAGTGGATTAATGAAGTACGGAACACCGGCTTCATTGTGGCCGAAGATCTTCTTTCGACTGCTTCTGGGATGGCTACAATCGCCAATGATCGCGACAAAAACTTTAAACCGCTCTAGAAGCCAAACGCGTGGAGCTAGACCCCTCAAAGTTGCATAGAAAAAAGTTTCAAAATTTTGATTTTCTGAGAATACAAGGCCAGATTTCTTTGATTCTCATTTCCGAAGTATTGGTCGGAATTGAATAAATGAAGTGGATTAATGAAGTACGGAACACCGGCTTCATTGGGGCCGAAGATCTTTATTCGACTGCTTCTGGGACGGCTACAATCGCCAATGATCGCGACAAAAACTTTAAACCGCTCTAGAAGCCAAACGCGTGGAGCTAGACCCCTCAAAGTTGCATAGAAAAAAGTTTCAAAATTTTGATTTTCTGAGAATACAAGGCCAGATTCCTTTGATTCTCATTTCCGAAGTATTGGTCGGAATTGAATAAATGAAGTGGATTAATGAAGTACGGAACACCGGCTTCATTGTGGCCGAAGATCTTCTTTCGACTGCTTCTGGGACGGCTACAATCGCCAATGATCGCGACAAAAACTTTAAACCGCTCTAGAAGCCAAACGCGTGGGGCTAGACCCCTCAAAGTTGCATAGAAAAAAGTTTCAAAATTTTGATTTTCTGAGAATACAAGGCCAGATTCCTTTGATTCTCATTTCCGAAGTATTGGTCGGAATTGAATAAATGAAGTGGATTAATGAAGTACGGAACACCGGCTTCATTGTGGCCGAAGATCTTCTTTCGACTGCTTCTGGGATGGCTACAATCGCCAATGATCGCGACAAAAACTTTAAACCGCTCTAGAAGCCAAACGCGTGGAGCTAGACCCCTCAAAGTTGCATAGAAAAAAGTTTCAAAATTTTGATTTTCTGAGAATACAAGGCCAGATTTCTTTGATTCTCATTTCCGAAGTATTGGTCGGAATTGAATAAATGAAGTGGATTAATGAAGTACGGAACACCGGCTTCATTGGGGCCGAAGATCTTTATTCGACTGCTTCTGGGACGGCTACAATCGCCAATGATCGCGACAAAAACTTTAAACCGCTCTAGAAGCCAAACGCGTGGAGCTAGACCCCTCAAAGTTGCATAGAAAAAAGTTTCAAAATTTTGATTTTCTGAGAATACAAGGCCAGATTCATTTGATTCTCATTTCCGAAGTATTGGTCGGAATTGAATAAATGAAGTGGATTAATGAAGTACGGAACACCGGCTTCATTGTGGCCGAAGATCTTCTTTCGACTGCTTCTGGGACGGCTACAATCGCCAATGATCGCGACAAAAACTTTAAACCGCTCTAGAAGCCAAACGCGTGGAGCTAGACCCCTCAAAGTTGCATAGAAAAAAGTTTCAAAATTTTGATTTTCTGAGAATACAAGGCCTTTGATTCTCATTTCCGAAGTATTGATCGGAATTGAATAAATGAAGTGGATTAATGAAGTACGGAACACCGGCTTCATTGTGGCCGAAGATCTTCTTTCGACTGCTTCTGGGACGGCTACAATCGCCAATGATCGCGACAAAAACTTTAAACCGCTCTAGAAGCCAAACGCGTGGAGCTAGACCCCTCAAAGTTGCATAGAAAAAAGTTTCAAAATTTTGATTTTCTGAGAATACAAGGCCAGATTCCTTTGATTCTCATTTCCGAAGTATTGGTCGGAATTGAATAAATGAAGTACGGAACACCGGCTTCATTGTGGCCGAAGATCTTCTTTCGACTGCTTCTGGGACGGCTACAATCGCCAATGATCGCGACAAAAACTTTAAACCGCTCTAGAAGCCAAACGCGTGGAGCTAGACCCCTCAAAGTTGCATAGAAAAAAGTTTCAAAATTTTGATTTTCTGAGAATACAAGGCCAGATTCCTTTGATTCTCATTTCCGAAGTATTGGTCGGAATTGAATAAATGAAGTGGATTAATGAAGTACGGAACACCGGCTTCATTGTGGCCGAAGATCTTTATTCGACTGCTTCTGGGACGGCTACAATCGCCAATGATCGCGACAAAAACTTTAAACCGCTCTAGAAGCCAAACGCGTGGAGCTAGACCCCTCAAAGTGCATAGAAAAAAGTTTCAAAATTTTGATTTTCTGAGAAAACAAGGCCAGATTCCTTTGATTCTCATTTCCGAAGTATTGGTCGGAATTGAATAAATGAAGTGGATTAATGAAGTACGAAACACCGGCTTCATTGTGGCCGAAGATCTTCTTTCGACTGCTTCTGGGACGGCTACAATCGCCAATGATCGCGACAAAAACTTTAAACCGCTCTAGAAGCCAAAGGCGTGGAGCTAGACCCCTCAAAGTTGCATAGAAAAAAGTTTCAAAATTTTGATTTTCTGAGAACACAAGGCCAGATTCCTTTGATTCTCATTTCCGAAGTATTGGTCGGAATTGAATAAATGAAGTGGATTAATGAAGTACGGAACACCGGCTTCATTGTGGCCGAAGATCTTCTTTCGACTGCTTCTGGGACGGCTACAATCGCCAATGATCGCGACAAAAACTTTAAACCGCTCTAGAAGCCAAACGCGTGGAGCTAGACCCCTCAAAGTTGCATAGAAAAAAGTTTCAAAATTTTGATTTTCTGAGAATACAAGGCCAGATTCCTTTGATTCTCATTTCCGAAGTATTGGTCGGAATTGAATAAATGAAGTGGATTAATGAAGTACGGAACACCGGCTTCATTGTGGCCGAAGATCTTCTTTCGACTGCTTCTGGGACGGCTACAATCGCCAATGATCGCGACAAAGGGGGAGCTAGACCCCTCAAAGTTGCATAGAAAAATGTTTCAAAATTTTGATTTTCTGAGAATACAAGGCCAGATTCCTTTGATTCTCATTTCCGAAGTATTGGTCGGAATTGAATAAATGAAGTAGATTAATGAAGTACGGAACACCGGCTTCATTGTGGCCGAAGATCTTCTTTCGACTGCTTCTGGGACGGCTACAATCGCCAATGATCGCGACAAAAACTTTAAACCGCTCTAGAAGCCAAACGCGTGGAGCTAGACCCCTCAAAGTTGCATAGAAAAAAGTTTCAAAATTTTGATTTTCTGAGAATACAAGGCCAGATTCCTTTGATTCTCATTTCCGAAGTATTGGTCGGAATTGAATAAATGAAGTGGATTAATGAAGTACGAAACACCGGCTTCATTGTGGCCGAAGATCTTCTTTCGACTGCTTCTGGGACGGCTACAATCGCCAATGATCGCGACAAAAACTTTAAACCGCTCTAGAAGCCAAACGCGTGGAGCTAGACCCCCCAAAGTGCATAGAAAAAAGTTTCAAAATTTTGATTTTCTGAGAATACAAGGCCAGATTCCTTTGATTCTCATTTCCGAAGTATTGGTCGGAATTGAATAAATGAAGTGGATTAATGAAGTACGGAACACCGGCTTCATTGTGGCCGAAGATCTTCTTTCGACTGCTTCTGGGACGGCTACAATCGCCAATGATCGCGACAAAGGGGGAGCTAGACCCCTCAAAGTTGCATAGAAAAATGTTTCAAAATTTTGATTTTCTGAGAATACAAGGCCAGATTCCTTTGATTCTCATTTCCGAAGTATTGGTCGGAATTGAATAAATGAAGTGGATTAATGAAGTACGGAACACCGGCTTCATTGTGGCCGAAGATCTTTATTCGACTGCTTCTGGATCAGTTGATTTTCTGAGAATACAAGGCCAGATTCCTTTGATTCTCATTTCCGAAGTATTGGTCGGAATTGAATAAATGAAGTGGATTAATGAAGTACGGAACACCGGCTTCATTGTGGCCGAAGATCTTCTTTCGACTGCTTCTGGGACGGCTACAATCGCCAATGATCGCGACAAAAACTTTAAACCGCTCTAGAAGCCAAACGCGTGGAGCTAGACCCCTCAAAGTTGCATAGAAAAAAGTTTCAAAATTTTGATTTTCTGAGAATACAAGGCCAGATTCCTTTGATTCTCATTTCCGAAGTATTGGTCGGAATTGAATAAATGAAGTGGATTAATGAAGTACGGAACACCGGCTTCATTGTGGCCGAAGATCTTCTTTCGACTGCTTCTGGGACGGCTACAATCGCCAATGATCGCGACAAAAACTTTAAACCGCTCTAGAAGCCAAACGCGTGGAGCTAGACCCCTCAAAGTTGCATAGAAAAAAGTTTCAAAATTTTGATTTTCTGAAAATACAAGGCCAGATTCCTTTGATTCTCATTTCCGAAGTATTGGTCGGAATTGAATAAATGAAGTGGATTAATGAAGTACGGAACACCGGCTTCATTGTGGCCGAAGATCTTCTTTCGACTGCTTCTGGGACGGCTACAATCGCCAATGATCGCGACAAAAACTTTAAACCGCTCTAGAAGCCAAACGCGTGGAGCTAGACCCCTCAAAGTTGCATAGAAAAAAGTTTCAAAATTTTGATTTTCTTAGAATACAAGGCCAGATTCCTTTGATTCTCATTTCCGAAGTATTGGTCGGAATTGAATAAATGAAGTGGATTAATGAAGTACGGAACACCGGCTTCATTGTGGCCGAAGATCTTCTTTCGACTGCTTCTGGGACGGCTACAATCGCCAATGATCGCGACAAAAACTTTAAACCGCTCTAGAAGCCAAACGCGTGGAGCTAGACCCCTCAAAGTTGCATAGAAAAAAGTTTCAAAATTTTGATTTTCTGAGAACACAAGGCCAGATTCCTTTGATTCTCATTTCCGAAGTATTGGTCGGAATTGAATAAATGAAGTGGATTAATGAAGTACGGAACACCGGCTTCATTGTGGCCGAAGATCTTTATTCGACTGCTTCTGGGACGGCTACAATCGCCAATGATCGCGACAAAAACTTTAAACCGCTCTAGAAGCCAAACGCGTGGAGCTAGACCCCTCAAAGTTGCATAGAAAAAAGTTTCAAAATTTTGATTTTCTGAGAATACAAGGCCAGATTCCTTTGATTCTCATTTCCGAAGTATTGGTCGGAATTGAATAAATGAAGTGGATTAATGAAGTACGGAACACCGGCTTCATTGTGGCCGAAGATCTTCTTTCGACTGCTTCTGGGACGGCTACAATCGCCAATGATCGTGACAAAAACTTTAAACCGCTCTAGAAGCCAAACGCGAGGAGCTAGACCCCTCAAAGTTGCATAGAAAAAAGTTTCAAAATTTTGATTTTCTGAGAATACAAGGCCAGATTCCTTTGATTCTCATTTCCGAAGTATTGGTCGGAATTGAATAAATGAAGTGGATTAATGAAGTACGGAACACCGGCTTCATTGTGGCCGAAGATCTTCTTTCGACTGCTTCTGGGACGGCTACAATCGCCAATGATCGCGACAAAAACTTTAAACCGCTCTAGAAGCCAAACGCGTGGAGCTAGACCCCTCAAAGTTGCATAGAAAAAAGTTTCAAAATTTTGATTTTCTGAGAATACAAGGCCAGATTCCTTTGATTCTCATTTCCGAAGTATTGGTCGGAATTGAATAAATTAAGTGGATTAATGAAGTACGGAACACCGGCTTCATTGTGGCCGAAGATCTTCTTTCGACTGCTTCTGGGACGGCTACAATCGCCAATGATCGCGACAAAAACTTTAAACCGCTCTAGACCCCTCAAAGTTGCATAGAAAAAAGTTTCAAAATTTTGATTTTTTGAGAATACAAGGCCAGATTCCTTTGATTCTCATTTCCGAAGTATTGGTCGAAATTGAATAAATGAAGTGGATTAATGAAGTACGGAACACCGGCTTCATTGTGGCCGAAGATCTTCTTTCGACTGCTTCTGGGACGGCTACAATCGCCAATACAAGGCCAGATTCCTTTGATTCTCATTTCCGAAGTATTGGTCGGAATTGAATAAATGAAGTGGATTAATGAAGTACGGAACACCGGCTTCATTGTGGCCGAAGATCTTCTTTCGACTGCTTCTGGGACGGCTATAATCGCCAATGATCGCGACAAAAACTTTAAACCGCTCTAGAAGTCAAACGCGTGGAGCTAGACCCCTCAAAGTTGCATAGAAAAAAGTTTCAAAATTTTGATTTTCTGAGAATACAAGGCCAGATTCCTTTGATTCTCATTTCCGAAGTATTGGTCGGAATTGAATAAATGAAGTGGATTAATGAAGTACGGAACACCGGCTTCATTGTGGCCGAAGATCTTCATTCGACTGCTTCTGGGATGGCTACAATCGCCAATGATCGCGACAAAAACTTTAAACCGCTCTAGAAGCCAAACGCGTGGAGCTAGACCCCTCAAAGTTGCATAGAAAAATGTTTCAAAATTTTGATTTTCTGAGAATACAAGGCCAGATTCCTTTGATTTTCATTTTCGAAGTATTGGTCGGAATTGAATAAATGAAGTGGATTAATGAAGTACGGAACACCGGCTTCATTGTGGCCGAAGATCTTCTTTCGACTGCTTCTGGGACGGCTACAATCGCCAATGATCGCGACAAAAACTTTAAACCGCTCTAGAAGCCAAACGCGTGGAGCTAGACCCCTCAAAGTTGCATAGAAAAAAGTTTCAAAATTTTGATTTTCTGAGAATACAAGGCCAGATTCCTTTGATTCTCATTTCCGAAGTATTGGAATTGAATAAATGAAGTGGATTAATGAAGTACGGAACACCGGCTTCATTGTGGCCGAAGATCTTCTTTCGACTGCTTCTGGGACGGCTACAATCGCCAATGATCGCGACAAAAACTTTAAACCGCTCTAGAAGTCAAACGCGTGGAGCTAGACCCCTCAAAGTTGCATAGAAAAAAGTTTCAGAATTTTGATTTTCTGAGAATACAAGGCCAGATTCCTTTGATTCTCATTTCCGAAGTATTGGTCGGAATTGAATAAATGAAGTGGATTAATGAAGTACGGAACACCGGCTTCATTGTGGCCGAAGATCTTCTTTCGACTGCTTCTGGGACGGCTACAATCGCCAATGATCGCGACAAAAACTTTAAACCGCTCTAGAAGCCAAACGCGTGGAGCTAGACCCCTCAAAGTTGCATAGAAAAAAGTTTCAAAATTTTGATTTTCTGAGAATACAAGGCCAGATTCCTTTGATTCTCATTTCCGAAGTATTGGTCGGAATTGAATAAATGAAGTGGATTAATGAAGTACGGAACACCGGCTTCATTGTGGCCGAAGATCTTCTTTCGACTGCTTCTGGGACGGCTACAATCGCCAATGATCGCGACTAAAACTTTAAACCGCTCTAGAAGCCAAACACGTGGAGCTAGACCCCTCAAAGTTGCATAGAAGAAAGTTTCAAAATTTTGATTTTCTGAGAATACAAGGCCAGATTCCTTTGATTCTCATTTCCGAAGTATTGGTCGGAATTGAATAAATGAAGTGGATTAATGAAGTACGGAACACCGGCTTCAAAGTTGCATAGAAAAAAGTTTCAAAATTTTGATTTTCTGAGAATACAAGGCCAGATTCCTTTGATTCTCATTTCCGAAGTATTGGTCGGAATTGAATAAATGAAGTGGATTAATGAAGTACGGAACACCGGCTTCATTGTGGCCGAAGATCTTCTTTCGACTGCTTCTGGGACGGCTACAATCGCCAATGATCGCGACAAAAACTTTAAACCGCTCTAGAAGCCAAACGCGTGGAGCTAGACCCCTCAAAGTTGCATAGAAAAAAGTTTCAAAATTTTGATTTTCTGAGAATACAAGGCCAGATTCCTTTGATTCTCATTTCCGAAGTATTGGTCGGAATTGAATAAATGAAGTGGATTAATGAAGTACGGAACACCGGCTTCATTGTGGCCGAAGATCTTCTTTCGACTGCTTCTGGGACGGCTACAATCGCCAATGATCGCGACAAAAACTTTAAACCGCTCTAGAAGCCAAACGCGTGGAGCTAGACCCCTCAAAGTTGCATAGAAAAAAGTTTCAAAATTTTGATTTTCTGAGAATACAGGGCCAGATTCCTTTGATTCTCATTTCCGAAGTATTGGTCGGAATTGAATAAATGAAGTGGATTAATGAAGTACGGAACACCGGCTTCATTGTGGCCGAAGATCTTCTTTCGACTGCTTCTGGGACGGCTACAATCGCCAATGATCGCGACAAAAACTTTAAACCGCTCTAGAAGCCAAACGCGTGGAGCTAGACCCCTCAAAGTTACATAGAAAAAAGTTTCAAAATTTTAATTTTCTGAGAATACAAGGCCAGATTCCTTTGATTCTCATTTCCGAAGTATTGGTCGGAATTGAATAAATGAAGTGGATTAATGAAGTACGGAACACCGGCTTCATTGTGGCCGAAGATCTTCTTTCGACTGCTTCTGGGACGGCTACAATCGCCAATGATCGCGACAAAAACTTTAAACCGCTCTAGAAGCCAAACACGTGGAGCTAGACCCCTCAAAGTTGCATAGAAAAAAGTTTCAAAATTTTGATTTTCTGAGAATACAAGGCCAGATTCCTTTGATTCTCATTTCCGAAGTATTGGTCGGAATTGAATAAATGAAGTGGATTAATGAAGTACGGAACACCGGCTTCATTGTGGCCGAAGATCTTCTTTCGACTGCTTCTGGGACGGCTACAATCGCCAATGATCGCGACAAAAACTTTAAACCGCTCTAGAAGCCAAACGCGTGGAGCTAGACCCCTCAAAGTTGCATAGAAAAAAGTTTCAAAATTTTGATTTTCTGAGAATACAAGGCCAGATTCCTTTGATTCTCATTTCCGAAGTATTGGTCGGAATTGAATAAATGAAGTGGATTAATGAAGTACGGAACACCGGCTTCATTGTGGCCGAAGATCTTCTTTCGACTGCTTCTGGGACGGCTACAATCGCCAATGATCGCGACAAAAACTTTAAACCGCTCTAGAAGCCAAACGCGTGGAGCTAGACCCCTCAAAGTTGCATAGAAAAAAGTTTCAAAATTTTGATTTTCTGAGAATACAGGGCCAGATTCCTTTGATTCTCATTTCCGAAGTATTGGTCGGAATTGAATAAATGAAGTGGATTAATGAAGTACGGAACACCGGCTTCATTGTGGCCGAAGATCTTCTTTCGACTGCTTCTGGGACGGCTACAATCGCCAATGATCGCGACAAAAACTTTAAACCGCTCTAGAAGCCAAACGCGTGGAGCTAGACCCCTCAAAGTTACATAGAAAAAAGTTTCAAAATTTTAATTTTCTGAGAATACAAGGCCAGATTCCTTTGATTCTCATTTCCGAAGTATTGGTCGGAATTGAATAAATGAAGTGGATTAATGAAGTACGGAACACCGGCTTCATTGTGGCCGAAGATCTTCTTTCGACTGCTTCTGGGACGGCTACAATCGCCAATGATCGCGACAAAAACTTTAAACCGCTCTAGAAGCCAAACACGTGGAGCTAGACCCCTCAAAGTTGCATAGAAAAAAGTTTCAAAATTTTGATTTTCTGAGAATACAAGGCCAGATTCCTTTGATTCTCATTTCCGAAGTATTGGTCGGAATTGAATAAATGAAGTGGATTAATGAAGTACGGAACACCGGCTTCACAGTTGCATAGAAAAAAGTTTCAAAATTTTGATTTTCTGAGAATACAAGGCCAGATTCCTTTGATTCTCATTTCCGAAGTATTGGTCGGAATTGAATAAATGAAGTGGATTAATGAAGTACGGAACACCGGCTTCATTGTGGCAGAAGATCTTCTTTCGACTGCTTCTGGGACGGCTACAATCGCCAATGATCGCGACAAAAACTTTAAACCGCTCTAGAAGCCAAACGCGTGGAGCTAGACCCCTCAAAGTTGCATAGAAAAAAGTTT
This sequence comes from Coelopa pilipes, assembly GCA_947389925.1. Lineage (NCBI taxonomy): Eukaryota > Metazoa > Arthropoda > Insecta > Diptera > Coelopidae > Coelopa > Coelopa pilipes. The sequence continues at coordinate 42,409,652 of OX376697.1, read as the reverse complement.
CAAAATTTTGATTTTCTGAGAATACAAGGCCAGATTCCTTTGATTCTCATTTCCGAAGTATTGGTCGGAATTGAATAAATGAAGTGGATTTATGAAGTACGGAACACCGGCTTCATTGTGGCCGAAGATCTTCTTTCGACTGCTTCTGGGACGGCTACAATCGCCAATGATCGCGACAAAAACCTTAAACCGCTCTAGAAGCCAAACGCGTGGAGCTAGACCCCTCAAAGTTGCATAGAAAAGTTTCAAAATTTTGATTTTCTGAGAATACAAGGCCAGATTCCTTTGATTCTCATTTCCGAAGTATTGGTCGGAATTGAATAAATGAAGTGGATTAATGAAGTACGGAACACCGGCTTCATTGTGGCCGAAGATCTTCTTTCGACTGCTTCTGGGACGGCTACAATCGCCAATGATCGCGACAAAAACTTTAAACCGCTCTAGAAGCCAAACGCGTGGAGCTAGACCCCTCAAAGTTGCATAGAAAAAAGTTTCAAAATTTTGATTTTCTGAGAATACAAGGCCAGATTCCTTTGATTCTCATTTCCGAAGTATTGGTCGGAATTGAATAAATGAAGTGGATTAATGAAGTACGGAACACCGGCTTCATTGTGGCCGAAGATCTTCTTTCGACTGCTTCTGGGACGGCTACAATCGCCAATGATCGCGACAAAAACTTTAAACCGCTCTAGAAGCCAAACGCGTGGAGCTAGACCCCTCAAAGTTGCATAGAAAAAAGTTTCAAAATTTTGATTTGCTGAGAATACAAGGCCAGATTCCTTTGATTCTCATTTCCGAAGTATTGGTCGGAATTGAATAAATGAAGTGGATTAATGAAGTACGGAAAACCGGCTTCATTGTGGCCGAAGATCTTCTTTCGACTGCTTCTGGGACGGCTACAATCGCCAATGATCGCGACAAAAACTTTAAACCGCTCTAGAAGCCAAACGCGTGGAGCTAGACCCCTCAAAGTTGCATAGAAAAAAGTTTCAAAATTTTGATTTTCTTAGAATACAAGGCCAGATTCCTTTGATTCTCATTTCCGAAGTATTGGTCGGAATTGAATAAATGAAGTGGATTAATGAAGTACGGAACACCGGCTTCATTGTGGCCGAAGATCTTCTTTCGACTGCTTCTGGGACGGCTACAATCGCCAATGATCGCGACAAAAACTTTAAACCGCTCTAGAAGCCAAACGCGTGGAGCTAGACCCCTCAAAGTTGCATAGAAAAATGTTTCAAAATTTTGATTTTCTGAGAATACAAGGCCAGATTCCTTTGATTTTCATTTTCGAAGTATTGGTCGGAATTGAATAAATGAAGTGGATTAATGAAGTACGGAACACCGGCTTCATTGTGGCCGAAGATCTTCTTTCGACTGCTTCTGGGACGGCTACAATCGCCAATGATCGCGACAAAAACTTTAAACCGCTCTAGAAGCCAAACGCGTGGAGCTAGACCCCTCAAAGTTGCATAGAAAAAAGTTTCAAAATTTTGATTTTCTGAGAATACAAGGCCAGATTCCTTTGATTCTCATTTCCGAAGTATTGGAATTGAATAAATGAAGTGGATTAATGAAGTACGGAACACCGGCTTCATTGTGGCCGAAGATCTTCTTTCGACTGCTTCTGGGACGGCTACAATCGCCAATGATCGCGACAAAAACTTTAAACCGCTCTAGAAGTCAAACGCGTGGAGCTAGACCCCTCAAAGTTGCATAGAAAAAAGTTTCAGAATTTTGATTTTCTGAGAATACAAGGCCAGATTCCTTTGATTCTCATTTCCGAAGTATTGGTCGGAATTGAATAAATGAAGTGGATTAATGAAGTACGGAACACCGGCTTCATTGTGGCCGAAGATCTTCTTTCGACTGCTTCTGGGACGGCTACAATCGCCAATGATCGCGACAAAAACTTTAAACCGCTCTAGAAGCCAAACGCGTGGAGCTAGACCCCTCAAAGTTGCATAGAAAAAAGTTTCAAAATTTTGATTTTCTGAGAATACAAGGCCAGATTCCTTTGATTCTCATTTCCGAAGTATTGGTCGGAATTGAATAAATGAAGTGGATTAATGAAGTACGGAACACCGGCTTCATTGTGGCCGAAGATCTTCTTTCGACTGCTTCTGGGACGGCTACAATCGCCAATGATCGCGACTAAAACTTTAAACCGCTCTAGAAGCCAAACACGTGGAGCTAGACCCCTCAAAGTTGCATAGAAGAAAGTTTCAAAATTTTGATTTTCTGAGAATACAAGGCCAGATTCCTTTGATTCTCATTTCCGAAGTATTGGTCGGAATTGAATAAATGAAGTGGATTAATGAAGTACGGAACACCGGCTTCAAAGTTGCATAGAAAAAAGTTTCAAAATTTTGATTTTCTGAGAATACAAGGCCAGATTCCTTTGATTCTCATTTCCGAAGTATTGGTCGGAATTGAATAAATGAAGTGGATTAATGAAGTACGGAACACCGGCTTCATTGTGGCCGAAGATCTTCTTTCGACTGCTTCTGGGACGGCTACAATCGCCAATGATCGCGACAAAAACTTTAAACCGCTCTAGAAGCCAAACGCGTGGAGCTAGACCCCTCAAAGTTGCATAGAAAAAAGTTTCAAAATTTTGATTTTCTGAGAATACAAGGCCAGATTCCTTTGATTCTCATTTCCGAAGTATTGGTCGGAATTGAATAAATGAAGTGGATTAATGAAGTACGGAACACCGGCTTCATTGTGGCCGAAGATCTTCTTTCGACTGCTTCTGGGACGGCTACAATCGCCAATGATCGCGACAAAAACTTTAAACCGCTCTAGAAGCCAAACGCGTGGAGCTAGACCCCTCAAAGTTGCATAGAAAAAAGTTTCAAAATTTTGATTTTCTGAGAATACAGGGCCAGATTCCTTTGATTCTCATTTCCGAAGTATTGGTCGGAATTGAATAAATGAAGTGGATTAATGAAGTACGGAACACCGGCTTCATTGTGGCCGAAGATCTTCTTTCGACTGCTTCTGGGACGGCTACAATCGCCAATGATCGCGACAAAAACTTTAAACCGCTCTAGAAGCCAAACGCGTGGAGCTAGACCCCTCAAAGTTACATAGAAAAAAGTTTCAAAATTTTAATTTTCTGAGAATACAAGGCCAGATTCCTTTGATTCTCATTTCCGAAGTATTGGTCGGAATTGAATAAATGAAGTGGATTAATGAAGTACGGAACACCGGCTTCATTGTGGCCGAAGATCTTCTTTCGACTGCTTCTGGGACGGCTACAATCGCCAATGATCGCGACAAAAACTTTAAACCGCTCTAGAAGCCAAACACGTGGAGCTAGACCCCTCAAAGTTGCATAGAAAAAAGTTTCAAAATTTTGATTTTCTGAGAATACAAGGCCAGATTCCTTTGATTCTCATTTCCGAAGTATTGGTCGGAATTGAATAAATGAAGTGGATTAATGAAGTACGGAACACCGGCTTCATTGTGGCCGAAGATCTTCTTTCGACTGCTTCTGGGACGGCTACAATCGCCAATGATCGCGACAAAAACTTTAAACCGCTCTAGAAGCCAAACGCGTGGAGCTAGACCCCTCAAAGTTGCATAGAAAAAAGTTTCAAAATTTTGATTTTCTGAGAATACAAGGCCAGATTCCTTTGATTCTCATTTCCGAAGTATTGGTCGGAATTGAATAAATGAAGTGGATTAATGAAGTACGGAACACCGGCTTCATTGTGGCCGAAGATCTTCTTTCGACTGCTTCTGGGACGGCTACAATCGCCAATGATCGCGACAAAAACTTTAAACCGCTCTAGAAGCCAAACGCGTGGAGCTAGACCCCTCAAAGTTGCATAGAAAAAAGTTTCAAAATTTTGATTTTCTGAGAATACAGGGCCAGATTCCTTTGATTCTCATTTCCGAAGTATTGGTCGGAATTGAATAAATGAAGTGGATTAATGAAGTACGGAACACCGGCTTCATTGTGGCCGAAGATCTTCTTTCGACTGCTTCTGGGACGGCTACAATCGCCAATGATCGCGACAAAAACTTTAAACCGCTCTAGAAGCCAAACGCGTGGAGCTAGACCCCTCAAAGTTACATAGAAAAAAGTTTCAAAATTTTAATTTTCTGAGAATACAAGGCCAGATTCCTTTGATTCTCATTTCCGAAGTATTGGTCGGAATTGAATAAATGAAGTGGATTAATGAAGTACGGAACACCGGCTTCATTGTGGCCGAAGATCTTCTTTCGACTGCTTCTGGGACGGCTACAATCGCCAATGATCGCGACAAAAACTTTAAACCGCTCTAGAAGCCAAACACGTGGAGCTAGACCCCTCAAAGTTGCATAGAAAAAAGTTTCAAAATTTTGATTTTCTGAGAATACAAGGCCAGATTCCTTTGATTCTCATTTCCGAAGTATTGGTCGGAATTGAATAAATGAAGTGGATTAATGAAGTACGGAACACCGGCTTCACAGTTGCATAGAAAAAAGTTTCAAAATTTTGATTTTCTGAGAATACAAGGCCAGATTCCTTTGATTCTCATTTCCGAAGTATTGGTCGGAATTGAATAAATGAAGTGGATTAATGAAGTACGGAACACCGGCTTCATTGTGGCAGAAGATCTTCTTTCGACTGCTTCTGGGACGGCTACAATCGCCAATGATCGCGACAAAAACTTTAAACCGCTCTAGAAGCCAAACGCGTGGAGCTAGACCCCTCAAAGTTGCATAGAAAAAAGTTTCAAAATTTTGATTTTCTGAGAATACAAGGCCAGATTCCTTTGATTCTCATTTCCGAAGTATTGGTCGGAATTGAATAAATGAAGTGGATTTATGAAGTACGGAACACCGGCTTCATTGTGGCCGAAAATCTTTATTCGACTGCTTCTGGGACGGCTACAATCGCCAATGATCGCTACAAAAACTTTAAACCGCTCTAGAAGCCAAACGCGTGGAGCTAGACCCCTCAAAGTTGCATAGAAAAAAGTTTCAAAATTTTGATTTTCTGAGAATACAAGGCCAGATTCCTTTGATTCTCATTTCCGAAGTATTGGTCGGAATTGAATAAATGAAGTGGATTAATGAAGTACGGAACACCGGCTTCATTGTGGCCGAAGATCTTTATTCGACTGCTTCTGGGAAGGCTACAATCGCCAATGATCGAGACAAAAACTTTAAACCGCTCTAGAAGCCAAACGTGGACCTAGACCCCTCAAAGTTGCATAGAAAAAAGTTTCAAAATTTTGATTTTCTGAGAATACAAGGCCAGATTCCTTTGATTCTCATTTCCGAAGTATTGGTCGGAATTGAATAAATGAAGTGGATTAATGAAGTACGGAACACCGGCTTCATTGTGGCCGAAGATCTTCTTTCGACTGCTTCTGGGACGGCTACAATCGCCAATGATCGCGACAAAAACTTTAAACCGCTCTAGAAGCCAAACGCGTGGAGCTAGACCCCTCAAAGTTGCATAGAAAAAGTTTCAAAATTTTGATTTTCTGAGAATACAAGGCCAGATTCCTTTGATTCTCATTTCCGAAGTATTGGTCGGAATTGAATAAATGAAGTGAATTAATGAAGTACGGAACACCGGCTTCTTTCGACTGCTTCTGGGACGGCTACAATCGCCAATGATCGCGACTAAAACTTTAAACCACTCTAGAAGCTAAACGCGTGGAGCTAGACCCCTCAAAGTTGCATAGAAAAAAGTTTCAAAATTTTGATTTTCTGAGAATACAAGGCCAGATTCCTTTGATTCTCATTTCCGAAGTATTGGTCGGAATTGAATAAATGAAGTGGATTAATGAAGTACGGAACACCGGCTTCATTGTGGCCGAAGATCTTCTTTCGACTGCTTCTGGGACGGCTACAATCGCCAATGATCGCAACTAAAACTTTAAACCGCTCTAGAAGCCAAACGCGTGGAGCTAGACCCCTCAAAGTTGCATCGAAAAAAGTTTCAAAATTTTGATTTTCTGAAGTATTGGTCGGAATTGAATAAATGAAGTGGATTAATGAAGTACGGAACACCGGCTTCATTGTGGCCGAAGATCTTCTTTCGACAGCTTCTGGGACGGCTACAATCGCCAATGATCGCGACTAAAACTTTAAACCGCTCTAGAAGCCAAACGCGTGGAGCTAGACCCCTCAAAGTTGCATAGAAAAATGTTTCAAAATTTTGATTTTTTGAGAATACAAGGCCAGATTCCTTTGATTCTCATTTCCGAAGTATTGGTCGGAATTGAATAAATGAAGTGGATTAATGAAGTACGGAACACCGGCTTCATTGTGGCCGAAGATCTTCTTTCGACTACTTCTGGGACGGCTACAATCGCCAATGATCGCGACAAAAACTTTAAACCGCTCTAGAAGCCAAACGCGTGGAGCTAGACCCCTCAAAGTTGCATAGAAAAAAGTTTCAAAATTTTGATTTTCTGAGAATACAAGGCCAGATTCCTTTGATTCTCATTTCCGAAGTATTGGTCGGAATTGAATAAATGAAGTGGATTAATGAAGTACGGAACACCGGCTTCATTGTGGCCGAAGATCTTCTTTCGACTGCTTCTGGGACGGCTACAATCGCCAATGATCGCGACAAAAACTTTAAACCGCTCAGAAGCCAAACGCGTGGAGCTAGACCCCTCAAAGTTGCATCGAAAAAAGTTTCAAAATTTTGATTTTCTGAGAATACAAGGCCAGATTCCTTTGATTCTCATTTCCGAAGTATTGGTCGGAATTGAATAAATTAAGTGGATTAATGAAGTACGGAACACCGGCTTCATTGTGGCCGAAGATCTTCTTTCGACTGCTTCTGGGACGGCTACAATCGCCAATGATCGCGACAAAAACTTTAAACCGCTCTAGAAGCCAAACGCGTGGAGCTAGACCCCTCAAAATTGCATAGAAAAAAGTTTCAAAATTTTGATTTTCTGAGAATACAAGGCCAGATTCCTTTGATTCTCATTTCCGAAGTATTGGTCGGAATTGAATAAATGAAGTGGATTAATGAAGTACGGAACACCGGCTTCATTGTGGCCGAAGATCTTCTTTCAACTGCTTCTGGGACGGCTACAATCGCCAATGATCGCGACAAAAACTTTAAACCGCTCTAGAAGCCAAACGCGTGGAGCTAGACCCCTCAAAGTTGCATAGAAAAAGTTTCAAAATTTTGATTTTCTGAGAATACAAGGCCAGATTCCTTTGATTCTCATTTCCGAAGTATTAGTCGGAATTGAATAAATGAAGTGAATTAATGAAGTACGGAACACCGGCTTCATTGGGGCCGAAGATCTTCTTTCGACTGCTTCTGGGACGGCTACAATCGCCAATGATCGCGACAAAAACTTTAAACCGCTCTAGAAGCCAAACGCGTAGAGCTAGACCCCTCAAAGTTGCATAGAAAAAAGTTTCAAAATTTTGATTTTCTGAGAATACAAGGCCAGATTCCTTTGATTCTCATTTCCGAAGTATTGGTCGGAATTGAATAAATGAAGTGGATTAATGAAGTACGGAACACCGGCTTCATTGTGGCCGAAGATCTTCTTTCGACTGCTTCTGGGACGGCTACAATCGCCAATGATCACGACAAAAACTTTAAACCGCTCTAGAAGCCAAACGCGTGGTGCTAGACCCCTCAAAGTTGCATAGAAAAAAGTTTCAAAATTTTGATTTTCTGAGAATACAAGGCCAGATTCCTTTGATTCTCATTTCCGAAGTATTGGTCGGAATTGAATAAATGAAGTGGATTAATGAAGTACGGAACACCGGCTTCATTGTGGCCGAAGATCTTTATTCAACTGCTTCTGGGACGGCTACAATCGCCAATGATCGCGACAAAAACTTTAAACCGCTCTAGAAACCAAACGCGTGGAGCTAGACCCCTCAAAGTTGCATAGAAAAAAGTTTCAAAATTTTGATTTTCTGAGAATACAAGGCCAGATTCCTTTGATTCTCATTTCCGAAGTATTGGTCGGAATTGAATAAATGAAGTGGATTAATGAAGTACGGAACACCGGCTTCATTGTGGCTGAAGATCTTCTTTCGACTGCTTCTTCATTGGCTACAATCGCCAATGATCGCGACAAAAACTTTAAACCGCTCTAGAAGCCAAACGCGTGGAGCTAGACCCCTCAAAGTTGCATAGAAAAAAGTTTCAAAATTTTGATTTTCTGAGAATACAAGGCCAGATTCCTTTGATTCTCATTTCCGAAGTATTGGTCGGAATTGAATAAATGTAGTGGATTAATGAAGTACGGAACACCGGCTTCATTGTGGCCGAAGATCTTCTTTCGACTGCTTCTGGGACGGCTACAATCGCCAATGATCGCGACAAAAACTTTAAACCGCTCTAGAAGCCAAACGCGTGGAGCTAGACCCCTCAAAGTTGCATAGAAAAAAGTTTCAAAATTTTGATTTTCTGAGAATACAAGGCCAGATTCCTTTGATTCTCATTTCCGAAGTATTGGTCGGAATTGAATAAATGAAGTGGATTAATGAAGTACGGAACACCGGCTTCATTGTGGCCTAAGATCTTTATTCGACTGCTTCTGGGACGGCTACAATCGCCAATGATCGCGACAAAAACTTTAAACCGCTCTAGAAGCCAAACGCGTGGAGCTAGACCCCTCAAAGTTGCATAGAAAAAAGTTTCAAAATTTTGATTTTCTGAGAATACAAGGCCAGATTCCTTTGATTCTCATTTCCGAAGTATTGGTCGGAATTGAATAAATGAAGTGGATTAATGAAGTACGGAACACCGGCTTCATTGTGGCCGAAGATCTTCATTCGACTGCTTCTGGGACGGCTACAATCGCCAGTGATCGCGACAAAAACTTTAAACCGCTCTAGAAGCCAAACGCGTGGAGCTAGACCCCTCAAAGTTGCATAGAAAAAAGTTTCAAAATTTTGATTTTCTGAGAATACAAGGCCAGATTCCTTTGATTCTCATTTCCGAAGTATTGGTCGGAATTGAATAAATGAAGTGGATTAATGAAGTACGGAACACCGGCTTCATTGTGGCCGAAGATCTTCTTTCGACTGCTTCTGGGACGGCTACAATCGCCAATGATCGCGACAAAAACTTTAAACCGCTCTAGAAGTCAAACGCGTGGAGCTAGACCCCTCAAAGTTGCATAGAAAAAAGTTTCAAAATTTTGATTTTCTGAGAATACAAGGCCAGATTCCTTTGATTCTCATTTCCGAAGTATTGGTCGGAATTGAATAAATGAAGTGGATTAATGAAGTACGGAACACCGGCTTCATTGTGGCCGAAGATCTTCTTTCGACTGCTTCTGGGACGGCTACAATCGCCAATGATCGCGACAAAAACTTTAAACCGCTCTAGAAGCCAAACGCGTGGAGCTAGACCCCTCAAAGTTGCATAGAAAAAAGTTTCAAAATTTTGATTTTCTGAGAATACAAGGCCAGATTCCTTTGATTCTCATTTCCGAAGTATTGGTCGGAATTGAATAAATGAAGTGGATTAATGAAGTACGGAACACCGGCTTCATTGTGGCCGAAGATCTTCTTTCGACTGCTTCTGGGACGGCTACAATCGCCAATGATCGCGACAAAAACTTTAAACCGCTCTAGAAGCCAAACGCGTGGAGCTAGACCCCTCAAAGTTGCATAGAAAAAAGTTTCAAAATTTTGATTTTTTGAGAATACAAGGCCAGATTCCTTTGATTCTCATTTCCGAAGCATTGGTCGGAATTGAATAAATGAAGTGGATTAATGTAGTACGGAACACCGGCTTCATTGTGGCCGAAGATCTTCTTTCGACTGCTTCTGGGACGGCTACAATCGCCAATGATCGCGACAAAAACTTTAAACCGCTCTAGAAGCCAAACGCGTGGAGCTAGACCCCTCAAAGTTGCATAGAAAAAAGTTTCAAAATTTTGATTTTCTGAGAATACAAGGCCAGATTCCCTTGATTCTCATTTCCGAAGTATTGGTCGGAATTGAATAAATGAAGTGGATTAATGAAGTACGGAACACCGGCTTCATTGTGGCCGAAGATCTTCTTTCGACTGCTTCTGGGACGGCTACAATCGACAATGATCGCGACAAAAACTTTAAACCGCTCTAGAAGCCAAACGCCTGGAGCTAGACCCCTCAAAGTTGCATAGAAAAATGTTTTAAAATTTTGTTTTTCTGAGAATACAAGGCCAGATTCCTTTGATTCTCATTTTCGAAGTATTGGTCGGAATTGAATAAATGAAGTGGATTAATGAAGTACGGAACACCGGCTTCATTGTGGCCGAAGATCTTCTTTCGACTGCTTCTGGGACGGCTACAATCGCCAATGATCGCGAAAAAAACTTTAAACTGCTCTAGAAGCCAAACGCGTGGAGCTAGACCCCTCAAAGTTGCATAGAAAAAAGTTTCAAAATTTTGATTTTCTGAGAATACAAGGCCAGATTCCTTTGATTCTCATTTCCGAAGTATTGGTCGGAATTGAATAAATGAAGTAGATTAATGAAGTACGGAACACCGGCTTCATTGTGGCCGAAGATCTTCTTTCGACTGCTTCTGGGACGGCTACAATCGCCAATGATCGCGACAAAAACTTTAAACCGCTCTAGAAGCCAAACGCGTGGAGCTAGACCCCTCAAAGTTGCATAGAAAAAAGTTTCAAAATTTTGATTTTCTGAGAATACAAGGCCAGATTCCTTTGATTCTCATTTCCGAAGTATTGGTCGGAATTGAATAAATGAAGTGGATTAATGAAGTACGGAACACCGGCTTCATTGTGGCCGAAGATCTTCTTTCGACTGCTTCTGGGACGGCTACAATCGCCAATGATCGCGACAAAAACTTTAAACCGCTCTAGAAGCCAAACGCGTGGAGCTAGACCCCTCAAAGTTGCATCGAAAAAAGTTTCAAAATTTTGATTTTTTGAGAATACAAGGCCAGATTCCTTTGATTCTCATTTCCGAAGCATTGGTCGGAATTGAATAAATGAAGTGGATTAATGAAGTACGGAACACCGGCTTCATTGTGGCCGAAGATCTTCTTTCGACTGCTTCTGGGACGGCTACAATCGCCAATGATCGCGACAAAAACTTTAAACCGCTCTAGAAGCCAAACGCGTGGAGCTAGATCCCTCAAAGAAAAAAGTTTCAAAATTTTGATTTTCTGAGAATACAAGGCCAGATTCCCTTGATTCTCATTTCCGAAGTATTGGTCGGAATTGAATAAATGAAGTGGATTAATGAAGTACGGAACACCGGCTTCATTGTGGCCGAAGATCTTCTTTCGACTGCTTCTGGGACGGCTACAATCGCCAATGATCGCGACAAAAACTTTAAACCGCTCTAGAAGCCAAACGCGTGGAGCTAGACCCCTCAAAGTTGCATAGAAAAATGTTTCAAAATTTTGTTTTTCTGAGAATACAAGGCCAGATTCCTTTGATTCTCATTTTCGAAGTATTGGTCGGAATTGAATAAATGAAGTGGATTAATGAAGTACGGAACACCGGCTTCATTGTGGCCGAAGATCTTCTTTCGACTGCTTCTGGGACGGCTACAATCGCCAATGATCGCGACAAAAACTTTAAACTGCTCTAGAAGCCAAACGCGTGGAGCTAGACCCCTCAAAGTTGCATAGAAAAAAGTTTCAAAATTTTGATTTTCTGAGAATACAAGGCCAGATTCCTTTGATTCTCATTTCCGAAGTATTGGTCGGAATTGAATAAATGAAGTAGATTAATGAAGTACGGAACACCGGCTTCATTGTGGCCGAAGATCTTCTTTCGACTGCTTCTGGGACGGCTACAATCGCCAATGATCGCGACAAAAACTTTAAACCGCTCTAGAAGCCAAACGCGTGGAGCTAGACCCCTCAAAGTTGCATAGAAAAATGTTTCAAAATTTTGATTTTCTGAGAATACAAGGCCAGATTCCTTTGATTCTCATTTTCGAAGTATTGGTCGGAATTGAATAAATGAAGTGGATTAATGAAGTAGGGAACACCGGCTTCATTGTGGCCGGAGATCTTCTTTCGACTGCTTCTGGGACGGCTACAATCGCCAATGATCGCGACAAAAACTTTAAACCGCTCTAGAAGCCAAACGCGTGGAGCTAGACCCCTCAAAGTTGCATAGAAAAAAGTTTCAAAATTTTGATTTTCTGAGAATACAAGGCCAGATTCCTTTGATTCTCATTTCCGAAGTATTGGTCGGAATTGAATAAATGAAGTGGATTAATGAAGTACGGAACACCGGCTTCATTGTGGCCGAAGATCTTCTTTCGACTGCTTCTGGGACGGCTACAATCGCCAATGATCGCGACAAAAACTTTAAACCGCTCTAGAAGCCAAACGCGTGGAGCTAGACCCCTCAAAGTTGCATAGAAAAAAGTTTCTAAATTTTGATTTTCTGAGAATACAAGGCCAGATTCCTTTGATTCTCATTTCCGAAGTATTGGTCGGAATTGAATAAATGAAGTGGATTAATGAAGTACGGAACACCGGCTTCATTGTGGCCGAAGATCTTCTTTCGACTGCTTCTGGGACGGCTACAATCGCCAATGATCGCGACAAAAACTTTAAACCGCTCTAGAAGCCAAACGCGTGGAGCTAGACCCCCCAAAGTTGCATAGAAAAAAGTTTCAAAATTTTGATTTTCTGAGAATACAAGGCCAGATTCCTTTGATTCTCATTTCCGAAGTATTGGTCGGAATTGAATAAATGAAGTGGATTAATGAAGTACGGAACACCGGCTTCATTGTGGCCGAAGATCTTCTTTCGACTGCTTCTGGGACGGCTACAATCGCCAATGATCGCGACAAAAACTTTAAACCGCTCTAGAAGCCAAACGCGTGGAGCTAGACCCCTCAAAGTTGCATAGAAAAAAGTTTCAAATTTTGATTTTCTGAGAATACAAGGCCAGATTTCCTTGATTCTCATTTCCGAAGTATTGGTCGGAATTGAATAAATGAAGTGGATTAATGAAGTACGGAACACCGGCTTCATTGTGGCCGAAGATCTTCTTTCGACTGCTTCTGGGACGGCTACAATCGCCAATGATCGCGACAAAAACTTTAAACCGCTCTAGAAGCCAAACGCGTGGAGCTAGACCCCTCAAAGTTGCATAGAAAAATGTTTCAAAATTTTGTTTTTCTGAGAATACAAGGCCAGATTCCTTTGATTCTCATTTTCGAAGTATTGGTCGGAATTGAATAAATGAAGTGGATTAATGAAGTACGGAACACCGGCTTCATTGTGGCCGAAGATCTTCTTTCGACTGCTTCTGGGACGGCTACAATCGCCAATGATCGCGAAAAAAACTTTAAACTGCTCTAGAAGCCAAACGCGTGGAGCTAGACCCCTCAAAGTTGCATAGAAAAAAGTTTCAAAATTTTGATTTTCTGAGAATACAAGGCCAGATTCCTTTGATTCTCATTTCCGAAGTATTGGTCGGAATTGAATAAATGAAGTAGATTAATGAAGTACGGAACACCGGCTTCATTGTGGCCGAAGATCTTCTTTCGACTGCTTCTGGGACGGCTACAATCGCCAATGATCGCGACAAAAACTTTAAACCGCTCTAGAAGCCAAATGCGTGGAGCTAGACCCCTCAAAGTTGCATCGAAAAAAGTTTCAAAATTTTGATTTTCTGAGAATACAAGGCCAGATTCCTTTGATTCTCATTTCCGAAGTATTGGTCGGAATTGAATAAATGAAGTGGATTAATGAAGTACGGAACACCGGCTTCATTGTGGCCGAAGAACTTCTTTCGACTGCTTCTGGGACGGCTACAATCGCCAATGATCGCGGCTAAAACTTTAAACCGCTCTAGAAGCCAAACGCGTGGAGCTAGACCCCTCAAAGTTGCATAGAAAAAAGTTTCAAAATTTTGATTTTCTGAGAATACAAGGCCAGATTCCTTTGATTCTCATTTCCGAAGTATTGGTCGGAATTGAATAAATGAAGTGGATTAATGAAGTACGGAACACCGGCTTCATTGTGGCCGAAGATCTTCTTTCGACTGCTTCTGGGACGGCTACAATCGCCAATGATCGCGACAAAAACTTTAAACCGCTCTAGAAGCCAAACGCGTGGAGCTAGACCCCTCAAAGTTGCATAGAAAAAAGTTTCAAAATTTTGATTTTCTGAGAATACAAGGCCAGATTCCCTTGATTCTCATTTCCGAAGTATTGGTCGGAATTGAATAAATGAAGTGGATTAATGAAGTACGGAACACCGGCTTCATTGTGGCCGAAGATCTTCTTTCGACTGCTTCTGGGACGGCTACAATCGCCAATGATCGCGACAAAAACTTTAAACCGCTCTAGAAGCCAAACGCGTGGAGCTAGACCCCTCAAAGTTGCATAGAAAAATGTTTCAAAATTTTGATTTTCTGAGAATACAAGGCCAGATTCCTTTGATTCTCATTTTCGAAGTATTGGTCGGAATTGAATAAATGAAGTGGATTAATGAAGTACGGAACACCGGCTTCATTGTGGCCGAAGATCTTCTTTCAACTGCTTCTGGGACGGCTACAATCGCCAATGATCGCGACAAAAACTTTAAACCGCTCTAGAAGCCAAACGCGTGGAGCTAGACCCCTCAAAGTTGCATAGAAAAAAGTTTCAAATTTTTGATTTTCTGAGAATACAAGGCCAGATTCCTTTGATTCTCATTTCCGAAGTATTGGTCGGAATTGAATAAATGAAGTGGATTAATGAAGTACGGAACACCGGCTTCATTGTGGCCGAAGATCTTCTTTCGACTGCTTCTGGGACGGCTACAATCGCCAATGATCGCGACAAAAACTTTAAACCGCTCTAGAAGCCAAACGCGTGGAGCTAGACCCCTCAAAGTTGCATAGAAAAATGTTTCAAAATTTTGATTTTCTGAGAATACAAGGCCAGATTCCTTTGATTCTCATTTCCGAAGTATTGGTCGGAATTGAATAAATGAAGTAGATTAATGAAGTACGGAACACCGGCTTCATTGTGGCCGAAGATCTTCTTTCGACTGCTTCTGGGACGGCTACAATCGCCAATGATCGCGACAAAAACTTTAAACCGCTCTAGAAGCCAAACGCGTGGAGCTAGACCCCTCAAAGTTGCATAGAAAAAAGTTTCAAAATTTTGATTTTCTGAGAATACAAGGCCAGATTCCTTTGATTCTCATTTCCGAAGTATTGGTCGGAATTGAATAAATGAAGTGGATTAATGAAGTACGGAACACCGGCTTCATTGTGGCCGAAGATCTTCTTTCGACTGCTTCTGGGACGGCTACAATCGCCAATGATCGCGACAAAAACTTTAAACCGCTCTAGAAGCCAAACGCGTGGAGCTAGACCCCTCAAAGTTGCATAGAAAAAAGTTTCAAAATTTTGATTTTCTGAGAATACAAGGCCAGATTCCCTTGATTCTCATTTCCGAAGTATTGGTCGGAATTGAATAAATGAAGTGGATTAATGAAGTACGGAACACCGGCTTCATTGTGGCCGAAGATCTTCTTTCGACTGCTTCTGGGACGGCTACAATCGCCAATGATCGCGACAAAAACTTTAAACCGCTCTAGAAGCCAAACGCGTGGAGCTAGACCCCTCAAAGTTGCATAGAAAAATGTTTCAAAATTTTGTTTTTCTGAGAATACAAGGCCAGATTCCTTTGATTCTCATTTTCGAAGTATTGGTCGGAATTGAATAAATGAAGTGGATTAATGAAGTACGGAACACCGGCTTCATTGTGGCCGAAGATCTTCTTTCGACTGCTTCTGGGACGGCTACAATCGCCAATGATCGCGAAAAAAACTTTAAACTGCTCTAGAAGCCAAACGCGTGGAGCTAGACCCCTCAAAGTTGCATAGAAAAAAGTTTCAAAATTTTGATTTTCTGAGAATACAAGGCCAGATTCCTTTGATTCTCATTTCCGAAGTATTGGTCGGAATTGAATAAATGAAGTAGATTAATGAAGTACGGAACACCGGCTTCATTGTGGCCGAAGATCTTCTTTCGACTGCTTCTGGGACGGCTACAATCGCCAATGATCGCGACAAAAACTTTAAACCGCTCTAGAAGCCAAACGCGTGGAGCTAGACCCCTCAAAGTTGCATAGAAAAAAGTTTCAAAATTTTGATTTTCTGAGAATACAAGGCCAGATTCCTTTGATTCTCATTTCCGAAGTATTGGTCGGAATTGAATAAATGAAGTGGATTAATGAAGTACGGAACACCGGCTTCATTGTGGCCGAAGATCTTCTTTCGACTGCTTCTGGGACGGCTACAATCGCCAATGATCGCGACAAAAACTTTAGACCGCTCTAGAAGCCAAACGCGTGGAGCTAGACCCCTCAAAGTTGCATAGAAAAATGTTTCAAAATTTTGTTTTTCTGAGAATACAAGGCCAGATTCCTTTGATTCTCATTTCCGAAGTATTGGTCGGAATTGAATAAATGAAGTGGATTAATGAAGTACGGAACACCGGCTTCATTGTGGCCGAAGATCTTCTTTCGACTGCTTCTGGGACGGCTACAATCGCCAATGATCGCGACAAAAACTTTAAACTGCTCTAGAAGCCAAACGCGTGGAGCTAGACCCCTCAAAGTTGCATAGAAAAAAATTTCAAATTTTTGATTTTCTGAGAATACAAGGCCAGATTCCTTTGATTCTCATTTCCGAAGTTTTGGTCGGAATTGAATAAATGAAGTGGATTAATGAAGTACGGAACACCGGCTTCATTGTGGCCGAAGATCTTCTTTCGACTGCTTCTGGGACGGCTACAATCGCCAATGATCGCGACAAAAACTTTAAACCGCTCTAGAAGCCAAACGCGTGGAGCTAGACCCCTCAAAGTTGCATAGAAAAAAGTTTCAAAATTTTGATTTTCTGAGAATACAAGGCCAGATTCCTTTGATTCTCATTTCCGAAGTATTGGTCGGAATTGAATAAATGAAGTGGATTAATGAAGTATGGAACACCGGCTTCATTGTGGCCGAAGATCTTCTTTCGACTGCTTCTGGGACGGCTACAATCGCCAATGATCGCGACAAAAACTTTAAACCGCTCTAGAAGCCAAACGCGTGGAGCTAGACCCCTCAAAGTTGCATAGAAAAAAGTTTCAAAATTTTGATTTTCTGAGAATACAAGGCCAGATTCCTTTGATTCTCATTTCCGAAGTATTGGTCGGAATTGAATAAATGAAGTGGATTAATGAAGTACGGAACACCGGCTTCATTGTGGCCGAAGATCTTCTTTCGACTGCTTCTGGGACGGCTACAATCGCCAATGATCGCGACAAAAACTTTAAACCGCTCTAGAAGCCAAACGCGTGGAGCTAGACCCCTCAAAGTTGCATAGAAAAAAGTTTCAAAATTTTGATTTTCTGAGAATACAAGGCCAGATTCCCTTGATTCTCATTTCCGAAGTATTGGTCGGAATTGAATAAATGAAGTGGATTAATGAAGTACGGAACACCGGCTTCATTGTGGCCGAAGATCTTCTTTCGACTGCTTCTGGGACGGCTACAATCGCCAATGATCGCGACAAAAACTTTAAACCGCTCTAGAAGCCAAACGCGTGGAGCTAGACCCCTCAAAGTTGCATAGAAAAATGTTTCAAAATTTTGTTTTTCTGAGAATACAAGGCCAGATTCCTTTGATTCTCATTTTCGAAGTATTGGTCGGAATTGAATAAATGAAGTGGATTAATGAAGTACGGAACACCGGCTTCATTGTGGCCGAAGATCTTCTTTCGACTGCTTCTGGGACGGCTACAATCGCCAATGATCGCGAAAAAAACTTTAAACTGCTCTAGAAGCCAAACGCGTGGAGCTAGACCCCTCAAAGTTGCATAGAAAAAAGTTTCAAAATTTTGATTTTCTGAGAATACAAGGCCAGATTCCTTTGATTCTCATTTCCGAAGTATTGGTCGGAATTGAATAAATGAAGTAGATTAATGAAGTACGGAACACCGGCTTCATTGTGGCCGAAGATCTTCTTTCGACTGCTTCTGGGACGGCTACAATCGCCAATGATCGCGACAAAAACTTTAAACCGCTCTAGAAGCCAAACGCGTGGAGCTAGACCCCTCAAAGTTGCATAGAAAAAAGTTTCAAAATTTTGATTTTCTGAGAATACAAGGCCAGATTCCTTTGATTCTCATTTCCGAAGTATTGGTCGGAATTGAATAAATGAAGTGGATTAATGAAGTACGGAACACCGGCTTCATTGTGGCCGAAGATCTTCTTTCGACTGCTTCTGGGACGGCTACAATCGCCAATGATCGCGACAAAAACTTTAGACCGCTCTAGAAGCCAAACGCGTGGAGCTAGACCCCTCAAAGTTGCATAGAAAAATGTTTCAAAATTTTGTTTTTCTGAGAATACAAGGCCAGATTCCTTTGATTCTCATTTCCGAAGTATTGGTCGGAATTGAATAAATGAAGTGGATTAATGAAGTACGGAACACCGGCTTCATTGTGGCCGAAGATCTTCTTTCGACTGCTTCTGGGACGGCTACAATCGCCAATGATCGCGACAAAAACTTTAAACTGCTCTAGAAGCCAAACGCGTGGAGCTAGACCCCTCAAAGTTGCATAGAAAAAAATTTCAAATTTTTGATTTTCTGAGAATACAAGGCCAGATTCCTTTGATTCTCATTTCCGAAGTTTTGGTCGGAATTGAATAAATGAAGTGGATTAATGAAGTACGGAACACCGGCTTCATTGTGGCCGAAGATCTTCTTTCGACTGCTTCTGGGACGGCTACAATCGCCAATGATCGCGACAAAAACTTTAAACCGCTCTAGAAGCCAAACGCGTGGAGCTAGACCCCTCAAAGTTGCATAGAAAAAAGTTTCAAAATTTTGATTTTCTGAGAATACAAGGCCAGATTCCTTTGATTCTCATTTCCGAAGTATTGGTCGGAATTGAATAAATGAAGTGGATTAATGAAGTATGGAACACCGGCTTCATTGTGGCCGAAGATCTTCTTTCGACTGCTTCTGGGACGGCTACAATCGCCAATGATCGCGGCTAAAACTTTAAACCGCTCTAGAAGCCAAACGCGTGGAGCTAGACCCCTCAAAGTTGCATAGAAAAAAGTTTCAAAATTTTGATTTTCTGAGAATACAAGGCCAGATTCCTTTGATTCTCATTTCCGAAGTATTGGTCGGAATTGAATAAATGAAGTGAATTAATGAAGTACGGAACACCGGCTTCATTGTGGCCGAAGATCTTCTTTCGACTGCTTCTGGGACGGCTACAATCGCCAATGATCGCGACAAAAACTTTAAACCGCTCTAGGAGCCAAACGCGTGGAGCTAGACCCCTCAAAGTTGCATAGAAAAAAGTTTCAAAATTTTGATTTTCTGAGAATACAAGGCCAGATTCCTTTGATTCTCATTTCCGAAGTATTGGTCGGAATTGAATAAATGAAGTGGATTAATGAAGTACGGAACACCGGCTTCATTGTGGCCGAAGATCTTCTTTCGACTGCTTCTGGGACGGCTACAATCGCCAATGATCGCGACAAAAACTTTAAACTGCTCTAGAAGCCAAACGCGTGGAGCTAGACCCCTCAAAGTTGCATAGAAAAAAGTTTCATATTTTTGATTTTCTGAGAATACAAGGCCAGATTCCTTTGATTCTCATTTCCGAAGTATTGGTCGGAATTGAATAAATGAAGTGGATTAATGAAGTACGGAACACCGGCTTCATTGTGGCCGAAGATCTTCTTTCGACTGTTTCTGGGACGACTACAATCGCCAATGATCGCGACAAAAACTTTAAACCGCTCTAGAAGCCAAACGCGTGGAGCTAGACCCCTCAAAGTTGCATAGAAAAAAGTTTCAAAATTTTGATTTTCTGAGAATACAAGGCCAGATTCCTTTGATTCTCATTTCCGAAGTATTGGTCGGAATTGAATAAATGAAGTGGATTAATGAAGTACGGAACACCGGCTTCATTGTGGCCGAAGATCTTCTTTCGACTGCTTCTGGGACGGCTACAATCGCCAATGATCGCGACTAAAACTTTAAACCGCTCTAGAAGTCAAACGCGTGGAGCTAGACCCCTCAAAGTTGCATAGAAAAAAGTTTCAAAATTTTGATTTTTTGAGAATACAAGGCCAGATTCCTTTGATTCTCATTTCCGAAGTATTGGTCGGAATTGAATAAATGAAGTGGATTAATGAAGTACGGAACACCGGCTTCATTGTGGCCGAAGATCTTCTTTCGACTGCTTCTGGGACGGCTACAATCGCCAATGATCGCGACAAGAACTTTAAACCGCTCTAGAAGCCAAACGCGTGGAGCTAGACCCCTCAAAGTTGCATAGAAAAAAGTTTCAAATTTTTGATTTTCTGAGAATACAAGGCCAGATTCCTTTGATTCTCATTTCCGAAGTATTGGTCGGAATTGAATAAATGAAGTGGATTAATGAAGTACGGAACACCGGCTTCATTGTGGCCGAAGATCTTCTTTCGACTGCTTCTGGGACGGCTACAATCGCCAATGATCGCGACTAAAACTTTAAACCGCTCTAGAAGCCAAACGCGTGGAGCTAGACCCCTCAAAGTTGCATCGAAAAAAGTTTCAAAATTTTGATTTGCTGAGAATACAAGGCCAGATTCCTTTGATTCTCATTTCCGAAGTATTGGTCGGAATTAAATAAATGAAGTACGGAACACCGGCTTCATTGTGGCCGAAGATCTTCTTTCGACTGCTTCTGGGACGGCTACAATCGCCAATGATCGCGACTAAAACTTTAAACCGCTCTAGAAGCCAAACGTGTGGAGCTAGACCCCTCAAAGTTGCATAGAAAAAAGTTTCAAAATTTTGATTTGCTGAGAATACAAGGCCAGATTCCTTTGATTCTCATTTCCGAAGTATTGGTCGGAATTAAATAAATGAAGTACGGAACACCGGCTTCATTGTGGCCGAAGATCTTCTTTCGACTGCTTCTGGGACGGCTACAATCGCCAATGATCGCGACAAAAACTTTAAACCGCTCTAGAAGCCAAACGCGTGGAGCTAGACCCCTCAAAGTTGCATAGAAAAAGTTTCAAAATTTTGATTTTCTGAGAATACAAGGCCAGATTCCTTTGATTCTCATTTCCGAAGTATTGGTCGGAATTGAATAAATGAAGTGGATTAATGAAGTACGGAACACCGGCTTCATTGTGGCCGAAGATCTTCTTTCGACTGCTTCTGGGACGGCTACAATCGCCAATGATCGCGACAAAAACTTTAAACCGCTCTAGAAGCTAAACGCGTGGAGCTAGACCCCTCAAAGTTGCATAGAAAAAAGTTTCAAAATTTTGATTTTCTGAGAATACAAGGCCAGATTCCTTTGATTCTCATTTCCGAAGTATTGGTCGGAATTGAATAAATGAAGTGGATCAATGAAGTACGGAACACCGGCTTCATTGTGGCCGAAGATCTTCTTTCGACCGCTTCTGGGACGGCTACAATCGCCAATGATCGCGACAAAAACTTTAAACCGCTCTAGAAGCCAAACGCGTGGAGCTAGACCCCTCAAAGTTGCATAGAAAAAAGTTGCAAAATTTTGATTTTCTGAGAATACAAGGCCAGATTCCTTTGATTCTCATTTCCGAAGTATTGGTCGGAATTGAATAAATGAAGTGGATTAATGAAGTACGGAACACCGGCTTCATTGTGGCCGAAGATCTTCTTTCGACTGCTTCTGGGACGGCTACAATCGCCAATGATCGCGACTAAAACTTTAAACCGCTCTAGAAGCCAAACGTGTGGAGCTAGACCCCTCAAAGTTGCATCGAAAAAAGTTTCAAAATTTTGATTTGCTGAGAATACAAGGCCAGATTCCTTTGATTCTCATTTCCGAAGTATTGGTCGGAATTGAATAAATGAAGTACGGAACACCGGCTTCATTGTGGCCGAAGATCTTCTTTCGACTGCTTCTGGGACGGCTACAATCGCCAATGATCGCGACAAAAACTTTAAACCGCTCTAGAAGCCAAACGCGTGGAGCTAGACCCCTCAAAGTTGCATAGAAAAAGTTTCAAAATTTTGATTTTCTGAGAATACAAGGCCAGATTCCTTTGATTCTCATTTCTGAAGTATTGGAATTGAATAAATGAAGTGGATTAATGAAGTACGGAACACCGGCTTCATTGTGGCCGAAGATCTTCTTTCGACTGCTTCTGGGACGGCTACAATCGTCAATGATCGCGACTAAAACTTTAAACCGCTCTAGAAGTCAAACGCGTGGAGCTAGACCCCTCAAAGTTGCATAGAAAAAAGTTTCAAAATTTTGATTTTTTGAGAATACAAGGCCAGATTCCTTTGATTCTCATTTCCGAAGTATTGGTCGGAATTGAATAAATGAAGTGGATTAATGAAGTACGGAACACCGGCTTCATTGTGGCCGAAGATCTTCTTTCGACTGCTTCTGGGACGGCTACAATCGCCAATGATCGCGACAAAAACTTTAAACCGCTCTAGAAGCCAAACGCGTGGAGCTAGACCCCTCAAAGTTGCATAGAAAAAAGTTTCAAAATTTTGATTTTCTGTGAATACAAGGCCAGATTCCTTTGATTCTCATTTCCGAAGTATTGGTCGGAATTGAATAAATGAAGTGGATTAATGAAGTACGGAACACCGGCTTCATTGTGGCCGAAGATCTTCTTTCGACTGCTTCTGGGACGGCTACAATCGCCAATGATCGCGACAAAAACTTTAAACCGCTCTAGAAGCCAAACGCGTGGAGCTAGACCCCTCAAAGTTGCATAGAAAAAAGTTTCAAATTTTTGATTTTCTGAGAATACAAGGCCAGATTCCTTTGATTCTCATTTCCGAAGTATTGGTCGGAATTGAATAAATGAAGTGGATTAATGAAGTACGGAACACCGGCTTCATTGTGGCCGAAGATCTTCTTTCGACTGCTTCTGGGACGGCTACAATCGCCAATGATCGCGACTAAAACTTTAAACCGCTCTAGAAGCCAAACGTGTGGAGCTAGACCCCTCAAAGTTGCATCGAAAAAAGTTTCAAAATTTTGATTTGCTGAGAATACAAGGCCAGATTCCTTTGATTCTCATTTCCGAAGTATTGGTCGGAATTGAATAAATGAAGTACGGAACACCGGCTTCATTGTGGCCGAAGATCTTCTTTCGACTGCTTCTGGGACGGCTACAATCGCCAATGATCGCGACAAAAACTTTAAACCGCTCTAGAAGCCAAACGCGTGGAGCTAGACCCCTCAAAGTTGCATAGAAAAAAGTTTCAAAATTTTGATTTTCTGAGAATACAAGGCCAGATTCCTTTGATTCTCATTTCCGAAGTATTGGTCGGAATTGAATAAATGAAGTGGATTAATGAAGTACGGAACACCGGCTTCATTGTGGCCGAAGATCTTCTTTCGACTGCTTCTGGGACGGCTACAATCGCCAATGATCGCGACTAAAACTTTAAACCGCTCTAGAAGTTAAACGCGTGGAGCTAGACCCCTCAAAGTTGCATAGAAAAAAATTTCAAAATTTTGATTTTCTGAGAATACAAGGCCAGATTCCTTTGATTCTCATTTCCGAAGTATTGGAATTGAATAAATGAAGTGGATTAATGAAGTACGGAACACCGGCTTCATTGTGGCCGAAGATCTTCTTTCGACTGCTTCTGGGACGGCTACAATCGGCAATGATCGCGACAAAAACTTTAAACCGCTCTAGAAGCCAAACGCGTGGAGCTAGACCCCTCAAAGTTGCATAGAAAAAAGTTTCAAATTTTTGATTTTCTGAGAATACAAGGCCAGATTCCTTTGATTCTCATTTCCGAAGTATTGGTCGGAATTGAATAAATGAAGTGGATTAATGAAGTACGGAACACCGGCTTCATTGTGGCCGAAGATCTTCTTTCGACTGCTTCTGGGACGGCTACAATCGCCAATGATCGCGACTAAAACTTTAAACCGCTCTAGAAGCCAAACGTGTGGAGCTAGACCCCTCAAAGTTGCATCGAAAAAAGTTTAAAAATTTTGATTTGCTGAGAATACAAGGCCAGATTCCTTTGATTCTCATTTCCGAAGTATTGGTCGGAATTAAATAAATGAAGTACGGAACACCGGCTTCATTGTGGCCGAAGATCTTCTTTCGACTGCTTCTGGGACGGCTACAATCGCCAATGATCGCGACAAAAACTTTAAACCGCTCTAGAAGCCAAACGCGTGGAGCTAGACCCCTCAAAGTTGCATAGAAAAAGTTTCAAAATTTTGATTTTCTGAGAATACAAGGCCAGATTCCTTTGATTCTCATTTCCGAAGTATTGGTCGGAATTGAATAAATGAAGTGGATTAATGAAGTACGGAACACCGGCTTCATTGTGGCCGAAGATCTTCTTTCGACTGCTTCTGGGACGGCTACAATCGGCAATGATCGCGACAAAAACTTTAAACCGCTCTAGAAGCCAAACGCGTGGAGCTAGACCCCTCAAAGTTGCATAGAAAAAAGTTTCAAATTTTTGATTTTCTGAGAATACAAGGCCAGATTCCTTTGATTCTCATTTCCGAAGTATTGGTCGGAATTGAATAAATGAAGTGGATTAATGAAGTACGGAACACCGGCTTCATTGTGGCCGAAGATCTTCTTTCGACTGCTTCTGGGACGGCTACAATCGCCAATGATCGCGACTAAAACTTTAAACCGCTCTAGAAGCCAAACGTGTGGAGCTAGACCCCTCAAAGTTGCATCGAAAAAAGTTTAAAAATTTTGATTTGCTGAGAATACAAGGCCAGATTCCTTTGATTCTCATTTCCGAAGTATTGGTCGGAATTAAATAAATGAAGTACGGAACACCGGCTTCATTGTGGCCGAAGATCTTCTTTCGACTGCTTCTGGGACGGCTACAATCGCCAATGATCGCGACAAAAACTTTAAACCGCTCTAGAAGCCAAACGCGTGGAGCTAGACCCCTCAAAGTTGCATAGAAAAAGTTTCAAAATTTTGATTTTCTGAGAATACAAGGCCAGATTCCTTTGATTCTCATTTCCGAAGTATTGGTCGGAATTGAATAAATGAAGTGGATTAATGAAGTACGGAACACCGGCTTCATTGTGGCCGAAGATCTTCTTTCGACTGCTTCTGGGACGGCTACAATCGGCAATGATCGCGACAAAAACTTTAAACCGCTCTAGAAGCCAAACGCGTGGAGCTAGACCCCTCAAAGTTGCATAGAAAAAAGTTTCAAAATTTTGATTTTCTGAGAATACAAGGCCAGATTCCTTTGATTCTCATTTCCGAAGTATTGGTCGGAATTGAATAAATGAAGTGGATTAATGAAGTACGGAACACCGGCTTCATTGTGGCCGAAGATCTTCTTTCGACTGCTTCTGGGACGGCTACAATCGCCAATGATCGCGACAAAAACTTTAAACCGCTCTAGAAGCCAAACGCGTGGAGCTAGACCCCTCAAAGTTGCATAGAAAAAAGTTTCAAAATTTTGATTTTCTGAAAATACAAGGCCAGATTCCTTTGATTCTCATTTCCGAAGTATTGGTCGGAATTGAATAAATGAAGTGGATTAATGAAGTACGGAACACCGGCTTCATTGTGGCCGAAGATCTTCTTTCGACTGCTTCTGGGACGGCTACAATCGCCAATGATCGCGACTAAAACTTTAAACCGCTCTAGAAGCCAAACGTGTGGAGCTAGACCCCTCAAAGTTGCATAGAAAAAGTTTCAAAATTTTGATTTTCTGAGAATACAAGGCCAGATTCCTTTGATTCTCATTTCCGAAGTATTGGAATTGAATAAATGAAGTGGATTAATGAAGTACGGAACACCGGCTTCATTGTGGACGAAGATCTTCTTTCGACTGCTTCTGGGACGGCTACAATCGTCAATGATCGCGACTAAAACTTTAAACCGCTCTAGAAGTCAAACGCGTGGAGCTAGACCCCTCAAAGTTGCATAGAAAAAAGTTTCAAAATTTTGATTTTTTGAGAATACAAGGCCAGATTCCTTTGATTCTCATTTCCGAAGTATTGGTCGGAATTGAATAAATGAAGTGGATTAATGAAGTACGGAACACCGGCTTCATTGTGGCCGAAGATCTTCTTTCGACTGCTTCTGGGACGGCTACAATCGGCAATGATCGCGACAAAAACTTTAAACCGCTCTAGAAGCCAAACGCGTGGAGCTAGACCCCTCAAAGTTGCATAGAAAAAAGTTTCTAAATTTTGATTTTCTGAGAATACAAGGCCAGATTCCTTTGATTCTCATTTCCGAAGTATTGGTCGGAATTGAATAAATGAAGTGGATTAATGAAGTACGGAACACCGGCTTCATTGTGGCCGAAGATCTTCTTTCGACTGCTTCTGGGACGGCTACAATCGCCAATGATCGCGACAAAAACTTTAAACCGCTCTAGAAGCCAAACGCGTGGAGCTAGACCCCTCAAAGTTGCATAGAAAAAAGTTTCAAAATTTTGATTTTCTGAGAATACAAGGCCAGATTCCTTTGATTCTCATTTCCGAAGTATTGGTCGGAATTGAATAAATGAAGTGGATTAATGAAGTACGGAACACCGGCTTCATTGTGGCCGAAGATCTTCTTTCGACTGCTTCTGGGACGGCTACAATCGTCAATGATCGCGACTAAAACTTTAAACCGCTCTAGAAGTCAAACGCGTGGAGCTAGACCCCTCAAAGTTGCATGGAAAAAAGTTTCAAAATTTTGATTTTTTGAGAATACAAGGCCAGATTCCTTTGATTCTCATTTCCGAAGTATTGGTCGGAATTGAATAAATGAAGTGGATTAATGAAGTACGGAACACCGGCTTCATTGTGGCCGAAGATCTTCTTTCGACTGCTTCTGGGACGGCTACAATCGTCAATGATCGCGACTAAAACTTTAAACCGCTCTAGAAGTCAAACGCGTGGAGCTAGACCCCTCAAAGTTGCATAGAAAAAAGTTTCAAAATTTTGATTTTTTGAGAATACAAGGCCAGATTCCTTTGATTCTCATTTCCGAAGTATTGGTCGGAATTGAATAAATGAAGTGGATTAATGAAGTACGGAACACCGGCTTCATTGTGGCCGAAGATCTTCTTTCGACTGCTTCTGGGACGGCTACAATCGGCAATGATCGCGACAAAAACTTTAAACCGCTCTAGAAGCCAAACGCGTGGAGCTAGACCCCTCAAAGTTGCATAGAAAAAAGTTTCTAAATTTTGATTTTCTGAGAATACAAGGCCAGATTCCTTTGATTCTCATTTCCGAAGTATTGGTCGGAATTGAATAAATGAAGTGGATTAATGAAGTACGGAACACCGGCTTCATTGTGGCCGAAGATCTTCTTTCGACTGCTTCTGGGACGGCTACAATCGCCAATGATCGCGACAAAAACTTTAAACCGCTCTAGAAGCCAAACGCGTGGAGCTAGACCCCTCAAAGTTGCATAGAAAAAAGTTTCAAAATTTTGATTTTCTGAGAATACAAGGCCAGATTCCTTTGATTCTCATTTCCGAAGTATTGGTCGGAATTGAATAAATGAAGTGGATTAATGAAGTACGGAACACCGGCTTCATTGTGGCCGAAGATCTTCTTTCGACTGCTTCTGGGACGGCTACAATCGCCAATGATCGCGACTAAAACTTTAAACCGCTCTAGAAGTTAAACGCGTGGAGCTAGACCCCTCAAAGTTGCATAGAAAAAAATTTCAAAATTTTGATTTTCTGAGAATACAAGGCCAGATTCCTTTGATTCTCATTTCCGAAGTATTGGAATTGAATAAATGAAGTGGATTAATGAAGTACGGAACACCGGCTTCATTGTGGCCGAAGATCTTCTTTCAACTGCTTCTGGGACGGCTACAATCGGCAATGATCGCGACAAAAACTTTAAACCGCTCTAGAAGCCAAACGCGTGGAGCTAGACCCCTCAAAGTTGCATAGAAAAAAGTTTCAAATTTTTGATTTTCTGAGAATACAAGGCCAGATTCCTTTGATTCTCATTTCCGAAGTATTGGTCGGAATTGAATAAATGAAGTGGATTAATGAAGTACGGAACACCGGCTTCATTGTGGCCGAAGATCTTCTTTCGACTGCTTCTGGGACGGCTACAATCGCCAATGATCGCGACTAAAACTTTAAACCGCTCTAGAAGCCAAACGTGTGGAGCTAAACCCCTCAAAGTTGCATCGAAAAAAGTTTAAAAATTTTGATTTGCTGAGAATACAAGGCCAGATTCCTTTGATTCTCATTTCCGAAGTATTGGTCGGAATTAAATAAATGAAGTACGGAACACCGGCTTCATTGTGGCCGAAGATCTTCTTTCGACTGCTTCTGGGACGGCTACAATCGCCAATGATCGCGACAAAAACTTTAAACCGCTCTAGAAGCCAAACGCGTGGAGCTAGACCCCTCAAAGTTGCATAGAAAAAGTTTCAAAATTTTGATTTTCTGAGAATACAAGGCCAGATTCCTTTGATTCTCATTTCCGAAGTATTGGTCGGAATTGAATAAATGAAGTGGATTAATGAAGTACGGAACACCGGCTTCATTGTGGCCGAAGATCTTCTTTCGACTGCTTCTGGGACGGCTACAATCGGCAATGATCGCGACAAAAACTTTAAACCGCTCTAGAAGCCAAACGCGTGGAGCTAGACCCCTCAAAGTTGCATAGAAAAAAGTTTCAAATTTTTGATTTTCTGAGAATACAAGGCCAGATTCCTTTGATTCTCATTTCCGAAGTATTGGTCGGAATTGAATAAATGAAGTGGATTAATGAAGTACGGAACACCGGCTTCATTGTGGCCGAAGATCTTCTTTCGACTGCTTCTGGGACGGCTACAATCGCCAATGATCGCGACTAAAACTTTAAACCGCTCTAGAAGCCAAACGTGTGGAGCTAGACCCCTCAAAGTTGCATCGAAAAAAGTTTAAAAATTTTGATTTGCTGAGAATACAAGGCCAGATTCCTTTGATTCTCATTTCCGAAGTATTGGTCGGAATTAAATAAATGAAGTACGGAACACCGGCTTCATTGTGGCCGAAGATCTTCTTTCGACTGCTTCTGGGACGGCTACAATCGCCAATGATCGCGACAAAAACTTTAAACCGCTCTAGAAGCCAAACGCGTGGAGCTAGACCCCTCAAAGTTGCATAGAAAAAGTTTCAAAATTTTGATTTTCTGAGAATACAAGGCCAGATTCCTTTGATTCTCATTTCCGAAGTATTGGTCGGAATTGAATAAATGAAGTGGATTAATGAAGTACGGAACACCGGCTTCATTGTGGCCGAAGATCTTCTTTCGACTGCTTCTGGGACGGCTACAATCGGCAATGATCGCGACAAAAACCTTAAACCGCTCTAGAAGCCAAACGCGTGGAGCTAGACCCCTCAAAGTTGCATAGAAAAAAGTTTCAAAATTTTGATTTTCTGAGAATACAAGGCCAGATTCCTTTGATTCTCATTTCCGAAGTATTGGTCGGAATTGAATAAATGAAGTGGATTAATGAAGTACGGAACACCGGCTTCATTGTGGCCGAAGATCTTCTTTCGACTGCTTCTGGGACGGCTACAATCGCCAATGATCGCGACTAAAACTTTAAACCGCTCTAGAAGCCAAACGTGTGGAGCTAGACCCCTCAAAGTTGCATCGAAAAAAGTTTCAAAATTTTGATTTGCTGAGAATACAAGGCCAGATTCCTTTGATTCTCATTTCCGAAGTATTGGTCGGAATTGAATAAATGAAGTACGGAACACCGGCTTCATTGTGGCCGAAGATCTTCTTTCGACTGCTTCTGGGACGGCTACAATCGCCAATGATCGCGACAAAAACTTTAAACCGCTCTAGAAGCCAAACGCGTGGAGCTAGACCCCTCAAAGTTGCATAGAAAAAGTTTCAAAATTTTGATTTTCTGAGAATACAAGGCCAGATTCCTTTGATTCTCATTTCCGAAGTATTGGAATTGAATAAATGAAGTGGATTAATGAAGTACGGAACACCGGCTTCATTGTGGACGAAGATCTTCTTTCGACTGCTTCTGGGACGGCTACAATCGTCAATGATCGCGACTAAAACTTTAAACCGCTCTAGAAGTCAAACGCGTGGAGCTAGACCCCTCAAAGTTGCATAGAAAAAAGTTTCAAAATTTTGATTTTTTGAGAATACAAGGCCAGATTCCTTTGATTCTCATTTCCGAAGTATTGGTCGGAATTGAATAAATGAAGTGGATTAATGAAGTACGGAACACCGGCTTCATTGTGGCCGAAGATCTTCTTTCGACTGCTTCTGGGACGGCTACAATCGGCAATGATCGCGACAAAAACTTTAAACCGCTCTAGAAGCCAAACGCGTGGAGCTAGACCCCTCAAAGTTGCATAGAAAAAAGTTTCAAAATTTTGATTTTCTGAGAATACAAGGCCAGATTCCTTTGATTCTCATTTCCGAAGTATTGGTCGGAATTGAATAAATGAAGTGGATTAATGAAGTACGGAACACCGGCTTCATTGTGGCCGAAGATCTTCTTTCGACTGCTTCTGGGACGGCTACAATCGCCAATGATCGCGACAAAAACTTTAAACCGCTCTAGAAGCCAAACGCGTGGAGCTAGACCCCTCAAAGTTGCATAGAAAAAAGTTTCAAATTTTTGATTTTCTGAGAATACAAGGCCAGATTCCTTTGATTCTCATTTCCGAAGTATTGGTCGGAATTGAATAAATGAAGTGGATTAATGAAGTACGGAACACCGGCTTCATTGTGGCCGAAGATCTTCTTTCGACTGCTTCTGGGACGGCTACAATCGCCAATGATCGCGACTAAAACTTTAAACCGCTCTAGAAGCCAAACGTGTGGAGCTAGACCCCTCAAAATTGCATCGAAAAAAGTTTCAAAATTTTGATTTGCTGAGAATACAAGGCCAGATTCCTTTGATTCTCATTTCCGAAGTATTGGTCGGAATTGAATAAATGAAGTACGGAACACCGGCTTCATTGTGGCCGAAGATCTTCTTTCGACTGCTTCTGGGACGGCTACAATCGCCAATGATCGCGGCTAAAACTTTAAACCGCTCTAGAAGCCAAACGCGTGGAGCTAGACCCCTCAAAGTTGCATAGAAAAAAGTTTCAAAATTTTGATTTTCTGAGAATACAAGGCCAGATTCCTTTGATTCTCATTTCCGAAGTATTGGTCGAAATTGAATAAATGAAGTGGATTAATGAAGTACGGAACACCGGCTTCATTGTGGCCGAAGATCTTCTTTCGACTGCTTCTGGGACGGCTACAATCGCCAATGATCGCGACAAAAACTTTAAACCGCTCTAGAAGCCAAACGCGTGGAGCTAGACCCCTCAAAGTTGCATAGAAAAAAGTTTCAAAATTTTGATTTTCTGAGAATACAAGGCCAGATTCCTTTGATTCTCATTTCCGAAGTATTGGTCGGAATTGAATA
The DNA here is from genome assembly GCA_947389925.1 of Coelopa pilipes. NCBI lineage: Eukaryota > Metazoa > Arthropoda > Insecta > Diptera > Coelopidae > Coelopa > Coelopa pilipes. The sequence continues at coordinate 42,378,289 of OX376697.1, read as the reverse complement.
AATGAAGTGGATTAATGAAGTACGGAACACCGGCTTCATTGGGGCCGAAGATCTTTATTCGACTGCTTCTGGGACGGCTACAATCGCCAATGATCGCGACTAAAACTTTAAACCGCTCTAGAAGCCAAACGTGTGGAGCTAGACCCCTCAAAATTGCATCGAAAAAAGTTTCAAAATTTTGATTTGCTGAGAATACAAGGCCAGATTCCTTTGATTCTCATTTCCGAAGTATTGGTCGGAATTGAATAAATGAAGTACGGAACACCGGCTTCATTGTGGCCGAAGATCTTCTTTCGACTGCTTCTGGGACGGCTACAATCGCCAATGATCGCGGCTAAAACTTTAAACCGCTCTAGAAGCCAAACGCGTGGAGCTAGACCCCTCAAAGTTGCATAGAAAAAAGTTTAAAAATTTTGATTTTCTGAGAATACAAGGCCAGATTCCTTTGATTCTCATTTCCGAAGTATTGGTCGAAATTGAATAAATGAAGTGGATTAATGAAGTACGGAACACCGGCTTCATTGTGGCCGAAGATCTTCTTTCGACTGCTTCTGGGACGGCTACAATCGCCAATGATCGCGACAAAAACTTTAAACCGCTCTAGAAGCCAAACGCGTGGAGCTAGACCCCTCAAAGTTGCATAGAAAAAAGTTTCAAAATTTTGATTTTCTGAGAATACAAGGCCAGATTCCTTTGATTCTCATTTCCGAAGTATTGGTCGGAATTGAATAAATGAAGTGGATTAATGAAGTACGGAACACCGGCTTCATTGGGGCCGAAGATCTTTATTCGACTGCTTCTGGGACGGCTACAATCGCCAATGATCGCGACAAAAACTTTAAACCGCTCTAGAAGCCAAACGCGTGGAGCTAGACCCCTCAAAGTTGCATAGAAAAAAGTTTCAAAATTTTAATTTTCTGAGAATACAAGGCCAGATTCCTTTGATTCTCATTTCCGAAGTATTGGTCGGAATTGAATAAATGAAGTGGATTAATGAAGTACGGAACACCGGCTTCATTGTGGCCGAAGATCTTTATTCGACTGCTTCTGGGACGGCTACAATCGCCAATGATCGCGACAAAAACTTTAAACCGCTCTAGAAGCCAAACGCGTGGAGCTAGACCCCTCAAAGTTGCATAGAAAAAAGTTTCAAAATTTTGATTTTCTGAGAATACAAGGCCAGATTCCTTTGATTCTCATTTCCGAAGTATTGGTCGGAATTCAATAAATGAAGTGGATTAATGAAGTACGGAACACCGGCTTCATTGTGGCCGAAGATCTTCTTTCGACTGCTTCTGGGACGGCTACAATCGCCAATGATCGCGACAAAAACTTTAAACCGCTCTAGAAGCCAAACGCGTGGAGCTAGACCCCTCAAAGTTGCATAGAAAAAAGTTTCAAAATTTTGATTTTCTGAGAATACAAGGCCAGATTCCTTTGATTCTCATTTCCGAAGTATTGGTCGGAATTGAATAAATGAAGTGGATTAATGAAGTACGGAACACCGGCTTCATTGTGGCCGAAGATCTTCTTTCGACTGCTTCTGGGACGGCTACAATCGCCAATGATCGCGACAAAAACTTTAAACCGCTCTAGAAGCCAAACGCGTGGAGCTAGACCCCTCAAAGTTGCATAGAAAAAAGTTTCAAAATTTTGATTTTCTGAGAATACAAGGCCAGATTCATTTGATTCTCATTTCCGAAGTATTGGTCGGAATTGAATAAATGAAGTGGATTAATGAACGGCTACAATCGCCAATGATCGCGACAAAAACTTTAAACCGCTCTAGAAGCCGAACACCGGCTTCATTGTGGCCGAAGATCTTCTTTCGACTGCTTCTGGGACGGCTACAATCGCCAATGATCGCGACAAAAACTTTAAACCGCTCTAGAAGCCAAACGCGTGGAGCTAGACCCCTCAAAGTTGCATAGAAAAAAGTTTCAAAATTTTGATTTTCTGAGAATACAAGGCCAGATTCCTTTGATTCTCATTTCCGAAGTATTGGTCGGAATTGAATAAATGAAGTGGATTAATGAAGTACGGAACACCGGCTTCATTGTGGCCGAAGATCTTCTTTCGACTGCTTCTGGGACGGCTACAATCGCCAATGATCGCGACAAAAACTTTAAACCGCTCTAGAAGCCAAACGCGTGGAGCTAGACCCCTCAAAGTTGCATAGAAAAAAGTTTCAAATTTTTGATTTTCTGAGAATACAAGGCCAGATTCCTTTGATTCTCATTTCCGAAGTATTGGTCGGAATTGAATAAATGAAGTGGATTAATGAAGTACGGAACACCGGCTTCATTGTGGCCGAAGATCTTCTTTCGACTGCTTCTGGGACGGCTACAATCGCCAATGATCGCGACAAAAACTTTAAACCGCTCTAGAAGCCAAACGCGTGGAGCTAGACCCCTCAAAGTTGCATAGAAAAAAGTTTCAAAATTTTGATTTTCTGAGAATACAAGGCCAGATTCCTTTGATTCTCATTTCCGAAGTATTGGTCGGAATTGAATAAATGAAGTGGATTAATGAAGTACGGAACACCGGCTTCATTGTGGCCGAAGATCTTCTTTCGACTGCTTCTGGGACGGCTACAATCGCCAATGATCGCGACAAAAACTTTAAACCGCTCTAGAAGCCAAACGCGTGGAGCTAGACCCCTCAAAGTTGCATAGAAAAAAGTTTCAAAATTTTGATTTTCTGAGAATACAAGGCCAGATTCCTTTGATTCTCATTTCCGAAGTATTGGTCGGAATTGAATAAATGAAGTGGATTAATGAAGTACGGAACACCGGCTTCATTGTGGCCGAAGATCTTCTTTCGACTGCTTCTGGGACGGCTACAATCGCCAATGATCGCGACAAAAACTTTAAACCGCTCTAGAAGCCAAACGCGTGGAGCTAGACCCCTCAAAGTTGCATAGAAAAAAGTTTCAAAATTTTGATTTTCTGAGAATACAAGGCCAGATTCATTTGATTCTCATTTCCGAAGTATTGGTCGGAATTGAATAAATGAAGTGGATTAATGAAGTACGGAACACCGGCTTCATTGTGGTCGAAGATCTTCTTTCGACTGCTTCTGGGACGGCTACAATCGCCAATGATCGCGACAAAAACTTTAAACCGCTCTAGAAGCCAAACGCGTGGAGCTAGACCCCTCAAAGTTGCATAGAAAAAAGTTTCAAAATTTTGATTTTCTGAGAATACAAGGCCAGATTCCTTTGATTCTCATTTCCGAAGTATTGATCGGAATTGAATAAATGAAGTGGATTAATGAAGTACGGAACACCGGCTTCATTGTGGCCGAAGATCTTCTTTCGACTGCTTCTGGGACGGCTACAATCGCCAATGATCGCGACAAAAACTTTAAACCGCTCTAGAAGCCAAACGCGTGGAGCTAGACCCCTCAAAGTTGCATAGAAAAAAGTTTCAAAATTTTGATTTTCTGAGAATACAAGGCCAGATTCCTTTGATTCTCATTTCCGAAGTATTGGTCGGAATTGAATAAATGAAGTGGATTAATGAAGTACGGAACACCGGCTTCATTGTGGCCGAAGATCTTCTTTCGACTGCTTCTGGGACGGCTACAATCGCCAATGATCGCGACAAAAACTTTAAACCGCTCTAGAAGCCAAACGCGTGGAGCTAGACCCCTCAAAGTTGCATAGAAAAAAGTTTCAAAATTTTGATTTTCTGAGAATACAAGGCCAGATTCCTTTGATTCTCAATTCCGAAGTATTGGTCGGAATTGAATAAATGAAGTGGATTAATGAAGTACGAAACACCGGCTTCATTGTGGCCGAAGATCTTCTTTCGACTGCTTCTGGGACGGCTACAATCGCCAATGATCGCGACAAAACTTTAAACCGCTCTAGAAGCCAAAGGCGTGGAGCTAGACCTCTCAAAGTTGCATAGAAAAAAGTTTCAAAATTTTGATTTTCTGAGAACACAAGGCCAGATTCCTTTGATTCTCATTTCCGAAGTATTGGTCGGAATTGAATAAATGAAGTGGATTAATGAAGTACGGAACACCGGCTTCATTGTGGCCGAAGATCTTCTTTCGACTGCTTCTGGGACGGCTACAATCGCCAATGATCGCGACAAAAACTTTAAACCGCTCTAGAAGCCAAACGCGTGGAGCTAGACCCCTCAAAGTTGCATAGAAAAAAGTTTCAAAATTTTGATTTTCTGAGAATACAAGGCCAGATTCCTTTGATTCTCATTTCCGAAGTATTGGTCGGAATTGAATAAATGAAGTGGATTAATGAAGTACGGAACACCGGCTTCATTGTGGCCGAAGATCTTCTTTCGACTGCTTCTGGGACGGCTACAATCGCCAATGATCGCGACAAAAACTTTAAACCGCTCTAGAAGCCAAACGCGTGGAGCTAGACCCCTCAAAGTTGCATAGAAAAAAGTTTCAAAATTTTGATTTTCTGAGAATACAAGGCCAGATTCATTTGATTCTCATTTCCGAAGTATTGGTCGGAATTGAATAAATGAAGTGGATTAATGAAGTACGGAACACCGGCTTCATTGTGGCCGAAGATCTTCTTTCGACTGCTTCTGGGACGGCTACAATCGCCAATGATCGCGACAAAAACTTTAAACCGCTCTAGAAGCCAAACGCGTGGAGCTAGACCCCTCAAAGTTGCATAGAAAAAAGTTTCAAAATTTTGATTTTCTGAGAATACAAGGCCAGATTCCTTTGATTCTCATTTCCGAAGTATTGATCGGAATTGAATAAATGAAGTGGATTAATGAAGTACGGAACACCGGCTTCATTGTGGCCGAAGATCTTCTTTCGACTGCTTCTGGGACGGCTACAATCGCCAATGATCGCGACAAAAACTTTAAACCGCTCTAGAAGCCAAACGCGTGGAGCTAGACCCCTCAAAGTTGCATAGAAAAAAGTTTCAAAATTTTGATTTTCTGAGAATACAAGGCCAGATTCCTTTGATTCTCATTTCCGAAGTATTGGTCGGAATTGAATAAATGAAGTGGATTAATGAAGTACGGAACACCGGCTTCATTGTGGCCGAAGATCTTCTTTCGACTGCTTCTGGGACGGCTACAATCGCCAATGATCGCGACAAAAACTTTAAACCGCTCTAGAAGCCAAACGCGTGGAGCTAGACCCCTCAAAGTTGCATAGAAAAAAGTTTCAAAATTTTGATTTTCTGAGAATACAAGGCCAGATTCCTTTGATTCTCAATTCCGAAGTATTGGACGGAATTGAATAAATGAAGTGGATTAATGAAGTACGAAACACCGGCTTCATTGTGGCCGAAGATCTTCTTTCGACTGCTTCTGGGACGGCTACAATCGCCAATGATCGCGACAAAACTTTAAACCGCTCTAGAAGCCAAAGGCGTGGAGCTAGACCTCTCAAAGTTGCATAGAAAAAAGTTTCAAAATTTTGATTTTCTGAGAACACAAGGCCAGATTCCTTTGATTCTCATTTCCGAAGTATTGGTCGGAATTGAATAAATGAAGTGGATTAATGAAGTACGGAACACCGGCTTCATTGTGGCCGAAGATCTTCTTTCGACTGCTTCTGGGACGGCTACAATCGCCAATGATCGCGACAAAAACTTTAAACCGCTCTAGAAGCCAAACGCGTGGAGCTAGACCCCTCAAAGTTGCATAGAAAAAAGTTTCTAAATTTTGATTTTCTGAGAATACAAGGCCAGATTCCTTTGATTCTCATTTCCGAAGTATTGGTCGGAATTGAATAAATGAAGTGGATTAATGAAGTACGGAACACCGGCTTCATTGTGGCCGAAGATCTTCTTTCGACTGCTTCTGGGACGGCTACAATCGCCAATGATCGCGACAAAAACTTTAAACCGCTCTAGAAGCCAAACGCGTGGAGCTAGACCCCTCAAAGTTGCATAGAAAAAAGTTTCAAAATTTTGATTTTCTGAGAATACAAGGCCAGATTCCTTTGATTCTCATTTCCGAAGTATTGGTCGGAATTGAATAAATGAAGTGGATTAATGAAGTACGGAACACCGGCTTCATTGTGGCCGAAGATCTTTATTCGACTGCTTCTGGATCAGTTGATTTTCTGAGAATACAAGGCCAGATTCCTTTGATTCTCATTTCCGAAGTATTGGTCGGAATTGAATAAATGAAGTGGATTAATGAAGTACGGAACACCGGCTTCATTGTGGCCGAAGATCTTCTTTCGACTGCTTCTGGGACGGCTACAATCGCCAATGATCGCGACAAAAACTTTAAACCGCTCTAGAAGCCAAACGCGTGGAGCTAGACCCCTCAAAGTTGCATAGAAAAAAGTTTCAAAATTTTGATTTTCTGAGAATACAAGGCCAGATTCCTTTGATTCTCATTTCCGAAGTATTGGTCGGAATTGAATAAATGAAGTGGATTAATGAAGTACGGAACACCGGCTTCATTGTGGCCGAAGATCTTCTTTCGACTGCTTCTGGGACGGCTACAATCGCCAATGATCGCGACAAAGGGGGAGCTAGACCCCTCAAAGTTGCATAGAAAAATGTTTCAAAATTTTGATTTTCTGAGAATACAAGGCCAGATTCCTTTGATTCTCATTTCCGAAGTATTGGTCGGAATTGAATAAATGAAGTAGATTAATGAAGTACGGAACACCGGCTTCATTGTGGCCGAAGATCTTCTTTCGACTGCTTCTGGGACGGCTACAATCGCCAATGATCGCGACAAAAACTTTAAACCGCTCTAGAAGCCAAACGCGTGGAGCTAGACCCCTCAAAGTTGCATAGAAAAAAGTTTCAAAATTTTGATTTTCTGAGAATACAAGGCCAGATTCCTTTGATTCTCATTTCCGAAGTATTGGTCGGAATTGAATAAATGAAGTGGATTAATGAAGTACGAAACACCGGCTTCATTGTGGCCGAAGATCTTCTTTCGACTGCTTCTGGGACGGCTACAATCGCCAATGATCGCGACAAAAACTTTAAACCGCTCTAGAAGCCAAACGCGTGGAGCTAGACCCCCCAAAGTGCATAGAAAAAAGTTTCAAAATTTTGATTTTCTGAGAATACAAGGCCAGATTCCTTTGATTCTCATTTCCGAAGTATTGGTCGGAATTGAATAAATGAAGTGGATTAATGAAGTACGGAACACCGGCTTCATTGTGGCAGAAGATCTTCTTTCGACTGCTTCTGGGACGGCTACAATCGCCAATGATCGCGACAAAAACTTTAAACCGCTCTAGAAGCCAAACGCGTGGAGCTAGACCCCTCAAAGTTGCATAGAAAAAAGTTTCAAAATTTTGATTTTCTGAGAATACAAGGCCAGATTCCTTTGATTCTCATTTCCGAAGTATTGGTCGGAATTGAATAAATGAAGTGGATTAATGAAGTACGGAACACCGGCTTCATTGTGGCCGAAGATCTTCTTTCGACTGCTTCTGGGACGGCTACAATCGCCAATGATCGCGACAAAGGGGGAGCTAGACCCCTCAAAGTTGCATAGAAAAATGTTTCAAAATTTTGATTTTCTGAGAATACAAGGCCAGATTCCTTTGATTCTCATTTCCGAAGTATTGGTCGGAATTGAATAAATGAAGTGGATTAATGAAGTACGGAACACCGGCTTCATTGTGGCCGAAGATCTTTATTCGACTGCTTCTGGATCAGTTGATTTTCTGAGAATACAAGGCCAGATTCCTTTGATTCTCATTTCCGAAGTATTGGTCGGAATTGAATAAATGAAGTGGATTAATGAAGTACGGAACACCGGCTTCATTGTGGCCGAAGATCTTTATTCGACTGCTTCTGGATCAGTTGATTTTCTGAGAATACAAGGCCAGATTCCTTTGATTCTCATTTCCGAAGTATTGGTCGGAATTGAATAAATGAAGTGGATTAATGAAGTACGGAACACCGGCTTCATTGTGGCCGAAGATCTTCTTTCGACTGCTTCTGGGACGGCTACAATCGCCAATGATCGCGACAAAAACTTTAAACCGCTCTAGAAGCCAAACGCGTGGAGCTAGACCCCTCAAAGTTGCATAGAAAAAAGTTTCAAAATTTTGATTTTCTGAGAATACAAGGCCAGATTCCTTTGATTCTCATTTCCGAAGTATTGGTCGGAATTGAATAAATGAAGTGGATTAATGAAGTACGGAACACCGGCTTCATTGTGGCCGAAGATCTTCTTTCGACTGCTTCTGGGACGGCTACAATCGCCAATGATCGCGACAAAGGGGGAGCTAGACCCCTCAAAGTTGCATAGAAAAATGTTTCAAAATTTTGATTTTCTGAGAATACAAGGCCAGATTCCTTTGATTCTCATTTCCGAAGTATTGGTCGGAATTGAATAAATGAAGTGGATTAATGAAGTACGGAACACCGGCTTCATTGTGGCCGAAGATCTTTATTCGACTGCTTCTGGATCAGTTGATTTTCTGAGAATACAAGGCCAGATTCCTTTGATTCTCATTTCCGAAGTATTGGTCGGAATTGAATAAATGAAGTGGATTAATGAAGTACGGAACACCGGCTTCATTGTGGCCGAAGATCTTCTTTCGACTGCTTCTGGGACGGCTACAATCGCCAATGATCGCGACAAAGGGGGAGCTAGACCCCTCAAAGTTGCATAGAAAAATGTTTCAAAATTTTGATTTTCTGAGAATACAAGGCCAGATTCCTTTGATTCTCATTTCCGAAGTATTGGTCGGAATTGAATAAATGAAGTAGATTAATGAAGTACGGAACACCGGCTTCATTGTGGCCGAAGATCTTCTTTCGACTGCTTCTGGGACGGCTACAATCGCCAATGATCGCGACAAAAACTTTAAACCGCTCTAGAAGCCAAACGCGTGGAGCTAGACCCCTCAAAGTTGCATAGAAAAAAGTTTCAAAATTTTGATTTTCTGAGAATACAAGGCCAGATTCCTTTGATTCTCATTTCCGAAGTATTGGTCGGAATTGAATAAATGAAGTGGATTAATGAAGTACGGAACACCGGCTTCATTGTGGCCGAAGATCTTCTTTCGACTGCTTCTGGGACGGCTACAATCGCCAATGATCGCGACAAAGGGGGAGATAGACCCCTCAAAGTTGCATAGAAAAATGTTTCAAAATTTTGATTTTCTGAGAATACAAGGCCAGATTCCTTTGATTCTCATTTCCGAAGTATTGGTCGGAATTGAATAAATGAAGTAGATTAATGAAGTACGGAACACCGGCTTCATTGTGGCCGAAGATCTTCTTTCGACTGCTTCTGGGACGGCTACAATCGCCAATGATCGCGACAAAAACTTTAAACCGCTCTAGAAGCCAAACGCGTGGAGCTAGACCCCTCAAAGTTGCATAGAAAAAAGTTTCAAAATTTTGATTTTCTGAGAATACAAGGCCAGATTCCTTTGATTCTCATTTCCGAAGTATTGGTCGGAATTGAATAAATGAAGTGGATTAATGAAGTACGAAACACCGGCTTCATTGTGGCCGAAGATCTTCTTTCGACTGCTTCTGGGACGGCTACAATCGCCAATGATCGCGACAAAAACTTTAAACCGCTCTAGAAGCCAAACGCGTGGAGCTAGACCCCTCAAAGTGCATAGAAAAAAGTTTCAAAATTTTGATTTTCTGAGAATACAAGGCCAGATTCCTTTGATTCTCATTTCCGAAGTATTGGTCGGAATTGAATAAATGAAGTGGATTAATGAAGTACGGAACACCGGCTTCATTGTGGCAGAAGATCTTCTTTCGACTGCTTCTGGGACGGCTACAATCGACAAAAACTTTAAACCGCTCTAGAAGCCAAACGCGTGGAGCTAGACCCCTCAAAGTTGCATAGAAAAAAGTTTCAAAATTTTGATTTTCTGAGAATACAAGGCCAGATTCCTTTGATTCTCATTTCCGAAGTATTGGTCGGAATTGAATAAATGAAGTGGATTAATGAAGTACGGAACACCGGCTTCATTGTGGCCGAAGATCTTCTTTCGACTGCTTCTGGGACGGCTACAATCGCCAATGATCGCGACAAAAACTTTAAACCGCTCTAGAAGCCAAACGCGTGGAGCTAGACCCCTCAAAGTTGCATAGAAAAAAGTTTCAAAATTTTGATTTTCTGAGAATACAAGGCCAGATTCCTTTGATTCTCATTTCCGAAGTATTGGTCGGAATTGAATAAATGAAGTGGATTAATGAAGTACGAAACACCGGCTTCATTGTGGCCGAAGATCTTCTTTCGACTGCTTCTGGGACGGCTACAATCGCCAATGATCGCGACAAAAACTTTAAACCGCTCTAGAAGCCAAACGCGTGGAGCTAGACCCCCCAAAGTGCATAGAAAAAAGTTTCAAAATTTTGATTTTCTGAGAATACAAGGCCAGATTCCTTTGATTCTCATTTCCGAAGTATTGGTCGGAATTGAATAAATGAAGTGGATTAATGAAGTACGGAACACCGGCTTCATTGTGGCCGAAGATCTTCTTTCGACTGCTTCTGGGACGGCTACAATCGCCAATGATCGCGACAAAGGGGGAGCTAGACCCCTCAAAGTTGCATAGAAAAATGTTTCAAAATTTTGATTTTCTGAGAATACAAGGCCAGATTCCTTTGATTCTCATTTCCGAAGTATTGGTCGGAATTGAATAAATGAAGTAGATTAATGAAGTACGGAACACCGGCTTCATTGTGGCCGAAGATCTTCTTTCGACTGCTTCTGGGACGGCTACAATCGCCAATGATCGCGACAAAAACTTTAAACCGCTCTAGAAGCCAAACGCGTGGAGCTAGACCCCTCAAAGTTGCATAGAAAAAAGTTTCAAAATTTTGATTTTCTGAGAATACAAGGCCAGATTCCTTTGATTCTCATTTCCGAAGTATTGGTCGGAATTGAATAAATGAAGTGGATTAATGAAGTACGAAACACCGGCTTCATTGTGGCCGAAGATCTTCTTTCGACTGCTTCTGGGACGGCTACAATCGCCAATGATCGCGACAAAAACTTTAAACCGCTCTAGAAGCCAAACGCGTGGAGCTAGACCCCTCAAAGTGCATAGAAAAAAGTTTCAAAATTTTGATTTTCTGAGAATACAAGGCCAGATTCCTTTGATTCTCATTTCCGAAGTATTGGTCGGAATTGAATAAATGAAGTGGATTAATGAAGTACGGAACACCGGCTTCATTGTGGCAGAAGATCTTCTTTCGACTGCTTCTGGGACGGCTACAATCGACAAAAACTTTAAACCGCTCTAGAAGCCAAACGCGTGGAGCTAGACCCCTCAAAGTTGCATAGAAAAAAGTTTCAAAATTTTGATTTTCTGAGAATACAAGGCCAGATTCCTTTGATTCTCATTTCCGAAGTATTGGTCGGAATTGAATAAATGAAGTGGATTAATGAAGTACGGAACACCGGCTTCATTGTGGCCGAAGATCTTCTTTCGACTGCTTCTGGGACGGCTACAATCGCCAATGATCGCGACAAAAACTTTAAACCGCTCTAGAAGCCAAACGCGTGGAGCTAGACCCCTCAAAGTTGCATAGAAAAAAGTTTCAAAATTTTGATTTTCTGAGAACACAAGGCCAGATTCCTTTGATTCTCATTTCCGAAGTATTGGTCGGAATTGAATAAATGAAGTGGATTAATGAAGTACGGAACACCGGCTTCATTGTGGCCGAAGATCTTCTTTCGACTGCTTCTGGGACGGCTACAATCGCCAATGATCGCGACAAAGGGGGAGATAGACCCCTCAAAGTTGCATAGAAAAATGTTTCAAAATTTTGATTTTCTGAGAATACAAGGCCAGATTCCTTTGATTCTCATTTCCGAAGTATTGGTCGGAATTGAATAAATGAAGTAGATTAATGAAGTACGGAACACCGGCTTCATTGTGGCCGAAGATCTTCTTTCGACTGCTTCTGGGACGGCTACAATCGCCAATGATCGCGACAAAAACTTTAAACCGCTCTAGAAGCCAAACGCGTGGAGCTAGACCCCTCAAAGTTGCATAGAAAAAAGTTTCAAAATTTTGATTTTCTGAGAATACAAGGCCAGATTCCTTTGATTCTCATTTCCGAAGTATTGGTCGGAATTGAATAAATGAAGTGGATTAATGAAGTACGAAACACCGGCTTCATTGTGGCCGAAGATCTTCTTTCGACTGCTTCTGGGACGGCTACAATCGCCAATGATCGCGACAAAAACTTTAAACCGCTCTAGAAGCCAAACGCGTGGAGCTAGACCCCTCAAAGTGCATAGAAAAAAGTTTCAAAATTTTGATTTTCTGAGAATACAAGGCCAGATTCCTTTGATTCTCATTTCCGAAGTATTGGTCGGAATTGAATAAATGAAGTGGATTAATGAAGTACGGAACACCGGCTTCATTGTGGCAGAAGATCTTCTTTCGACTGCTTCTGGGACGGCTACAATCGACAAAAACTTTAAACCGCTCTAGAAGCCAAACGCGTGGAGCTAGACCCCTCAAAGTTGCATAGAAAAAAGTTTCAAAATTTTGATTTTCTGAGAATACAAGGCCAGATTCCTTTGATTCTCATTTCCGAAGTATTGGTCGGAATTGAATAAATGAAGTGGATTAATGAAGTACGGAACACCGGCTTCATTGTGGCCGAAGATCTTCTTTCGACTGCTTCTGGGACGGCTACAATCGCCAATGATCGCGACAAAAACTTTAAACCGCTCTAGAAGCCAAACGCGTGGAGCTAGACCCCTCAAAGTTGCATAGAAAAAAGTTTCAAAATTTTGATTTTCTGAGAATACAAGGCCAGATTCCTTTGATTCTCATTTCCGAAGTATTGGTCGGAATTGAATAAATGAAGTGGATTAATGAAGTACGAAACACCGGCTTCATTGTGGCCGAAGATCTTCTTTCGACTGCTTCTGGGACGGCTACAATCGCCAATGATCGCGACAAAAACTTTAAACCGCTCTAGAAGCCAAACGCGTGGAGCTAGACCCCCCAAAGTGCATAGAAAAAAGTTTCAAAATTTTGATTTTCTGAGAATACAAGGCCAGATTCCTTTGATTCTCATTTCCGAAGTATTGGTCGGAATTGAATAAATGAAGTGGATTAATGAAGTACGGAACACCGGCTTCATTGTGGCCGAAGATCTTCTTTCGACTGCTTCTGGGACGGCTACAATCGCCAATGATCGCGACAAAGGGGGAGCTAGACCCCTCAAAGTTGCATAGAAAAATGTTTCAAAATTTTGATTTTCTGAGAATACAAGGCCAGATTCCTTTGATTCTCATTTCCGAAGTATTGGTCGGAATTGAATAAATGAAGTAGATTAATGAAGTACGGAACACCGGCTTCATTGTGGCCGAAGATCTTCTTTCGACTGCTTCTGGGACGGCTACAATCGCCAATGATCGCGACAAAAACTTTAAACCGCTCTAGAAGCCAAACGCGTGGAGCTAGACCCCTCAAAGTTGCATAGAAAAAAGTTTCAAAATTTTGATTTTCTGAGAATACAAGGCCAGATTCCTTTGATTCTCATTTCCGAAGTATTGGTCGGAATTGAATAAATGAAGTGGATTAATGAAGTACGAAACACCGGCTTCATTGTGGCCGAAGATCTTCTTTCGACTGCTTCTGGGACGGCTACAATCGCCAATGATCGCGACAAAAACTTTAAACCGCTCTAGAAGCCAAACGCGTGGAGCTAGACCCCTCAAAGTGCATAGAAAAAAGTTTCAAAATTTTGATTTTCTGAGAATACAAGGCCAGATTCCTTTGATTCTCATTTCCGAAGTATTGGTCGGAATTGAATAAATGAAGTGGATTAATGAAGTACGGAACACCGGCTTCATTGTGGCAGAAGATCTTCTTTCGACTGCTTCTGGGACGGCTACAATCGACAAAAACTTTAAACCGCTCTAGAAGCCAAACGCGTGGAGCTAGACCCCTCAAAGTTGCATAGAAAAAAGTTTCAAAATTTTGATTTTCTGAGAATACAAGGCCAGATTCCTTTGATTCTCATTTCCGAAGTATTGGTCGGAATTGAATAAATGAAGTGGATTAATGAAGTACGGAACACCGGCTTCATTGTGGCCGAAGATCTTCTTTCGACTGCTTCTGGGACGGCTACAATCGCCAATGATCGCGACAAAAACTTTAAACCGCTCTAGAAGCCAAACGCGTGGAGCTAGACCCCTCAAAGTTGCATAGAAAAAAGTTTCAAAATTTTGATTTTCTGAGAACACAAGGCCAGATTCCTTTGATTCTCATTTCCGAAGTATTGGTCGGAATTGAATAAATGAAGTGGATTAATGAAGTACGGAACACCGGCTTCATTGTGGCCGAAGATCTTCTTTCGACTGCTTCTGGGACGGCTACAATCGCCAATGATCGCGACAAAAACTTTAAACCGCTCTAGAAGCCAAACGCGTGGAGCTAGACCCCTCAAAGTTGCATAGAAAAAAGTTTCAAAATTTTGATTTTCTGAGAATACAAGGCCAGATTCCTTTGATTCTCATTTCCGAAGTATTGGTCGGAATTGAATAAATGAAGTGGATTAATGAAGTACGGAACACCGGCTTCATTGTGGCCGAAGATCTTCTTTCGACTGCTTCTGGGACGGCTACAATCGCCAATGATCGCGACAAAAACTTTAAACCGCTCTAGAAGCCAAACGCGTGGAGCTAGACCCCTCAAAGTTGCATAGAAAAAAGTTTCAAAATTTTGATTTTCTGAGAATACAAGGCCAGATTCCTTTGATTCTCATTTCCGAAGTATTGGTCGGAATTGAATAAATGAAGTAGATTAATGAAGTACGGAACACCGGCTTCATTGTGGCCGAAGATCTTCTTTCGACTGCTTCTGGGACGGCTACAATCGCCAATGATCGCGACAAAAACTTTAAACCGCTCTAGAAGTCAAACGCGTGGAGCTAGACCCCTCAAAGTTGCATAGAAAAAAGTTTCAAAATTTTGATTTTTTGAGAATACCTGGCCTTGTATTCTTCCTTTGATTCTCATTTCCGAAGTATTGGTCGGAATTGAATAAATGAAGTGGATTAATGAAGTACGGAACACCGGCTTCATTGTGGCCGAAGATCTTCTTTCGACTGCTTCTGGGACGGCTACAATCGCCAATGATCGCGGCTAAAACTTTAAACCGCTCTAGAAGCCAAACGCGTGGAGCTAGACCCCTCAAAGTTGCATAGAAAAAAGTTTCATATTTTTGATTTTCTGAGAATACAAGGCCAGATTCCTTTGATTCTCATTTCCGAAGTATTGGTCGGAATTGAATAAATGAAGTGGATTAATGAAGTACGGAACACCGGCTTCATTGTGGCCGAAGATCTTCTTTCGACTGCTTCTGGGACGGGTACAATCGCCAATGATCGCGACAAAAACTTTAAACCGCTCTAGAAGCCAAACGCGTGGAGCTAGACCCCTCAAAGTTGCATAGAAAAAAGTTTCAAAATTTTGATTTTCTGAGAATACAAGGCCAGATTCCTTTGATTCTCATTTCCGAAGTATTGGTCGGAATTGAATAAATGAACTGGATTAATGAAGTACGGAACACCGGCTTCATTGTGGCCGAAGATCTTCTTTCGACTGCTTCTGGGA
This sequence comes from Coelopa pilipes, assembly GCA_947389925.1. Lineage (NCBI taxonomy): Eukaryota > Metazoa > Arthropoda > Insecta > Diptera > Coelopidae > Coelopa > Coelopa pilipes. The sequence goes on along the minus strand of OX376697.1, from coordinate 42,362,741 downwards.
CGGCTACAATCGCCAATGATCGCGACTAAAACTTTAAACCGCTCTAGAAGTCAAACGCGTGGAGCTAGACCCCTCAAAGTTGCATAGAAAAAAGTTTCAAAATTTTGATTTTTTGAGAATACAAGGCCAGATTCCTTTGATTCTCATTTCCGAAGTATTGGTCGGAATTGAATAAATGAAGTGGATTAATGAAGTACGGAACACCGGCTTCATTGTGGCCGAAGATCTTCTTTCGACTGCTTCTGGGACGGCTACAATCGGCAATGATCGCGACAAAAACTTTAAACCGCTCTAGAAGCCAAACGCGTGGAGCTAGACCCCTCAAAGTTGCATAGAAAAAAGTTTCAAAATTTTGATTTTCTGAGAATACAAGGTCAGATTCCTTTGATTCTCATTTCCGAAGTATTGGTCGGAATTGAATAAATGAAGTGGATTAATGAAGTACGGAACACCGGCTTCATTGTGGCCGAAGATCTTCTTTCGACTGCTTCTGGGACGGCTACAATCGCCAATGACCGCGACAAGAACTTTAAACCGCTCTAGAAGCCAAACGCGTGGAGCTAGACCCCTCAAAGTTGCATAGAAAAAAGTTTCAAATTTTTGATTTTCTGAGAATACAAGGCCAGATTCCTTTGATTCTCATTTCCGAAGTATTGGTCGGAATTGAATAAATGAAGTGGATTAATGAAGTACGGAACACCGGCTTCATTGTGGCCGAAGATCTTCTTTCGACTGCTTCTGGGACGGCTACAATCGCCAATGATCGCGACTAAAACTTTAAACCGCTCTAGAAGTCAAACGCGTGGAGCTAGACCCCTCAAAGTTGCATAGAAAAAAGTTTCAAAATTTTGATTTTTTGAGAATACCTGGCCTTGTATTCTTCCTTTGATTCTCATTTCCGAAGTATTGGTCGGAATTGAATAAATGAAGTGGATTAATGAAGTACGGAACACCGGCTTCATTGTGGCCGAAGATCTTCTTTCGACTGCTTCTGGGACGGCTACAATCGCCAATGATCGCGGCTAAAACTTTAAACCGCTCTAGAAGCCAAACGCGTGGAGCTAGACCCCTCAAAGTTGCATAGAAAAAAGTTTCATATTTTTGATTTTCTGAGAATACAAGGCCAGATTCCTTTGATTCTCATTTCCGAAGTATTGGTCGGAATTGAATAAATGAAGTGGATTAATGAAGTACGGAACACCGGCTTCATTGTGGCCGAAGATCTTCTTTCGACTGCTTCTGGGACGGGTACAATCGCCAATGATCGCGACAAAAACTTTAAACCGCTCTAGAAGCCAAACGCGTGGAGCTAGACCCCTCAAAGTTGCATAGAAAAAAGTTTCAAAATTTTGATTTTCTGAGAATACAAGGCCAGATTCCTTTGATTCTCATTTCCGAAGTATTGGTCGGAATTGAATAAATGAACTGGATTAATGAAGTACGGAACACCGGCTTCATTGTGGCCGAAGATCTTCTTTCGACTGCTTCTGGGACGGCTACAATCGCCAATGATCGCGACTAAAACTTTAAACCGCTCTAGAAGTCAAACGCGTGGAGCTAGACCCCTCAAAGTTGCATAGAAAAAAGTTTCAAAATTTTGATTTTTTGAGAATACAAGGCCAGATTCCTTTGATTCTCATTTCCGAAGTATTGGTCGGAATTGAATAAATGAAGTGGATTAATGAAGTACGGAACACCGGCTTCATTGTGGCCGAAGATCTTCTTTCGACTGCTTCTGGGACGGCTACAATCGGCAATGATCGCGACAAAAACTTTAAACCGCTCTAGAAGCCAAACGCGTGGAGCTAGACCCCTCAAAGTTGCATAGAAAAAAGTTTCAAAATTTTGATTTTCTGAGAATACAAGGTCAGATTCCTTTGATTCTCATTTCCGAAGTATTGGTCGGAATTGAATAAATGAAGTGGATTAATGAAGTACGGAACACCGGCTTCATTGTGGCCGAAGATCTTCTTTCGACTGCTTCTGGGACGGCTACAATCGCCAATGACCGCGACAAGAACTTTAAACCGCTCTAGAAGCCAAACGCGTGGAGCTAGACCCCTCAAAGTTGCATAGAAAAAAGTTTCAAATTTTTGATTTTCTGAGAATACAAGGCCAGATTCCTTTGATTCTCATTTCCGAAGTATTGGTCGGAATTGAATAAATGAAGTGGATTAATGAAGTACGGAACACCGGCTTCATTGTGGCCGAAGATCTTCTTTCGACTGCTTCTGGGACGGCTACAATCGCCAATGATCGCGACTAAAACTTTAAACCGCTCTAGAAGCCAAACGCGTGGAGCTAGACCAAAGTTGCATCGAAAAAAGTTTCAAAATTTTGATTTGCTGAGAATACAAGGCCAGATTCCTTTGATTCTCATTTCCGAAGTATTGGTCGGAATTAAATAAATGAAGTACGGAACACCGGCTTCATTGTGGCCGAAGATCTTCTTTCGACTGCTTCTGGGACGGCTACAATCGGCAATGATCGCGACAAAAACTTTAAACCGCTCTAGAAGCCAAACGCGTGGAGCTAGACCCCTCAAAGTTGCATAGAAAAAAGTTTCAAAATTTTGATTTTTTGAGAATACAAGGCCAGATTCCTTTGATTCTCATTTCCGAAGTATTGGTCGGAATTGAATAAATGAAGTGGATTAATGAAGTACGGAACACCGGCTTCATTATGGCCGAAGATCTTCTTTCGACTGCTTCTGGGACGGCTACAATCGGCAATGATCGCGACAAAAACTTTAAACCGCTCTAGAAGCCAAACGCGTGGAGCTAGACCCCTCAAAGTTGCATAGAAAAAAGTTTCAAAATTTTGATTTTCTGAGAATACAAGGCCAGATTCCTTTGATTCTCATTTCCGAAGTATTGGTCGGAATTGAATAAATGAAGTACGGAACACCGGCTTCATTGTGGCCGAAGATCTTCTTTCGACTGCTTCTGGGACGGCTACAATCGCCAATGATCGCGACAAAAACTTTAAACCGCTCTAGAAGCCAAACGCGTGGAGCTAGACCCCTCAAAGTTGCATAGAAAAAAGTTTCAAAATTTTGATTTTCTGAGAATACAAGGCCAGATTCCTTTGATTCTCATTTCCGAAGTATTGGTCGGAATTGAATAAATGAAGTGGATTAATGAAGTACGGAACACCGGCTTCATTGTGGCCGAAGATCTTCTTTCGACTGCTTCTGGGACGGCTACAATCGCCAATGATCGCGACTAAAACTTTAAACCGCTCTAGAAGCCAAACGTGTGGAGCTAGACCCCTCAAAGTTGCATCGAAAAAAGTTTCAAAATTTTGATTTGCTGAGAATACAAGGCCAGATTCCTTTGATTCTCATTTCCGAAGTATTGGTCGGAATTAAATAAATGAAGTACGGAACACCGGCTTCATTGTGGCCGAAGATCTTCTTTCGACTGCTTCTGGGACGGCTACAATCGCCAATGATCGCGACAAAAACTTTAAACCGCTCTAGAAGCCAAACGCGTGGAGCTAGACCCCTCAAAGTTGCATAGAAAAAGTTTCAAAATTTTGATTTTCTGAGAATACAAGGCCAGATTCCTTTGATTCTCATTTCCGAAGTATTGGTCGGAATTGAATAAATGAAGTGGATTAATGAAGTACGGAACACCGGCTTCATTGTGGCCGAAGATCTTCTTTCGACAGCTTCTGGGACGGCTACAATCGCCAATGATCGCGACAAAAACTTTAAACCGCTCTAGAAGCTAAACGCGTGGAGCTAGACCCCTCAAAGTTGCATAGAAAAAAGTTTCAAAATTTTGATTTTCTGAGAATACAAGGCCAGATTCCTTTGATTCTCATTTCCGAAGTATTGGTCGGAATTGAATAAATGAAGTGGATCAATGAAGTACGGAACACCGGCTTCATTGTGGCCGAAGATCTTCTTTCGACTGCTTCTGGGACGGCTACAATCGCCAATGATCGCGACAAAAACTTTAAACCGCTCTAGAAGCCAAACGCGTGGAGCTAGACCCCTCAAAGTTGCATAGAAAAAAGTTTCAAATTTTTGATTTTCTGAGAATACAAGGCCAGATTCCTTTGATTCTCATTTCCGAAGTATTGGTCGGAATTGAATAAATGAAGTGGATTAATGAAGTACGGAACACCGGCTTCATTGTGGCCGAAGATCTTCTTTCGACTGCTTCTGGGACGGCTACAATCGCCAATGATCGCGACTAAAACTTTAAACCGCTCTAGAAGCCAAACGTGTGGAGCTAGACCCCTCAAAGTTGCATCGAAAAAAGTTTCAAAATTTTGATTTGCTGAGAATACAAGGCCAGATTCCTTTGATTCTCATTTCCGAAGTATTGGTCGGAATTGAATAAATGAAGTACGGAACACCGGCTTCATTGTGGCCGAAGATCTTCTTTCGACTGCTTCTGGGACGGCTACAATCGGCAATGATCGCGACAAAAACTTTAAACCGCTCTAGAAGCCAAACGCGTGGAGCTAGACCCCTCAAAGTTGCATAGAAAAAAGTTTCAAATTTTTGATTTTCTGAGAATACAAGGCCAGATTCCTTTGATTCTCATTTCCGAAGTATTGGTCGGAATTGAATAAATGAAGTGGATTAATGAAGTACGGAACACCGGCTTCATTGTGGCCGAAGATCTTCTTTCGACTGCTTCTGGGACGGCTACAATCGCCAATGATCGCGACTAAAACTTTAAACCGCTCTAGAAGCCAAACGTGTGGAGCTAGACCCCTCAAAGTTGCATCGAAAAAAGTTTAAAAATATTGATTTGCTGAGAATACAAGGCCAGATTCCTTTGATTCTCATTTCCGAAGTATTGGTCGGAATTAAATAAATGAAGTACGGAACACCGGCTTCATTGTGGCCGAAGATCTTCTTTCGACTGCTTCTGGGACGGCTACAATCGCCAATGATCGCGACAAAAACTTTAAACCGCTCTAGAAGCCAAACGCGTGGAGCTAGACCCCTCAAAGTTGCATAGAAAAAGTTTCAAAATTTTGATTTTCTGAGAATACAAGGCCAGATTCCTTTGATTCTCATTTCCGAAGTATTGGTCGGAATTGAATAAATGAAGTGGATTAATGAAGTACGGAACACCGGCTTCATTGTGGCCGAAGATCTTCTTTCGACTGCTTCTGGGACGGCTACAATCGGCAATGATCGCGACAAAAACTTTAAACCGCTCTAGAAGCCAAACGCGTGGAGCTAGACCCCTCAAAGTTGCATAGAAAAAAGTTTCAAAATTTTGATTTTCTGAGAATACAAGGCCAGATTCCTTTGATTCTCATTTCCGAAGTATTGGTCGGAATTGAATAAATGAAGTGGATTAATGAAGTACGGAACACCGGCTTCATTGTGGCCGAAGATCTTCTTTCGACTGCTTCTGGGACGGCTACAATCGCCAATGATCGCGACAAAAACTTTAAACCGCTCTAGAAGCCAAACGCGTGGAGCTAGACCCCTCAAAGTTGCATAGAAAAAAGTTTCAAAATTTTGATTTTCTGAGAATACAAGGCCAGATTCCTTTGATTCTCATTTCCGAAGTATTGGTCGGAATTGAATAAATGAAGTGGATTAATGAAGTACGGAACACCGGCTTCATTGTGGCCGAAGATCTTCTTTCGACTGCTTCTGGGACGGCTACAATCGCCAATGATCGCGACTAAAACTTTAAACCGCTCTAGAAGCCAAACGTGTGGAGCTAGACCCCTCAAAGTTGCATCGAAAAAAGTTTCAAAATTTTGATTTGCTGAGAATACAAGGCCAGATTCCTTTGATTCTCATTTCCGAAGTATTGGTCGGAATTGAATAAATGAAGTACGGAACACCGGCTTCATTGTGGCCGAAGATCTTCTTTCGACTGCTTCTGGGACGGCTACAATCGCCAATGATCGCGACAAAAACTTTAAACCGCTCTAGAAGCCAAACGCGTGGAGCTAGACCCCTCAAAGTTGCATAGAAAAAGTTTCAAAATTTTGATTTTCTGAGAATACAAGGCCAGATTCCTTTGATTCTCATTTCCGAAGTATTGGTCGGAATTGAATAAATGAAGTGGATTAATGAAGTACGGAACACCGGCTTCATTGTGGACGAAGATCTTCTTTCGACTGCTTCTGGGACGGCTACAATCGTCAATGATCGCGACTAAAACTTTAAACCGCTCTAGAAGTCAAACGCGTGGAGCTAGACCCCTCAAAGTTGCATAGAAAAAAGTTTCAAAATTTTGATTTTTTGAGAATACAAGGCCAGATTCCTTTGATTCTCATTTCCGAAGTATTGGTCGGAATTGAATAAATGAAGTGGATTAATGAAGTACGGAACACCGGCTTCATTGTGGCCGAAGATCTTCTTTCGACTGCTTCTGGGACGGCTACAATCGGCAATGATCGCGACAAAAACTTTAAACCGCTCTAGAAGCCAAACGCGTGGAGCTAGACCCCTCAAAGTTGCATAGAAAAAAGTTTCAAAATTTTGATTTTCTGAGAATACAAGGCCAGATTCCTTTGATTCTCATTTCCGAAGTATTGGTCGGAATTGAATAAATGAAGTGGATTAATGAAGTACGGAACACCGGCTTCATTGTGGCCGAAGATCTTCTTTCGACTGCTTCTGGGACGGCTACAATCGCCAATGATCGCGACAAAAACTTTAAACCGCTCTAGAAGCCAAACGCGTGGAGCTAGACCCCTCAAAGTTGCATAGAAAAAAGTTTCAAATTTTTGATTTTCTGAGAATACAAGGCCAGATTCCTTTGATTCTCATTTCCGAAGTATTGGTCGGAATTGAATAAATGAAGTGGATTAATGAAGTACGGAACACCGGCTTCATTGTGGCCGAAGATCTTCTTTCGACTGCTTCTGGGACGGCTACAATCGCCAATGATCGCGACTAAAACTTTAAACCGCTCTAGAAGCCAAACGTGTGGAGCTAGACCCCTCAAAATTGCATCGAAAAAAGTTTCAAAATTTTGATTTGCTGAGAATACAAGGCCAGATTCCTTTGATTCTCATTTCCGAAGTATTGGTCGGAATTGAATAAATGAAGTACGGAACACCGGCTTCATTGTGGACGAAGATCTTCTTTCGACTGCTTCTGGGACGGCTACAATCGCCAATGATCGCGACTAAAACTTTAAACCGCTCTAGAAGTCAAACGCGTGGAGCTAGACCCCTCAAAGTTGCATAGAAAAAAGTTTCAAAATTTTGATTTTTTGAGAATACAAGGCCAGATTCCTTTGATTCTCATTTCCGAAGTATTGGTCGGAATTGAATAAATGAAGTGGATTAATGAAGTACGGAACACCGGCTTCATTGTGGCCGAAGATCTTCTTTCGACTGCTTCTGGGACGGCTACAATCGGCAATGATCGCGACAAAAACTTTAAACCGCTCTAGAAGCCAAACGCGTGGAGCTAGACCCCTCAAAGTTGCATAGAAAAAAGTTTCAAAATTTTGATTTTCTGAGAATACAAGGCCAGATTCCTTTGATTCTCATTTCCGAAGTATTGGTCGGAATTGAATAAATGAAGTGGATTAATGAAGTACGGAACACCGGCTTCATTGTGGCCGAAGATCTTCTTTCGACTGCTTCTGGGACGGCTACAATCGCCAATGATCGCGACAAAAACTTTAAACCGCTCTAGAAGCCAAACGCGTGGAGCTAGACCCCTCAAAGTTGCATAGAAAAAAGTTTCAAATTTTTGATTTTCTGAGAATACAAGGCCAGATTCCTTTGATTCTCATTTCCGAAGTATTGGTCGGAATTGAATAAATGAAGTGGATTAATGAAGTACGGAACACCGGCTTCATTGTGGCCGAAGATCTTCTTTCGACTGCTTCTGGGACGGCTACAATCGCCAATGATCGCGACTAAAACTTTAAACCGCTCTAGAAGCCAAACGTGTGGAGCTAGACCCCTCAAAATTGCATCGAAAAAAGTTTCAAAATTTTGATTTGCTGAGAATACAAGGCCAGATTCCTTTGATTCTCATTTCCGAAGTATTGGTCGGAATTGAATAAATGAAGTACGGAACACCGGCTTCATTGTGGCCGAAGATCTTCTTTCGACTGCTTCTGGGACGGCTACAATCGCCAATGATCGCGGCTAAAACTTTAAACCGCTCTAGAAGCCAAACGCGTGGAGCTAGACCCCTCAAAGTTGCATAGAAAAAAGTTTCAAAATTTTGATTTTCTGAGAATACAAGGCCAGATTCCTTTGATTCTCATTTCCGAAGTATTGGTCGGAATTGAATAAATGAAGTGGATTAATGAAGTACGGAACACCGGCTTCATTGTGGCCGAAGATCTTCTTTCGACTGCTTCTGGGACGGCTACAATCGCCAATGATCGCGACAAAAACTTTAAACCGCTCTAGAAGCCAAACGCGTGGAGCTAGACCCCTCAAAGTTGCATAGAAAAAAGTTTCAAAATTTTGATTTTCTGAGAATACAAGGCCAGATTCCTTTGATTCTCATTTCCGAAGTATTGGTCGGAATTGAATAAATGAAGTGGATTAATGAAGTACGGAACACCGGCTTCATTGGGGCCGAAGATCTTTATTCGACTGCTTCTGGGACGGCTACAATCGCCAATGATCGCGACAACAACTTTAAACCGCTCTAGAAGCCAAACGCGTGGAGCTAGACCCCTCAAAGTTGCATAGAAAAAAGTTTCAAAATTTTAATTTTCTGAGAATACAAGGCCAGATTCCTTTGATTCTCATTTCCGAAGTATTGGTCGGAATTGAATAAATGAAGTGGATTAATGAAGTACGGAACACCGGCTTCATTGTGGCCGAAGATCTTTATTCGACTGCTTCTGGGACGGCTACAATCGCCAATGATCGCGACAAAAACTTTAAACCGCTCTAGAAGCCAAACGCGTGGAGCTAGACCCCTCAAAGTTGCATAGAAAAAAGTTTCAAAATTTTGATTTTCTGAGAATACAAGGCCAGATTCCTTTGATTCTCATTTCCGAAGTATTGGTCGGAATTCAATAAATGAAGTGGATTTATGAAGTACGGAACACCGGCTTCATTGTGGCCGAAGATCTTCTTTCGACTGCTTCTGGGACGGCTACAATCGCCAATGATCGCGACAAAAACTTTAAACCGCTCTAGAAGCCAAACGCGTGGAGCTAGACCCCTCAAAGTTGCATAGAAAAAAGTTTCAAAATTTTGATTTTCTGAGAATACAAGGCCAGATTCCTTTGATTCTCATTTCCGAAGTATTGGTCGGAATTGAATAAATGAAGTGGATTAATGAAGTACGGAACACCGGCTTCATTGTGGCCGAAGATCTTCTTTCGACTGCTTCTGGGACGGCTACAATCGCCAATGATCGCGACAAAAACTTTAAACCGCTCTAGAAGCCAAACGCGTGGAGCTAGACCCCTCAAAGTTGCATAGAAAAAAGTTTCAAATTTTTGATTTTCTGAGAATACAAGGCCAGATTCCTTTGATTCTCATTTCCGAAGTATTGGTCGGAATTGAATAAATGAAGTGGATTAATGAAGTACGGAACACCGGCTTCATTGTGGCCGAAGATCTTCTTTCGACTGCTTCTGGGACGGCTACAATCGCCAATGATCGCGACTAAAACTTTAAACCGCTCTAGAAGCCAAACGTGTGGAGCTAGACCCCTCAAAATTGCATCGAAAAAAGTTTCAAAATTTTGATTTGCTGAGAATACAAGGCCAGATTCCTTTGATTCTCATTTCCGAAGTATTGGTCGGAATTGAATAAATGAAGTACGGAACACCGGCTTCATTGTGGCCGAAGATCTTCTTTCGACTGCTTCTGGGACGGCTACAATCGCCAATGATCGCGGCTAAAACTTTAAACCGCTCTAGAAGCCAAACGCGTGGAGCTAGACCCCTCAAAGTTGCATAGAAAAAAGTTTCAAAATTTTGATTTTCTGAGAATACAAGGCCAGATTCCTTTGATTCTCATTTCCGAAGTATTGGTCGGAATTGAATAAATGAAGTGGATTAATGAAGTACGGAACACCGGCTTCATTGTGGCCGAAGATCTTCTTTCGACTGCTTCTGGGACGGCTACAATCGCCAATGATCGCGACAAAAACTTTAAACCGCTCTAGAAGCCAAACGCGTGGAGCTAGACCCCTCAAAGTTGCATAGAAAAAAGTTTCAAAATTTTGATTTTCTGATAATACAAGGCCAGATTCCTTTGATTCTCATTTCCGAAGTATTGGTCGGAATTGAATAAATGAAGTGGATTAATGAAGTACGGAACACCGGCTTCATTGGGGCCGAAGATCTTTATTCGACTGCTTCTGGGACGGCTACAATCGCCAATGATCGCGACAACAACTTTAAACCGCTCTAGAAGCCAAACGCGTGGAGCTAGACCCCTCAAAGTTGCATAGAAAAAAGTTTCAAAATTTTAATTTTCTGAGAATACAAGGCCAGATTCCTTTGATTCTCATTTCCGAAGTATTGGTCGGAATTGAATAAATGAAGTGGATTAATGAAGTACGGAACACCGGCTTCATTGTGGCCGAAGATCTTTATTCGACTGCTTCTGGGACGGCTACAATCGCCAATGATCGCGACAAAAACTTTAAACCGCTCTAGAAGCCAAACGCGTGGAGCTAGACCCCTCAAAGTTGCATAGAAAAAAGTTTCAAAATTTTGATTTTCTGAGAATACAAGGCCAGATTCCTTTGATTCTCATTTCCGAAGTATTGGTCGGAATTCAATAAATGAAGTGGATTTATGAAGTACGGAACACCGGCTTCATTGTGGCCGAAGATCTTCTTTCGACTGCTTCTGGGACGGCTACAATCGCCAATGATCGCGACAAAAACTTTAAACCGCTCTAGAAGCCAAACGCGTGGAGCTAGACCCCTCAAAGTTGCATAGAAAAAAGTTTCAAAATTTTGATTTTCTGAGAATACAAGGCCAGATTCCTTTGATTCTCATTTCCGAAGTATTGGTCGGAATTGAATAAATGAAGTGGATTAATGAAGTACGGAACACCGGCTTCATTGTGGCCGAAGATCTTCTTTCGACTGCTTCTGGGACGGCTACAATCGCCAATGATCGCGACAAAAACTTTAAACCGCTCTAGAAGCCAAACGCGTGGAGCTAGACCCCTCAAAGTTGCATAGAAAAAAGTTTCAAAATTTTGATTTTCTGAGAATACAAGGCCAGATTCCTTTGATTCTCATTTCCGAAGTATTGGTCGGAATTGAATAAATGAAGTGGATTAATGAAGTACGGAACACCGGCTTCATTGTGGCCGAAGATCTTCTTTCGACTGCTTCTGGGACGGCTACAATCGCCAATGATCGCGACAAAAACTTTAAACCGCTCTAGAAGCCAAACGCGTGGAGCTAGACCCCTCAAAGTTGCATAGAAAAAAGTTTCAAAATTTTGATTTTCTGAGAATACAAGGCCAGATTCATTTGATTCTCATTTCCGAAGTATTGGTCGGAATTGAATAAATGAAGTGGATTAATGAACGGCTACAATCGCCAATGATCGCGACAAAAACTTTAAACCGCTCTAGAAGCCGAACACCGGCTTCATTGTGGCCGAAGATCTTCTTTCGACTGCTTCTGGGACGGCTACAATCGCCAATGATCGCGACAAAAACTTTAAACCGCTCTAGAAGCCAAACGCGTGGAGCTAGACCCCTCAAAGTTGCATAGAAAAAAGTTTCAAAATTTTGATTTTCTGAGAATACAAGGCCAGATTCCTTTGATTCTCATTTCCGAAGTATTGGTCGGAATTGAATAAATGAAGTGGATTAATGAAGTACGGAACACCGGCTTCATTGTGGCCGAAGATCTTCTTTCGACTGCTTCTGGGACGGCTACAATCGCCAATGATCGCGACAAAAACTTTAAACCGCTCTAGAAGCCAAACGCGTGGAGCTAGACCCCTCAAAGTTGCATAGAAAAAAGTTTCAAATTTTTGATTTTCTGAGAATACAAGGCCAGATTCCTTTGATTCTCATTTCCGAAGTATTGGTCGGAATTGAATAAATGAAGTGGATTAATGAAGTACGGAACACCGGCTTCATTGGGGCCGAAGATCTTTATTCGACTGCTTCTGGGACGGCTACAATCGCCAATGATCGCGACAAAAACTTTAAACCGCTCTAGAAGCCAAACGCGTGGAGCTAGACCCCTCAAAGTTGCATAGAAAAAAGTTTCTAAATTTTGATTTTCTGAGAATACAAGGCCAGATTCCTTTGATTCTCATTTCCGAAGTATTGGTCGGAATTGAATAAATGAAGTGGATTAATGAAGTACGGAACACCGGCTTCATTGTGGCCGAAGATCTTCTTTCGACTGCTTCTGGGACGGCTACAATCGCCAATGATCGCGACAAAAACTTTAAACCGCTCTAGAAGCCAAACGCGTGGAGCTAGACCCCTCAAAGTTGCATAGAAAAAAGTTTCAAAATTTTGATTTTCTGAGAATACAAGGCCAGATTCCTTTGATTCTCATTTCCGAAGTATTGGTCGGAATTGAATAAATGAAGTGGATTAATGAAGTACGGAACACCGGCTTCATTGTGGCCGAAGATCTTCTTTCGACTGCTTCTGGGACGGCTACAATCGCCAATGATCGCGACAAAAACTTTAAACCGCTCTAGAAGCCAAACGCGTGGAGCTAGACCCCTCAAAGTTGCATAGAAAAAAGTTTCAAAATTTTGATTTTCTGAGAATACAAGGCCAGATTCATTTGATTCTCATTTCCGAAGTATTGGTCGGAATTGAATAAATGAAGTGGATTAATGAAGTACGGAACACCGGCTTCATTGTGGCCGAAGATCTTCTTTCGACTGCTTCTGGGACGGCTACAATCGCCAATGATCGCGACAAAAACTTTAAACCGCTCTAGAAGCCAAACGCGTGGAGCTAGACCCCTCAAAGTTGCATAGAAAAAAGTTTCAAAATTTTGATTTTCTGAGAATACAAGGCCAGATTCCTTTGATTCTCATTTCCGAAGTATTGGTCGGAATTGAATAAATGAAGTGGATTAATGAAGTACGGAACACCGGCTTCATTGTGGCCGAAGATCTTCTTTCGACTGCTTCTGGGACGGCTACAATCGCCAATGATCGCGACAAAAACTTTAAACCGCTCTAGAAGCCAAACGCGTGGAGCTAGACCCCTCAAAGTTGCATAGAAAAAAGTTTCAAAATTTTGATTTTCTGAGAATACAAGGCCAGATTCCTTTGATTCTCATTTCCGAAGTATTGGTCGGAATTGAATAAATGAAGTGGATTAATGAAGTACGGAACACCGGCTTCATTGTGGCCGAAGATCTTTATTCGACTGCTTCTGGGACGGCTACAATCGCCAATGATCGCGACAAAAACTTTAAACCGCTCTAGAAGCCAAACGCGTGGAGCTAGACCCCTCAAAGTGCATAGAAAAAAGTTTCAAAATTTTGATTTTCTGAGAATACAAGGCCAGATTCCTTTGATTCTCATTTCCGAAGTATTGGTCGGAATTGAATAAATGAAGTGGATTAATGAAGTACGAAACACCGGCTTCATTGTGGCCGAAGATCTTCTTTCGACTGCTTCTGGGACGGCTACAATCGCCAATGATCGCGACAAAACTTTAAACCGCTCTAGAAGCCAAAGGCGTGGAGCTAGACCTCTCAAAGTTGCATAGAAAAAAGTTTCAAAATTTTGATTTTCTGAGAACACAAGGCCAGATTCCTTTGATTCTCATTTCCGAAGTATTGGTCGGAATTGAATAAATGAAGTGGATTAATGAAGTACGGAACACCGGCTTCATTGTGGCCGAAGATCTTCTTTCGACTGCTTCTGGGACGGCTACAATCGGCAATGATCGCGACAAAAACTTTAAACCGCTCTAGAAGCCAAACGCGTGGAGCTAGACCCCTCAAAGTTGCATAGAAAAAAGTTTCTAAATTTTGATTTTCTGAGAATACAAGGCCAGATTCCTTTGATTCTCATTTCCGAAGTATTGGTCGGAATTGAATAAATGAAGTGGATTAATGAAGTACGGAACACCGGCTTCATTGTGGCCGAAGATCTTCTTTCGACTGCTTCTGGATCAGTTGATTTTCTGAGAATACAAGGCCAGATTCCTTTGATTCTCATTTCCGAAGTATTGGTCGGAATTGAATAAATGAAGTGGATTAATGAAGTACGGAACACCGGCTTCATTGTGGCCGAAGATCTTCTTTCGACTGCTTCTGGGACGGCTACAATCGCCAATGATCGCGACAAAGGGGGAGCTAGACCCCTCAAAGTTGCATAGAAAAATGTTTCAAAATTTTGATTTTCTGAGAATACAAGGCCAGATTCCTTTGATTCTCATTTCCGAAGTATTGGTCGGAATTGAATAAATGAAGTAGATTAATGAAGTACGGAACACCGGCTTCATTGTGGCCGAAGATCTTCTTTCGACTGCTTCTGGGACGGCTACAATCGCCAATGATCGCGACAAAAACTTTAAACCGCTCTAGAAGCCAAACGCGTGGAGCTAGACCCCTCAAAGTTGCATAGAAAAAAGTTTCAAAATTTTGATTTTCTGAGAATACAAGGCCAGATTCCTTTGATTCTCATTTCCGAAGTATTGGTCGGAATTGAATAAATGAAGTGGATTAATGAAGTACGAAACACCGGCTTCATTGTGGCCGAAGATCTTCTTTCGACTGCTTCTGGGACGGCTACAATCGCCAATGATCGCGACAAAAACTTTAAACCGCTCTAGAAGCCAAACGCGTGGAGCTAGACCCCCCAAAGTGCATAGAAAAAAGTTTCAAAATTTTGATTTTCTGAGAATACAAGGCCAGATTCCTTTGATTCTCATTTCCGAAGTATTGGTCGGAATTGAATAAATGAAGTGGATTAATGAAGTACGGAACACCGGCTTCATTGTGGCAGAAGATCTTCTTTCGACTGCTTCTGGGACGGCTACAATCGACAAAAACTTTAAACCGCTCTAGAAGCCAAACGCGTGGAGCTAGACCCCTCAAAGTTGCATAGAAAAAAGTTTCAAAATTTTGATTTTCTGAGAATACAAGGCCAGATTCCTTTGATTCTCATTTCCGAAGTATTGGTCGGAATTGAATAAATGAAGTGGATTAATGAAGTACGGAACACCGGCTTCATTGTGGCCGAAGATCTTCTTTCGACTGCTTCTGGGACGGCTACAATCGCCAATGATCGCGACAAAGGGGGAGCTAGACCCCTCAAAGTTGCATAGAAAAATGTTTCAAAATTTTGATTTTCTGAGAATACAAGGCCAGATTCCTTTGATTCTCATTTCCGAAGTATTGGTCGGAATTGAATAAATGAAGTGGATTAATGAAGTACGGAACACCGGCTTCATTGTGGCCGAAGATCTTTATTCGACTGCTTCTGGATCAGTTGATTTTCTGAGAATACAAGGCCAGATTCCTTTGATTCTCATTTCCGAAGTATTGGTCGGAATTGAATAAATGAAGTGGATTAATGAAGTACGGAACACCGGCTTCATTGTGGCCGAAGATCTTTATTCGACTGCTTCTGGATCAGTTGATTTTCTGAGAATACAAGGCCAGATTCCTTTGATTCTCATTTCCGAAGTATTGGTCGGAATTGAATAAATGAAGTGGATTAATGAAGTACGGAACACCGGCTTCATTGTGGCCGAAGATCTTCTTTCGACTGCTTCTGGGACGGCTACAATCGCCAATGATCGCGACAAAAACTTTAAACCGCTCTAGAAGCCAAACGCGTGGAGCTAGACCCCTCAAAGTTGCATAGAAAAAAGTTTCAAAATTTTGATTTTCTGAGAATACAAGGCCAGATTCCTTTGATTCTCATTTCCGAAGTATTGGTCGGAATTGAATAAATGAAGTGGATTAATGAAGTACGGAACACCGGCTTCATTGTGGCCGAAGATCTTCTTTCGACTGCTTCTGGGACGGCTACAATCGCCAATGATCGCGACAAAGGGGGAGCTAGAACCCTCAAAGTTGCATAGAAAAATGTTTCAAAATTTTGATTTTCTGAGAATACAAGGCCAGATTCCTTTGATTCTCATTTCCGAAGTATTGGTCGGAATTGAATAAATGAAGTAGATTAATGAAGTACGGAACACCGGCTTCATTGTGGCCGAAGATCTTCTTTCGACTGCTTCTGGGACGGCTACAATCGCCAATGATCGCGACAAAAACTTTAAACCGCTCTAGAAGCCAAACGCGTGGAGCTAGACCCCTCAAAGTTGCATAGAAAAAAGTTTCAAAATTTTGATTTTCTGAGAATACAAGGCCAGATTCCTTTGATTCTCATTTCCGAAGTATTGGTCGGAATTGAATAAATGAAGTGGATTAATGAAGTACGGAACACCGGCTTCATTGTGGCAGAAGATCTTCTTTCGACTGCTTCTGGGACGGCTACAATCGACAAAAACTTTAAACCGCTCTAGAAGCCAAACGCGTGGAGCTAGACCCCTCAAAGTTGCATAGAAAAAAGTTTCAAAATTTTGATTTTCTGAGAATACAAGGCCAGATTCCTTTGATTCTCATTTCCGAAGTATTGGTCGGAATTGAATAAATGAAGTGGATTAATGAAGTACGGAACACCGGCTTCATTGTGGCCGAAGATCTTCTTTCGACTGCTTCTGGGACGGCTACAATCGCCAATGATCGCGACAAAGGGGGAGCTAGACCCCTCAAAGTTGCATAGAAAAATGTTTCAAAATTTTGATTTTCTGAGAATACAAGGCCAGATTCCTTTGATTCTCATTTCCGAAGTATTGGTCGGAATTGAATAAATGAAGTGGATTAATGAAGTACGGAACACCGGCTTCATTGTGGCCGAAGATCTTTATTCGACTGCTTCTGGATCAGTTGATTTTCTGAGAATACAAGGCCAGATTCCTTTGATTCTCATTTCCGAAGTATTGGTCGGAATTGAATAAATGAAGTGGATTAATGAAGTACGGAACACCGGCTTCATTGTGGCCGAAGATCTTCTTTCGACTGCTTCTGGGACGGCTACAATCGGCAATGATCGCGACAAAAACTTTAAACCGCTCTAGAAGCCAAACGCGTGGAGCTAGACCCCTCAAAGTTGCATAGAAAAAAGTTTCAAAATTTTGATTTTCTGAGAATACAAGGCCAGATTCCTTTGATTCTCATTTCCGAAGTATTGGTCGGAATTGAATAAATGAAGTGGATTAATGAAGTACGGAACACCGGCTTCATTGTGGCCGAAGATCTTCTTTCGACTGCTTCTGGGACGGCTACAATCGCCAATGATCGCGACAAAGGGGGAGCTAGACCCCTCAAAGTTGCATAGAAAAATGTTTCAAAATTTTGATTTTCTGAGAATACAAGGCCAGATTCCTTTGATTCTCATTTCCGAAGTATTGGTCGGAATTGAATAAATGAAGTGGATTAATGAAGTACGGAACACCGGCTTCATTGTGGCCGAAGATCTTCTTTCGACTGCTTCTGGGACGGCTACAATCGGCAATGATCGCGACAAAAACTTTAAACCGCTCTAGAAGCCAAACGCGTGGAGCTAGACCCCTCAAAGTTGCATAGAAAAAAGTTTCAAAATTTTGATTTTCTGAGAATACAAGGCCAGATTCCTTTGATTCTCATTTCCGAAGTATTGGTCGGAATTGAATAAATGAAGTGGATTAATGAAGTACGAAACACCGGCTTCATTGTGGCCGAAGATCTTCTTTCGACTGCTTCTGGGACGGCTACAATCGCCAATGATCGCGACAAAAACTTTAAACCGCTCTAGAAGCCAAACGCGTGGAGCTAGACCCCTCAAAGTGCATAGAAAAAAGTTTCAAAATTTTGATTTTCTGAGAATACAAGGCCAGATTCCTTTGATTCTCATTTCCGAAGTATTGGTCGGAATTGAATAAATGAAGTGGATTAATGAAGTACGGAACACCGGCTTCATTGTGGCAGAAGATCTTCTTTCGACTGCTTCTGGGACGGCTACAATCGACAAAAACTTTAAACCGCTCTAGAAGCCAAACGCGTGGAGCTAGACCCCTCAAAGTTGCATAGAAAAAAGTTTCAAAATTTTGATTTTCTGAGAATACAAGGCCAGATTCCTTTGATTCTCATTTCCGAAGTATTGGTCGGAATTGAATAAATGAAGTGGATTAATGAAGTACGGAACACCGGCTTCATTGTGGCCGAAGATCTTCTTTCGACTGCTTCTGGGACGGCTACAATCGCCAATGATCGCGACAAAAACTTTAAACCGCTCTAGAAGCCAAACGCGTGGAGCTAGACCCCTCAAAGTTGCATAGAAAAAAGTTTCAAAATTTTGATTTTCTTAGAATACAAGGCCAGATTCCTTTGATTCTCATTTCCGAAGTATTGGTCGGAATTGAATAAATGAAGTGGATTAATGAAGTACGGAACACCGGCTTCATTGTGGCCGAAGATCTTCTTTCGACTGCTTCTGGGACGGCTACAATCGCCAATGATCGCGACAAAAACTTTAAACCGCTCTAGAAGCCAAACGCGTGGAGCTAGACCCCTCAAAGTTGCATAGAAAAAAGTTTCAAAATTTTGATTTTCTGAGAACACAAGGCCAGATTCCTTTGATTCTCATTTCCGAAGTATTGGTCGGAATTGAATAAATGAAGTGGATTAATGAAGTACGGAACACCGGCTTCATTGTGGCCGAAGATCTTCTTTCGACTGCTTCTGGGACGGCTACAATCGCCAATGATCGCGACAAAAACTTTAAACCGCTCTAGAAGCCAAACGCGTGGAGCTAGACCCCTCAAAGTTGCATAGAAAAAAGTTTCAAAATTTTGATTTTCTGAGAATACAAGGCCAGATTCCTTTGATTCTCATTTCCGAAGTATTGGTCGGAATTGAATAAATTAAGTGGATTAATGAAGTACGGAACACCGGCTTCATTGTGGCCGAAGATCTTCTTTCGACTGCTTCTGGGACGGCTACAATCGCCAATGATCGCGACAAAAACTTTAAACCGCTCTAGACCCCTCAAAGTTGCATAGAAAAAAGTTTCAAAATTTTGATTTTTTGAGAATACAAGGCCAGATTCCTTTGATTCTCATTTCCGAAGTATTGGTCGAAATTGAATAAATGAAGTGGATTAATGAAGTACGGAACACCGGCTTCATTGTGGCCGAAGATCTTCTTTCGACTGCTTCTGGGACGGCTACAATCGCCAATACAAGGCCAGATTCCTTTGATTCTCATTTCCGAAGTATTGGTCGGAATTGAATAAATGAAGTGGATTAATGAAGTACGGAACACCGGCTTCATTGTGGCCGAAGATCTTCTTTCGACTGCTTCTGGGACGGCTATAATCGCCAATGATCGCGACAAAAACTTTAAACCGCTCTAGAAGTCAAACGCGTGGAGCTAGACCCCTCAAAGTTGCATAGAAAAAAGTTTCAAAATTTTGATTTTCTGAGAATACAAGGCCAGATTCCTTTGATTCTCATTTTCGAAGTATTGGTCGGAATTGAATAAATGAAGTGGATTAATGAAGTACGGAACACCGGCTTCATTGTGGCCGAAGATCTTCTTTCGACTGCTTCTGGGACGGCTACAATCGCCAATGATCGCGACAAAAACTTTAAACCGCTCTAGAAGCCAAACGCGTGGAGCTAGACCCCTCAAAGTTGCATAGAAAAAAGTTTCAAAATTTTGATTTTCTGAGAATACAAGGCCAGATTCCTTTGATTCTCATTTCCGAAGTATTGGAATTGAATAAATGAAGTGGATTAATGAAGTACGGAACACCGGCTTCATTGTGGCCGAAGATCTTCTTTCGACTGCTTCTGGGACGGCTACAATCGCCAATGATCGCGACAAAAACTTTAAACCGCTCTAGAAGTCAAACGCGTGGAGCTAGACCCCTCAAAGTTGCATAGAAAAAAGTTTCAGAATTTTGATTTTCTGAGAATACAAGGCCAGATTCCTTTGATTCTCATTTCCGAAGTATTGGTCGGAATTGAATAAATGAAGTGGATTAATGAAGTACGGAACACCGGCTTCATTGTGGCCGAAGATCTTCTTTCGACTGCTTCTGGGACGGCTACAATCGCCAATGATCGCGACAAAAACTTTAAACCGCTCTAGAAGCCAAACGCGTGGAGCTAGACCCCTCAAAGTTGCATAGAAAAAAGTTTCAAAATTTTGATTTTCTGAGAATACAAGGCCAGATTCCTTTGATTCTCATTTCCGAAGTATTGGTCGGAATTGAATAAATGAAGTGGATTAATGAAGTACGGAACACCGGCTTCATTGTGGCCGAAGATCTTCTTTCGACTGCTTCTGGGACGGCTACAATCGCCAATGATCGCGACTAAAACTTTAAACCGCTCTAGGAGCCAAACACGTGGAGCTAGACCCCTCAAAGTTGCATAGAAAAAAGTTTCAAAATTTTGATTTTCTGAGAATACAAGGCCAGATTCCTTTGATTCTCATTTCCGAAGTATTGGTCGGAATTGAATAAATGAAGTGGATTAATGAAGTACGGAACACCGGCTTCAAAGTTGCATAGAAAAAAGTTTCAAAATTTTGATTTTCTGAGAATACAAGGCCAGATTCCTTTGATTCTCATTTCCGAAGTATTGGTCGGAATTGAATAAATGAAGTGGATTAATGAAGTACGGAACACCGGCTTCATTGTAGCAGAAGATCTTCTTTCGACTGCTTCTGGGACGGCTACAATCGACAAAAACTTTAAACCGCTCTAGAAGCCAAACGCGTGGAGCTAGACCCCTCAAAGTTGCATAGAAAAAAGTTTCAAAATTTTGATTTTCTGAGAATACAAGGCCAGATTCCTTTGATTCTCATTTCCGAAGTATTGGTCGGAATTGAATAAATGAAGTGGATTAATGAAGTACGGAACACCGGCTTCATTGTGGCCGAAGATCTTCTTTCGACTGCTTCTGGGACGGCTACAATCGCCAATGATCGCGACAAAAACTTTAAACCGCTCTAGAAGCCAAACGCGTGGAGCTAGACCCCTCAAAGTTGCATAGAAAAAAGTTTCAAAATTTTGATTTTCTGAGAATACAGGGCCAGATTCCTTTGATTCTCATTTCCGAAGTATTGGTCGGAATTGAATAAATGAAGTGGATTAATGAAGTACGGAACACCGGCTTCATTGTGGCCGAAGATCTTCTTTCGACTGCTTCTGGGACGGCTACAATCGCCAATGATCGCGACAAAAACTTTAAACCGCTCTAGAAGCCAAACGCGTGGAGCTAGACCCCTCAAAGTTACATAGAAAAAAGTTTCAAAATTTTGATTTTCTGAGAATACAAGGCCAGATTCCTTTGATTCTCATTTCCGAAGTATTGGTCGGAATTGAATAAATGAAGTGGATTAATGAAGTACGGAACACCGGCTTCACAGTTGCATAGAAAAAAGTTTCAAAATTTTGATTTTCTGAGAATACAAGGCCAGATTCCTTTGATTCTCATTTCCGAAGTATTGGTCGGAATTGAATAAATGAAGTGGATTAATGAAGTACGGAACACCGGCTTCATTGTAGCTAAAGATCTTCTTTCGACTGCTTCTGGGACGGCTACAATCGCCAATGATCGCGACAAAAGCTTTAAACCGCTCTAGAAGCCAAACGCGTGGAGCTAGACCCCTCAAAGTTGCATAGAAAAAAGTTTCAAAATTTTGATTTTCTGAGAATACAAGGCCAGATTCCTTCGATTCTCATTTCCGAAGTATTGGTCGGAATTGAATAAATGAAGTGGATTAATGAAGTACGGAACACCGGCTTCATTGTGGCCGAAGATCTTCTTTCGACTGCTTCTGGGACGGCTACAATCGCCAATGATCGCGACAAAAACTTTAAACCGCTCTAGAAGCCAAACGCATGGAGCTAGACCCCTCAAAGTTGCATAGAAAAAAGTTTCAAAATTTTGATTTTCTGAGAATACAAGGCCAGATTCCTTTGATTCTCATTTCCGAAGTATTGGTCGGAATTGAATAAATGAAGTGGATTAATGAAGTACGGAACACCGGCTTCATTGTGGCCGAAGATCTTCTTTCGACTGCTTCTGGGACGGCTACAATCGCCAATGATCGCGACAAAAGCTTTAAACCGCTCTAGAATCCAAACGCGTGGAGCTAGACCCCTCAAAGTTGCATAGAAAAAAGTTTCAAAATTTTGATTTTCTGAGAATACAAGGCCAGATTCCTTCGATTCTCATTTCCGAAGTATTGGTCGGAATTGAATAAATGAAGTGGATTAATGAAGTACGGAACACCGACTTCATTGTGGCCGAAGATCTTCTTTCGACTGCTTCTGGGACGGCTACAATCGCCAATGATCGCGACAAAAACTTTAAACCGCTCTAGAAGCCAAACGCGTGGAGCTAGACCCCTCAAAGTTGCATAGAAAAAGTTTCAAAATTTTGATTTTCTGAGAATACAAGGCCAGATTCCTTTGATTCTCATTTCCGAAGTATTGGTCGGAATTGAATAAATGAAGTGAATTAATGAAGTACGGAACACCGGCTTCATTGGGGCCGAAGATCTTCTTTCGACTGCTTCTGGGACGGCTACAATCGCCAATGATCGCGACAAAAACTTTAAACCGCTCTAGAAGCCAAACGCGTGGAGCTAGACCCCTCAAAGTTGCATAGAAAAAAGTTTCAAAATTTTGATTTTCTGAGAATACAAGGCCAGATTCCTTTGATTCTCATTTCCGAAGTATTGGTCGGAATTGAATAAATGTAGTGGATTAATGGAGTACGGAACACCGGCTTCATTGTGGCCGAAGATCTTCTTTCGACTGCTTCTGGGACGGCTACAATCGCCAATGATCGCGACTAAAACTTTAAACCACTCTAGAAGCCAAACGCGTGGAGCTAGACCCCTCAAAGTTGCATAGAAAAAAGTTTCAAAATTTTGATTTTCTGAGAATACAAGGCCAGATTCCTTTGATTCTCATTTCCGAAGTATTGGTCGGAATTGAATAAATGAAGTGGATTAATGAAGTACGAAACACCGGCTTCATTGTGGCCGAAGATCTTCTTTCGACTGCTTCTGGGACGGCTACAATCGCCAATGATCGCGACAAAAACTTTAAACCGCTCTAGAAGCCAAACGCGTGGAGCTAGACCCCTCAAAGTTGCATAGAAAAAAGTTTCAAAATTTTGATTTTCTGAGAATACAAGGCCAGATTCCTTTGATTCTCATTTCCGAAGTATTGGTCGGAATTGAATAAATGTAGTGGATTAATGAAGTACGGAACACCGGCTTCATTGTGGCCGAAGATCTTCTTTCGACTGCTTCTGGGACGGCTACAATCGCCAATGATCGCGACAAAAACTTTAAACCGCTCTAGAAGCCAAACGCGTGGAGCTAGACCCCTCAAAATTGCATAGAAAAAAGTTTCAAAATTTTGATTTTCTGAGAATACAAGGCCAGATTCCTTTGATTCTCATTTCCGAAGTATTGGTCGGAATTGAATAAATGAAGTGGATTAATGAAGTACGGAACACCGGCTTCATTGTGGCCGAAGATCTTCTTTCGACTGCTTCTGGGACGGCTACAATCGCCAATGATCACGACAAAAACTTTAAACCGCTCTAGAAGCCAAACGCGTGGAGCTAGACCCCTCAAAGTTGCATAGAAAAAAGTTTCAAAATTTTGATTTTCTGAGAATACAAGGCCAGATTCCTTTGATTCTCATTTCCGAAGTATTGGTCGGAATTGAATAAATGTAGTGGATTAATGAAGTACGGAACACCGGCTTCATTGTGGCCGAAGATCTTCTTTCGACTGCTTCTGGGACGGCTACAATCGCCAATGATCGCGACAAAAACTTTAAACCGCTCTAGAAGCCAAACGCGTGGAGCTAGACCCCTCAAAGTTGCATAGAAAAAAGTTTCAAAATTTTGATTTTCTGAGAATACAAGGCCAGATTCCTTTGATTCTCATTTCCGAAGTATTGGTCGGAATTGAATAAATGAAGTGGATTAATGAAGTACGGAACGCCGGCTTCATTGTGGCTGAAGATCTTCTTTCGACTGCTTCTTCATTGGCTACAATCGCCAATGATCGCGACAAAAACTTTAAACCGCTCTAGAAGCCAAACGCGTGGAGCTTACCCCTCAAAGTTGCATAGAAAAAAGTTTCAAAATTTTGATTTTCTGAGAATACAAGGCCAGATTCCTTTGATTCTCATTTCCGAAGTATTGGTCGGAATTGAATAAATGTAGTGGATTAATGAAGTACGGAACACCGGCTTCATTGTGGCCGAAGATCTTCTTTCGACTGCTTCTGGGACGGCTACAATCGCCAATGATCGCGACAAAAACTTTAAACCGCTCTAGAAGCCAAACGCGTGGAGCTAGACCCCTCAAAGTTGCATAGAAAAAAGTTTCAAAATTTTGATTTTCTGAGAATACAAGGCCAGATTCCTTTGATTCTCATTTCCGAAGTATTGGTCGGAATTGAATAAATGAAGTGGATTAATGAAGTACGGAACATCGGCTTCATTGTGGCCTAAGATCTTTATTCGACTGCTTCTGGGACGGCTACAATCGCCAATGATCGCGACAAAAACTTTAAACCGCTCTAGAAGCCAAACGCGTGGAGCTAGACCCCTCAAAGTTGCATAGAAAAAAGTTTCAAAATTTTGATTTTCTGAGAATACAAGGCCAGATTCCTTTGATTCTCATTTCCGAAGTATTGGTCGGAATTGAATAAATGAAGTGGATTAATGAAGTACGGAACACCGGCTTCATTGTGGCCGAAGATCTTCTTTCGACTGCTTCTGGGACGGCTACAATCGCCAATGATCGCGACAAAAACTTTAAACCGCTCTAGAAGCCAAACGCGTGGAGCTAGACCCCTCAAAGTTGCATAGAAAAAAGTTTCAAAATTTTGATTTTCTGAGAATACAAGGCCAGATTCCTTTGATTCTCATTTCCGAAGTATTGGTCGGAATTGAATAAATGAAGTGGATTAATGAAGTACGGAACACCGGCTTCATTGTGGCCGAAGATCTTCTTTCGACTGCTTCTGGGACGGCTACAATCGCCAATGATCGCGACAAAAACTTTAAACCGCTCTAGAAGCCAAACGCGTGGAGCTAGACCCCTCAAAGTTGCATAGAAAAAAGTTTCAAAATTTTGATTTTCTGAGAATACAAGGCCAGATTCCTTTGATTCTCATTTCCGAAGTATTGGTCGGAATTGAATAAATGAAGTATGTTTACGTCCGTACCTTCTGGTACAATTTGGTGTGCCATCCCTAACGAGTGATGTGTTATCGATTACGAGTTGTGCGATCTCTAGATAACACATTCACCGTTAGCGGTTCATGATGGCCGCCAAATTTGCACTCAAAAATGACAGTTCGGACTGCGGCTGGACTTCGACCATGACTTGCCGCGGTTCATTCGGTCACTTGAATTGCGACCACTGACCAGAGAGGAGAAGTACAACCCAGCGAAGGAAAACACTTGAATTTCGATCGCTGAGCGAAGTACAACGCAGAGAAGAACAACGAAGTCCGGACCTAACGAAGTCCAGCACACCACAAGTAAGTAATTCCAATTTCCATTCCTTAAGAAAAAACGAATTGCTCCTGCTTTCGTTTTATTCCAGCAACAACAACAACAACATCTATCCGCAACACCAACCAAGCGAATACAACATCATCACCAGCAGCAACAGCAGTCTCGACCTCTTCAGCAATCAACGCCACCAGACTCGCCACCGCTCAAAACATTGGTCCTTCGAGCCGGATAAGATCCATCCAACGACGATATCCAGCATTTGTATTTGGTGAGTCCGTGTTCGGAATTCCTTATTCCTTATTTCAATATATATATATATATACATATATATATATTTCTATATACACATACATATACATGCATATACCTACATATACATACATATTTCAATATATCCGTGTATTCAATTCCGAATATATCCTACCTATATATATATAAATATCTACCATTGTGAGTGTTTTTCCGCGCCAATTTTTTTTTCGGGACCTGTTATATACCTCCGGTGTTAACAAGTCTTTACCGTTCGACTTGTTACTGTTTTTTCGGCATAACGTTTTTTTCGCGCGAACCGTTTTCTGATTAATCTCGATTTGGTTTTTAACATCGTTTTAAAATAATTATTCTTTCGGTCGTGAATCAAATTAATATTTGTGAGTGATTTTCCGCGCCAATTTTCTTTCGGTACTTTCATTACCCCCGGTATATAATAAATCTTCGCAGTTCGATTTTCCTTTTCGCTGCTGGGTTTTTATTTTTGATTTTTTCGTGATTATTTCTTTCTCACATTTTTTCTTTTGGAAGAAATTCAGCATTTTCCTGAATTTTTAAATTTCTTTCCCGTTCATTTTTTTATCCTTCTGTGGTTGTGGCCAACCATCAACGTTGAAGTTCAAATCAAATCTTTTTTTTTGAATCTGGTCCTTTCTTCTGCCAACATTTCATTGGCAGCTCGTCCATCAAGCTCTTTGGATTACGATTCCATTCTACTTCCTCGCTTGGTATAACTCTTCAGGCCGCTCCGTCCATTCAATTTCCGATTCGAAGCTCTTGCCGGCACCTCCATAATTTCTTTTCCAGTCAATCCATCCGAGACATCCATTATGGCTGCCTTAAACAATTTTATCCGTCTTACCGATAACCTAATGGAGTTCGATTTGGAGTTTTCCGACACCATGCTTGACGACCATACGGTTTACTCGCTGGAAGTTCATCGCGATGAAATTAAATCCGTCTGGGGTCAAGTCAAGGGGACTTACGGTGCTTGTTTAAGCGATCTCTATGAGAAGCGCAGATCAAGAGAAACCCTTGAACAAGGCGATGAGCTTTCGGAAGTTGAAACCGTCAAAGCACGGTACAATAGTGCGTACCGCACCTACGTACACTGTGTGGCGAACATTGGAGAACGTATGGCTGCGTTAAATACGGCCAACCTTCCAGTTCATCCACCCGTGGAAAGGGTTACGGATACCAGTAATTTCCATCTGCCTCCATGTGATACGGAGGTCTTTGATGGAGATTACATTGCATGGCCAACTTTCAGGGACATGTTTACCGCCATTTATATCTCCAATTCCAGGTTGAGTCCGGTCGAGAAGCTGTTCCATCTGAATAAGAAAACCAGAGGGGAAGCGCGAGACATTGTAAAGAAGGCTCCGCTGACCAACGATGGTTTCTTATTGGCATGGAACAACCTCAGCGACCGGTTTGAAAATAAGAGGATACTCGTCAACGGTCAGTTGCGTGTCCTCTTCAGTCTACCTGCACTATCGACAGAATCCGGAAGGTCGATCAAAGCGTTGCAACGAGATATCAATTCATGCATCGCCGCGCTAAGGATGTACGACATCGATATCTCCGGGTGGGATCCAATATTCCTCTTCATCTGTTCCACGCGGCTCCCAGACGTCACATTAACGTTGTGGGAGCAGTCCTTGAAGGACAAATCCCAAATTCCGATGTGGACCGAGATGGATTCCTTTTTGACATCGCGATATCAAACGTTGGAATCCGTCTCCGACATCCGAGGCCTCCATAGTGGTAGAGCGCTTTCTCTGACCACGTCCCATCCACCTCCAGCACGCAATGCCGGTATGGTTCGCAACCCTCCAAGGCGTGTTAGAACCTATCACGCCAACATAAGCGTTCCCCAGTGCAAGCTCTGTCCGAATATACAGCATACGATCCGAAATTGTCCGAAGTTTCTACAAATGTGTCCATCTGAGAGAATGTCTTGCGTACGCAAACATGGCCTCTGCATGAATTGCTTCGCTCGAGCACATTCTCTCAGCGATTGCACTAGTAAGCACAACTGCTTCAAGTGCAATCGGAGGCACAACACGCTGTTACACAGCGAGTCTGGCGATGGTCCATCCGCCTCAACATCCGCTTCCAGTTCTAATCCTCACCCCAGAGGAGCGAGGAACAGTAACTCTTCCAGTCGTCCAATACAGTCCACTCAATCCGACTCCAGTCCGCAAAACATTCAAACGTGCTTCGCCTCCAGTGCCAAGAACGTTCTGTTAGGAACCGCAATGGTTCAAATCAACCATCGAGGCATCCGATATCCTGCGAGGGCCCTCATAGACACCGGGTCTGAGGGGAGTTTCATGTCAGAGCGCCTCTTCCGCATTCTCAAACTACCCTTTGAGTCCATCCACGCGCAGATTTCTGGCCTGAATCATGCCATATCCGCGAAATCGCAAAAGGTATGCTCGTTCATACTGAGCTCTCCAAACAATTCAGAAGTTCAGCTGGAGGCTTCCGCGATGGTGCTTCCTCATCTAACGGGGAAGTTACCGACGTGTAGCCTTTTACCTGGACAGCTTACCAACCTTCCGAATGTCCCCTTGGCAGATCCGACGTTCCATATGAGCTCTCACATCGACATCCTGATCGGTGGGGACCTAGTTCCGTCGGTTCTGCTGGATGGGATCCAACGGAAGGTATGCGGCTCACTGATTGCTCAGGAGACCATCTTCGGATGGATCCTAACGGGCCCCATTTCTAATTCTAATAATCCAGTGACAAAATTTGTCTCGTTCTTCAACGAAGTTTCCTTAGACCAGCAAATCTCCAAGTTCTGGGAAATTGAAGAACTACCAAGTAGGCGTCATCTAACTCCGTCTGACAAAATTTGTGAAGACTTGTTCTCCAGAACCACTCGTCGCACAAAAGAGGGTCGTTATGTCGTCTCTCTCCCTTTTAAAGAGGGTTTTCCGAAGAACCTTCAGCTCGGGCGCTCTCGAGACATCGCGAGGGCCCAATTCATGAGGAACGAAGTAAGACTAGTGAAAAACCCTAGTCTGAAAATCGAATACGATAACGTTCTGAAGGAATATGGGGACTTAGGTCACATGACAAAGGTCTTCAGTCCGAACTATAGTGAATTTCCTATGCACTATTACCTTCCACATCATGCAGTTTTCAAACCCGAGAGCACCAGTACTAAAGTACGAGTGGTATTTAACGCCTCTAGTGCCTCGTCCAGTGGCCTAAGTCTGAATGACATTCTGCACACGGGTCCAGTGCTTCAATCCGATTTGACGCAATTAATCCTGAAGTGGCGTCTATTCCGTTTTGTCCTCAATGGGGACATCCAGAAGATGTATCGACAGATTCTGGTAGATTCCCATCATACTCCGTTTCAGCGAATTCTCTTCCGAGACTCGCCTTCCGATCCAATTCAAGATTATGAACTGAAGACGGTCACATTCGGTCTGAATTGTGCACCGTATCTAGCCATTCGCTGCCTGCACCAACTTGCCACCGACGTGGCACGGTCCCATCCGATCGCAAGTGACATATTGCAAAACTGCATGTATGTTGATGATGCATTAATTGGTAGTCACAGCATTGAGGGTGCAGTCACAGCGCGGAATGAAGTCACATCCGTACTTGAATCCGCTGGCTTCTCCATGAGAAAATGGCTTCCAACTCCGACCAAATTCTCCAAGGTCTTCCAAAGGACCACCTTCTATGTGAAGATTTCCTCCAATTCGACGAGAGCAGTCATGCGAAAACTCTCGGGGTTAGATGGAACGCACGGTCTGACATCTTCTACTTCTCCACGAAACCATTGAAGAATCAAACCACCTTCACGAAACGGGAGGTTTTGTCCGAAATATCGAAACTTTTCGATCCTGCGGGCTGGCTGGCACCATGCATCGTCCTTGCAAAGATTTTGATGCAACAAATTTGGCTGTCCAAGACTGGGTGGGACGATCCGTTGCACGAAAGTTGTCTAGATGCGTGGAATCAATTCTTACAATCGTACCCAGAAATCAATAATATCCATCTACCCCGGTGGATACAGTACACTCCCGACTCCGACGTCGAAATTCATGCATTTTGCGATGCCTCTGAAAAGGCGTATGCCGCCAACATATATGTCCGAATCAAATCCGAGTCCATTCCTGTCTCAGTACATCTCCTAACAGCCAAAACAAAAGTAGCTCCAGTGAAAACACTGTCTATTCCGAGGCTGGAATTGTGTGGTGCCGTCCTAATGGCTGAAATGGTAGAGTCCATAATACCACAGCTCGGCTTAAAACAGCACAAAACATTCTTTTGGACCGACTCCACCATCGTCTTAGCCTGGCTCCAGAAACCTCCATGCCATTGGCAAACGTTTGTTGCGAATCGGGTATCGAAGATAACCCAAAGTGTGGGGCCAGCGAATTGGTTCCACGTTGATTCGCACGACAATCCCGCCGATCTTGGTAGTCGCGGAGCGCTGCCACAAGAACTGGCTGACAGTTCACTGTGGTGGTATGGTCCGAAGTGGCTACAAGATAATCCATCGTCTTGGCCAGGTGAGAACCCACAGCTTCTTCTCGAAACGCAACTCGAAAGCAAACCCCTCAAGGTACACGCAACAGTTGTACATCAAGTTGACGACATTCTCGAGCGCTTCTCCTGCTATGCAAGAGCATTGCGGGTGTTGTCATATACATTCCGCTTCTTTCACCGATCTCATAGTGCGCATAAATCATCATATTCCTACTCCTCCACGGTGATCAGCAGCACAGAGATAAACAGCACTCGAATGCGTTTGATCCTGCTGAGTCAACGATTGACCTACTCAGAAGAGTATAAACTACTTAAAAATAAAAATCCGATTCCATCGTCGAGCTCCCTGCTCAACTTAAATCCATTCCTCGATGGTTCGGGTGTGCTTCGAGTCTGCGGCAGACTCGTCTCCTCACCAGCCATGTCATATGACGAGCGCCATCCAATTATATTACCGTACAATTGCGAATTCTCACGTCTCTTAGTTCGTTTTACACATGATATCTCTCTCCACGGGGGAAATCAATTGGTTCTTAAACTTTTACGCCTGCAATTTTGGATTCCACGAGCCAAAAATCTCATCAAAACGACAATTCACAATTGCAAACCTTGCGTACTCCATCGTAAGAAGGTTTGCAATCAGTTGATGGGCGCACTTCCACCAGAACGCACCACTTATGAACGTCCTTTTACACGTACCGGCCTAGATTTCGCGGGTCCATTCGAAATCAAGAACTACACCGGTAGAGCTTGCCTGATTACCAAGGGCTACGTATGCGTGTTTGTTTGCTTCTCCACGAAAGCAATCCATCTAGAGGCAACCAACACTCTTTCCACGCCTGCTTTCCTAGCAGCATTCCAAAGATTCGTCTCCCGACGTGGATGTCCACTGACATTATATTCCGATAATGGAAAAACCTTTGTAGGCGCTTCCCGAGAACTGTCGCGTGACTTTCTAAAGGTCTCTCGATCTACGGTTTGCACTCATTTCGCCCAGCAGAATCTCACTTGGAACTTCATTCCACCAGGAGCTCCTCATATGGGTGGCCTGTGGGAAGCTGGCGTGAAAAGCTTCAAGACACACTTCAAGAAGGTAGCAGGAGCGTTCAAATATACCTTTGAAGAATTTTCCACAATTCTCTCAAGGATTGAAGCGTGTCTTAATTCACGTCCGATTTCTGCCATGTCCGAAGATCCTTCGGACATGTCCGCATTAACACCTGGGCATTTCCTGATCGGCAGTCCGCTGCTAGCTCCGAGTGAACCACAAATTGAGGACAAGCCAGTGTCCATCACAAATCGGTGGCAGAAGCTGAAAGCTCTCCAGCAACACTTCTGTACTCGTTGGAAAGACGAGTATCTAAAGGAGTTGCACAAAAGGAATAAGTGGAAGAGTCCAGAACCCAATCTCCGAGTCGATTCTCTGGTCGTTATCCAAGATGATAACCTGCCCCCGCAAGAATGGCGACTTGGCAGGGTAACCAAGATCCATTTAGGGAAAGACGAGCGGGTCCGTGTGGCTGAAATTTATACAGCGCGCGGCACAATCACGCGACCAGTTGTGAAATTAGTGGTTCTACCATCATCGTAATTTCACTCTCCTACGTCTCCGTCCTGTCCTTGTTGTTCTTTCCCCCGCAACCAGTCCTATAGCCGTCTTTTTCTTTCCTTAGCCAAAACATGCCGAACAAAACGATCTCCACGATCGAGAAGCCGTCATCTTCAGAGCGCCAGTGCTCTCGGATGCAGCTTGCTGTAAAGAAGGCCTTCCGATGCCGCATCTGCAGTCGGAATCATGCGCTTCGCCATTGCCCGGTATTTTCCGAGGCCAATACTGAGAGGCGCATGCGACTGGTGCTCCTGCACAAATACTGCTCTAACTGCCTAGCGCATGAACACTCCCAAGGGACATGCGTGAGTAGGACTGGCTGCCACATCTGTCAAGAGAGACACCACACCATGCTTCATCTCCATGAGAGACTCCGATCAAGGAGATCATCCACGAAGCTCAGCACGAGACCGGCCGAGCCGATCACACTCTCGTCGCTGTTGGGCCAGCAGATGGTAACCCTGTGTCAGACTGCGGTGGTGGTGATTCAGCTCAAGGATCAGCGCCATCGCGTACGAGCTCTTCTCGACCCGTTAGTGGCCATCAGCCGCATTACGGTGGAAACCGTCGAGAAGATGCACATCCCGACCACAACAATGGGAAAAGAGGTCGTGTGCAACCTCACGATCCGGGCTCACGCAGACACCAACGTGAAGTTGGAAGCGATATTTAAACTGGTCAACACCATCGCAACCCAGTCGCCATCCAGGGCACTGAGCGGATCAGTGAAGTCCCACTTTACGAACATGGTGTTGGCCGATCCAAAGTTTGACGAACACACGCCCATTTCACTCGTGCTAGGAGCAGAGTTCTACCAGAAATGCATCTGTCCTGGTATGCTGCCGGGAGTTAACGGGCTTCCTCTGGCCCTGAACACAGTATTTGGATGGATCTTATCCGGCTCCTGCTCCGGATAGACCATTCAACACGCTATTTGGGTGGACCTTATCCGGCTCCTGCTCCGGATAAACCACCCAATAACCCCACATTATTCCCACAAATTCCCCTGAATTTTTTGTAATCCTTTGAAATAAAAAAACCAAAAAAAATCATACGAGATTCAATCCGTGTTTGTTTTCAAATATTTTGTATTACCACCCCTTCCGCCACTCCCCATTTCCAGTCGCTTGCGCGATGCTCCAAACATTGCAGGTATACTGCAAGGCGGGCGGCGATGTTTACGTCCGTACCTTCTGGTACAATTTGGTGTGCCATCCCTAACGAGTGATGTGTTATCGATTACGAGTTGTGCGATCTCTAGATAACACATTCACCGTTAGCGGTTCATGATGGCCGCCAAATTTGCACTCAAAAATGACAGTTCGGACTGCGGCTGGACTTCGACCATGTCTTGCCGCGGTTCATTCGGTCACTTGAATTGCGACCACTGACCAGAGAGGAGAAGTACAACCCAGCGAAGGAAAACACTTGAATTTCGATCGCTGAGCGAAGTACAACGCAGAGAAGAACAACGAAGTCCGGACCTAACGAAGTCCAGCACACCACAAGTAAGTAATTCCAATTTCCATTCCTTAAGAAAAAACGAATTGCTCCTGCTTTCGTTTTATTCCAGCAACAACAACAACAACATCTATCCGCAACACCAACCAAGCGAATACAACATCATCACCAGCAGCAACAGCAGTCTCGACCTCTTCAGCAATCAACGCCACCAGACTCGCCACCGCTCAAAACAAAGTAGATTAATGAAGTACGGAACACCGGCTTCATTGTGGCCGAAGATCTTCTTTCGACTGCTTCTGGGACGGCTACAATCGCCAATGATCGCGACAAAAACTTTAAACCGCTCTAGAAGCCAAACGCGTGGAGCTAGACCCCTCAAAGTTGCATCGAAAAAAGTTTCAAAATTTTGATTTTCTGAGAATACAAGGCCAGATTCCTTTGATTCTCATTTCCGAAGTATTGGTCGGAATTGAATAAATGTAGTGGATTAATGAAGTACGGAACACCGGCTTCATTGTGGCCGAAGATCTTCTTTCGACTGCTTCTGGGACGGCTACAATCGCCAATGATCGCGACAAAAACTTTAAACCGCTCTAGAAGCCAAACGCGTGGAGCTAGACCCCTCAAAGTTGCATAGAAAAAAGTTTCAAAATTTTGATTTTTTGAGAATACAAGGCCAGATTCCTTTGATTCTCATTTCCGAAGCATTGGTCGGAATTGAATAAATGAAGTGGATTAATGAAGTACGGAACACCGGCTTCATTGTGGCCGAAGATCTTCTTTCGACTGCTTCTGGGACGGCTACAATCGCCAATGATCGCGACAAAAACTTTAAACCGCTCTAGAAGCCAAACGCGTGGAGCTAGACCCCTCAAAGTTGCATAGAAAAAAGTTTCAAAATTTTGATTTTCTGAGAATACAAGGCCAGATTCCCTTGATTCTCATTTCCGAAGTATTGGTCGGAATTGAATAAATGAAGTGGATTAATGAAGTACGGAACACCGGCTTCATTGTGGCCGAAGATCTTCTTTCGACTGCTTCTGGGACGGCTACAATCGCCAATGATCGCGACAAAAACTTTAAACCGCTCTAGAAGCCAAACGCGTGGAGCTAGACCCCTCAAAGTTGCATAGAAAAAAGTTTCAAAATTTTGATTTTCTGAGAATATAAGGCCAGATTCCTTTGATTCTCATTTCCGAAGTATTGGTCGGAATTGAATAAATGAAGTGGATTAATGAAGTACGGAACACCGGCTTCATTGTGGCCGAAGATCTTCTTTCGACTGCTTCTGGGACGGCTACAATCGCCAATGATCGCGACAAAAACTTTAAACCGCTCTAGAAGCCAAACGCGAGGAGCTAGACCCCTCAAAGTTGCATAGAAAAAAGTTACAAAATTTTGATTTTCTGAGAATACAAGGCCAGATTCCTTTGATTCTCATTTCCGAAGTATTGGTCGGAATTGAATAAATGAAGTGGATTAATGAAGTACGGAACACCGGCTTCGCGACAAAAACTTTAAACCGCTCTAGAAGCCAAACGCGTGGAGCTAGACCCCTCAAAGTTGCATAGAAAAAAGTTTCAAAATTTTGATTTTCTGAGAATATAAGGCCAGATTCCTTTGATTCTCATTTCCGAAGTATTGGTCGGAATTGAATAAATGAAGTGGATTAATGAAGTACGGAACACCGGCTTCATTGTGGCCGAAGATCTTCTTTCGACTGCTTCTGGGACGGCTACAATCGCCAATGATCGCGACAAAAACTTTAAACCGCTCTAGAAGCCAAACGCGAGGAGCTAGACCCCTCAAAGTTGCATAGAAAAAAGTTTCAAAATTTTGATTTTCTGAGAATACAAGGCCAGATTCCTTTGATTCTCATTTCCGAAGTATTGGTCGGAATTGAATAAATGAAGTGGATTAATGAAGTACGGAACACCGGCTTCATTGTGGCCGAAGATCTTCTTTCGACTGCTTCTGGGACGGCTACAATCGCCAATGATCGCGACAAAAACTTTAAACCGCTCTAGAAGCCAAACGCGTGGAGCTAGACCCCTCAAAGTTGCATAGAAAAAAGTTTCAAAATTTTGATTTTCTGAGAATACAAGGCCAGATTCCTTTGATTCTCATTTCCGAAGTATTGGTCGGAATAGAATAAATGAAGTGGATTAATGAAGTACGGAACACCGGCTTCATTGTGGCCGAAGATCTTCTTTCGACTGCTTCTGGGACGGCTACAATCGCCAATGATCGCGACAAAAACTTTAAACCGCTCTAGAAGCCAAACGCCTGGAGCTAGACCCCTCAAAGTTGCATAGAAAAAAGTTTCAAAATTTTGATTTTCTGAGAATACAAGGCCAGATTCCTTTGATTCTCATTTCCGAAGTATTGGTCGGAATTGAATAAATGAAGTAGATTAATGAAGTACGGAACACCGGCTTCATTGTGGCCGAAGATCTTCTTTCGACTGCTTCTGGGACGGCTACAATCGCCAATGATCGCGACAAAAACTTTAAACCGCTCTAGAAGCCAAACGCGTGGAGCTAGACCCCTCAAAGTTGCATAGAAAAAAGTTTCAAAATTTTGATTTTCTGAGAATACAAGGCCAGATTCCTTTGATTCTCATTTCCGAAGTATTGGTCGGAATTGAATAAATGAAGTGGATTAATGAAGTACGGAACACCGGCTTCATTGTGGCCGAAGATCTTCTTTCGACTGCTTCTGGGACGGCTACAATCGCCAATGATCGCGACAAAAACTTTAAACCGCTCTAGAAGCCAAACGCGTGGAGCTAGACCCCACAAAGTTGCATCGAAAAAAGTTTCAAAATTTTGATTTTCTGAGAATACAAGGCCAGATTCCTTTGATTCTCATTTCCGAAGTATTGGTCGGAATTGAATAAATGAAGTGGATTAATGAAGTACGGAACACCGGCTTCATTGTGGCCGAAGATCTTCTTTCGACTGCTTCTGGGACGGCTACAATCGCCAATGATCGCGACAAAAACTTTAAACCGCTCTAGAAGCCAAACGCGTGGAGCTAGACCCCTCAAAGTTGCATAGAAAAATGTTTCAAAATTTTGTTTTTCTGAGAATACAAGGCCAGATTCCTTTGATTCTCATTTTCGAAGTATTGGTCGGAATTGAATAAATGAAGTGGATTAATGAAGTACGGAACACCGGCTTCATTGTGGCCGAAGATCTTCTTTCGACTGCTTCTGGGACGGCTACAATCGCCAATGATCGCGACAAAAACTTTAAACCGCTCTAGAAGCCAAACGCGTGGAGCTAGACCCCTCAAAGTTGCATAGAAAAAAGTTTCAAAATTTTGATTTTCTGAGAATATAAGGCCAGATTCCTTTGATTCTCATTTCCGAAGTATTGGTCGGAATTGAATAAATGAAGTGGATTAATGAAGTACGGAACACCGGCTTCATTGTGGCCGAAGATCTTCTTTCGACTGCTTCTGGGACGGCTACAATCGCCAATGATCGCGACAAAAACTTTAAACCGCTCTAGAAGCCAAACGCGAGGAGCTAGACCCCTCAAAGTTGCATAGAAAAAAGTTTCAAAATTTTGATTTTCTGAGAATACAAGGCCAGATTCCTTTGATTCTCATTTCCGAAGTATTGGTCGGAATTGAATAAATGAAGTGGATTAATGAAGTACGGAACACCGGCTTCATTGTGGCCGAAGATCTTCTTTCGACTGCTTCTGGGACGGCTACAATCGCCAATGATCGCGACAAAAACTTTAAACCGCTCTAGAAGCCAAACGCGTGGAGCTAGACCCCTCAAAGTTGCATAGAAAAATGTTTCAAAATTTTGATTTTCTGAGAATACAAGGCCAGATTCCTTTGATTCTCATTTCCGAAGTATTGGTCGGAATTGAATAAATGAAGTAGATTAATGAAGTACGGAACACCGGCTTCATTGTGGCCGAAGATCTTCTTTCGACTGCTTCTGGGACGGCTACAATCGCCAATGATCGCGACAAAAACTTTAAACCGCTCTAGAAGCCAAACGCGTGGAGCTAGACCCCTCAAAGTTGCATAGAAGAAAGTTTCAAAATTTTGATTTTCTGAGAATACAAGGCCAGATTCCTTTGATTCTCATTTCCGAAGTATTGGTCGGAATTGAATAAATGAAGTAGATTAATGAAGTACGGAACACCGGCTTCATTGTGGCCGAAGATCTTCTTTCGACTGCTTCTGGGACGGCTACAATCGCCAATGATCGCGACAAAAACTTTAAACCGCTCTAGAAGCCAAACGCGTGGAGCTAGACCCCTCAAAGTTGCATAGAAAAAAGTTTCAAAATTTTGATTTTCTGAGAATACAAGGCCAGATTCCTTTGATTCTCATTTCCGAAGTATTGGTCGGAATTGAATAAATGAAGTAGATTAATGAAGTACGGAACACCGGCTTCATTGTGGCCGAAGATCTTCTTTCGACTGCTTCTGGGACGGCTACAATCGCCAATAATCCCGACAAAAACTTTAAACCGCTCTAGAAGCCAAACGCGTGGAGCTAGACCCCTCAAAGTTGCATAGAAAAAAGTTTCAAAATTTTGATTTTCTGAGAATACAAGGCCAGATTCCTTTGATTCTCATTTCCGAAGTATTGGTCGGAATTGAATAAATGAAGTGGATTAATGAAGTACGGAACACCGGCTTCATTGTGGCCGAAGATCTTCTTTCGACTGCTTCTGGGACGGCTACAATCGCCAATGATCGCGACAAAAACTTTAAACCGCTCTAGAAGCCAAACGCGTGGAGCTAGACCCCTCAAAGTTGCATAGAAAAAAGTTTCAAATTTTGATTTTCTGAGAATACAAGGCCAGATTCCCTTGATTCTCATTTCCGAAGTATTGGTCGGAATTGAATAAATGAAGTGGATTAATGAAGTACGGAACACCGGCTTCATTGTGGCCGAAGATCTTCTTTCGACTGCTTCTGGGACGGCTACAATCGCCAATGATCGCGACAAAAACTTTAAACCGCTCTAGAAGCCAAACGCGTGGAGCTAGACCCCTCAAAGTTGCATAGAAAAATGTTTCAAAATTTTGTTTTTCTGAGAATACAAGGCCAGATTCCTTTGATTCTCATTTTCGAAGTATTGGTCGGAATTGAATAAATGAAGTGGATTAATGAAGTA
Organism: Coelopa pilipes; assembly: GCA_947389925.1. Lineage (NCBI taxonomy): Eukaryota > Metazoa > Arthropoda > Insecta > Diptera > Coelopidae > Coelopa > Coelopa pilipes. Next base: position 42,324,218 of record OX376697.1, on the reverse strand, counting down.
CGGAACACCGGCTTCATTGTGGCCGAAGATCTTCTTTCGACTGCTTCTGGGACGGCTACAATCGCCAATGATCGCGAAAAAAACTTTAAACTGCTCTAGAAGCCAAACGCGTGGAGCTAGACCCCTCAAAGTTGCATAGAAAAAAGTTTCAAAATTTTGATTTTCTGAGAATACAAGGCCAGATTCCTTTGATTCTCATTTCCGAAGTATTGGTCGGAATTGAATAAATGAAGTGGATTAATGAAGTACGGAACACCGGCTTCATTGTGGCCGAAGATCTTCTTTCGACTGCTTCTGGGACGGCTACAATCGCCAATGATCGCGACAAAAACTTTAAACCGCTCTAGAAGCCAAACGCGTGGAGCTAGACCCCTCAAAGTTGCATAGAAAAAAGTTTCAAAATTTTGATTTTCTGAGAATACAAGGCCAGATTCCTTTGATTCTCATTTCCGAAGTATTGGTCGGAATTGAATAAATGAAGTGGATTAATGAAGTACGGAACACCGGCTTCATTGTGGCCGAAGATCTTCTTTCGACTGCTTCTGGGACGGCTACAATCGCCAATGATCGCGACAAAAACTTTAAACCGCTCTTGAAGCCAAACGCGTGGAGCTAGACCCCTCAAAGTTGCATAGAAAAAAGTTTCAAAATTTTGATTTTCTGAGAATACAAGGCCAGATTCCCTTGATTCTCATTTCCGAAGTATTGGTCGGAATTGAATAAATGAAGTGGATTAATGAAGTACGGAACACCGGCTTCATTGTGGCCGAAGATCTTCTTTCGACTGCTTCTGGGACGGCTACAATCGCCAATGATCGCGACAAAAACTTTAAACCGCTCTAGAAGCCAAACGCGTGGAGCTAGACCCCTCAAAGTTGCATAGAAAATAGTTTCAAATTTTTGATTTTCTGAGAATACAAGGCCAGATTCCTTTGATTCTCATTTCCGAAGTATTGGTCGGAATTGAATAAATGAAGTGGATTAATGAAGTACGGAACACCGGCTTCATTGTGGCCGAAGATCTTCTTTCGACTGCTTCTGGGACGGCTACAATCGCCAATGATCGCGACAAAAACTTTAAACCGCTCTAGAAGCCAAACGCGTGGAGCTAGACCCCTCAAAGTTGCATAGAAAAATGTTTCAAAATTTTGATTTTCTGAGAATACAAGGCCAGATTCCTTTGATTCTCATTTCCGAAGTATTGGTCGGAATTGAAAAAATGAAGTAGATTAATGAAGTACGGAACACCGGCTTCATTGTGGCCGAAGATCTTCTTTCGACTGCTTCTGGGACGGCTACAATCGCCAATACTCGCGACAAAAACTTTAAACCGCTCTAGAAGCCAAACGCGTGGAGCTAGACCCCTCAAAGTTGCATAGAAAAAAGTTTCAAAATTTTGATTTTCTGAGAATACAAGGCCAGATTCCTTTGATTCTCATTTCCGAAGTATTGGTCGGAATTGAATAAATGAAGTGGATTAATGAAGTACGGAACACCGGCTTCATTGTGGCCGAAGATCTTCTTTCGACTGCTTCTGGGACGGCTACAATCGCCAATGATCGCGACAAAAACTTTAAACCGCTCTAGAAGCCAAACGCGTGGAGCTAGACCCCTCAAAGTTGCATAGAAAAAAGTTTCAAAATTTTGATTTTCTGAGAATACAAGGCCAGATTCCCTTGATTCTCATTTCCGAAGTATTGGTCGGAATTGAATAAATGAAGTGGATTAATGAAGTACGGAACACCGGCTTCATTGTGGCCGAAGATATTCTTTCGACTGCTTCTGGGACGGCTACAATCGCCAATGATCGCGACAAAAACTTTAAACCGCTCTAGAAGCCAAACGCGTGGAGCTAGACCCCTCAAAGTTGCATAGAAAAATGTTTCAAAATTTTGTTTTTCTGAGAATACAAGGCCAGATTCCTTTGATTCTCATTTTCGAAGTATTGGTCGGAATTGAATAAATGAAGTGGATTAATGAAGTACGGAACACCGGCTTCATTGTGGCCGAAGATCTTCTTTCGACTGCTTCTGGGACGGCTACAATCGCCAATGATCGCGAAAAAAACTTTAAACTGCTCTAGAAGCCAAACGCGTGGAGCTAGACCCCTCAAAGTTGCATAGAAAAAAGTTTCAAAATTTTGATTTTCTGAGAATACAAGGCCAGATTCCTTTGATTCTCATTTTCGAAGTATTGGTCGGAATTGAATAAATGAAGTGTATTAATGAAGTACGGAACACCGGCTTCATTGTGGCCGAAGATCTTCTTTCGACTGCTTCTGGGACGGCTACAATCGCCAATGATCGCGAAAAAAACTTTAAACTGCTCTAGAAGCCAAACGCGTGGAGCTAGACCCCTCAAAGTTGCATAGAAAAAAGTTTCAAAATTTTGATTTTCTGAGAATACAAGGCCAGATTCCTTTGATTCTCATTTCCGAAGTATTGGTCGGAATTGAATAAATGAAGTGGATTAATGAAGTACGGAACACCGGCTTCATTGTGGCCGAAGATCTTCTTTCGACTGCTTCTGGGACGGCTACAATCGCCAATGATCGCGACAAAAACTTTAAACCGCTCTAGAAGCCAAACGCGTGGAGCTAGACCCCTCAAAGTTGCATAGAAAAAAGTTTCAAATTTTGATTTTCTGAGAATACAAGGCCAGATTCCCTTGATTCTCATTTCCGAAGTATTGGTCGGAATTGAATAAATGAAGTGGATTAATGAAGTACGGAACACCGGCTTCATTGTGGCCGAAGATCTTCTTTCGACTGCTTCTGGGACGGCTACAATCGCCAATGATCGCGACAAAAACTTTAAACCGCTCTAGAAGCCAAACGCGTGGAGCTAGACCCCTCAAAGTTGCATAGAAAAATGTTTCAAAATTTTGTTTTTCTGAGAATACAAGGCCAGATTCCTTTGATTCTCATTTCCGAAGTATTGGTCGGAATTGAATAAATGAAGTGGATTAATGAAGTACGGAACACCGGCTTCATTGTGGCCGAAGATCTTCTTTCGACTGCTTCTGGGACGGCTACAATCGCCAATGATCGCGACAAAAACTTTAAACCGCTCTAGAAGCCAAACGCGTGGAGCTAGACCCCTCAAAGTTGCATAGAAAAAAGTTTCAAAATTTTGATTTTCTGAGAATACAAGGCCAGATTCCTTTGATTCTCATTTCCGAAGTATTGGTCGGAATTGAATAAATGAAGTGGATTAATGAAGTACGGAACACCGGCTTCATTGTGGCCGAAGATCTTCTTTCGACTGCTTCTGGGACGGCTACAATCGCCAATGATCGCGACAAAAACTTTAAACCGCTCTAGAAGCCAAACGCGTGGAGCTAGACCCCTCAAAGTTGCATAGAAAAAAGTTTCAAAATTTTGATTTTCTGAGAATACAAGGCCAGATTCCTTTGATTCTCATTTCCGAAGTATTGGTCGGAATTGAATAAATGAAGTGGATTAATGAAGTACGGAACACCGGCTTCATTGTGGCCGAAGATCTTCTTTCGACTGCTTCTGGGACGGCTACAATCGCCAATGATCGCGACAAAAACTTTAAACCGCTCTAGAAGCCAAACGCGTGGAGCTAGACCCCTCAAAGTTGCATAGAAAAAAGTTTCAAAATTTTGATTTTCTGAGAATACAAGGCCAGATTCCCTTGATTCTCATTTCCGAAGTATTGGTCGGAATTGAATAAATGAAGTGGATTAATGAAGTACGGAACACCGGCTTCATTGTGGCCGAAGATCTTCTTTCGACTGCTTCTGGGACGGCTACAATCGCCAATGATCGCGACAAAAACTTTAAACCGCTCTAGAAGCCAAACGCGTGGAGCTAGACCCCTCAAAGTTGCATAGAAAATAGTTTCAAATTTTTGATTTTCTGAGAATACAAGGCCAGATTCCTTTGATTCTCATTTCCGAAGTATTGGTCGGAATTGAATAAATGAAGTGGATTAATGAAGTACGGAACACCGGCTTCATTGTGGCCGAAGATCTTCTTTCGACTGCTTCTGGGACGGCTACAATCGCCAATGATCGCGACAAAAACTTTAAACCGCTCTAGAAGCCAAACGCGTGGAGCTAGACCCCTCAAAGTTGCATAGAAAAATGTTTCAAAATTTTGATTTTCTGAGAATACAAGGCCAGATTCCTTTGATTCTCATTTCCGAAGTATTGGTCGGAATTGAATAAATGAAGTGGATTAATGAAGTACGGAACACCGGCTTCATTGTGGCCGAAGATCTTCTTTCGACTGCTTCTGGGACGGCTACAATCGCCAATGATCGCGACAAAAACTTTAAACCGCTCTAGAAGCCAAACGCGTGGAGCTAGACCCCTCAAAGTTGCATAGAAAAAAGTTTCAAAATTTTGATTTTCTGAGAATACAATGCCAGATTCCTTTGATTCTCATTTCCGAAGTATTGGTCGGAATTGAATAAATGAAGTGGATTAATGAAGTACGGAACACCGGCTTCATTGTGGCCGAAGATCTTCTTTCGACTGCTTCTGGGACGGCTACAATCGCCAATGATCGCGACAAAAACTTTAAACCGCTCTAGAAGCCAAACGCGTGGAGCTAGACCCCTCAAAGTTGCATAGAAAAATGTTTCAAAATTTTGTTTTTCTGAGAATACAAGGCCAGATTCCTTTGATTCTCATTTCCGAAGTATTGGTCGGAATTGAATAAATGAAGTGGATTAATGAAGTACGGAACACCGGCTTCATTGTGGCCGAAGATCTTCTTTCGACTGCTTCTGGGACGGCTACAATCGCCAATGATCGCGACAAAAACTTTAAACTGCTCTAGAAGCCAAACGCGTGGAGCTAGACCCCTCAAAGTTGCATAGAAAAAAGTTTCAAATTTTTGATTTTCTGAGAATACAAGGCCAGATTCCTTTGATTCTCATTTCCGAAGTATTGGTCGGAATTGAATAAATGAAGTGGATTAATGAAGTACGGAACACCGGCTTCATTGTGGCCGAAGATCTTCTTTCGACTGCTTCTGGGACGGCTACAATCGCCAATGATCGCGACAAAAACTTTAAACCGCTCTAGAAGCCAAACGCGTGGAGCTAGACCCCTCAAAGTTGCATAGAAAAAAGTTTCAAAATTTTGATTTTCTGAGAATACAAGGCCAGATTCCTTTGATTCTCATTTCCGAAGTATTGGTCGGAATTGAATAAATGAAGTGGATTAATGAAGTACGGAACACCGGCTTCATTGTGGCCGAAGATCTTCTTTCGACTGCTTCTGGGACGGCTACAATCGCCAATGATCGCGGCTAAAACTTTAAACCGCTCTAGAAGCCAAACGCGTGGAGCTAGACCCCTCAAAGTTGCATAGAAAAAAGTTTCAAAATTTTGATTTTCTGAGAATACAATGCCAGATTCCTTTGATTCTCATTTCCGAAGTATTGGTCGGAATTGAATAAATGAAGTGGATTAATGAAGTACGGAACACCGGCTTCATTGTGGCCGAAGATCTTCTTTCGACTGCTTCTGGGACGGCTACAATCGCGAATGATCGCGACAAAAACTTTAAACCGCTCTAGAAGCCAAACGCGTGGAGCTAGACCCCTCAAAGTTGCATAGAAAAAAGTTTCAAAATTTTGATTTTCTGAGAATACAAGGCCAGATTCCTTTGATTCTCATTTCCGAAGTATTGGTCGGAATTGAATAAATGAAGTAGATTAATGAAGTACGGAACACCGGCTTCATTGTGGCCGAAGATCTTCTTTCGACTGCTTCTGGGACGGCTACAATCGCCAATGATCGCGACAAAAACTTTAAACCGCTCTAGAAGTCAAACGCGTGGAGCTAGACCCCTCAAAGTTGCATAGAAAAAAGTTTCAAAATTTTGATTTTTTGAGAATACAAGGCCAGATTCCTTTGATTCTCATTTCCGAAGTATTGGTCGGAATTGAATAAATGAAGTGGATTAATGAAGTACGGAACACCGGCTTCATTGTGGCCGAAGATCTTCTTTCGACTGCTTCTGGGACGGCTACAATCGCCAATGATCGCGACAAAAACTTTAAACTGCTCTAGAAGCCAAACGCGTGGAGCTAGACCCCTCAAAGTTGCATAGAAAAAAGTTTCATATTTTTGATTTTCTGAGAATACAAGGCCAGATTCCTTTGATTCTCATTTCCGAAGTATTGGTCGGAATTGAATAAATGAAGTGGATTAATGAAGTACGGAACACCGGCTTCATTGTGGCCGAAGATCTTCTTTCGACTGCTTCTGGGACGGCTACAATCGCCAATGATCGCGACAAAAACTTTAAACCGCTCTAGAAGCCAAACGCGTGGAGCTAGACCCCTCAAAGTTGCATAGAAAAAAGTTTCAAAATTTTGATTTTCTGAGAATACAAGGCCAGATTCCTTTGATTCTCATTTCCGAAGTATTGGAATTGAATAAATGAAGTGGATTAATGAAGTACGGAACACCGGCTTCATTGTGGCCGAAGATCTTCTTTCGACTGCTTCTGGGACGGCTACAATCGCCAATGATCGCGACAAAAACTTTAAACCGCTCTAGAAGTCAAACGCGTGGAGCTAGACCCCTCAAAGTTGCATAGAAAAAAGTTTCAAAATTTTGATTTTTTGAGAATACAAGGCCAGATTCCTTTGATTCTCATTTCCGAAGTATTGGTCGGAATTGAATAAATGAAGTGGATTAATGAAGTACGGAACACCGGCTTCATTGTGGCCGAAGATCTTCTTTCGACTGCTTCTGGGACGGCTACAATCGGCAATGATCGCGACAAAAACTTTAAACCGCTCTAGAAGCCAAACGCGTGGAGCTAGACCCCTCAAAGTTGCATAGAAAAAAGTTTCAAAATTTTGATTTTCTGAGAATACAAGGCCAGATTCCTTTGATTCTCATTTCCGAAGTATTGGTCGGAATTGAATAAATGAAGTGGATTAATGAAGTACGGAACACCGGCTTCATTGTGGCCGAAGATCTTCTTTCGACTGCTTCTGGGACGGCTACAATCGCCAATGATCGCGACAAGAACTTTAAACCGCTCTAGAAGCCAAACGCGTGGAGCTAGACCCCTCAAAGTTGCATAGAAAAAAGTTTCAAATTTTTGATTTTCTGAGAATACAAGGCCAGATTCCTTTGATTCTCATTTCCGAAGTATTGGTCGGAATTGAATAAATGAAGTGGATTAATGAAGTACGGAACACCGGCTTCATTGTGGCCGAAGATCTTCTTTCGACTGCTTCTGGGACGGCTACAATCGCCAATGATCGCGACTAAAACTTTAAACCGCTCTAGAAGCCAAACGTGTGGAGCTAGACCCCTCAAAGTTGCATCGAAAAAAGTTTCGAAATTTTGATTTGCTGAGAATACAAGGCCAGATTCCTTTGATTCTCATTTCCGAAGTATTGGTCGGAATTAAATAAATGAAGTACGGAACACCGGCTTCATTGTGGCCGAAGATCTTCTTTCGACTGCTTCTGGGACGGCTACAATCGCCAATGATCGCGACAAAAACTTTAAACCGCTCTAGAAGCCAAACGCGTGGAGCTAGACCCCTCAAAGTTGCATAGAAAAAAGTTTCAAAATTTTGATTTTTTGAGAATACAAGGCCAGATTCCTTTGATTCTCATTTCCGAAGTATTGGTCGGAATTGAATAAATGAAGTGGATTAATGAAGTACGGAACACCGGCTTCATTGTGGCCGAAGATCTTCTTTCGACTGCTTCTGGGACGGCTACAATCGCCAATGATCGCGACAAAAACTTTAAACCGCTCTAGAAGCCAAACGCGTGGAGCTAGACCCCTCAAAGTTGCATAGAAAAAGTTTCAAAATTTTGATTTTCTGAGAATACAAGGCCAGATTCCTTTGATTCTCATTTCCGAAGTATTGGTCGGAATTGAATAAATGAAGTGGATTAATGAAGTACGGAACACCGGCTTCATTGTGGCCGAAGATCTTCTTTCGACTGCTTCTGGGACGGCTACAATCGCCAATGATCGCGACTAAAACTTTAAACCGCTCTAGAAGCCAAACGCGTGGAGCTAGACCCCTCAAAGTTGCATAGAAAAAGTTTCAAAATTTTGATTTTCTGAGAATACAAGGCCAGATTCCTTTGATTCTCATTTCCGAAGTATTGGTCGGAATTGAATAAATGAAGTACGGAACACCGGCTTCATTGTGGCCGAAGATCTTCTTTCGACTGCTTCTGGGACGGCTACAATCGCCAATGATCGCGACTAAAACTTTAATCCGCTCTAGAAGCCAAACGTGTGGAGCTAGACCCCTCAAAGTTGCATCGAAAAAAGTTTCAAAATTTTGATTTGCTGAGAATACAAGGCCAGATTCCTTTGATTCTCATTTCCGAAGTATTGGTCGGAATTGAATAAATGAAGTAAGGAACACCGGCTTCATTGTGGCCGAAGATCTTCTTTCGACTGCTTCTGGGACGGCTACAATCGCCAATGATCGCGACAAAAACTTTAAACCGCTCTAGAAGCCAAACGCGTGGAGCTAGACCCCTCAAAGTTGCATAGAAAAAGTTTCAAAATTTTGATTTTCTGAGAATACAAGGCCAGATTCCTTTGATTCTCATTTCCGAAGTATTGGAATTGAATAAATGAAGTGGATTAATGAAGTACGGAACACCGGCTTCATTGTGGCCGAAGATCTTCTTTCGACTGCTTCTGGGACGGCTACAATCGTCAATGATCGCGACTAAAACTTTAAACCGCTCTAGAAGTCAAACGCGTGGAGCTAGACCCCTCAAAGTTGCATAGAAAAAAGTTTCAAAATTTTGATTTTTTGAGAATACAAGGCCAGATTCCTTTGATTCTCATTTCCGAAGTATTGGTCGGAATTGAATAAATGAAGTGGATTAATGAAGTACGGAACACCGGCTTCATTGTGGCCGAAGATCTTCTTTCGACTGCTTCTGGGACGGCTACAATCGGCAATGATCGCGACAAAAACTTTAAACCGCTCTAGAAGCCAAACGCGTGGAGCTAGACCCCTCTTTCGACTGCTTCTGGGACGGCTACAATCGGCAATGATCGCGACAAAAACTTTAAACCGCTCTAGAAGCCAAACGCGTGGAGCTAGACCCCTCAAAGTTGCATAGAAAAAAGTTTCAAAATTTTGATTTTCTGAGAATACAAGGCCAGATTCCTTTGATTCTCATTTCCGAAGTATTGGTCGGAATTGAATAAATGAAGTGGATTAATGAAGTACGGAGCACCGGCTTCATTGTGGCCGAAGATCTTCTTTCGACTGCTTCTGGGACGGCTACAATCGCCAATGATCGCGACAAAAACTTTAAACCGCTCTAGAAGCCAAACGCGTGGAGCTAGACCCCTCAAAGTTGCATAGAAAAAAGTTTCAAATTTTTGATTTTCTGAGAATACAAGGCCAGATTCCTTTGATTCTCATTTCCGAAGTATTGGTCGGAATTGAATAAATGAAGTGGATTAATGAAGTACGGAACACCGGCTTCATTGTGGCCGAAGATCTTCTTTCGACTGCTTCTGGGACGGCTACAATCGCCAATGATCGCGGCTAAAACTTTAAACCGCTCTAGAAGCCAAACGCGTGGAGCTAGACCCCTCAAAGTTGCATAGAAAAAGTTTCAAAATTTTGATTTTCTGAGAATACAAGGCCAGATTCCTTTGATTCTCATTTCCGAAGTATTGGAATTGAATAAATGAAGTGGATTAATGAAGTACGGAACACCGGCTTCATTGTGGCCGAAGATCTTCTTTCGACTGCTTCTGGGACGGCTACAATCGTCAATGATCGCGACTAAAACTTTAAACCGCTCTAGAAGTCAAACGCGTGGAGCTAGACCCCTCAAAGTTGCATAGAAAAAAGTTTCAAAATTTTGATTTTTTGAGAATACAAGGCCAGATTCCTTTGATTCTCATTTCCGAAGTATTGGTCGGAATTGAATAAATGAAGTGGATTAATGAAGTGCGGAACACCGGCTTCATTGTGGCCGAAGATCTTCTTTCGACTGCTTCTGGGACGGCTACAATCGGCAATGATCGCGACAAAAACTTTAAACCGCTCTAGAAGCCAAACGCGTGGAGCTAGACCCCTCTTTCGACTGCTTCTGGGACGGCTACAATCGGCAATGATCGCGACAAAAACTTTAAACCGCTCTAGAAGCCAAACGCGTGGAGCTAGACCCCTCAAAGTTGCATAGAAAAAAGTTTCAAAATTTTGATTTTCTGAGAATACAAGGCCAGATTCCTTTGATTCTCATTTCCGAAGTATTGGTCGGAATTGAATAAATGAAGTGGATTAATGAAGTACGGAACACCGGCTTCATTGTGGCCGAAGATCTTCTTTCGACTGCTTCTGGGACGGCTACAATCGCCAATGATCGCGACAAAAACTTTAAACCGCTCTAGAAGCCAAACGCGTGGAGCTAGACCCCTCAAAGTTGCATAGAAAAAAGTTTCAAAATTTTGATTTTCTGAGAATACAAGGCCAGATTCCTTTGATTCTCATTTCCGAAGTATTGGTCGGAATTGAATAAATGAAGTGGATTAATGAAGTACGGAACACCGGCTTCATTGTGGCCGAAGATCTTCTTTCGACTGCTTCTGGGACGGCTACAATCGCCAATGATCGCGACAAAAACTTTAAACCGCTCTAGAAGCCAAACGCGTGGAGCTAGACCCCTCAAAGTTGCATAGAAAAAAGTTTCAAATTTTTGATTTTCTGAGAATACAAGGCCAGATTCCTTTGATTCTCATTTCCGAAGTATTGGTCGGAATTGAATAAATGAAGTGGATTAATGAAGTACGGAACACCGGCTTCATTGTGGCCTAAGATCTTTATTCGACTGCTTCTGGGACGGCTACAATCGCCAATGATCGCGACAAAAACTTTAAACCGCTCTAGAAGCCAAACGCGTGGAGCTAGACCCCTCAAAGTTGCATAGAAAAAAGTTTCAAAATTTTGATTTTCTGAGAATACAAGGCCAGATTCCTTTGATTCTCATTTCTGAAGTATTGGTCGGAATTGAATAAATGAAGTGGATTAATGAAGTACGGAACACCGGCTTCATTGTGGCTGAAGATCTTCTTTCGACTGCTTCTGGGACGGCTACAATCGCCAATGATCGTGTGGAGCTAGACCCCTCAAAGTTGCATAGAAAAAAGTTTCAAAATTTTGATTTTCTGAGAATACAAGGCCAGATTCCTTTGATTCTCATTTCCGAAGTATTGGTCGGAATTGAATAAATGAAGTGGATTAATGAAGTACGGAACACCGGCTTCATTGTGGCCGAAGATCTTCTTTCGACTGCTTCTGGGACGGCTACAATCGCCAATGATCGCGACAAAAACTTTAAACCGCTCTAGAAGCCAAACGCGTGGAGCTAGACCCCTCAAAGTTGCATAGAAAAAAGTTTCAAAATTTTGATTTTCTGAGAATACAAGGCCAGATTCCTTTGATTCTCATTTCCGAAGTATTGGCCGGAATTGAATAAATGAAGTGGATTAATGAAGTACGGAACACCGGCTTCATTGTAGCCGAAGATCTTCTTTCGACTGCTTCTGGGACGGCTACAATCGCCAATGATCGCGACAAAAACTTTAAACCGCTCTAGAAGCCAAACGCGTGGAGCTAGACCCCTCAAAGTTGCATAGAAAAAAGTTTCAAAATTTTGATTTTCTGAGAATACAAGGCCAGATTCCTTTGATTCTCATTTCCGAAGTATTGGTCGGAATTGAATAAATGAAGTGGATTAATGAAGTACGGAACACCGGCTTCATTGTGGCCGAAGATCTTCTTTCGACTGCTTCTGGGACGGCTACAAGCGCCAATGATCGCGACAAAAACTTTAAACCGCTCTAGAAGCCAAACGCGTGGAGCTAGACCCCTCAAAATTGCATAGAAAAAAGTTTCAAAATTTTGATTTTCTGAGAATACAAGGCCAGATTCCTTTGATTCTCATTTCCGAAGTATTGGTCGGAATTGAATAAATGAAGTGGATTAATGAAGTACGGAACACCGGCTTCATTGTGGCCGAAGATCTTCTTTCGACTGCTTCTGGGACGGCTACAATCGCCAATGATCGCGACAAAAACTTTAAACCGCTCTAGAAGCCAAACGCGTGGAGCTAGACCCCTCAAAGTTGCATAGAAAAAAGTTTCAAAATTTTGATTTTCTGAGAATACAAGGCCAGATTCCTTTGATTCTCATTTCCGAAGTATTGGTCGGAATTGAATAAATGAAGTGGATTAATAAAGTACGGAACACCGGCTTCATTGTGGCCGAAGATCTTTATTCGACTGCCAAACGCGTGGAGCTAGACCCCTCAAAGTTGCATAGAAAAAAGTTTCAAAATTTTGATTTTCTGAGAATACAAGGCCAGATTCCTTTGATTCTCATTTCCGAAGTATTGGTCGGAATTGAATAAATGAAGTGGATTAATGAAGTACGGAACACCGGCTTCATTGTGGCCGAAGATCTTTATTCGACTGCCAAACGCGTGGAGCTAGACCCCTCAAAGTTGCATAGAAAAAAGTTTCAAAATTTTGATTTTCTGAGAATACAAGGCCAGATTCCTTTGATTCTCATTTCCGAAGTATTGGTCGGAATTGAATAAATGAAGTGGATTAATGAAGTACGGAACACCGGCTTCATTGTGGCCGAAGATCTTCTTTCGACTGCTTCTGGGACGGCTACAATCGCCAATGATCGCGACTAAAACTTTAAACCGCTCTAGAAGCCAAACACGTGGAGCTAGACCCCTCAAAGTTGCATAGAAAAAAGTTTCAAAATTTTGATTTTCTGAGAATACAAGGCCAGATTCCTTTGATTCTCATTTCCGAAGTATTGGTCGGAATTGAATAAATGAAGTGGATTAATGAAGTACGGAACACCGGCTTCATTGTGGCCGAAGATCTTCTTTCGACTGCTTCTGGGACGGCTACAATCGCCAATGATCGCGACTAAAACTTTAAACCGCTCTAGAAGCCAAACGCGTGGAGCTAGACCCCTCAAAGTTAGAAAAAAGTTTCAAAATTTTGATTTTCTGAGAATACAAGGCCAGATTCCTTTGATTCTCATTTCCGAAGTATTGGTCGGAATTGAATAAATGAAGTGGATTAATGAAGTACGGAACACCGGCTTCATTGTGGCCGAAGATCTTCTTTCGACTGCTTCTGGGACGGCTACAATCGCCAATGATCGCGACAAAAACTTTAAAATACAAATGGAATTTCCGCTAAGGAATAGGACAAAATATAATACTTAAGCAGTTGTATAAACCACCTACGTTCGATTTGTGGACTTTTTAATTAGTACTTTTTTAGTGCCAGATTAAACCAAGTTTTTGTTAAAATATGATGGAACTTACCATACATTATTTTCAACTTCTAAGCTCTCATACATGCTGTTATTCTAGTTGCTAATTTTATAAACTAACGTTCGTTTTGGAACATTAAACGCGTATAACTCTGTAGGACTATAAAGAATGACTATCGTAAGTTGGTTGATGGAAGCAAAAACTGTTCAGCACTATACCACATAAACTAGTGCCGTTGAAGTTCAGGTCTAAAAATGTACTATAATAAAAAACTGGCGATCAATGAACTAACACAAACCTTTATAGAGACTATAGATGTATGAAACTTGACTTTCGTTTAATTTGCAAATATTCTTCTTAGACCATAAAACCTAAGCTATAATATATGTAACAAATATAATTTCGTATTACGTAGTGTTTTATCGACCATCCACTTTACATGTGTAATAGGTATTTATATCCATCTTAAAATATTCTCAGTCTAAGACTCTAATTTTGATGTTTTTTGTTTTTATTTAATTTGGCCAAGATGTCAACTTATTTTGAAGATCGTACACCAAGCGCCACAAATGACCGTCACATTGGTTTCACTGTGTTCTGTCGAATTATCAATTCTGCTAAAAGTATCATAAAATGATACTTTACAGTCAAATCCTAATTGGCTGTGTGCATTCCAACCAGTAGAAAATAGCGCTCCGCATGACATTTTAACTATCGTGTGTCGAAAACCTGCAAAAACTTGCAGAGGTGTGCACCCGTCCACAAGCTCGTCTACATCATTACTGATTCTGCTCCCACAACATAGTGGCAAATCTATGAGCTGAGGTAATGGGTAGACTGTAGGATTCTTCAAGCCATTATCGCATTTAAAAACTCGCAAGCCAAGTTGTCCATTGGGATTAAAACCCCAAGTATACAGGTCGCCGAATGTAGATATTGCTGCACTGTGCCAACCACCAGCGGCAATATTTGTTATCTAGAAATATATAAACCGAATTATTCTCCTTCAAATCTTGTTTATAGCGAGTACCTTTACACCCGCCAAAGCGTCAATTAAAAGAGGATTGTTCATTATGCCCATAACATCGTGTCCCAACTGACCTCTCCTATAACAAAAGAAAAGCATATTTATTCATTATCGGTTTTATCCATTCAATATATAAGAATATATAAAAACATGCCACATTACTCACAATCCGTTACCCCAGCTGTAGATGTCTCCGTTTTTAGTCAAGAGCAGGGCGTGCTCATTACCACACACCAATTGCTGCACACGTAAGTGTTTAGGCAGTTGGTAAATTTTACTCGGAATATTGTACACTGCGTTTGTGTTACTGATAGCGCATGCAATATTGGAACCACATGCGATATGAGTTATTTTAAATACTTCTGTAGTCTGTCTTAGTTCACCAAATATGGAACGTTTCTGTACTCGCTTTTTGTCATCAGTTTCATCCAAGGACGCAAACTTGATCTCCTGCAGCTTGTCTCCCATTGCAGGAGATATTTTGAGAATTTTTCCTGACTCTAATAAAATTAAACATATTTTATCGCCGGCTGCTATTTGAATTATAGTATCAGGACTCTCCATCCTTAAGCTAGCGTTAGATTTTCCTAGTAAAAATCCCTTCAGCAAAAGTTGTTTACCGGAAACAAATGCTGTGTAGCTCCAAGCGGCAGAAACTAACTCGATCTGTTTTGTATCGATGTCTTCTAATTTCACCTCTAAAACGAACGAAAATTAAATAATGGCAATCAATGAACTACGACCAACCTCTGCGTTGAGCAACACGAAGCTCGTTTCCGCTGCCAAACTGTCCGAATCCATTAAAGCCAGAAAAGGTGAGCATATTGCTTGTCGATGAATTGCAGTATACTTGAAGTAAATTCAATGCTATGTACAAAGAACCTACTACAGAAGGTTGAAGCAGCCCTTATACGTTAAGCATTTGTATTGGCCTACTTTTGCAGCCGGCCGTCTGCATGATCAAAACTATAGACTATAATCAGTTAGTCAGAAGTTCTGCTTAAGTAATGTCGTGTTTAGTGTTGCTTGCACAAAACAACTTTTGAAAAAATACGGTTAACTGCACTTTTGGGTTCCCTGAAACAAATCCAAACTAATCCAATTCGCGATGGTGAGTTTTCGAAGCAAAAACGATATTTCAAAATGATATACTACAAATCAAAAGGAAATTTAATCGTTTATTAACTGGAAACTTTTGGAAAAATATGATGTTTTGCTTATTTTTGAAATCGTCATGGAAACAAACAAAACTGTGCAGAAATTAAATTTGAATTGTCCAATCAGCTGTTATTGACATCAGAAAATTTTTTATTATCAGGTTCCACATTAATGTGGAATCCATATTCATCCACTTTTCGTAGAGTTCATCTTTTGATAATGTCGTAATTTATTTGAATGAAATTTTAACCGTTTTTAAAATGTATCATTCTTTCTAGGGTCTTCTATCGTTACTCAGAAAACTACGACCAAATCCTGAAAAAGAAGCGAGAATACTCCTGCTTGGATTGGACAATGCCGGAAAAACAACGATTTTAAAACAATTAGCATCGGAAGAAATTACAACGGTTAGAATCTTACAAAATTTAAACTGTATTATAATTTCATATATATATATATTTGAAAAGGTGACACCAACCGCTGGCTTTAACATAAAATCTGTCGCCGCAGATGGCTTCAAGCTAAATGTTTGGGATATCGGTGGCCAATGGAAAATTCGTCCCTACTGGAAAAACTACTTCGCCAATACGGATGTTTTGGTAAGACCATTCGAGCTGTTACCGTCCAATTTTAATAAAAACATGAAACACTCCATAGATTTATGTAATTGATTGCACTGATCGCACTCGATTGGGTGAAACCGGCAACGAACTCTTCGAAATGCTGCTGGATAATCGCCTCAAACACGTTCCGCTGCTGGTCTTCGCCAACAAACAAGATCTCCCGAATGCAATGACCGCCTCCGAAGTAGCCGAAACAGTTGGGTTGATTCGCCTTGAGGAGCGCACCTGGCAGATTCAATCGTGCTCGGCTGTCGAAGGCACTGGCATTAAAGTGAGTGTTTTATCGATCATGTATTGTTTATCTAATGTGCAATTCCTTTTGCTTACGAATGCCAGGAGGGCATGGATTGGGTCTGTAAGAACATGAAGAAGTAAGCGCAAACAACACTGTTCTCGTAACTCCGACGATTAAATTTGTGCGTGGATCTCGTGACTTTCCTATATTAAATATTATTACGATTACTCAATAAAGTGTAGTGTATTTCTGTGTTTATATTATTGTTCCTTAGTATAGCTAAGAGTTGTTATTACAGTTCATAATATTACATGAATCATTTGAGTCACATTTGGACCGTAAATCAGAAAAAGTAGAGAACAACAAATATTTATTAAATAATATTTACTGTATTTTAGTCGATAATACTATTTACATTACAAGTTTCACTCATATTCATTAAATTGAAATCATTAAATTAAAAGCTATTTTTAAACTAATTAAGTATAGAATAATTCCCACTAGTACCAAAGCCAATGACCTCCCGCACGTCTACAACTCGTTGTGAATGTATTCCGTGGTCACTTTGGCCTCGCCCTCGTGGAAACCGCTGCAGTCGACTGGATACTTGGCCTGCAAGTAGACATGGTGAATGAATTAATGTCGACCTGACCAACAACTTAACGATTCACGATTGTTGACGTGAACTACATTCAAGAGAATGTGAATGTCTTCCGTTAGCAGCATTTCGTGTTGTACTCACTTCACAATTGTATGGAGAATTTATCACCCCGAAGAGCGTCCAGAATGGAGTTCCAGTCTCGGTGCTAATGAAGATCGCAGCTCCCATGCTGCCCACTTTGACGATTTTCGGACTGACGCCGGAAATGAGGCCGCGCGACTGTTCCGACGCATTCTCATCGGGGGAATTCAGTTCGCACAAGACGTAGCGATCGCAGTGCGGTGTCTTCGAAATGAACCGATAGGCGCGATGTACCTTGAGAACTGGTTCAATAACCTGTTGGCGTAATTGTTGCAAATCGAGAGAAAATTAATTTAATTAGTAACGTTAGCGTTAGCAGAACAAGCGGTGCTCCATTTAAAAGGCAACTACGGACTTCTGGGGAGTGGTTATGGTAAAGCACTTCCATGCGCTCGTAAACCTGATTCCCCTAGGAATCCAATTGCACATAATGTCGCCGTGAACGAACTTACCTCTAAGTTTAGAGTGTCAGTCAATTTGTCGCTGATTTCTGTGGCGTTGAACTGCAGCAGACCGCGCGCCTGGCCTAGTTTCAAGAGATCCCTGGCATAACCGACAGCTGGCTTCACATACTGGCGCGAGTCGATCTTGACATTAAGATGATGCTTGGCCACATGATCCAGCAGATTCGAGATGGTCTCACTGGGGCGACTCGGGTCGAA
This sequence comes from Coelopa pilipes, assembly GCA_947389925.1. Taxonomy (NCBI): domain Eukaryota; kingdom Metazoa; phylum Arthropoda; class Insecta; order Diptera; family Coelopidae; genus Coelopa; species Coelopa pilipes. The sequence goes on along the minus strand of OX376697.1, from coordinate 42,306,465 downwards.
CATGGTGTTTTTCGGATAACCTTGAGACTTGAGGAGGCCATTGAACATGAGCTGGGCCGTTTGGAAGTATCTATGGAGCGATAACGATGATAGAAAAACAAAATATAATAGAGAAATGGCCGAATGAGTTAAGGTGAAAGGTATTCGGATTGGAGGTCGAAGAAATGCATGATTAATTGAAAAATGATAGAAAGTGTTGGCCCCACCGTCGTGGAGCCACAGAAACGAGAAGACTCTGGGAACGAGAAACGAAAGAAATACCAAAAAAAAAACACGAGTTAATGATGACTGTCGCCACGACGACGCCCCCTCTTCCGCTTACTACCATTGTTGGCGTAAAGAATGAAAGTATTCCACTCGGACACTGGGTAGAATTGGTGGCGACTCGAATGAAGAAATATGAAAGCCCTCAATATGGTAGATGGCGACAGATCTTCCTAAGTCATTGTTTGTTTAACCCTAATAAAATTAAAAGTGATTCTTCAACGTAGTTTTGGGTATTTTTAAGAAGAGCTTGTGTACTGTTTTTTCTCCCATGTAGCTGTAACGACCATGCTACGAAAAGTGGGAGAAACCCCAAAACAAAGGAGAGCCAAAATTAAGTGGCTCTTGCCGTACACCAAAATCATTATTTGTCTGTAAAACCGAAAGTAAACGCAGGTCTTTCTGCTTTTGGTACTTTGGTGCTTTCTTCGATGAGACCGTGAACATGCATTTAAAATCAGAAAAAAAAATTATACAAAACACATGCGCGATTATCTGTAATGACAACAGTTGTCTAAAGGTTCATCGGACCATGGAGCCGAGGAAAGCCCGCAAACATAATTGATGGACTGGTAAGTTAGATATATTAAGGAGGGAAGATAATTTAGAGAAGAGGCTGAAATTCGTTTCTGGATTTCGGGATAGATTATGGGATTTCCACGATTATTAAATGTCTTCATTATATATAATTATTGTCAGTGTATATGTAATTCTCATAGAATGGCAAAAAGTATTTTCCCGACATTTGGAATTTGCTTCCGGCACTCTTTGTTGTTTTTGTTTTTTTTTTTTGTGTCGCGAATTCGAACTCTTAACCATAATAACAACAATAAACGAAAAACAAAACCGCATCCACGAATTCTCGTTTCCACATGAGAATGTGTTGACGACGATGAGCGTTGGAAGAGAATTAACAAATAAATCCGTTAATGTGCGATTAACCTAAATTTTCACTCTTTGTATACCGTCGAATAGTATGTAAATATTTGTCGAAACCCGACCGCAACAACACCACGAACACCACGGAAAAGGCTCGCTTTACACACATACATCCACATGCATTCAGAGGTGAATCGCTCGGTGTGTGTGTGCGTATTGAGACAGAGAACCCGGCAAACAGCAAACAGACTCCGAGTCAGAAGTCCAATCATTGATTTCTCCTTCACACGGACCGCGTTGCCTTTGACCCAGTTTAAAAACGATCTCCAAGAAGGTGATAGAGAGCGGGAGGGAGAGGACAAGAACAGGTTATCTTCCTGGCCAAGAAGAAGGCGCACGAAAGTTTCATTGTAACTGTATCAAAACGCACACACCACACACACACACACACACAAACCCCACGAACATTACGATGGTCACGAACATGGACTGGACTGACGGACTGACTGGCGAACGACTCGACACGAGACGAAACGAAACTCCCGGTTGTGCGACGACAAAAACCAGACCTACAGCTGTGGGCCTGCAAGTTCTAAGTGAATAGCGGCGGCAAAAGTGTGTCACGACAGACGGGGAAATTACAAGAAAACAAAACGATATGAACGTACAAAGTCATGGCTGTTGGCCAAATAATCTCTCGCACCAAATCCAGTCCGGAGCGAGTGAGGCGTTAGAAAGCTTCGCTCGTGGCTAGAAGTCGCAGTGCAGCGCAAGCGCAACCGCATGGTGGACGGACCGACGAAAGCTCCGAGAGAGCGGGCTCCACGGAGAGAACGGGCTTCGACGATCATATGTTCGATCCGGGGTATTCGCGGAGTGGTTTCAGAACCAGCTCGATGTAACTGTTTAGCTCTGGAGTAAATTGGCCGAAGCGAATGCGGTTCGATGGAACCGGGAAGACAACGGGCGACGACAACAGCAACGACGACGATTATGTGGGACGTCGATGAGATTCGATCTGGTTTGTCATTGTCATTCTAGAACGCAAGATCCATACCGAATGTGGATGTGGATGCGAACTGGATTTAATTGCACGACGAACGGAGCCCAATCCGCTTGTGATCTCTTGGAATAAACTCTGGCGGAGAGGTTTGCGGGTAATAAAACACTTGATCGTGCTTCCGAGAACAATTGCGATGGATAATGCTATGGATGTGGTACTTACTTCAGGTACACCTCCGGATTGGCCAGGTAGCTGGCCCAGTCGGCCAAGTACAGGGTGGCCGACTTTATCCAGCGTCGCCGGAAGGACTGGTTGTTCAGCGAATCGAACAACTTGTCGTAGTCGACCTTGCCGTCGCGGCCCTTGAAACCCTGGGGATAAAATATATACATATACATGATAATCTTCCTTAATGAGGGCAAAGGGTCATTGGGCGATCTGATCTACCTTGAGTATTTTGTTGATCCCAGACTTTTCGTAGAGCGCATCGGCCAGCTCGGAGTTCGAGAAGTGGTCCCAGAGGACGTGAATGTGCTCCAGGAACGGCGGCAGCACCCAGGCGTGGTCCTTGTGCTTCTCCTGCGTGTGCTGTCCCTCGGGGCCGGCGAACGAGCTGACGGCCTGCATCACCAGGGGCAGGAGGCTCATGAAGCCGTTCTCCTCCGGTGCGCTGTCCTGCCGGGGCACCTTGTTGGTGGATCCGGCTCCATTCACCGACCGCTTCTGCTGGTGATGCTGTCCGTTGTGGTTGTTGTTGGTGTTGGTGTTGGCGTTCATGAAGGCCGAGGCGATCTGCAGGATCGAATCCAGGCCGATGCCGGAGTCCGAGCCTTGGGCGCTGCGAGCTCCGCGATGGCCGGCGTCCTCGGCGTCCGCTTCGGAGTCGGAGTCTGAGTTGGTGAACATCTCGATAACGTTGCCGATGATGGAGGGATCGAAACCACCGCCGCCGCCGCCACTGCGTCCACTGTTAGACGCCGAGTTGGCCAGCAGGCTGCCAATGCCCGAGAGGATCTGCATGGCGCCGGAGCTGCCTTTGCCCTGGCCACCAGCGCTGTTCGCCTGCATGAAGGTCCCGATCAGCGACGCGACGCCGGCGAGTCCAGCCCCGGCTCCGCCACCCCCGCCTCCGTTGCCGCCGTTGCCGTTCTGGTTGTTCAGTGCTTCCTGGATGAACATGGAGGCCATGTCGAGCAGCGGGTTCGAGTCATCGTCGGCCGAGCGACTGGGCCGCTGGGTCGTGTGGCCGCAGGATATGTTCACGCAGAGCAGGGCCAGCAAGAGTACGGCCTTCTTGAGCAGCATCTCGACGCGTCGAAGGAGCTTTCACCACAAGACCACAAATCAAATCCAATCAAACCGAAGCCGATTTCTTCGTTTTCTTCTGCAGTTCGCTTGCAACGCTTCAAATAACTTCAAAACCCGACGAGCCGCAAACTCATGAGACCGACACGAACCACCAAAGCGCGAACAAACAACGCAGTGATGAATATGAATACGATGTACCGAATTTTTCAATTAAAAGTATACTATAAAAATGTCGCACGCAGGCAGACGAGGAGAAGCAACAACCAGCGCTGAAGAGTTCGGCCTGAGGTTCTGCTGGAGACGCTGGAGACGCTGGAAGACGTCTGACTTTCCCGGAAACTTTCTACCTTCTGATTCAGCCGCAAACTTTGTAACTCTTCTTAAGCTGCGGCCGACGAAGGCCCAACTTGGTCGCTCGCTCGATCGACCGACCGCTCGGCTGCCGATCGTCGGGTGTTCTCGCCGTCGTGTGCATTCTTCTATCCATCTCCCTCTGCTGCGCATGCGGAACAGCTTCGACTTTGACTTCGACTCCGATTCCGTCGTCGGCTCTGGGCTCGTCTTCGGCTGCGGCTTCGGAGGTACACGTCAGTGATGTCTGTCGTTGTGGGGAGCTGCCTCTGTACCTGTAGCTCACGGTCTACCTACTTTCTTTCTGCTGCCAGAGAGAGAGAAAGAGCGGCGAACGGGAGCAAAGCTGGTGCGTGTAAGCGTTGTAGTGGAAGGTAGAGAACCCGACCGTGGTCGAGACGAACTTGGGCTCGAACACGAAGAACCCACCGTCGTCGGCTCTTGGAAGATTTGTTATTCATGATGGCGACGAACGCACCTGAAAAGGAGAGAGTAAAAGAATTTATGCAAATCTTGAAATATCGAAATTTTACTTTTTAAATTGGGCCACCAAGTGGGTCACACACACTCCATCCATCTAGTTGAAGCTTTTATTTTCATTTTTTAAGTCCCAAACTCACCAAGAAGATGCACAACTTCTTGTCCACTCCGAGCACCTGATTATTAGGATGATACCCTTGAATACGGTTCAATTGTGGTTGGAGCCACACTGAGTTGGACTAAGATATCCACATGTCCAGATCGAACATGACTCCTTTGTATTTCAATTTATCGTTTATTTACAAATTCACCAACCAGTTTAATAGCCTTCAACTGATCGTTGAAGCAAACCGTGGTGCAAGAGGAGCTGAATGTTTGAAATTTGTTTTTGCTACAGGTGATGGAACCGCCCCACCCACTCGCCGGAGTTCAACAAACGGAACCCCGGCCGGTTTGGCAGGCCTTTTTCTTGTTGATTAGCGACAACATAAAATCTAAACTTGTCGCCTAAACTTGAGTTCGTACAACAACAACAAGGGAAAGAGTCAATGCATCTTGCAAAAATAATTTTACTTTCACTTTGTTGCATGCAAGTCTTAAGGCGCCACAAGGCACCAGGCTGCAGTTGAACGCGGTCCATCGGAGCGATTGGTTGCCTGAACTCGCACCCAAGTTTCGAAATCGAAGTCGTCACCACCACCACCACCACCAACACTACCAAAATGAGTCTAAGCTACCAGGAGCTACAGGCAGACGTGAGCGAGCGGATCAACGCGGTGTTCCCGAAGAAGTGCTGCTTCATCGAGGTGCTGCCGGGCCACGTGGTGGTGCCGCGCAAGTACCAGGAGCTCGGGGAGTCCATCCGCGATCTGGATGTCTTCAGCGATGACGTCTGGCTGGTCTCGTACCCGCGCACCGGCTCGACGTGGGCACAGGAGATGGTCTGGTTACTGGGCCACAAGCTGGACTTCGAGGGCGCCAAACAAATGCTGACTCTGCGATCGCCCCTGGTCGAGCTCTCCGCCCTGTTCAGCGAGGACCACCGCGAGTGGGTCGCGTGAGTAAATCCGCCTATTATACACAAAATGAATCTGGATTCACCTTCATCCTCACAGAGATTCACTGGGCAATACGGTCGACGTTGTCCGCAACATGCCGCGTCCACGCTTTGCCCGCTCCCACTTGCCTTGGGATTTGCTCCCGCGTGACTTCGGCGTCGCCAAACCGAAGGTTCTCCCCCACCCCAGCCAACCACGTCAATACGTTCCATGTCCCTAAATATGCATTCCTTACCGCCTGCAGATCATCTACACTGCACGAAATCCCAAGGACCTCTGCGTATCCTTCTACCACTACTGTCAGCTGATGCACGGCCTGCAGGGACCCTTCGAAGACTTCCTCGAGCTTTTCCTGCGGGAGCGATCGCCCATGGGTTCCTACTGGAATCACGTCCTGCCCTTTTGGAAGCGCCGCAACGAGCCGAATGTCCTGTTCATCAAGTACGAGGACATGAATCGCAATTTGGCGGGCACCGTGAGAAAATGCGCCAAATTTCTGGACGTCGACCTCGCCGAGGAGGACTTGAGGCGAGTGTGTGAGCATTTGCAGTTCGACAAGATGCAGTCGAATCCGGCGGTGAACATGGAATCACTGCTCAACTATGGGGCAGGAGACACTCCAGCCAATGGCGCCACCACCAATGGCAATGGCGCCTCCAAGTTCATACGCAAGGGGAAGATCGGCGACTGGAAGAACTACTTCACGCCGGAGCAGTCGCGACGCTTCGACGAGTGGATCGAGTTGAATTCGGCCGGAAGCGATCTTGTCTTCGATTTCGAATGACCCGGTGGAAATTCGTCGTAGTTAGGTTTATAAGGTTTATAAATTTGATGTAAGAATACTCTCAACTTTTTTTCGATTTTATGGTGAAATAAAATTTCATTGAAATATGGAACGATTTCATTAGAAATCTACCATAAATTATTTATATAATAAATTTGATTACTTTCGACTCTTATCGTAAACAAGTTTTATTCCTATTAATTTTTACTGTGTGAAATATACTATAATAATATAAATATACAAATTTGAACAAATGTGTAGTAACATCCTAAAAATAAATGTAAATATTTTATTTATTTATTTATTTTTATATATGTTATTAATTAATTTATGCATATAATTTTAAAACTTCCCGAAAAAAATTCCTTTTTACACTTCAAAATTTCCCACTTTTAATCAACACTTGCAAAAGAAATGCGAATCGTATAACAAAGGAAAATGGAGAAACACAACAGGGATGATGTTTCGATGTTTTGACTGGAGTGTACGTCGATTAAGTTTGGATTAAGATTTGTATATAAATTAATGAAAACGGTATTTATCTAATAATTTAGACATTTTAGGTTCAAATACATTTCTTGAAACAAGTGAGCAATAAAGGAATTGAATGTGGAATAAAATGTGCGAAAATAATATGCGTTCTACAGCCCTGAACAGTAAAAGATAATTGAGAGACTGCATTGATGGAAATGCATTCATGGAAACAATCACCAGTTCGCAGCTGAAAATTTACAAACGAGAATTCATATCTCTAGCCAATAGTGATCAGTGCAGAACGCGTTTGTGCTAAAGCGCAGAACAGGACGGTAAAATAATTTCGGGCCATTCCCTAAGCACATATAACAACAACAAGGGAAACCAACTCGAAGAAAGTTGTAGTTTCTTTGTTTGCGATTTTCTACCTGTGGCCGCACAGTGTTTCCGACTCTTCAACGATAAACACCAATAAAAGTATTTCACAAAAATGTCGTCGGATGACCAAGCTGGAGGACGCGTTGCTGTAACGGAGCAGTCCACGAACACCGATGATGTTTCGGACGCCTTTGGATCCGCTGGAGGCAGTAGCACCACAGTTAGCACTTCTGGAGGATTTTCCAATGGCTTTGGTAACTCCAATTTCCACAAGTATACCGCCAAAATGACGACTGAACGACATGCAGCCGAGTACAATATGCGTCATAAGCACCGCGGTCTTGCCATGATCTTCAACCATGAGCACTTCGAAGTGCCGACCCTGAAGTCGCGAGCTGGCACCAATGTCGACTGCGAAAACCTCTCAAGGATACTAAAGCAACTCGACTTCGACGTCACCATCTACAAGGACTGCAAGCTGAAGGAGATGATGCGACACGTTGAGTATGCCGCGAATCAGGATCACAGCGATAACGACTGCATTCTGATCGCGATTCTGTCGCACGGTGAGCAAGGTTACATTTACGCCAAGGACTCCCAATATAAATTGGACACAATTTGGAACTACTTCACCGCCCAGCACTGCCCAACTCTTGCCGGAAAACCGAAACTGTTCTTTATTCAGGCTTGCCAGGGCGATCGCCTGGATCCGGGTGTCACTATGAAGCGTGCCCAGACTGAGACCGACGGTGAGTCATCGATGAGCTACAAAATTCCTGTGCATGCAGACTTCTTAATTGCATACTCAACCATTCCTGGCTTTTATTCGTGGCGCAACACAACGCGCGGATCGTGGTTCATGCAGTCATTGTGCGCTGAATTTCAAGAGAACGGCAAACGGTACGACATTCTCACGTTGCTCACGTTTGTCTGCCAACGTGTTGCTGTCGATTTTGAATCTTGCACACCGGACTGTCCCGATATGCATCAGCAGAAGCAGATTCCGTGCATCACCACGATGCTGACGCGTATATTGCGCTTCACCGATAAGCGCCCTATTGCGGGAGAACGAGCCGTATAGAAGACGTCAGACATTTGGAAAGGTTGGTGGGAGCGTAGTTGCATTCTTCGTTGGACGGATCTCTGTACGAATAGTGTGACAATGAATCATAATGATAGAGGAAATCTTTTACCACACTGCCCATTCCATCTGTTCGCGGCTCGTATTTTTATTCCAATAGTATAAGCTTGATTTGCCATTTTAAACAGTTCCATGTACAGTGCAAATGTATATGTAATCAATCAGTGTCTGTGAGGAATTGTCTCACGATAATAATCTTCAATTTCGGATTCCGTGTCTCAATTTTGTACTTAGCATTAAGTTGCGATTTTATATCACCTTGTATTGAGTATTTTTATACATCCCGTAAATATATACATATTTAAACGTACATGAAAATGGTTGTTTATTGAAAAAATCACGTTTTTCAAACACTCCCTAAATGATCGTCATTGAAGACACATTAAAGGAAATTCTGATTCTGAAATTCTGTTTCTTTGACCTTATATTGCCAATTACAGTAGCTTATGCTCTAATGAGATGAGATCCAGATCTCAATGTCATACATCAAATAGCAATTAAACTCCAAATGTTTAGATTCCAGATTACATTGATTTTCTCCAAATTGATATTGAATTAAATCCCGTTGTTGAGAAATGTTCATATATTTAAAAACTCACAAAATATGTAACTAATTGACACATTGCTCTTGGCCTATACAATATTGAACTATAATTTCTTTACAAAGTAAAATTTCTGTCAATAATGGGAAATATAAATGCACTTTGGGTTTAAAACATAAGAAGGGTAGCAATACAAATCGACTCTCGGCTCAGCTCGACTTAATTTATGTGGCCACCTTCTTTCAACTTGGTGATCAAGGTGTCAACGTCGGGCACCACGGAACCAGCTTGACGAACTGGTGGCTCCTCTACAGAGATTACCTCAATCCTCGGGGTTATATCCACACCCAAGTCCTTTGGAGTTAACTTCTGCAAGGCCTTCTTCTTAGCCTTCATGATATTGGGCAAAGTAGCATAGCGTGGATTATTCAAGCGTAAGTCAGCACTAAGAACAGCTGGTGATTTGGTTTTAATTGTCTCCATTCCGCCGTCGATCTCGCGTTTTATTGTCAGGCCAGAATCGGTTTTCTCGATTTGGGAGCAGAAGGTGCCTTGTGGCCAGTCAAGTAGGGCAGCAGTCATCTGTGCGGTCTGATTGCAGTCATCGTCGATGGCCTGCTTGCCAACGATAACCAAATCGACCTTCTCGTCGAGAGCCAACTTTGCCAAAATCTTTGAGATGTGAACAGGCTGTAGCAGTTCGTAATCCTTGCCGGAGACTTCCACATGTATACCACGATCAACACCCATCGCGAGGGCCGTGCGAATTGTCTCTTGTGCCTGAGCGGGCCCAATGGACACGGCAATCAATTCTGAGGCGAGTTTTTTCTCCTTCATCTTGACAGCCTCCTCGACGGCGATTTCGTCGAAGGGATTCATCGAGTGCTTGACTCCCTCGGTCACGACGCCGCTTTTATCTGGCTTAACGCGAACCTGTTAGGACAAGAGGGCATCAAGTGATTACGCAAAGAGCAACAGATGATAAAGTATTCAGAGCAGACAAGATCCAACTCGATGGAAATCTGTGGTCATGCAACCACTCACCTTGACGGCATAATCGATCACACGCTTTACTCCGACCAACACACGAGCCATTCTGATAAAAAATATCTATAAAATTAAATAATAATCACTTATTCAATGGACCACGACTTTTGGGGAAAATACTTACAAATGTGCCGAACAGAAAAAAACTCAAAGAATGACAGGTCCAAAGGTTAGGAACGAAAAGGCGTTGCCACACCGACTCCAAAGAGTGGAGAGTAGCAAATCTTGTTTTAATAAATTTTTTTTAAATGTTTTATATGCATTAAATATGTCTATAATTAGAAGTAGCAATAAAACCATTTATATAAGCCATGGTGTCAGAAACAGGAAAATAATTACAATAACTAAAGTCTCCACAGTGTTACTTGTGCATACCAATGTTAACTTGAATGTAAATAACATTCACATGTAGACCAACTATTTAATAGATGTAATGTTAACTTGTTTTGATTTTTTTGAAACAAAAACCTTACGTATTGCCGATTTTTGAAACACAAAACCTAAACAAAAACTTCATAAACAAAACCTCATTGAGCCATTAAAATATCGGTACAAGAAGTACAAGAAGAAAAAACATTCCGCCTCCTTAATCAAAAATTGTGGATGAAGTTGATACTAGAAAACCTTTATTGATTGTTTTATAGTGATAAAAACATATGTGTTAAGTTTTTCATGTTTTTATTCATTTTTTTGTTTTTTACTTTTTTCACTCAATTGAATTTTTAACATTTTTTTGTAAAGTTTTCCATATGTTAGTTATAATAATTGTTTCATTATAATAATATATTACTTTATGGTTTATTCTATCACTTTTTAAGTAAGCTTATATCAATAATAGTAAAACATAAAAATATAAGTAATATTTATAATAATTATTGAAGAAAATTAAAAAATCAACATCCCGCATTAACAATTCATTGTTTTCTTTCTGTTTATAGAAACGTTTATAATATTCAATAATGTGATTATAAATATTATATTAACATCCAATATTCTTCTATTTTCGCATTTGCTTGTGTTCGTTAGTGTGTGTTTGTGTAAGTGTATGACAGTCATAAGGAGGATCCATTGCTCATTTAAAATCTAACAATATCTTTATAAAAACGTATTTCAGTTACAAAAAAATAAAGGAAAAATTATTTACAAAAAATCATTTGTGAAAAATTAGAAAGTTCGGCTGGAAAATATTTAAATCTACAATTTCGTGTCTATATTTCTCACAATACAATTTACTTCATAATTTTGAACGGCCATCATAAAATATTTTAAAATAAGAAAATAATATTTAAAACATATTTTTGTTTCTAAAAAGTCCAATTAATATTGTTGTGTATGACTGGGCGTTTAGTTTATGTAATAAAAACTTATATTTATTTAAATATTTAATAGTAAGCATTAACATAATCATTTTTTTCGATTGGGCTTTAAAGTTTTATTTATTTTTTTGTTATTTTATTTTTTATACTTTTAACATTTTTGTATTTTTTAATTGCGTTAGCAAATGTTTTTTTTAATAAACGCTATATTTATTTTTGAAATAAAGTAAGGATACAAAAAAATTAAGATGTTCAAAAGAGAAGATCAGGTGAGCTTAGGAAAGAAAAAATGCTGAAACGTTTTCGAGACCGCGTCGCATTTAGTCCGAGTCCAATTTTGATTGAAAATGCATTCAACGTCGAAGATCTCGATATGAGAAGAATCAAGAAAAATAGTAAATATTTAACTATTCTAGATAATTCATTAATATTCTAGATAAGAGAAAAACAAAAATTAATTACAATGGATCGTAACTCTTGCCCAGACTGCTGCATGGTCATGAACTTCGTTAAATAAAACTCATTCGTATTTTGACATGACTAATTGTCATCTTAGAGAAACATGGTCATAGTTCATTTCCAGTTGCGTATAAAATGCTTATAGCTAATCTAAGAAATTGTATTTCATTTGCATTGAAGTTAGCTTTTCCCTTTATATAACAATAGATAGTGGTATTCGTTTATCCTTTGCTTCTTTACATATATACGATATACAATATAGAGGCTTGCATAGAAGATATATAATTATTAAATTAGTTGTAATTTTATAATAAAGCATTAATTGAATTAATTTACAAAGTTCATATCTTTATGTATATAATATATATATTTTCTTATACGTGTTCATATGTTTATATATATATGTTTAATTAGATCAATGGTAGTTCTGTTGTTGTTGTTTCATGTATAACTTTACAACGAAGCGACAACGTTAAGCATATTCTCTCATAAGTATTTTGATTCTTTCTACAAATAAATCGAATACAGACTGTATTATGGTTTAAAAGATTTACGTCAAAATTAAAGAAATCATAATAAAAAAAAAAAATCATTTTGATGATTCACTCGCTCCCTTGCCACTGGACTTTATAGAATAATTTCAATTTCAAAAAATAACGTTCGAGTTACATGATTGTAGTCACTTTAGCGATATATTGAAGAGTTACGTTAAGGTGAAGTATAATAAGGAAATATTATGAAACTATCAAATATAATTTGAATAACATAAATGATACTGGATCATCTAGAGCATCTAGTAAATCGCATGCAAACGAAACAATATCATTGCAGTCTTCAAACGATATTTCACTATTGATTATTGATCTCTATTTCTTTAAATTGATCATGTTCACCGGCAGTAGCAATTACTCTGCTTTCATTTATTCTACGATTAAAGAGTTTAAAATTTTCACGAAATTCAGGGGCAAATAAGTATATAACACGAATTTAGAAAATTGAATAGGAAGTTTGATGAATTTAGATCCTGGCTAATCAACATCGACTGTTAAGTTCTTGTGAAAATTCCCAAACCTAGAACATAAACATGTTTTGTTCTTTGACAAACGATAATGAATACAATTTTGAAATTATTTATCCGCGGATGTTGTAACTGCCCGGCTTGCGGTTGTCGTCGCTGATACTGAGGCTGGCACGGTCGCTGTGTCGTTAGATGATGGTTTGCCTGTCGTCGTCGTAGCATTGGAATCCTTATTTTGTACTTGTTGCTGTTGCTGTGCTACGGGTTTCTTAGTGTGTTGCACTTGCTGACGATTTTTATTGCCTACACTTGTGGCGGCCAAGCCCGAGTTGCTGCCATATCCGCCGCCTCCACTTCGACGCAACTCATTCGGTGAACCGTAATGATAGTTTCGATTTGCCACTTGGGGTTTGTTGCCCAGCGAACCGCTACGCACGCGTACCGTTGCATTGCCAAAGGAGCCGGTGCGACGGCGATTGCTATTGAAATTGCTGTAGTTGCCTTGTTGATGCTGTTGCTGCTGCTGCTGTTGTTGATACTGCTGATGTTGCGGCCGATTGCCCACATAATCACTGCGATTGGTTATTGTTGTATTTGGTTTTCGACCACCCACTGTCACGGCAGTCCCATCACTCTCCGAAACACTGCGATGGCGATGGAAATTACGTCCCCGACTTAGGCTGCCGACGCCCTGAAGCATCTCATTGATTTCCGGCTCGACGACACGGAAGTCTTCGATGGTTTTGAATTTCTTGAGGTATTCGCGGAGCTTTGGTTGCACTTCGAGTTTCTGTCCGTTTTTGTAGTACTTTAGGAAGGCCCAGAATTTTTCGAGTCCATACAGTTGACCTGTAGAATGAAAGTTAAATAAACGACAAATTAGAAAAATTTGATTGTTATTTTATAGTCGAAGCAACATAGAGAATATGATATTTTCGTAAACTTCAATTTGCGGTCGAAACTTACCGATTTCATAGTCGGCCATTGTTTCCTCCTGGAAGTCTTCGTACACGTTCGGGCGGAATTTCTTTTCCAAGCCATACGAGTAGAAACGGAACAAACACTCGAGACCATAGCGGAAGCCGTTACGGGCATCTTCTAGGGCAAGTGAGCGGAACTCATTGTACATAGTTTTGTTGAAGTTTTCACGCAAGAAGAACGACCAGAAACGATAGAGCGTGTTCATTTCTTGCGATTGACCATAGCCCAAGCGACGTCGCTCCTTCAGACAGCGCGAGTGATACTTGTGATAGGCCTGCTGGGTGAAGTTGTTCTCCTTCAGCAATGAGTGCGAAGGATGCTGGAATACGGGCAGCGATTGTGGCACAGAGGAGCCATAGGACGATGTGGTCGGCGAGGTACCCGCCGATGAACCCATGGACGAGGTACGTGGCCGATGCTCAACGGTGTCGAGCAACCAACCAACGTGAGCCTCTACAGGTGGGTTCGAGGAATGGCGTGTCTTGCGCTTGCGGGGAGTGCGTGGATCTATCGAGTGTGAATTGGGAGCAGCGTAGAAGCGGGCACGACGCGATTTCGATGTCGAGTTCAGGGTCGAGTTCAGTGTGGTATTGAGGGTGGTGTCCTCATCATCGTAGGCAGGTGGTGGCGGAGGTGGGGGCTGTTGTTGGGCGTGTGAGCGATTCGAACGATTGCCGGCAAGTTTTTCAAAATCTTCCTGTGATATGACATTCACCGTACGATAGTCGGTGGCCACATTCGAGGTGGTCCAGAGGTCCTCCTCATAATTGGCCAAGCCATCGTTGATGACATTCTCCAGGTCTTGGGTGATTTTCGTGCGAGAGGTATAGTCGGCAGTGCGATCGTAACCTTCATGTTTGGGGGCTCGTTGCACTTGTGCAACAATTAGCAGCTTATTGATATCACGATCGGCAAATTCGTAATCGGACTCGTCGTCGTCGGAATAGTTTTCGGTGAAATTGTTAACGCGTCCAGTGGCGGGTATCGGATCCAGCAGCTCTTCGTCGAATTGAAAGTCTAATTCTTCCTTTTCGGTGGCTTGCTGAGCGGATGCCGAAGTAGCTGTTTTAGATTGGGTGGATGAGGAAGAGGTCAATGCGGTTTTGGAAGATTTTGAAAATGTGGTGGCGGAGGACGATGTGGTCGTATCATTTTTGGCAGATGATTTTGATGTGGTGGAGGAAGTAGTGGTGTTCGTGGTGAGCGATTGATTTTGTGATTGCGTTTGTGTTGAGGTTTGATTTAAAGATTTAGTATCTTTTATAGCATTGGGTTTGGAGCGTCTCTTTACCTCTTTCCACAGTCCCTCGGGGTCGACGACTGGCGCCACCGGATTTATGGCGTCGGTAGCTTCTTTCTTTGTGGCAGCAGGCTTTTCCGGAGTGGAAGTCGATTTCGGTTTAGGCTTATTATTGTTATTGTTATTATTATTATTATTGCTGTTATTCGCTTTCACATCAACAGCCGATTTAACGCTCTCCGCGAGACCGCTCAAGTGGTCGGCCAACTCGGCAACGGCTCCACCGGCAACCTCTTGCAACTTTTGCTTGTGCTCCGCTTCCACCTTTTGTGTTAGGGCACTTATGGCATTCACAGTGACACTGTTGACAGCTGGAACCGGAGACGGTTTCTCCTTCTGTAGGAGGAGGTTTTGCGAGTTTCGCGGCACTGGCGGTGGCGGTATGCTCGACAATGGTTTGGCAGCCATGGGCGAGGATAAGATTGGAGGTAGTGATACTTCGTTTGCAATGGTCTCGACAACAGCTGGAGTCGGTGCAGTGGCAGCCGCACTGTCATCTGATTTATTGTCCTCATTCGACGCAGGTTTCGAATCCCCCACCTCCGTCTTCGTATTGCTCTCCGCGACAGCGTCTTCGGCTGTCGTATTTGTCGTTATCTGTGGTTGTTTGTTACCCACCAGGGGTCCCTGAGCACCTCCTGCGCTATTCTGGGACGAATCCAGCAGATCCTTGATCGGCCAAATGGTTGGATTCGTTTTTGTGCGCACCTTATAACCCTCGAGTAGCTCTATCTTCTCCGACTCGTTGATGGCGGTGATGATTAGAGCCACGTCGGTGGTCAGTGCCAAAACGCGATGGAACGAGGCGATCAAAGTGACTGGGATACAACCCTCGGGGTCCATTTTGCGACGCAAAAAGTAATCGCCAGTAAGATTCTCTTCGCTGAAGTAGTATTCACTGTGAGGAAAGAAATCAAATGAAACGATGATGATAGGTACAGGTTCACTATTGATTCGACTAGTTGAAGTACATCGAAGAGCAATGAAGTGGGGAAAAACGTGTGGAGAAACTATGCATGAAAGGAACTTACATTTGCTTCTTAATGGCCTCCTTGACGCTCTGGGCGTCCATTTCAATGTAGGCAGTTGGCACAGGACCATAGTAGTGGGTGCCCATAAGCACGTAGGGATGATCGGCACCGGCGGCATCCGCCGGCAAAAAGCTTGCGTACTCGCCATTGGCTAACAGATGGCGTGGTATGCGATTTGCCGTACGACCTGGTCCCTGTCTTGTGAATCCGCCGCGCCCTTGCCGGCCGCCGCGGTAGCTCGTGCGGAAGCGCCGGTTCGTGCGCGCTGTCCTGTCATAGTCTCGGACTTCGCCGTGTTCGGCATTGCGTTCGGGGCCGCTGCTGCTACGCCAGGAATCAATGCGCTCAGAAGTGCCTGCATTCTTGGAACGGTCTCCCTCGACGTTGTCGGCATTTTGGCTGACGTAATGGTAGTTTGGACGGCGCTCAGTGCGCTCGTAGCTGGTTCCACCGGTGCTGTTAGTCCGCGTGGTGGGCAGCACTCGGCGTGTAGGGCGCCCAATAGGCTTTGGACGGCTTGTTTTGGCCAGGTCGATTTGCAGAGGGCGCCATTTGTGTTTTGGAATTTTCTTATTGATTCCATTTGTGGAAGAGGAAGCAGGAGCGGATGTTGTTGTGGTTGTTCCTGCTGCAGATGAGCCGGCAGCGGCGACATCGGCTGATTGAACATTTGCGGTCTTGGCGTCATTGGACTGCGTTGACTCTGCCTGTGATTGCGAATGCTGTGGAGCTGCGCTGTTTGCGGCTGAGGAACTAGTGGTTGCTTTGGCGGGTGCAGTGGCGTCTGACGAGGTTCCAGAGCCGACTGGAACGGTAGCGACTCCGGCGGTAGCTTCTGTGTTGGCGTTCGAGTTGGTGCGCTTCTTCGATGCACGTTTCGATTCGTTATTTGTGGACTTGCCACCAATTAGCATCGGCCAGTCGCCAACGTTGCTGAAATCACTGGCCTACGGATGCAAGCAAAGCGAGAACAAACAAAAGTGTGAGCACTGAACATATAAATATCTGATGATGAGGTGCGGGAGGGACCTACCTTCTGGTTGACCTTCTTCTTATCCTTGGCGGCTACGGCTACAATGGACGATGCACTGGCATCGGTCTTTGGCACAACTGGAAGAGGATTCGAAATTGAAATTGAGTGTGAGGGAGGAAAACGCACAGAGTGGATGTAGTCTTTACATACCGACTGTTGTAGTTGGTGCTGCGACTGCGGCTGTGGCTTTCGGTAGTTGTGCAGCGACTGCGACAGGGGCTGGAGCCGGTGCGGCTGTTGCTTGGTTGCTAGTCTGTGCGGTCTTGTTATTGTTGTTGCTCGCTGCAGCTTGTTGCGGCTGTTGCTGTTGCTGTGCCGGCTGGGCTTGTTGCTGGACTGGTGGCTGCTGTGGCTGCGACTGCTGTTGTTTTGGCTGCAAAACTCGTTTGTCTAATGGCGACGAGCTTGTCTTGGGACTCGAAGACTGTTGTTGCTTCGAAATCTGTAAGAAGAAAAAGATAAATATTTGAAATCGAAAAAAAAAGACGATAAATCGTCCGCCCAAGAATAAGGAAAGAGCGAGAGATGTTAATTTTAGGAGTGGTGGAAACGACAGGCGTCAACATGAGTGGCCGAAAGAGACGGAGAGGGGGAGACGAATCGAGGACATCTTTCATAATAAAATCGAAATAAACTTTAAAAATAGCAACTAAGAATACTAAGTGAAAATGAAAATAAAAGTGAATCATTATCAAAATTAAATCAAAAATATACCGATCGATTCACATTTGAATTCCCACTGCGCAGAGGAGCCGTTGCCCCTCCCCCGCCCCAATTCCCTGCTTCAACACACACCCAACGACCTCGCTGACTGACTGGTGTGGCAGGGCGCCAGGGAGGGAGCTCTGAGGGAGCCTCCCGCAAATAGCGTTATTTTGTGTATGCCTCGAGGTCGAATATAAAACTTTCCACGAGTATCGTCGTCGGTTGGTTACCTTCAGAAACTGTCCAGAAACGGCCTGGGTATCGATTTATGATCAAAACTGGAGCACGAAGTCCACAGTAGTGTACTTCAATAATTAAAAACTTTATAGTGTTTGTAATTCTGAATCTTTATGTTCTGTCCTTATCTAATCGCGCACCAGATAGGACCAATTGGTTCACTCTTGGCTGTGCTTATCAATGTTTACTCGTGGTTGCCGCTGTTTTGGCGTTGCTTTATCGTTTAAAAATTTGGTGCTCGAATTAACACAAATACTATTCAATGTCATTTCTTGCTTTCACTGATATTTTAGGATTTTTGGCTTTAGTTTTAAGAACAATTTATTTTTATTTTCACTAAGATTCTTATCAAAAGAATTTAATTGGTTTTAAAAGAGATGATTTTCACACGAACGTCTTGTCTGAGCGACTGTTGAAGAAGTTCTGATTTTACGAAGCTGCCGAGTCGTACACAACGACTTCGGTAGCTGTCGTTGTCGTCGTTGTTGTGGCGGTGGTATACGGTGTTGTTGTTATTATCGTATTCCGCTTTGGCCGCTGCCTACGTGAGACGAAAACAAAGCGCAACACCGAAAACACGCGATGAGAGCGTGGTTCAGTTCAAGCAGTCCTCATTGGTCGGGAGTTCGTTCGGCTCTCGTATTTTCCCTGCTTCGCTGGGATCAACTCGACCCGATCCCGTCCCCTCTTACTGACTCGACGCACAGGTCAACGCAATGTTTTTGTTTTCATTTTTAACATGCTATGCGCGCGAGAGCGAGACAGAAAAACACCGCAGCATCGTGGAAAAACAACCCGAAGAAAAAAATGAAAATGTGCTGCCAGACACGTAGGCAAAGTTGAGGCGAGGCTCCGGTCCGCACCCGACTCGGCTCTACGCAAGGCCGGAAAACGGTGCGAATCTGAGAAAATGCACGCACACCAGTCGTCGAGTCGTCGCCGATGCCCGGGCCACGCCGAAGCCGGTTTTCAAAGTTTCCCTTATTTTGGAGTTCGTTTTCTGTTGTCTGTTGTCTGTTTTTGTCGCTCTGGGAACAATCGGAACTGGTTACGAAGAACCGATTACTCGCAGTCACCAACAGAGTGTGATTCTGTATTTGAAAAAATTAACTATATCAGAGATATTATATTACTTACATTATTTGTCTGTCTGGTCTGACTAAATCCAAATCCAAATGTAAATTATTTTCACACAAACAACTGCAATTTATTATTATTTAATTTACTGTATATATCCACGATATGCGCAATTATTGTCTGAATTGGAGTCTGAATTTTTGTTCACTGAATTCAATTCACAGTATTTATTAACGATCAAAAACACACGCAGTACTCGTGGCCACGATGTTGGCACAAGTTTTTACGGATGATTCAATGTTGACCAATCGATGGTATTGCTCTGAACCGGTGAAATCGTTGAACGATGAACGATCAACGATGAATTTCAATTGAAATTATTACTGTCAATAGTTGGTTGATAGCTTGCTTTGGGAGCCTGTCCTCGGAAAGACAGGTCTGGCTTTATGTTTGCTTATTAGCACTTGCTTTGCGTTAGATTGCTGGAAGGCAACTGAGGTTCGCGCATAGATGAATACCAATTTAAAGGAATCGCAAAAATGGCAAATCAGAAAAGAATAACATGAAACACCCAAGCGGCGAAACATTCTAGAGGAAGATTATAAAAAAAATGTTATTGCGTTTCAGAAATTGTCATCGAACGAAAAATAGAAGAAAACAAATCGAAAATCTTTAGACCGACGGCGCCGACGAACGACGAACGAAGCATGGTGAAAACAAATAGAAGAAAAAGCAACAAATTCATTAGAAGCTTTTTCTTTTTTGATTGCCAGTGGGGAAAGGCTGGGAGGAGATATAAAAAAAAGGTCAGCGCAATCGTTGTAAACAACTTGGCAGCTATTTTTAGTCGTCCGAACGTGTTCTCCATCCCTCGCTCCGCCATCGCCATCGCCCTCGCCCGACGGAGCCGAAGCCGGCGATAGAGCGAAACGACGAACGTGCAAAACGAGACGAACGCGACCGGCTTTTTCGCCAAATGCAAAAAGAAAGAAGCAAAAATACATCAAAACAACTACAGCAGCAATCATTTAACGATTACAATAACAAGAACGAATACAACAACACACAAGACCAACTGCAACAACAGCAAATTCCACCCAACAACATTCTAGTAAACAAAGTTCGTCAATTAAAAAACGACAACGCACGATCGTACGATATTCAGTATTGTGTGTATGTATACATCACATATCGTATACGATATATGTGAATAAAAAAGCTCACCCCAAATCTATTTGCTCTGTCTCGCAGTTCACAAATGATGTGACAAATATTTGGAGATAAGAAGAACGAAAACAAAGTCACAGAATGATAACAACAATAATAAAAGTGTGTGTCGTTCATAACTTGACAAAAAATATACTAGAATTAAAAAACACTGCATCCGTTTTAGAATCCAAACAATAAATAAAAACATCAACTTGTCAGTGTATGCGTGTCTAAGGAGGACAACTTCTATTTGTTCCGAAGAACAGCGATAAATCCATATATTTGACTAATCTATTCCACCTTGAACAATATATATTCTCTACATTGTACTCGAATTCTACGTGATGCTGCTCTCGGAGCCATTGGTACAGCCTCTCAATGTTAAAATCAGAATCTGCCACATATAAAACCAATCTCAGAAACATAAAATCATAAATGAGAAGAATATTCGTATCTGATTGTCATTCCCGAACCTGAAAAGCAGGAAATCAGAAAGAATCTTCAAAATCAGAGTATCTAAAACATATTTAGGAAACTATAAAAAGAAATGAGAATGTTGGTTTTCAGAATTTGGTAAATCAACATCAGAAGCCGAAAGGATAAAATAAGAATCCAGAATGTACAAAAACAATTTAAGAAATCTGAAATTATGCAGGTTCTGAATATAGTAATGGAACTAATATCAGTAACCCGAACTAATATCAGCAATAACCTTTATATACCTTTCTAGAAATAGTATTGTAACTCGTCGGAAAACTGGTTTCACTTCAAAATAACATCTGAGTTCAAATCCTCTATAATCTAATCTTTTATAAAAGTGTTTATTTTGCAATAAAAGAAAATCTGACCCCAGATAAGACAATCCTGTTGGATGTTACACTTCTGATTAGCAGCACTAAGCGAAATAGGAAAATATATATTAACACAAATCCCAAGGAAGATAGATTATATGTTAGTTTAAGATTTTGAACTTCTGTGGGATGTTTGTCTAGAGATCATTAGCTTTTCTTATCAACGAATAAATATTTTATTTGGGTACAATAACCATTAACAATCGTGATGGTTTTTAATGCACCGACTACTTGGGATGGGAGTCGAGTTTGACTATGTAACATTGTTCCCAACTCCTGGTTATCAATTACCACTTGTTTAAAATAACAGATCAACAAATAACATTTATAAAAGGCAATATTGATATTTCTGTTATCTTGTAAACGTTCAACTGTTAGTAGATAGTAGCATTTAAAAAAATTAGAGTATATGACAACGATGGGAATTATAACTTGCTTAATTTAAAACCCTAAATTTACGAGCAATAACAATTGACGAAAATAAAACCCAGATCTGGCGGAATATCGGAAAAATGACAGCACAAAAAAAAAAGACAATTGCAGATAATCCACCAACGTCAGCGTTGAATAAGAGAAATAAAATTGAGATTAGAGGCATTTACGTTCGGCAAGAAGAATAAGTATTGCAATTGAGGTTTATTATGAATACTTGACTTCTTCGGATCACAAAGTCTCGTAATGAGATCATTTTCGAAATGCAGTCGCACCAAAGCTTCTGAATTTAAGCAAAAAATTATCGCAATTTGTGACTAAAAATAAAACGCAGTTCACAGTTCGGATTTCTATTTGTTGTGCGCAGAATATTTGCACATACGAACGTATGGAGAAAATATGGGAAGTAATTGTGTGCCTATAAATAGAAGTTTGGATGGATGATATTATAGAAGGCTGGTTGTCTGATATAATTCTCACAAACAGCGAATGAAGGGCGTAAATATGGGAAATTATGGATTGCTGAATGTATCAAAAATGTGAGAATAATTTGCAAACACGGAGCGAGAAACCACTGAAGCGTATGAAGGCGACGTGACTGTTCGAGCCGATGCAATTCTAGTCACGTTCACTATATATTCTACTCTTACCGAACCTTTCTGCTTACCTTTGAAATCTCAACAACAACAATGACAACATTCACACCGTGAAAATCCAGCCTGACTTCAATTGGATTGCAATGAACTGCAATTAAAGTTCGCTTCGTTCATAGCACTATTTGAATATCGTAGTACCGTGATTATCTGCTGTGGAGCTCGTAAACCTGCAGCACGCTCGCCGTCACTGTCTACGAATGCAATGAACCCGTTGATGGCGAGTTTGCAAGATTTTCGTCCAAACACTGACCGCACTACGTTTGGGGACAAAGAATGGAGGTGGATGTGGAGGTGCCGAAGGCGAAGGCGAGAGGGGTGAAGGCTTCAAGAACGATCTAATAATGTAATTATCTGCGTGGTCATTGTGGGGACTGCAATCTAGCAATTGAAATTGTAAGTGCATACATGCGTCTGTGTGTGGGTGAGTGCAATAGAACCATATTTCTCTCGCTGGTCTGACATACAAGCAAGCAGGCAAAGCCAGCAGCCCAAACTGCTGGGTAAATTCAACTTCGCCATATCGTAAGCCCGTAATGGCAAAATGCATATCGTAATTTTAATATAATTTATATTCATATTATTCTGATTTCGCATAGATACTTAATATGCTATATACACGGAAACATTAAGTAATTTCCTCAATTTCTTTCGACAACAGAACAGAAAAAATACTGTTGTCAAGGGCCGGTCTGCAAGCGGAAAAGGCGAGATTTGTGAGTTTATCGTAGTATACCGTAGACGAAAATCTCGCTACGCCCACAGGCTCCCACAACATTTACGATATTACGAATTGCATTTTGAATTGTGTGGAACAAAGCAATTTGTCGCTAAAGGAAGAAACAGAACCGGTCGCTAAAAACACCTCGTCAGAGAGAAATGAAGAGCATGAAGAGATGGCGTCCAACGAAGCCAGTGACAAAGAAACAGAAAATTGAAAAAGAAACCAAAAACAAAAATGAACGAATATAATAAAACAATATTGAGATAAAGGAAATATATAATATAAAGACGAATGACAAAAGATAACAAAAAGAATAACGAATCTGGACGGACGAGGAAACTTCCTTAAGTATAACGTGTTTATATACGATATTCTAGTATATAAAATGCGTCAAGTCGAGACACCCTACCGGCAGCGAATAATAAGCAAATAAATGATTCCCACGACTATAACCAAGATCATCTCTATATATATTATTATTATCGCTATGAGGAGAGAGATATTTCTATTAATAATGATAACTGTTCGTTAACGAAAAATACCCTGCCGGTGCCCACCGCCCTTTCTTTGCCAGCAGGTCTCGTCAGGCGGCATGCGACAAGCGATCATAGTTGGCCGCTCACACAGTACGAACACGTTTTAAGTGACTAGCCACATTTTTCACCACACATATTATAATTTTTTGTTTTTGCAACTTTTTGTCTAATCAGGTTTATGAGAGTGTGAGAATCGTGTTCGGGTTTTTGTTTTTGAACACGAGTTTAAAACGATCCAAATTGTGGTAGGGTGAGGAATGGGTGGGGAAGGGGTCGTGGGGGATCGAAGAACGGAGAACGGAGACAACAACAAGTTCCACGTCCACATTTAATGTCGTGTCGGTGTTTTTGTTGTTATGCTTTCACATCCACATGGTGGGGAGTTATTTTGTGGTCTCGTTGTACGTGTGGTGAGTTTTCTCTCATTTGTTTATACTGCATGCATGTGTGCGTACCTTCGGCAATGTGCTAAGAATGAAGGTGTAGCAGAGACTGCGTGGAACTCGGACAAGGCAGGAAAACCTCGTGGAACGAAGGTGTAGCGAGCGAAGATCGCAGTTCAATAAAAACCAAGAGCAAAAATCGAGCTCGACAACAGACGATTTTCGGACGACGACTAGAGTCAAGCGAAAGAAAAAACAATATTATTATACTGACAGAAAGAGAATGAATTATTTTTCAAATGCTAGCAGTTATTGCAGAGAAAGCAAGAGAGAGAGAGATAGAGAGCGTAGAATAGATACTGATCGCATAGCAATTAAATAAAATTTAGAATTGTTTTCGTTGTTTTCGTTATAGTTTTGAAAACGCAATCGCTCAAACAACGAGAACCTTGACATTTATTTTTAGACCATTAAACTTTGGAGAACAAAAACCTGCAGCAATCTGGCCTGTGGCATTGTTTTGAATTTCGCCACAGAGCGAATATTATAATGAATTTGAGTAAAAAGCAGAATAGGCAATAAATGATGATCGCAATGTCGACTGGCGGACAGACGGACAGCCAGAAACGCAGCCAACAGCAACGACCAATTCTAGGATTGCATAACATTTGTTTGAACGAAGAATTCTTTTTTCAGATTCTGCCTTTGACTGCGTTTCGCAGTTGTTTTCGTTGTTTTGCTTGTCATTCAACTTTTCAGTATTTTTGTTGTGATTGTTTAAGATGTATCTTACGCAACAGGTAAACGACTGAATGGAAGATACTAGTACGAGAAATGACTTCGACAGTTGCCAAAGGTCAGGGGATTTGTCGTCAGTGATCTAACTGTATATCGTCGAAGATATCGAAGAGAAACAATAAACATAACAACTTGAGGTCACAAGATAGCATAAGCTAAGACATTCGAACATTTTCCAACAACACATGTTTCCACATAGTTGTTTTGATCAAGTTTCACAATCCAGTCGAACAACAACAAACACTGTCAAAAACTACCGATATTTCGCTTATATTGGGTGCTTTTGTGGTTTTTATTGTGTCATTGTTTCTGATTAGCCTGTCTAGTTTTTGTAATTACTTTTATGTGTTTTCGGTTTTCTTTTGGACTTCCATTTGTTTACCATTTTTTTTTTTTTTTTACTTAATTTACGACGCAATTATGAATTTGAATGCTCAGCATAGATGTTTATGCTCCACGAGTCACGCACACAATGTTATATTTTAAGAAGAAATCCGTTCTATTTGTTAAACAAGTGCTCTAGAGATCCTGCTCTAAACATTTTTCCACACAAATACATTGATCGGTCATGCGTTAAGACATGTTACCACTTAAATATAAATTATAACTCTAAATCCAATCCATCACAACTTAATTGTAATTGTCAACTTAATCTAATAATTCACAGTCTGTCTAAAATGGAAACAAGTGCGCGGATATGTTATTGTGTAAAATTTGGATTAATGAACTTTGCACTCACCTTCCAAGCATTGACTTTCGGCGGTGGCGCTGCAACAAACTTCTTTGGCTGCGGTGCTACCGCTCCCCCTGCCTGTGCCTCTCCTTCGCCTGGTTTGGCCTCGTTACCGCTGCTAGTGTTTTCTCCACTAGCACTGGGAGAAGCATCCTTTCTTTCCTTCAGTGGTTTTCCTCCGTTCAAAGCAGTGCCTACTCTTCGAGGACTACGATCGGTGCGGGGGCGACGTGGGTTGAATTTTTTACGCTCGTCATCCTTTTCGCCGCCAGAAGCTGCAACAAATCCAGGACGTCTTGGTCCGCCAATCTTGTGCCCATTGCCATTACCAACTTGAGTCTGACCATTGCCACTGCCTGTTGGTTTATCAGCCCAGGGGCGATCACGTTGTTTCTCCTTGCGTCGGATTTTCCGATCACGTCGATTGTGGGAAATCACTGGTACAAAGTCGGCATTATCATCGACCTCCGATGAGTTCTCCGCAGTGTTGTCAGCATTGGCAGCTCGTTTCTCTCCTGGAACAGAAGCGACAGATGCTGGATCGTTAGAGACGGTAGCGTTCTCAGAAAAATCGACGGTAGCAGCTTCTTCACTCCAAGACTTTAGGGTTTTCAAGTTTGGTTGATTCTCCTTATTGTTGTCCGGATCTATGGGTGGCATCTCGCTGGCAGTTTTCGAAGTGCCAGCGCCAGCTGCACTCTTTTTAGCCTCAACATTCTGGAGCACATTGGCGTAAGAGGTGCTGGCGGCTGCCGGAGCAACTGTCGCAGCAGCTACCGGAGCTGCTGCTACTGCTGCTGTTGCCACTACAGATGAAGTTTCTTCTTTTGCTGACATCGCTCGGCGTTTCAAATCGAATTTTTAGAGTCGTGAGACGCACTCGTCACGCCCTCCAGAAATTGTTCCAAAACGTCGTGGAAACTCTTTTGTGCTTCCTTGCCGAGCAAAAGTGATCCGTAAGCGTTGGTTGTCAAGTTTTTTGAAGTTGAAGAAACTGAAAGTGAAACAATCAATAATTTTCTTATTATTCACGTAATCAGCATCAATTCTAAACATTACTTATGCATCAGTTAGATGGGGGTGTGGATAGTGAAAATGGAGAGAACATAA
The DNA here is from genome assembly GCA_947389925.1 of Coelopa pilipes. Classification (NCBI taxonomy): domain Eukaryota; kingdom Metazoa; phylum Arthropoda; class Insecta; order Diptera; family Coelopidae; genus Coelopa; species Coelopa pilipes. Next base: position 42,280,170 of record OX376697.1, on the reverse strand, counting down.
AGAATCGAGTGAAATATTTCAAGAGCAAATTATTGATAATTGAGAATATTTTCTGATAACTTTTTGATATGTAGAAACTCACACTGATTCACACTAAACTACGTCGTTAGGCAAGATTGCGTGGCTTTAAAAACTTCCCTTCCTAAAATTTAGTTCCGTATTTACTATTGTGTAATTTCACTCAATAGAAAACATTTTCCCAATGATTTCTCCAAAGCCTTCCTGCTCGTCTTCTTTCGGTCACCCTCCTGAAGGATTCTTTTAAGAATTTCGAAGTCGATTGGATTTGCATTCAAGCTGCCATCGTCGAAGTATTTGTATTATCTCACACCCTCGACTCACAACACAAACTTTTCCGAGTTCTATGGAAGTCAGAATATTCAGGGTATTTTTCAAAATTATTTTATATTTTTTATTTTACGTAAATTGAACAATTTCCTCTCAAAATCTGAGAATTAGCGTAACACAACACTGCGAGACACGATTGGAATCGACTGCATGAAAATACGTGAAGAGAGTGAGGTTATGTTTTCGACATTTGCCCCACACTGTCAAAACGAACAAGAGTGAAAAGAAACGATCAAAAATATATAATAATTGATGGAAAACGCAGATCAGGGTTGCATGGATGCAGTTTCGAACTTGTTTTTGATTTTTCAGCAAAATAGTAAACAGAATAGCTTTAGAAATCCAGGCTTGTATGCAGTTTACAAATATTTTTGAAATTAAAAAGTATGCAACATAACCCAAAGTTCGAGGGTGAATATGTGTTTAATTTTTTTTTTAATTAATTCATAATCAATAATAGGTATATTGACTACCATTACAATATATATTTTACATGTATATCTACATATATAAAATGTATATCCTAAATCCCAAATTCAAATAAGAACTTCAATAAAAAATGGCTGTTGTTTATTAATTAATTATTGTAGCCATGAACTTTGTCAAGGATAAACATAGGAAAGTATTTATGTTCTATTTTTACATATATATACAATCACACCATATAAATAAATACTGTCGTCGAAGCCCTGCGCTGAACAGCTGTCATATACATTTTAGCCGATGTGATTTTCGAAAATTCGAACATAAAATTTCGGATTGGATTTATTTACTCGACTTTGCAAAATATGGCTTAATTTGGTTTAAGGATAATTTGACGATTTTATAATATCGATTTCAATTAGAAGTGTGGAGGATTTTTTTGTTTTTCTGTGAGCCACTTGGAAAAAAATGTATGTACAACACCTTACTCACCAACTCAAAACAAAAAATAATCTTTGCAGCTGAAACGTCAAAATACGGTGATTTTGTCGTTTCTCTTCTGCCTATTTCTTCGTTTGCCTTGCACCGTTGTTCGACGTCTTTGCGGTGTGTGATTCGACTCGATCCAATTTAATTATCGCCGTTACAAACACAAAAACACACGATTCCGTCGACACGAACTTGAGCACAAGCAAGACGTACTTACGAACAAACTACCGAACAAACGAACGAATTAAATTTGACAATTCGAATGTCGTCAAAAGAAAGAAACGAGAAGTGAAAAAGTCACGAAAAAAAAGTTATCGCTTCTCTGGTTTTGTCAGAACTTTTTGAATGCGATTTTTCTGCACTATTTCGCCACTAGTCGTACTTTATTTCGATTTATTATTGTTGCTAGGCAGTTTATGAAGCACTTTCGTTTGCATCCACAGCACTTTTCACCACTTTTCCATGGAAATTACTGAAAATCTCGTTTTCACGAGCAGACATGTGGTTTTGACGCCGTTGGTAGAAACTTCGAAAAGAAAGATGTAATTTCTGCACACACACTTTCACAATTCTAATTGTCAGATGGTGAGCTGTCAATCGACCGCGTGCTGCGAAACGTATGCGAGAAGTACGGCAAAAGAAGGAGAAATAATTCTGCAAATTTCGAAAATAAGCGGAAGTAAAGTTGGCGCGGAATTTACAACAAAATTTACTTCCTGTAGTTATTTTCTTAAGATGCTGGTTTTTGTATAGCCTTTCATATCATTAATTTGTTTCAATTTGTTTCTGAAACTTAGAACTTTGAAAAATTAAAGATTGGTATAGAAAATTATGTTCCATATTCGTTCTAAATTAATATTTACTGGAAAATGTAAATGCAGTAGAACATATCGAAAACGAAAGAAATGTTACTACATAAATTTTCCGATCGATATTTAGCAAGTAGAGCAACCCTGTGCTTGTGCGGTCCACAATCCACAAACATTGCATTTCATAATTTGACATTTGTTCGCAATGGACGATAGAAAATTTTAACAGCTCGGGAAAATATAATTTTTTTCAATAAAGCAGAAAAATAATAACTTAGAAAGTGAAAAGTAATATTATTGGCGTGTAACCGAAAAATTTGTGAAAACCAAATACCGTAAAGTTGAGAAAAGAACAATTTGAAGTCTAAATATGACTATTGGGGACGGCGAAGCCGCTGAAGCAGCACCAGCGCGGCCGCGTTGTTTTTTCGATATCACACTAGGCGGCCTACCTACGGGCCGCATTGTGTTTGAACTCTTTAATGATGTGGCGCCGAAAACAGTGGAGAACTTTCGAGCCCTCTGCACGGGCGAGAAGGGCACCGGGCTCGTCACTGGGAAACCTCTGCACTACAAGGGAGCCATTTTCCATCGGGTAGTGAAGGATTTCATGGTGCAATCGGGCGACTTCTCTTCAGGGAACGGCACCGGAGGCGAATCAATCTACGGCGGCACATTTGAAGGTATGTGTTCCATCCGAAGAAGAGGAGGCGGTATCTGTTCACTGAATTGTGAATGCAAATGCATTAAGGGCGAATACGTGACTAGAAAATAATGGCATACAAAGAAATTTCTTGATACCTCCCTTTACGTTGCAATATGATTAGTAATATGACGTGTTTACTCCTTTTAGATGAGACTTTCGAGGTCAAACACGAGCGACCCTTTTTGTTGTCGATGGCTAATCGCGGCAAAAACACCAACGGGTCGCAGTTCTTCATGTAAGTACGGTCGCGTGTCAGGTAATCTGATAACATTACCAATTGTTTAACAAATAACTCCAACTTTTTTTTACAGTCGCAAATTTTATTTTATTAAATTTGTTAATTCTATTTATCGTAAACTCCTAAATGTCTTACACTTTATTATCATTGATTTGTTATTATTTAGCTAGCTTATATCAATGCCTTACCAGTCAGGCCTGCGATGAGTGCCGGCGATTTGTGTATAAGATTAGATTGAAGTTGCAGCTCGTTACACACTGTAGATTAGTGTTCCGCCTGGAACACAATGTGCAGGATCAAATCAAGGATTTCCGATGATGGAGAACTTAAAATCGGTCTTCACGCAGATGTGGTTTACCTCCTATCCATTCACTCCTCAGCATCAGTCACTTCATGCCAAACTTCAGTGCGACCATTTTAGATGACAAATTAAACTAGAACTCATATCAAATTTTTACTTTGCTCCAAACAAAAATATTCTACAACCTTACCAAAAGTATTCAATGTGTAAAGAATATTTTTCTCTCTCTTCTGTTTTTCATTATAGTACTACACAGCCTGCTCCGCATTTGGACAAGTAAGTATTTACTCATTATTATCACAATTAAGCATTGCATTAATTTTTCTCCTTTATTTTCAGTATTCATGTTGTTTTCGGACATGTTATTACGGGTCAAGATTTAGTACGTCAGTTGGAACAATTGCCAGTGGATCGGAACTCTCGTCCTCTGCAAGATGCGGTCATCGCTAACTGCGGAGAACTAGTTCGACAAATTAAAGGTAAGTGTCCTTGAATACATTTAGTAATTGTAATTTAAATGAAAAATGTCGTCATTTGTAGTCAAAAAAGAAAAAAAGAAAAAGAAGCGTACCGCATCTTCAGATGATGGCAGTTCCTCAGATGAGGGCAAGCCAACTAAGCGCAAGGAAAAGAAGAAGAAAAAGATCAGCAAGAAATCTGACAATGATGACGAAGGGTATTTCTTGGTATACATCAGTGATGATTAGGTGTAATATATGCTTTCCATGTAGGTCGGATGCTGAAAAGGCCAGAAGCAGCGATGAAGGCGAGGTCGAAGAAGGAGAATTGCATCCTTTGGTATCTGTTACAAAAATTGACCCGGATGAAATTCCAGAGGTGAGGCGGACAAAAAGAACTATTCCATGTATAAACTAACTGTAAATATGAATAGGTTTCCAACAACTTTTTAATGCGTGCCAGTGACAAACGTGATCGCGTGCGTGATGGTGAGAAGAATCGGGAAACTGCACGCGACAAGCGTAACAATGAGCAGGTGCGCGAAAATAGGAATGCGTTCGGTTGGTCTAAGAAGCGGGTGCCAACTTCCCGCAGTGGACGCGTTATTAAGGGGCGTGGAGTTTTCGTAAGTAAACATGTGATAGTGTCTTCGAAAAATGACTTTTTCTATGGTTTTTTATATTCTTTAGCGCTTCCGCACACCTTCACGCAGTCGCTCACGTAGCACAACTCCACCGCATTGGAAGCGCGCTCAGAGTCGCACGATCAAACTGTCCGATCTGGAGAGGCTCGAGGAGGAAAAGAGAATGCGCGAAGAGGAGATAAAACGGAGGGAAATAGAACGTAAAAAACGCCACGAAGAGATGGCAAAGGATCCAAAGAAATCGTTCTTTGAACTGTCCCATGCCAGCTCCTATGGAGGCGCCCCAGATATTATAATTAAAGATGAAAAACGCCATCGACGGAATACTGATGAAAGGGAAGTTGAGAAAGATGAACGTGAAAAAGAGCACGAGCATGAGCGAGTACGAGAAAGGGAGCGAGAACGTGGCAAAGACAAAAGTCACGAGAAGGAGCGCGTAACGAAAGAGAAAAGCTTAGAGACAAAGAAAGTCCCTGAACGCAAGAAGTCAATGGACATGAATGCTTTGGACTATGAAGACCAACCGGCCAGCGACAATGAACAGGACGCATCTGCAGTTAGGCAGCAGTCCGAGGAGAACAAGCCAAAGACATCTGTAAAGGAAAAAGAACGCTCAGTGCGACGAGAAGCCATTGATGACGTCAAGGACAAAAGCATGGAGCATGAGAAGGAAAAGGCAAAGCCAAAGCCTAAGGAGAAAGAGAAGAAGCGCAGTCCTAGTCGCGAACATTCTCGGAACCGTTCTCGTTCCCGATCAGGTTCTCGGTCTCGCTCACGATCGTGTTCTCCTTCACGTCCACGACGTCGTTACTCGCCACCTCAACGCGAGAGACGAGACAATTATATTGTTGGACGTAGACGAGGTTTTCGGTCGCCTCCCAGACGAAACTTCCGCGGACGCCGTGGTGGGGGCGGAGGAAACAATTTCATGGATCGACGACGACGTTCACGTTCCGCCGATCGGTACAGAAATCGCCTCCCGCTCTCGCCCATCCGCGACAGACGCTCGCCGATGGACAGACGACGAGATGGGCCTGCAGCAAGGAACAATCGTTCGCGCAGTCGCTCGCCTCGCCGTGATCGTACTCGTTGGCGACGTGACGATTCACGAGATCGCAGCAGCCGCGATCGACGAACTAAATCCAAATCCCGAACGCCGAGTCGCCAACGCCGCTCGAAGCGTTCTGGCAGTCATTCGCCTCGCCGTTCGAAGTCCCCGGAGAATAATCGCCATAAATCACGCGATCAGACTCCTCCAAAGAAGGTCGAAGAGCAGCCATCGACCTCGCCGGCGGAGGACGACAAGGACAAAACAGCACGTGAAAAGATGCAAAAGCGCGCCGAGGCTCTGCAGATGTTCAAGGATCATATGCGTAAGGAGATTGCCAAGGAGGAGGAAAAGCGAGCCGAGAAACAGCGACAGGACGATTTGGAGAAGGAAAATACGGCGCGTGAACTGGAGGAATTGGAGCGTCTGAAGGCTGAGACTTTGCAGAAACTCCAAGAGCATGAGAGTGTAAAGAAAGCAAGTGCCGCTGCCTCCTCAGCAGCCGTGTCGTCGACAAAGGACGATGATGTCGTACCTAAGGAGAAGGAGAAGAAGAAGAAGCGGAAGAAGTCAAAGAAACATGTTCGGTCATCGGAATCTGGATCCGAATGAGCCGAGCGGGGAGGCAAAAATATCAAGTGTAGACAGAATGACGATATAATCCAATGTCTGCATTTGATATAGAATCATAGATATATAGATTTATATTCTCTCTGACATTATTTGATGTACAATCGTGACTTGCGTTTTGGGGAATTAGTTGTATGTCTGGTGAAGAATATGTAATCTGCATTACTTTTCGTGAAAATAAATTGATATTGAAACGCACTAAAGACATACACCAATCGTGAGTTTCTTTGCATATTTTGGTTCAATTTTCTTTTTTTGATTTCATCCATAAATTAACGTGAAGGTCCAGGTGTTGAAAAAAAAGATCTCGATCAAATTGGAGTATACAAAAATTGATGAATAATTTGTATAATGGTAAACATCACACCTGGCAATGCGAGCCACAAAAAGCTCTACAACAGCAATGGCAAGCTACGCTTAAAAGCTTTAGAGCAGCCGATTGCTTCGTTCCTTCTTCATTCATGCATTCCGCCGTTCCTCTTTCAAAACGTCATTCCACAGAGCCTCAACGCGGCTTACGTTATGACAACGCCTTTCCCTTCTATCCTTTGTTCACTTTTTCTCTCGCATGTTGTTCTCTCTCTTCGTGGAGAGTGCGCTCTTTAAGCTTCCCTCGCCGCAACAACAGTGTCAAGGAAACGAGTTGAACTTTTGCATAATGTTTTTTTCGATGGATCCATCGGTGGAGAGTTTCGATTTCTCCAAACGAAAATTCCTTGAGCGGCTGCCGGCAGAGCAGAGCAGAGCACAGAGGAGAGTTCGTGGATACGAGCCGAGCCGACTGGAACCAACAAACCGAATGGCGAACGAACCGGCGATGTGGCCGAGCAGCAGCAGCAGCGGTGACGACGGCAACAACATTTTTATTGCTCCAGCTCAGCCGCTCAGTCAGTTCTTCAATGGCGAACGGCGCGTTTGGACGGAATTCCAGTGAGAGTGACGCGTAAAGTTTCAATTGTCTTTATTGTTTGTGCTCCCACTTCCCTCCCCCCTTTCACAATTTCTCCCACACTGCCATCCTGTCGATATCTTTCTCAGTTTTGTTTAAATATTGTGCACAAATCGTATTGTTAAGTGGCTTCGTTGCTCTTGTTGTAAATGTGCGAATGTCATGGATAAGCGTTGCAATGAAACAGCAGAGACGGCCGAAGTGATCACAACAACAAAAAGGAAAGAACGAAAATATTTATTCGTGCCTTGCGTTAAATTATCAAACAAAACCAACAACAACAACGGTGGCGTGAAGTGTCCGAGTGCGGGACGGCGAACAGAGAGAGAGAGAGAGAGCAAGAGAGAAAAAAGGAGTAGTACAGAGTAACGAGGAAAAGAAGAAGTTTAGATGATGGTGAAGTAAACGACGTTGACGAGGTTGAGGAAGAAGAGCAGTGAAAAAACAATGAAACAACAACAATGCAGCCGCATTTCGCAAAAAGCCGGTGAAGCTGCCGCCAATCGAAAGAAATCGATGAAACGCACGCAGCTGAGAGAAACAAAACAAAACACGAAAGGGAAATTCGAAATTCAAAATAATTGAATAAAAAGTATTCTCGCAAGGGAATAACAGTGTCGTCCGTCCGTCGGGCGAGAATTTCGTGGAAAAGCATTGCGAAATTTATGACATAATTTCGCGCCCGACTAGAGGTTGAGCTTCGAAATTTATGCTCGAGTCGAATCGAATCGTGTCGAGTGCGCCGACAGAACGCGAGGAGCGAACGACGAACGACGAAGCAGAGGAAGAACAAGAGAACGGAGAACAACAAGGAACAAAATTGAAATTAAAATAAGAAGATAAAGATTGAAATTTGAAGGAAACCTGAATCGGGCGTTCATCTATGGAAAATATTCAAAATATGAGCGAACGACGACGCCGACGGAAGAGGCGTTGAAAGGATATAACGCAATAAACACACACAAACAAACAAACAAACAGCAAACAAACCAACCAACCCAAACACACACTCGCACATATTGCCGATGTGTGGCCGATGTTATTGTTGTTTTTGCTGTTGCTGTTGTTGGCGCGCATCGCATCGCCGAATCGTGATGACAAAAAGCTCCTCCTCATGCTCGAAAAATCAGTGCCAAAGAAATTGAAGAAGCAGCAAAAAAGCTGAATGGGAAAAAAGTGAATTTGTGAAAAAGGAATCGAACAAAAAAGGCATTCTTTAAAAGAAGACGACGAAGAACAAGAATCAGTAGAGGAAGCAGCCGTATGTCGAAACATAAAACGCAGTCATTCGTTGACTGCGACGCCGACTGCGGCTGCGGCGTCATCGTCGTCGTCGACTCCTGTGCAAATTTCGGGGAAACGAAATTACGTCGGAATTTAAACTTGTTGTTGCCTCTGTCACTGTCGCAGTCGCTGCTGCTGCTGCTGCTCTGGGCCGTCGTCGTCGTCGTTGTTTTTGGTTTTGTTTTTGTTTTCGTTTAATGCTCTTGTTGCGGCCAGTGTTGTTGTTGTGTCTGCAACCGACAACGTTGTTGTTGCAGCTGAGTGTGCGTATTGAGAGCTTTCAATAGCGAGAGAACGCGAGCAAGACATAAAAAACCACAGATTGAGAGAGAGTGCAAAAAGAAAACCCGCTCTCGCTACGCATTCCATTATAAACAACAACAGCAATGATGATGTTACAAAGTACAACTTTTTGGACTGTGTGCAATAACAACAACAATAGAAATTACGATATGTCTCATATTCATTCACATAAATTTGCACACACGCACACACGTTCACGCTTAACAATAAACAAAACGAAACCACAACAACAACGAGAAATAAACTACATCATTATTGCGAATAACAAGAATGCAAAGCACAAGAACAACAAAGAGCAAGTAATGATAATAAAAAATCGCCAGAAAACCGCAAAACAAATCATAAAGCATAAATAAATGTGAAAAAATACGAACACAAAGGAAGGCGTAAAAACCGAAACTGCAATTATTATTCTCTGCTTTGTTTTCTTGGCGTTATTTTATTTTGTTGTTATTATGTTGATATTGTTTTCAATCCATTTGAGCGTTTCAAGAGAGAAAACAAAACTTAGAGAAATAACAACAAATAATACTTAATACTCGATAGATAGCAAAAGTTTAAAAAAATAAACTCCTGCTAAATTTGTTAGCTACGATTGTGTGACAGAGGAAAGAAGATATTTCGTAGATGTATTTATTTATTATTATTTTATATCCTCTCCCAAGCGTTTTCTTGTAGGTTCTATAGGGAAAATATTTCCTTCGTCCTATTTCACAACTCAACGAAAATATTAAAATCAACCGTTAATTCCAATCGGTTCTCCTTGGCGGCAGATTTCCCCGAAAATTCCCCTCCCGGGTTTGCCCACTCGATTTCCTCCTCCCATTTTTGTCCCTCGCGCCCTCGAAGAAATATCCCATGAGAAATTATTTCCCGCAATTAATTTTCGCTCCTCTCCAGATACCGAATAGTGCGTGCTCAGTAAAGTGAAGAGAAAAATTCAATGAAATAATGCAAAAACACTCGAGGCGCGAGAAATTATGGCCAAAAGCCTCGAGATCTCTGCGAAGTGTTTCCGAATTCGTTTTCAATATGAAGTGCAAATACAGCAACGGCAACAACGACAACAAAAACAACAACCACAACGTTGGAAGCATTTCCATTTCTTATCCAAACTAAAAACGCTAATGTGACTAAATTCTAGAAATATTTATTAGTGAAAAAATAAATAGAAGTATTAAGAGAAATACGGATTTAAGTAAAAAATATAACTGCAAATCCAGTCCTTGGTGACGAAAGAAAGGCGCAGGGGCGCGAAGAGAGAAGAAGAGGAAGAGCACGGAGGACGAGGCAACGGCCGAGGACGCGCGCATGCGCAGGGAGAACTTTCGCCAAGGGCCGTCGACGCGAACCCACTCTCGATGGCGATGTTCGTGTCCTGCAACAAAATCCTCGTTTTCCTGCTAATCGAGTTGTGGCTGAGCCTGTGCGAGAACGGCCTGACAGGACGACGGAGGACCACAACAGGTACGTAGATCATAAAACAGAGACAAATAATCCCCAATAAGCTAATATCGAAAATCCCCAATTGATCCTCCCTCCCACGCTTTCCCCCTCTCTTCGACTCGCCGTTCGTATTGCCCGGCAAATCCGCTCGTAATAGAGAGAATTGAAGAATTGAAGAATTGACCACTGACCATGGCCGCCATGTTGTCAGGCGTAGCCGCCGCCTGCCACTTGACCCGAACTGATGTCGTGATCTCGTCGCAAACACAATTTGTCCATTACAGGACATCTCAATGCAACGAGTCGTGATTTCAAGAAGAAGACGCAAACTATTTTCCATTTACCAACACATGATTCACAATAGCACGGAGGTGGATGGTTGATGGGGCGAGCGAGCGAGCGTGCGAGAGAGAGGGTGATGTGGATGATGTGTGTGAATGGAAAACTGTTCTTGGTCCAAACTCTGTCACAAATACACATGCACATCACGCTCTCACCGCGACCGCTCTCCTGTTGCCAGGGTTGCCAAGAGGTAGCCCATTTCACGATATTTGACATTCGATTAATCGAGAGACGATCGTATTAAACTAATTTGTTTGATGGGAAGGAACATGTGAAATGAAAGAACAACAGTTTTCTCTATATATAGGGAAATCAGCGCAGGTCGAAGGGAGACAGACAGGGAGAGAGACGGAGTGACGGGGGAGAAAAAAACCCCCAAGGAGCCACACGTGGCTCCTACTGAAATCAATGGGCCGAAAGTTAACCGACAGGGCGAACGACAGCGGCAACAATGAAGGAAATGACAACTAAAACAATAACAACATGCAAACAATAACGGTAACAATCATAGCAACAACGACATGCTGACAACAACGGCAACAATAATGACTACAACATTGACAACAACAATGACAACAACAATGACAACAACGATATCCAAACAACACAAGGATTGAAACTTTGCAAAGAGAAAATTTGGCTGACAATAAATTTCCATTAAAAAGTTATTTTCTCTCGTATTTCTCGGTGGCGGCGGTCGCCGGTCGATGGCGGGGACCGGTGGAGGTCGCGGTGGGGCTGGAGGTGGGCGGGTGCCGGTGGCGCCTCGATGCGCCACCAACGCATCCAACGCTCGCCCACCCGGAGTCCAGCCTCCTGGGAGTCGCCATCGCCGCCACCGTCGTCGCCGTTGTCTCCTGGTTTACGACGACTGCGAACGAATGAAGGCACCGAGTCGCGTTCCAAATCCTCATGCAAACCGTTGCTCTTTGTGGGCTCCATCTGTTCCTCTTCTTCTTCTTCTTGCCGTTGTTCCTCTTGTTGCTCTCCTCCGTTCGTTACGTTGCTCGGAAGCGGAATCGGAGTCGGAATCTTGAAGCCAACTTGAAGGCAACAAATAAGCCGTAACGTCCTCGTATCCATCGGCTCCTGGCTGCCAACCGACGCGGTGGCCGGGCGAATCCGTTCCATTGTTCGGCGCACGGTTGGCCGAAAACCACACGTTGTGTTGTTGTTGTTGTTATTGTTATTGTTACAACAACAGGAATAACAACGACGAAATGTTTGTGTTTGTTGTAATCCTTCACGGCTCTTGACTTTTCCTCGTTCCCCGTTCCGATCCCGGCTCCCGGACGCCGTGGGCCGCCTCTCGATGTGAAATCGCGCAGATGTCTGTCTTCCTCTTCTTCCTTTGTGGGGGAGGAGGGCGAGGGTGGGGTTCGTCATCGCATTGAATGTTGTTTCGTTTGCGGCTTTATTAATTTTTAAAACTTGCTGCCATCCCCGACCAGAAGTCGTTCCGTACCCAGATCCAAAGTAATTGATTTCGCTCTCCCTGGAACTCGCTCTCTCTGGGATGGTGAACGTCATGTGGAAGAGGGTGAGAGGGAGAGACAACGATCCACACGCAGAGGTGCCTCGGTCTCTCGGAAAATTCCCATTTCGGCTGCAACTCCTGACACTTGCCTCCCGTCCTTCCCCCTGTCCGCCCCCTCTCCCCCCCCGCGCACATCCGGTGTTTGTTGCTAATTAATTAAATGCTTTTCGAAAATAAGGCATCAAAAATTAATTCGCCTTTTGCCTTTTGCCTGTTGGCTGTTGCTGACTTTGTTTTTGACATCTCTCCCGTCGAGCCGCAATGCGTTTAAAATTCCCGCTGATCGATCTAAACCATACACAAGCACACGCACACACACACACACATATATATGTAGACGTTTCGCATGCAAACATGTGTAGGTATTTGTTGTTGCCTCCGAGGCGTTTGTCAAATATTCCCATTGATTCCGCCGAAAGCCCCGAGTGCTGAGACAAAGGCGAAGTGAAAAGAAAAAGCTTCTGGGTTTTTTCCACTCCCCCCACCCCTTCCTTCTCCTTCTTCTGCTTCTCCTCCTCCTTCTCCTTCTCCTTCTCGGGCTCTTCTATCTCCTGATACATTTTTGATTTAGCAAATTTCATGTGAAATGGCTCGAACGTGTTTTGGCATCCACTTCCATGGCTTCCTCCTCTCCTCTCCTCTCCGCTCTTCTCCCGTCTCTCTTCCTCCCACAAGACACACACGCGCTCGCCTCCGGCTCCTTCCTCTCCCTCTCTCCCTGCCACCCTGCCTCCGTCGTCCTCCTATTAGCCATATTGCGTTCCCGTCGCTGTGGCAACGCCAGCCAAAGCCGACTCCCAGTCGGAGTCGGGGCTCGAAGTTGGCGTCGGAGTCGGAGCCCCGGAGTCCCGTCGAAATTATGAAATCCAGGGCGAAGTCACTGCGATTCTTCCACCACTCGTCGTCGAGTCGGTCGTCGGTCGTCGGTCGGTCCTCGGGCCAGGCCAGGCCAGGGCGGAGGAGGGTGGCGAACTATTTGAGAATGTTTGCTTGATCTTCTTCCCCTCTCACCCCTCCTTCGCCATGGCCATGCTTCGGAGGATCGCCATAGGAAGGCATTAGAAGGGATTTTCGCCGAATTACGCGCGAACGATTCCAGGACGAAGGGTCGAAGGGCAGGGGAGGGGAGGAAACCAGAAGAAGAAGAAGAAGACGCCACTTCATTGTTTCTTCTCCCTTTGTTTCTTCTCTCCTCGGGCTTTGGTTTGCCTCGACTCACTTCTTCCCGAGCATCAGTTTTGTTTTTGTAATTCTCTCTCTTCGGTGTTCTCACTTTCTTCCTGGTCTCGATTTTTGTTATTCTCACTTTTTCTTACTCTCCTCACCCACTTCTTAGACCTCCTTCTCTCACTCTCTTCTGAGTCCCCCATCGCACTCGCTTCTCGATCTCTCTCTCTCTCTCTCTCTCTCTCTCTCGCTGTCCCTCCAGGTTGTGAGAAATGCTTCACTTAATTATGACATAAAACTTTAATTTTTCTCAAGTGGATTCTTGGCCCACGGCAGCCTGGGGTGGGCAAACACTCGACGCAAATCCCGAGTGAACCCGCGGGTCCAGGCTCGAGTTCTAATTCCAACCATTACATGCAGTTTTCCCTCTCCCTTCCATCACTTTTGGACCACGCTTCCATGGCGAGATCCGCCCGACCGTCTGAGCCCCTGACAATGGAGGCGTTTGTCTGGCATTGGCCGGAGCCGAACCGATTCGTCACGGCTTCTCCGGCTCCTCTGACCCAGATCGGAGGCGACGATGCTGCGATAATGACAGTGCTAATGGTAATGATGAGATTTCGTTGAACCCTGCCTGGGAACTGGACTCGTCGTCGTCGCCAATGCTTGTGGAGGAAGCAGGGCCCGGAGGCCCGGGGGAGCCGTCGGGAACGATCGCAGCACTTGTTCTGTCTTCTAATATAATTCTCAACGTCTCCCTGTCCGTCGGTCCGTCGGTCTGTCTGTCTGTCTGTCTCCTGTGCCATCTGTACGTCTGACTTGTCCGAGTCTAAACTTTGAATTTTTTGCCACGATGCCGAATGTCGGCCCAAGTGTGTTGTTGTTGTTTCTGTGTTTCTGCGGCCCAGCAAATAATTGTTGACCTCAATTTGTTGATTTCGGCTCCTCAATTGAGTGCGCGGAGCCGGGAGTTCACGGCGCTCCATCGCCTCCCCTCCCCTCGATCCCCACTCCATCCATCGCCTCGGTCGTCCTCGCGTCGTCGGCCCGTGTCGAAGGTGCCAGATTGATTGACGGCAGTTGGAGAAATATTTCACATTTCGATTGTTTCGGTCGTATTCCATTAGTGGCTTATGAAGTGGCCATAAAGGAACATATTCTCGGCTTTATTTGCTCGCCGGCTATTTTTGGAACAAATGGAAAATATGTTCGTTGTCATTAGAACGCTGTTTTGTCGTTATTTTTTGTTGTTTGTTTATCATTTGCGATATCTATATTGGGGCTTATAAGCGGCTTAAGTTTCTGGAAATAGATCGTCATGGATATCTTGGCGACGGCTGAATAGATTTCGGCGATTGCCCGGACAGATTTCGGCCGTGCAGACATCGATTGGCTGCGGCCAGGGAACAGCACTAATCGATTAATTATTGACGTCTGGTTGACGGACCGGTGACAGGCCGTTTAGTTAATGCGATGTCGAAGACGGCAGGTGCCGAGCGAAACACGATGACAGTGTGCATAAAACAATAAGTAAATAAATAATTGTGCCGCTGAATATTCTACTCTCTATCGAGTTCGGAGTTTCTTCCGATAAACTGGTGTCGGAAAATTCCACGAACACACACTTTGTCCACTTTAATTTCGCCTCCAGTGCCTCGGGTCGAAGCCATAGCAGATGGCAGGTGGATGGAAAATTATAATTAAAAATATCCCATATAAATATGAGCGAAATAAGCGAAAATATTTAGTACATGGACAAATAAATATGTGCAAAATGTTCGGTTATTAAAAGCCATTTCCAACCTGGCGTCGTCGTGCAGCAAACACTTTTGGCCAGAAGCACTTGTGGAAACGAGATCCCGGCTCTCGGAAAAATTCCCGGAACCACCGAAGATAGAACAAAGAACGAAGAGAAGGAAGGGACCGCAGGAGAGAGGGACGGGGGCGGAAAAACAGTCAGACATTACAAAATTAAAGACATACACTTCATAAGCCGTGAGACCAGACAGAATGAGATTATCGGGGTTTCTGCATTAATTTTTGCGTTTGTTTTTGTTTTTAGCGAGCAGGCGAATTAGCAAAAACCAATGGACGAACTAATGAAAACCACAGGGTTTTGTTATTGTTTTTTGTTTTTTAATTTTTGTTTTAGCCCGCTGGCTGATTATTTGCGATTGTCGATTTGTAACAAATTGCTCCATCTATTTATTTTTGACTAATGGAAATGGGACTGGGGATGGAATGGTTATTTTGGAACCTCTTCCAAATTCGTTAGCGTTTTTTCGCGTCCGCTAATTTCGCAAGGGCAACTACCGATAATCGCCGGCTGCCCATTAGCCGGCTTAGTCGGCTTAGTCGGCGGCTCCGCGAGGCCCTGATGGACGACACGTGCCGCGGTCGGTCCGGGGCTCCCGAGGCGACCCGGACCGACCGCGGCAGTCGATCGGCTGGAAGACCAAGGCTTCCGATGTAATCACCATCGTTCATCGGAATTTTGAGTTGTCGCAACGAAATCAAAATCCGAAAACCAAAAACACCAACCACTCATGCACTTGGCTGTTTTGAGAAACCTTGCCGAACACGAGCCGAGCGTTTCCTGGGAACGACAACGATAACAACAACAAGAACCATCGTAATTAAGTCGTGTTGTTGTTGCGTCGGCCGCGATTACCCAGGTAACCGGATAACCGAGATCGCTTGGCGCAACAACACAACCCTGGGTTTCGGCAGCCGATGGCATCCCTCGTTCGAGTGCTCCGTCTCTTTCTGTCCTTATCTCGCAATTATTGCTACTTCATTATTCATCCTATTATTTCCTTTTATTTAATTCGCCTTTCACTTCTTCGTTTTGTTGTTCTTTTCCTTTTCTTAATAATTTAATACAGTTTTGACTGGTTTTTGCTGTTTTTCTCAAACTAAATTACTTTCGGCTTCCTAAGATGTCTCGGAAATGGCCACAAAATATAATTTATAATTTAATTTGTATCTCCTTTAACGATCTTCCTAAGTGAAGTGAAGGCTCTCTCGGTCTATAAATATGTATGTAATTATTTCGCCGGTTGTAATTTTGTTGCACTCGAGCCATCAACAGCCGGTTGCATGATATTAAGACATTATTTACGAACTTAACCAACCGTTTTAAGTACTTCTGTACAAAGTAATCCAAAAAGTCGAAAACAAAACAGAAACAGAAACGAAATAAAATAAATACAGAATACGGCGGATAAAAAGCACAATAATTGAAAGGAGCAAAAACGATGAAACGATCGAGGCAATCACATGAAAGTTTACGAGTCTTTAACAATATGATTGCACTAACGGCAGTAAATTGTGAAATTTATTAATCACCTGCTTCCGAATCATGACGGCTTATTGGTTTTTTTTGTTAAATATAATAATAATATTTTTTATTGAATTAATATTTGCGAAAATTGCGTAAATTATAAACTTAATTTGCTACTAAGCACTGATGAAATGATCAAGAGCGAATGCTCCACAAACCGAGGTAAAGGACTCGACTCGCGACCTGGGGCAATAAAGAAATCACGTAAAGATCAAAAACAAAGAAAACAAAACTAAACTTCCACAACTTCCAAAAGGCATCCCGAGGAACGCAACACTTGAAGGGGGGCAAAAAGACAAGAACCCGACATTAGAGACAACATTGGCGGGAATTTCAATTCGAGTTCGTCGGATTTCGTCGTTGTTCGCTCTTTGTTTTCGGCTTTTGTTACAATTCGTCGACTTGCGACAAGTGCTCGCGTGTGGATGTACTCAAATGTATGTCTGTGTGTGTGTGTGTGTGTGTGTGTGCGTCTGTCCATCACTGAGTTTGTGTTTGTGTCTGGGACCCGTCTTGGACCGTCACATGCGAGCTCGTTAAAACTAAATTAAGTTCAGTCTCTCCTGCTCTAGCATTGGCTTGTTCTGGCTTTTGTTTTGTTTCTGTTTCTGTCTTCGCCCTGCTTGTTTTGTATTATTTGGTTTTTGAAATTATTCTCTTCTATTTAATCCATTGTTTGTTCTGTTCTCGTCTGCTCTGGTCCTTCCCGGTTTACTTTTTTTTCGAGTTTCCGCAAAACTGGTTCCGATTCTGGCTGCATTCTTGGCCGAAACGTAATCGCGGCCAAAACACAAAAACAAAAAAAAAAAAACAACACCAACAACAAACAACTGCGCAACAACAACACTGTAACCAAGAATGAAATTTCGGTTTCGCATGTCAAGTGCAACATTCTGCTCTTATTCTTCTTCCTCCACCCATTGGCCGCTGCCGCTGCTGCTGCTGCTTCTTCTTCCCCAGCTGCTCCGCTCTCTTCTTCTGCTTCTCTCCTTCATTTGCTTCTCATGCTTCCTCTGCTTCTGCCGTGGGCTCCATTCGTGTTGTAAAGAGTTTTCCCTTGTGTTATTGTTGTTGTTGTTTTTCTTAATACTCACGCTTTTAGTACTATTGTTGCTGTTGTTGTTGTTGTTGTAATTGTTGTTGCAATTGTTATTCTTGTTGCAATCGCCTCTCGAATGCCTCTCGAGTCCAATCGCTAATGAAATCATGAACTCGCGAATATCTATTAAAGAGCGGCCCCCGATCTGTTGATGGAATAATATCCACAACTATATAACAACAACAACACGAACAAAAACAACAACACGTACCCCAACAACAAGAACTCGAACAACAAAAACAGCAAGAACAAGAACAAATGGCGTCTAAAAACGACTTTTAACGACCATAAAATTGTATTTCTTTTTATTGGTGTTGTTATTGTTGTTGTTGTTGTTGGAGTGGTAGTTGAGTCTTAATTAACATCGTTTGCGAGATCATGAAAACCCAAATCAAAACATGTCCAAATGAAGTGTTTGCACGAACTCGCACGAGATTTTCCTCCGTTTTTTTCTTTTTTTTTTTTTTAAATCAAAGAAAAAGTTCTCGTGGTGAAGGGGTCTGTTGGGGGCGTGGCCATAGCGGAGATTGAGATGTTCGAAGGCTTGAAAGTTCTGATTATTTCAATATATAAGAGAATATACACTCGAAAATTATTTATAAAAATTCAGATACAAAATTAGTATGAAATTTATCAACTCTCCAATCATTTAATGCTTTAGTCGCAATAAAACTCTCATCATGAAATTCAAATGAAGTCATTCTAAATAAGTGTTTTTGAAAATGTATATAAAAATCCAATTTCAGTTTAATTCTGTCTAAATATATATTTCAAACCATAAAAAAGCAATTTTTGCAAACCCCTAGAATTTGCAAAAACGAACTTTGAATTTATTTCTGCATATTGAATGAGTCGAACTTGGCTCAAGTCAAACTAAAACGCGTCATCGGGAAAGCTTCACCCTAATGAATATTGAATGAATGAATTCAGGCTATTGAAAGCCATCCATTCATCAATGTATTCATAGATCGGGCCTTTCGTGATGATTGAGGGGCGATGATAATCCCATAAGGCATTAATAACAATAACAATAATAAGGCTATTAATAGAAAACATGATGCCGTGAGGACTCGACTCGACTCGATCCGACTCGATTCGATTCGACTCGATTCGATTTGCTTCGGATCCGTCTGGTTTTCTAAAATTAACTGCAGGCGTGCCAAATCGTGAATTTTATTCATTGTATAAATTATTCTTCCATAAAACGATTGTCAGCGATTGAAATCAATCGGGAAATATAAAAGAACCCCGTAAATCTGATCGAATCTGTCAATAATCTAATTGTCAACTAATTAATAAGAAGCCGAGATTGATCGTGAGGGAGAGGGAGAGCGAGAGCCAGAGAGAGAGCGAGTGTGGGGAGAGAGGGAGACGGAGAGAGAGGGCCGAATGTCGGCGGCATTATTTCTGTCCGGCCCAGACACACGCTTGCAGCGACTAAATTATTCCGCGAAAACCTCTTAAGGCCGGAGTTACGTTCGCGATGATGCCGGCGACGGCGATGATGATGATGATGATGATGACGACGTGGACGTTCGCCGGTCCCGTCCCTGGCCTCGAGTGCTGAGTGCTGAGTTATGCGCCATCACAACAAGGTCCTGTCGTGGTATTAATTTCAAGCCGAAGCCCACGACAGCCAGACCGAGGGCCCGGAGCGGTCCTGGGTCCAGACGGTTTTCCGCGCACCGCACCCTCCTCCCGACCTCCATCCCTCCCGGGAGCCTTCTAATTGTCACGTGCGCCTCGATCCGCTCCTCCGCTCCCCCTCTCTCTGGCGCTCTCCCCGGCGACGAGGGCTTCGGGGACGTCCCACGGCAATTTCGTGATCCGGCGAGTCCTTCGAGTCCCGATTGGGGGGAGCAGAGGGGCCGGGGTCGCTGGTGTCATTGGGACGCTATAGGATTTCATTGTTGGCGATGGAAATTGCGAGATATCGGCGGCGACGGCGGCATCACTTGTTGACAGCAGCAACAGCAACAGCAACAGCAACAACCACAAGAGCCGTGTTGTTGACGTATTTTCGATGTTGTTATTGATGGGAATTGTTGTTGTTGTTGTTGTTGTTGTTATTAACGAATCCGCGTTGTTGTGGTTGTTGTTTTTGCGGCATTCCCCATGTTGTTGTTCTTGTCGAGCGATTGTTATTGTGTTTTTATGTTCCACGAAACGTGGATGTTCGTGTTGACGAATTGTTGTTATTGTTGCTGTGGTGCTCCTGTTGTTTAGACTTTGTGTTGTTGCTGTTCTTCTTGCCGACGAATTGTTGTTGTTGTTGTTGTTGTTGTCTTCCACTGTCGCCCCCACCTGTCGCCTGACGACGGACGACCGACTCGCAGCAATTAGTCGTCAACGCAACGGCAGCTCGCGGCTTCGGCTTCGGCTTCGACGATCGCGGAGAAACGGTTGGCAACGCGACGGTGAAAGGGGCAGGAGGTACCGGGTAGTCGGTAATCGGTACTCGGTACTCGGTACCTTGGCGACGCATTCGCCTCGACCACGCGCCGCCCCCGAGGACGAGGTCGGCGACCTGGCCGGGCCATGGAAAGGCTTCCACGGGTCCTTCGGCGAGGCGGCGAAGGCGATGCCTGGTTGTTTTCACTTCAAGGCTGCTGCTGTGTGTGTGAGAGAGAGAGTGTCGTAGTGTGTGTGTTTGCGCCACGCAACCGGACCCGGCCATGTCCAGGCCACCCCAGGGCCGGCGGAATCGACGCGAAGCAATTAAAAACTGTCGATGGCTAGTGGTGCTGTCGTTGCTGTCGTTGTTTTTTTCAAGTTGTTTTTGTTGTTGTTGTTGTGTTTTCTGCTGCCCTGGGACCCGGGCGCCGACACGTGGCTCTCGAGGGAGCCTCAAATTGTCTCCCTAGCCTTCGACGTTCGGTCCCATTTCTAATTTCTCTGCATGATTGCGCATATAAGCGCAATAACAACAACAACAACAATAATGATTGTGACGTCGAAGGTGATGATGACGATGTTAACGTTGACGTACATGATGGGGATGATGATGGTGATGGTGATGGTGATGGTGATAACAACAATAACAACAACAACAAGAGCACGATGCCGAGACACTCCATCTAATTGATAATTAATGAGCTGTTAATTCGATGCTAATCGCTGGGTTGGACTGGACGTTGGCTAGGTTCAGGTTAGCTTTAGGTTAGGCTGACTAAGGGGAGGAGGAAAAGGGGAAGGGGGGGAGGGGGCGAGAAGGGTGTGAGGTGAAGAAAAATTCACACACGACACTGGCGAGAAGTCAAAGCTCGAGCTTGAGCTCTGCAAGTGGTCGCGGGAGCCGGAGGAGGGACTGAGCAGGGCCTGAGCCGGGCCTGGAGGGTCGATCGGATCCGTTCGAGACGTGGTCGCATCCCTTCGACCCTTCGCCGCTCCAGAACCCCCGACCGCTGGTCTCTGGTTTATTCGGGTTTTTCTGCCTTTCCTTCCAACGACCGACGGCGACGGCGACGGCGATGACGCCAGTGAGGCTCGGTCGCGATGGCAAATAATATTCCAGCCACTCGTCCAGCCGTCCGTCCGTCCGTCCGTCCATCCGTCCGTCCATCCAGTGTTATTGATCCCGATGAATGACGCACGAATGACTGGAGTTCGGAGTTCGTGGAGATCCACAGAAACCCATAAAAAATGAGCCAACGAGTCAAAAAGGGCAAAAAATTATGGGGAAATTTTGACTTGGCCTTTGCTGCCTTTGGCTATAAATAAAATTGTCCTAAATCTGACAAGTGTTTTTACTTTTTCTTTTTTTTTTTTTTCAAAAGCTTCATCTTTTCATTTTTTGTTTTTCTATTAAATTTGCACTCAATATTTGCGCATTTCTACCGACTTCTTTTTGAGAAATGTCCGTGTTATTAAATTACGATTGCTACAGCTAGCGAGATATATATATATATAGCTATGTATAGATCAGGTTATTACGATGGAAGAGTTTCGACATCGATTCAATTTCTAGACTTTTCCCCCTCGAGAAATCGGTCGTAATTTACAGCATGACACGATGTCAGTTACAGGTTTCTCCTCGCGAGCCATCAGCCATCCAGAGACCCACGTATGTGTGTGTGTGTGTGTGTGTGTGTGAGTTTGTGTGTGTGCTTGTTTTGTCGCTGCTCCTGTGCTCGACGGCAACCCCTAGAAATTGCTCCGGTTTCGGCAACTCTTGTCGATTTATGAAATTCGCGTACATTTTTTTTTCTAGTAATTTTATACATTTTTTCTCTTACAATTTTGTTGCTTGTTGGTATTTTTGATGTAGAAAATTGTTGTAAAAAGTGTCGTTGTCGTTGTGCAGTTCAATACACACACACACACACACGGTTGATTTATTTTGCTCGCACAGGTGCAACAGTTGTCATTAATCATATCAATTTCATATGTTGCTCATGTACTGTTGTTGTTGTTTTTTTTTTTTTTTCGTATTAATATTGCTCGATATCCACACACACACACACACGCTCTTGTTTGTGTGCACTTTTGAAGCCTAGACCTTGCTCTCTTATTAATTTTCCCTAGAAATTCTGTGTTTTATATTTTGGTTTCTTGAATTAGTGGGAGGGAGCGAGGTCGAAAATTTCCCCCAAATATCCCCGAAATTCCACCTCGCTCTCGCGATTTCCGCTTTTCACACCATTGACACCATTTCGACCACGTGTCCCGAATTTTCCTTTGTCTCGCTTCCACCCACGCCGGTTTCTTCATCTGTTTGGAGCTGTTTGTCAACCGAAGGTTTCCCGGTCCTTCGGCAACCCAACCGCTGATCCGCCCCCCCCCCCCCCCCCCCCCTCCACCACCCCCGACCCGCGGCTTTGGACCCCTCGCAGCCAAGCGTGAAACCTAAATAAACACCTTCGAGCTGATTGCACTGGCGGCTTCTGTTTTCTACGAATCTTTTCATCATCTCATAATCATAATTATAATGATGGGCTTGAAGTACACAAAAAACGTACACAGAATAGTTTCGTTGGTAATTTCATGAAAATCCCACTTGCGTGTCCTGGGGCCACCGCGGCCCGCCTCGTCCCACTCACTCCATCATCATCATGGTGGCCGGTGGTGCCTGGTGGCTTGTTGAGCAGCGTGTTTTGCAACAAGGTTGCCTGATTGACCGCCAACTGCCGGCCGCACGGCCCGAGCAGCGCCGAGTCCCGCAGCCGACGCCCCCGAGGGAACCGCAGGGATCGCCGGGGTTCGGCTACGGGTCCGGGTTCGGTTTCGGGTCTCGGTGTAATTATGTTGCCTCTCATTACGCAGACGACGGCGGCACCGACGACGACGCAGACGACCGCGAGGTTGGCGACGATGGAGACGAAGACGACAACGACGAAGACGAAGCCGATGACGACGAACGCGACGACGACGATGACGACGACAACGAAGCCGATGACGACGACGACAACGAAGCCGAAGCCGAAGCCGACGACGATGGTGATGGCGATGGTGATGAAGACACGGCTGGTGCCACCGATCGTGAGCCGAGCGACGGGTGACGGGCGACGGGCGAGGGGCGAGGGCCGGGAACTGCTTTATTATGCACCCTCGTGCAGCAGATGGCAATCAGTGTCGGGCTCGTTTCGGGGCCCACTTTTGGCGACAGCAATTGAGATGAATCGCTTGTAGTTTCCTCGTCGAGAGGGAAATGAAACAGATGAACTTCCGAGCTCGAGAAGGAATTCGTTGTAATGAAAAGCTTTCGTAGGTCATTCAATTAATTTCTTTTCAGTTAATTTGACACTTGGGCATTAATTTCTTTTATTTCGTGTTTGTTTCAAACTTAACTTAATGTTTTCAAACATGTTGTTTTTTATTTTTGTTATTAAATTTTTATCATTAGGAGTTTTCATTCATTTTTAGAGTTTTTCTTCATTTTTAGAGTTTTTATTCATTTTTATTATTTTACTATAATTTTACTAGTAAAAGCTTAAAGTATTTACTAATTGTTTATGGATATTTTTTGACAAGACCCTGACAACAATTTGTGATTTAATCAATTTGCATTATTTCTCTAATACTTGGCCATCGATTAAATGAGGATTGAAGGAAACCCCAAATCGAGGGAACGTGACCGAAAAGCTGTGCCCGTGATTGGCTCCAAGGCGAGCTCGGACATGTCACAAAAATAAGTCTGAGATCATGAATAATGAATGCGAAATAGTCATAATCGACGAGTGGAGTTTTTCACATATTTTCGACATAGTTTCATTTCGCAAGCTGGCCAAAAGTCGAGTTCAAAGGGAGGTCAGCGGGAAGAGACGGAGAGAGGGAGACAGGGAGTGAGAGTGAGAGGGACGGAGGACGGCGGACCGGTTCGGAGCGCGGCGACTGGACGAAACAAAGGAAGGGTTCGAAGTTCGAGCGGTGGCAGAGGAGGAAGGAGAAGAAGAATAACCGAAACAACATTTGTACAAAGTTGATTGCTGGTTATGTTCTTATTGTTGTTATTGTTGTTGTTGTATAGGTCATAAAACCCCCTCTCTCCACGCAACTGATCCCAATCACAGACGGACGGACGGACGGACGGACGGACGGACAAATACATTGAAGCAGGCGAATGTATTTTCGGCCATTTATCTTCGAAATTTGAATTTTATGAATTACGTTCTCAAAAGCGAGAACCAACAGAGAAAAAACATTCTCTATGAGGGGAGCAGAGAGAGAGAAAGGGATGGAGAGATGTAGATAGCGTCCGATAGAGACGGAGGCACGAGTTTTCGCTGCACGCGAAAACGAAAGCGATTGCCAAGGGTAGATAGCGACATGATAGGGGCGCCCGGAGAGACAGACAGACAGACGGCAGACAGACAGACAGACAGGCAGGCAGACGGACAAACAACAGATGGACAGACGGTCAAGGAAGGAGGGCGGAGAAGGAGGAGACAGGGGGGGCGCTGTCGGAAGCGCCGCCATTTTCGATTTCGCGCTGGGTCGTCGGCGAAAGACCGGAGCCGACGACGACCCGGGCGAGGGCGGGAGGGCGATCGAGAGAGGACGATGTGGAGCGAGCGAGTGAAAGTGTGTCGAGGGTGGAGTCGGGGCGAGCGAGAGCGGGGAGAGTCAAGGCGAGGTGAGTTTAAGTGAGGTGAGTCGAAGGGAGCGAGAGCATGGCGAAAATCATCGTGAGTAACGGCGAGAGCGAGTGGAACCGAACGGCGATCGCAGGAAGTTCTTTGCCCGATCGCCCGATTCCAATGAGGCCAATGAATGAACTCGAAGACCGCCGTGCAACCGACTCCATGCCCGACGTCTGCCCCGCATCTGTCCGGCGATATGGGCGGACGGAGACTCCGACCGGTTCGTTTTTATCACCAACACGTGCTGCACCGAAGGCACGGCGATCCAACCTGCCTGTAAAGCCATAAAATCGATTCGAAACAAAAACAAAAAAGCGAATAAAAATTAACTGCAAAATTTGATCGTAAGTTTTTGGGTTGGTCAATCCTTACTTTTTCTAGTCAAACATTTGGCGATCCGTTCGGAGATAGGCGAGAGAAAGAAAATATATATAGAAATGCAAAAGCCGGCACATGAAATTGGCGCAAAAATGAGCGAAAACGAGTTCGTCAGAAATTCAATGCAAATAAATAATTATATACTTATATGGAAATCCATCTGCATTTGGATAAGTGTGTGTTTGTGTGTGTGTGTGTGTGTGGCTATGCAGCTATTTGAACGAGTTTGGCATTTGCCATTAAATACAGCAACAACAACAACAATAACAAGACCGCATCAAAAGCACGCAATAAACACAACCGCCAGCCAGAGATGGAGAGAGAGAGAGGGAGAGAGGGAGAGCGAAAAAGTCGAAATTTCTGCAAAGGTTCGACGACCTCTGGGCGCATTGCATAAGTACGTGTGTAGCACGAACGCACACAAACACATACACACACGCGAGCCTGCTGCTGTGTGTGTGAATCTGCTGGGCACCGGCTGCATTTGAATGCGTGCCAAATTTTAGGGGTTGCTCCCTCATCAATTAAAGCTCCCTGCCGACCCTGCGGCCGACCCTGCCTGGCTGCCGTCGAGCCGAGCCGAGCCGAGCCTGCTGCAGCCCAGCCCGTCGAGCGGGAGGGCGGAGGGGCCGCAGCAACCCTTCCGCGTTGCCAAAATGCGAGTATGCAAATTGCCGAAATGCAGCCCGAGGACGCCGTCGACGTCGACGCCGGCGTCGTCGGCGGCGCCATCGACAGAGAGCTGCAGCCCGCCAGGGTTGCCAGGGCCGTTCCCTAATGCTGCGGTTCGGGTTCGGGTTCGCGCTCCGCTGCCGACTCCGCCTCGGCTCCGGTTCGGCCCGCTGCAATTACCCGAGCTGTGTTTTCGGTTAGATTTATTAGCGATAACGGGAGTCGTGCATACAAACCTTCGAGCACATGATAAATTTCGCATTTAATTAAGTTTCTCCTCTGACAATTTATGCAAACTTCTGTCCCTGGGAGTGTGTGTCTGTGTGTGTGTGTGTGCTCATCTTGCACCTCTCTCTCTCGCTCGCTCTCTCATTTTCTCGGGTAATTTTCTCCTTCCTTCCTTTGCTCTCTTTTATTTTCTTCTACGCTACTCGTTTCGTTTCCGAGTCACCGCTCGTTTCTTTTCGGGTATTTTTTTTCGGTATGTTATTTTTGTGGGTCGTTCATTTGATGTTTGGATGAATGGCTTGTGCTGGTGTGTGTGCGAAGATAGATGTTCGTGTGTGTGTGTGTGTGTGTGTTTTCCCTATCGGCCTGATCTCCGGTTAATTTTGTTCGTTTTTGCATTCTCGAAACAATTGTCTCCTTATTTATGGTCCTGTATTAGTCTATAATTGCACGTCGTTATTTATGCTTGGCCGGCGGCCCTCGGTCCACCCCTCGGTCGGCTCCCGATCGTCCCCGTGCCCCCTGGTCGACGGTCGCAATCGGCTCCTGACGCCGTGGTCGGAACTTTGCAAGCTGTTGAAAAATGTAGTACGAAATTTTGTTTATTAAGAATACGTTTTTGTTTTTTTGCCTTAATTTTGAATGAAACGCTTTTAGTCGTGGGAAATAGACGAATTAATTTGGGCAATTCATCGAATTGATTCTCTCTTTGTTGATTTCCATCAGAAATTGGTATCAAGAGGAAATGTCTGTTTTGTTTTCCTTTTGTTTTCGCTCGCCTGACTTTCTCCGGAAAGGGAAACCGAACTGAGGTCACAGCCCCGGTTCTCTGCCGACTCTCCGCCCCGCTCTCTCCCTTCGTCACCCTCCGATAAGCTTTTAGGCAACCTGTCTCCGTCTCCCTCTCCCTCCGATGACCGCAGGACCCCCGCCAGAAAAAGCTCGATGGAAACTCGGCAAGCCAAAGCCGAGCCGCGGCGACGACGAGCGAAGCCGAACCTCGTCGGGAAATCGGGCTGCCTCGGTCGGAGTCGTCTCAAGTTCCGAGTCGTGCCGACGACGCGCCGATGGGTTGCATCGTCCTTCGTTTTTCTCAATGGCGTTGTTGTTGTTGTTGTTGCTCTCTCACGTGCTGTCTCAATTGTTTGCGAGTGCGACTGTGTGAGTGTGTGTGTGTGTGTGCGTGCGATTACGTCTGCTAACAGCTTCTCGTCGTCTCATCTCTGCGTGGCGGATGCAGGAAACTCGAAAACTTTAACGAAAACTTGACGATGACGGCACGAGCAGCAACAACAACAACAACGAACGGTAACCCCGACGAAATTGAACGAAGCGACGCAGGCGGGAAACGCGTGTGCGTGTGTGTGTGCGCGCGCGTGCAGCGAACGTAGAAACGACGCAACATAACGTAAGCTAACGTAACGACGCTGACAGCCGCCAGACGCCGGCCGTCGGACGAGCGCATCATGTGACGACGCACGACGAATCGCATTGGGGTAGGCCATGGTCGTGCTGCTTGTTCTTCTTCTCCTTCTCCGCCTCCTTCGTCGCTGTCGCCGTCGTCGTCGCCGTCGTCGTCGTCGTCGTCGTCTGCTTCATCTGCCGCTTCTGCATTTGTGTTCTTGTTGTTGTTGCTATTGTTATTATTGACATTGTCTTCGTTGTTGGGCTTCATTGCAGTTTTTGTTGTCTTCGCTGTTGTTTTTGGACGTCATTGCAGTTGGCTTAGTTTTTGTTGTTGCTGTTGCAGCTGCTGCTACTGGTGCTGTTGTTGTTGTTGTTGACTTCATTGTTCTTGTTATTGATTGTTTCATTGTCGTCGTCGTCGTTGTCGTTTGTGTTTTATTGCATTTGTCCTGCCTCGCTCTCATCGTCGCTGCCGCTGTCGACGTCGCTGCCGCTGCATTTTGCTGCAAGCTCTGCTGCTGCCGCCAGGAGATGGTCGATGGTCGTGTTGAGTTAATGTGTGTATGGGAGTGTGTGTGTGTGTGCGTAGTGTTGTATCATTTCTGTTGTTTCCCCTCATCCATAAGGTTGGGGTTTGATTTGGTTCGGTTGCACGGTGGTTGCTTTGTTCTTTCTCCTCCTCGCTCTTCCTCGTAGTCCTCGTCGGGTGCTTGTTCTTCTTCGCTGTAATTATCATCATCACCATCATCATCGTCGTCATCCTCGCAATCCTTCAATACAATCTCACTCATGCATTCTATGCACACTGTTGTTGCTTTTCGTTTTTTCCTTTGTCGCTTTTGTTGTTTTTACTCCTGTCGTTGCTGCCATCGCTTACTCAGCCCGGCCGTCCGACCGCCCGAGAGCTCTCGAGGTGCAACCGATGCGAGGCGGCAACAAAAATGCAGCCGACGACCACGGCCGAGGGGCGGTCGGTTCGTCTGCTCGGCCGCAGTTCGTGTGGGGGGGGGGGGGTCGAGAGAGCTTCGTGGTGAACACGGCGGAGGAATGGCAGGGAGTCGTGGTGGAGGCGGCGGCGGCGGCGGCGGTGGCTGAGGCTGCACTTAAGGTGAGGCTCGGCTGGGCTCGGCTCGGTTCGGTTCGGCTCGACGCGACTCGGTTCGCTTCGGCTCGGCCCGGCTGTGGGAGCCGGTGGCGTTTGAGTGAAATGCGAAATGCGTCATTGATTGTGTGGTGGTTGTTGTTGTTGCATTTGCACTTCTTGTTGTTGTTGTTCGTCGGTCCGTTTCTGTTTCTGTTGTTCTGCTGTTCTGCTGTTGTTGCTGCTTCACTTGTTCTTGTTGCTGTTTATTTCTGTTGTTGTTTGCCCACTGCATTTCGTATTCATCGCAGGCTGGAGCCGAAGCTTAAGCGGGGGCATCCGCGAGGCGTCGGGTTGGATCCTGGGGGCGATGGCGGCAGGGCGGTCGAAGGGAGTTTGCGTGGAGCAAACGAACAGAAGACAAATACTCGACAATACTCAGCGTTCGCAAATGAATCAATATTTAAAATGACGCCGATGGTTTTACGTTCTTCTTCTCCTTGCTGTTGTTCTTGTTGCTGTTGTTGCTGTTGCTGTTTGTATGGATATTGCCATTGTTGTTATTGTTGTTGAGGTCCATGTTTTTGGCATCGCCTTGGTTAGCCGTTGTTGTTGTTGTTGTTGTTGTTGTCAAGGGTTGTCGTTGGCAACACGCGCTGTTGTTGATGGGAAAATCCATCATTTAAATTGCCATTTCTCAAATACTTTTATCTCTATTTGTGTACATATTTCGCATTCGAATTCGCTGCTGTTGCCCTGTTTACAAACGTTCCAAAAAATAAAGATAACTTTGATTCGTTTCCATTTCCATCTCCATTTTCATCTCTTTCATGCCCCTAGCTGTCTCCCTCCCTCTCTCTCCTCCTCCCGCCACTCGTTATCGAATTCCCATTCTAATTCATCGATTCGACGTCGGAACAATCAAATTAACGGGAACGCCGAGATCTCGATGGCCTTCGGCGAATCTTCGGGCGGTTCGTGGCGCGGGAATCGGGAGACGGCGATTGTTCGGCTTTTCATTCTCCTTCCTCCACTCATCCCGAGCAAACATCGCTCGACCACCTCGACCCCCCCTACCGTTCGTGAGAGAGAGAGAGGGAGAAGGACCACCGAGCCATCGATAACGGAAGCCCTTCACGGCGTTGCCAACCGCTCGCGACGCACGATTCGCAACTGAAGCTGGAGCTGGGCTGGAGCCGACGCTGATGCTGAAACTGCAACTAAAACTGAAGCCGCCCCTTGGCACGGATCGATTGCAAATGGCGATTATGATGACGACGACGACGATGACGAGGATGACGATGATGATGATGATGATGATTGCATCACGCTGGATTGCATTAGGCTAGGTTGTTGTTTGCTCCTGCAGCTGGTGCCCATCCTGTTAGTTGTTGTTGTTCGCTCCTGGTTCTCGTTGTTGTTGAGGTTGTGTTTTTTGTTGTTTTTTCTGCCTGGCTGTTGACATGACTAAACCTGCCGGAGGGTTGACTGAACTCTGAACCTGTCCATCCCACCATCGCTCGCTCAGCCGTCCGTCCCTCCATTCATCAGTCAAGCCAGCCATGCGGCCCGCTATCGCTCGCTCGCCATCCCTGCGACCGAATTGCATTTCGAAATTCGGACTTCGGTGGGAGCGTGGGCGAGAGAGAGGTGCAGGGAGAGGGAGCCCGTTACAGGGACGGTGGGAGAGAACAGGGAACGAGTGGAACGCGAACGGAGAGAGAACGCTTTTGATGTGGCTTCTGTCATTTTTTTTTTTTTTGTCACACCTGCTCGACCGAGCCGAGCCGAGTCGAATCGAAGCTGGTCGCGGTCGAATCCGGAATTTCGATCGTTTTTTGCAATTGCATTCCAAGAATCCCACGCTTCACGGATGACGTCATCTAATCGTTGTGTGTTTTCCTTTCTCCTCTTTGGTTTTTTCTCGGCTCCCAAATCTCGAAGTCTAATGATGATGGATAACGATCATAAATAACCATACAACAACAACAACAAAAACAATAACAACATTAACAAAATTACCATTAACATGCGTCGCGATCGCTTGGAACACGAAAATATTGTCTGATACACGTACATAGATTTGTATGTAAATGCGAGCCCACAGACAGATTTCTCGACACTTTGTGACAGCTCTCGAAGCTACCAAAATACGCTCAGGCTCAGGCTCAGGCTCGGCCCATCTCGCTCGCTCCTTCTCCAGTCGCGCACTCTCGTTTTCTCGCACTCTCTTCCTCTGGCACTCTTCTACTGCCGCCCTCGTTTTTTGTCTCCCGCTGGTGCCTCCGGCTTTGTCTGCGCATTTGCATCCGTGTGTGCGTGTGTGTGTGGTGGTTAATAACTCTCCACCGCTGGAAGCACAAATCATTCGGGGCCTTAATCACCGCGACGGCGCGTCGTCAACGTTGTCGTCGTCGTCAACGTTGCCGTCGTGTTGTCGTCGTAACGAATTGCATCGTCAGCGCGCGCAGCCTCCGAAGGCGCCTCGGCTCTGCTCGGGTGGGCGGTCGGTCTGTCGGTTCCGCCAACCTCCTCGGAGGCGCCACGAAGAGGTCGATCTCGCTCTCGCTGCCTCCCCTCATCCTCTCTCCGACACGTTCTGCCTGCCTCTCTCCCCTCTTCACCACGGCGCCTCCTCACCACTCTCTCCCCTCTCCCCTCTCTCCCTGGCTGTCTAACGGTCGATTTGCCCGGATTCTTTTGTCTGGTTAATCGCTTGTTTTTTAGTCATCTGTCCTTTTAGTCATGTTTGTCTGTGGATTTTTCCCTGTCTGTCGTTTCTTTCATATGTGTGGCCGGCTGCCTTTTCTCTCTGTCCCTCCGTCTGCTCCTTCAGCTGTCCGTCTCTCCTCGGTCCGTCCGTCGGCTCGTCTCTGACACATACAAATGGCTTGCGTTGACGTATCAGACAATCGCATCTGTCTTTCCCCCCATCTGTCCGTCCGTCCATCTGTCCGTCCGCCTGATAATGCGTCTGCCATGCGAATCGTCGCAGTCGGCAGTTGTGCGTATGACGTCAGCGCCGCCACCGCCGATCGCGAAGGTGGGCGCGGGGGCGGGGGCGGGGACGGGGGCCCGGTGAAGCTGACTGGCTGGCCGACTGTCTCGCAATCAATGCCATCTGTCTGCCGCGAATGTTTGTCAAGTGCTCGCTTTTTCTGTCTGTCCATCCATCTGTCCGTCTGTCCGGCTCCCGGTACCCAGAACTGTTTGATTAGCGGCTGACCGTGATGTTTGTCGTCGCATTGCATTCCCGACGTCGCCGCCGTCGCCGTCGCCGTCCTCGTCACTCGGTTGCCATGCGAACGTTTTCCGAGCGTTGCCGATGGACGGACGGACGGACGGACGGACTTCGCAGCAGGCCTTTGTCTGAAGCAGAGTTTTGCATGGGAGCGAGATCGAGTGCGAGAGAGAGAGATAAATTGAGAGGGAGTGTGTGGGGGAAATGAACGATATTCACCTCTCTCCCTCCCATCTCTCTCTGCCTCTCTCTCGAGTCGCTGACCTCGGCACTTGTGCATGCATCGAACACCAGCGGCTCCTGGCCGAAGTGGTTTCGCTCTCGAGAGGCCACTCGGAATCCCAGCGGCGGTTCGAATCGAGGTCAGAGGCGAAGGACCGCCGCCGCCGCCGTCGATCTCGTTCCGTTCCAAGCTGTTCCCCTCCAATCCGTTCCGTTCCGTTTCGACCGCGATGCGAGGAATCCGCCGAGTTCTCAACCGAGTTCCTCCTTCAAAGTCTCTCCTTTCCTCGTCCCGCTTCTTCCGTTCTTTTCCGGGCTCCGCTCCCTCCGCTCTCCTTCCACCTTCCTTCCCCGATCTCCCTCCTTCACCCTCCCTCCTCCATTCGTCTATTCACCCGTCTGTCCTGTTCGCCGCTGTCCAATATCCATCAATTGTTAACAACTTTGTCCTCGATTCCCGTGAAATCTCTTTCCATTCTCTTCCCCTCTCCCCCTTCCACTCCTCTGTTTCCCCTGGCCTGCTCTGGCATTTTTCATATTTCATTTTTCATTTTTCTCTTTTGTTTTCCTCCTTTCGGCATCGTTCGCGCTTCTGTTTGTCATGCAAATGAAGCGATGCAAGTTAGTAGTGGTTATTGTTGCAGTTGTTGTTGTTGTTGTTTTTTGCTGTAGTCGTCTTGTTGTTGTCATAGGTGATGTTGCTGTTGTTTTGCTATTGGTAACGCTGTTTTTATTGGCGGCATTTTTGTTGTTTTATTCATCGTTGCCATTGTTGTTTTTATTGTTTGCTATTGGTACTATTTCTCTTGTTGTTGTTGTTGTTGTCATGGCTCTCTGTCCACTTCCTGCGTCGCCGCCGTCTATTTTCGCGATCCTATTTTTAGGAGCCGCCATGACAAATGACAAACAAACCGAGTCCAATCGGACCCTTTCAACGGTCCAAAGACGGTTATGAAGGGATTTTTGCTTGTTGTCCTTTAACGAACATTGCCTTTTTCGCCACTGAGTGAATGAATCAATGAGTGATTGAGGGAATTCTATTTTAAACACTTCTATTTCAGTTACCTTTTCCCAGCTGATCCTTTCCCCGTCTCCGCTCCAGATTCTGGTGCCCTCGGAACTTCTATCCGTAAAAAGTCCATTTCCACGTCCTTTATCTGATCACTTTGCGTCCGACTTCGCAGTGGATTTTGCTTCCTTCCTCCTCCCTGCAGTGGGGTTCCTTCCTTCCTCCTGGCCTCAGGTGTTTTTCCCTCGTTCCCACCGTCGATTGGCCTCCTTCCAGGAAGTGCCTTCTTCCGTGTGCTGTTGTTTCAGTATGAGGACGTTCTCGGTTTTTGCTGGCCCGGCTGATCAGGAGGGTGTCGATGGTGATGGTAGTGGGAGGGGAAGGACATGGTGCGAACAGGATGATGACGATGGGTACAGGAAGAAGAGGATGGCGTGAACATGATGAAAGAAACTTGAAAATGTTGGAAATGTTGACAGGATGCAAATGTAGTAACCGGAAGATTGTGATACAAACTGTTGATGATGTTCCAAACACGATGATGTTGAGGGCGAATGAGGTTGATGATGATGATCATGATCATGATGACGATGACGGCGCCGAGGACTCTGGTTCCCACTCGGTTCACTCGGTCGTATACGCAATTTTTAATGCATTTCCTTCCGCTCCTCCGTCCTCCCTCCCTCTCTCGCCAACCCACCGCCCCTCGAGAGACTGAGGGATGTCATCGAGAGGAAGAAGTTTTTAAAACCCCAGCGGAAGTCGCAGCAGAGCTCGGCACGCAACGGACCGGGGTGGGCAACGTGGCTGGGGGCCGGGGGTGGGACTTTGGCGCCCGGCTTAGGGGAAGTTTGGGTCCCCATGCGAGCGAGGTTATTCAACTGCATTCGCCCCACACCTGGCCACGCACGTATACATTACGCACTCACCCACACCCACACACACACACGTCCACGGCCCCATTCACTCGCTCGCACAGACGCCGGCAGACAGCGTTTTGTAATCGCATCTGGGCTCGTGCGTTCTCCGCGTTCATTCATCCGTTGCCCCGTCTGTCCGGCTGTCTGTCTCTCTGTTCCCCCTCCCTCTCCCCCTCTCTCTCCGGCTCGTTCGCATTTTATCGATTTTCGCCGGTGACGTGTGCGTGGGCCAGTCGTGTGTGTGTGTGTGTGTGAGTGTGCGACGAAACGCACCTCGCCACCGGATATGGAAATCCCGCTGAAAGCGATGCCTGCCACGCACCGCCCCCTGCCCCCACCCTCGTGCTGTCTCCCGCAGGCTGCCTCCGTTGACTCCTTCAATGCATTTCCCCCTCCCCTTCCAACAACCGCTCCGCACCAACCCCCCATCCCGCCTCGTTCCAACAAGTCTTTCTAAGGATTCCTTTGGCCATTCGGGGAAGTTGCTTCCCTCGTCCACTCGCTTCGTTGAATGAGAGCGTGACGACCTCCTCCTCTCCTCACACCTCTGCCAGTCGTCCTCTCTCCCCGCCCGCTATTCACCACGGCCATCTTCCGCACGTCTGGTCACCTCGCTGCGCTCTCCACTTACAGCGAAGGGAAGACCAAAAAAACCCAAACTGTCTGGAAATTTGCTCGAGGCGTAGTTGTTGTCAAAGCATTCGCTGTTGTTGTTGTTTTTGGTTTTAAATATTTTTATTATTATTGTCGTCGTCAAATGTTGTTAACCTTCAACAAAGCTGTGCTGCATCAAATGCAGAATTTGCATAATTCACAATAGCAACGCTCTACCTACCTCCCTCTCACTCTCCCTCTCCCTCTCGCCTTTGTCTTGGCTGCGAGAGTCGAATTTTCGTAAACAAACTACGAGAGCCCCGACTCAAGCCACTGAAACCGCGTCGACTCCATGATTTCCAAGGAAATATTTTCTGAATTGTCTCTCCCTTTTGCCTGCATTTTTTTTTTTTGAGTTTTTTGGAAGTTTTCATTTTTTTCTACTTCGTCGTTTTGTTGCATTTGGTCGCTGTCATCGACGGAGAAAATTGCATCAGACAAATTAATCGATTCCGGATTTGGTTCGATGTTTTTTCCCGTAATTTCCTTCGAAGTCGTTTCACTGGGTTTTCGGTTTCTGAGAATTCGCTCCTGGAATTGCGCTGACCCCCTGGCCCTCGGAGGAGTTGATGAGGTGTCCCAAAGGAGCGTCCTCGCAAGGATCCTCGGGCTCATTTGCATGTGCAAACTCTGCGGGAAAATCTCCGTGAAGGCTCATTTCACCGCGTTTCTCTTCCTCTCGCTCTCCGCCCCTCACCGGCAACGCGCTCTCAAAGTGAGCGAGAGGGGGCCGGAGAGACATGCTGGATAAATTGCTTTCTTCGTCTCTTGTGAAAATGACTCCAATCAATCTCGTGCAAACATTTGCATAAAAAAGTAATTGAGGTCAAGCGATTAACACGTCGAGAGAGCGCGACATCGACATCGACAGAATCAACATGGAGAGAAAACAAAATGCACAAAAATAAAAAAAACACATAAAACAAGAATAAGGAAAATGCAAAAAATAGTATGAAAAAATGAAAATAAAAAGATAGAGAGAAAAGGTGAGGGAAAATCCAGTGCAGCGCCAGCAGAATAAATGGTTATGAATTTTTATGGCCGTAATTAAAAGTGTTTAACACAACAAAGGCTGCCACGGCCCGCGCAGCCCGAGACCTGGATCCGAACGGAACTGGGTTCGCAGAGGGGTCGGAGCCGAAGCCGGACCCGAAGCGGAAGCCGAGGCCCGGGAGGCCGAGAATGAAAAGCGAGCAGCGGCAGCGACAGGCACTGAATGTGACATAATTCGTTAATGGCTGCAATAACAACAAAGAGTACTGAAAAACAACAACAAGACAACCACGAAAGAGAGAAGGTGAAAAATGAGCCGAATTTAAGACAAATGTCCCTTTGAGCACCGAAATGAGAAAACGTCCCTTTTCCCCTCTCTCTCTCTCTCTCTCTCCTGATTCGTTCTCATCATTCATCGGCTCAATGAGGAGCGAAGGGATTTTTTTAATTAATTTCAAATGAAGGCATTAAATTGATATTTAAAGGCAATAAAGATCGCCAGCTGCAGAATGAAATGTGCACAAAATGCAAATGAAAGCAAAACAAAAAACCCGAATGGGCTTGGGCCATAATAAACGAAATAATGATGCATACGTAATAATAAGTGAACATTTATTTATAAAATGGCAAGTAAAATAATAAGGAAATAATATAAATAAAAAAATAACATGTTGAATATATAAATCATAAATAATAATATAATAAATAAATCATTGCCATTAAACAAGAATGAAAATAATAGTTAATAAAATTTTGCTAAATACAAATAATTAAACACAATATTTTTATTTACTAAAATTGTAATATTAATAATATAAATAAATTACTAATATTAAAAAGTATAAATAAATAACAAATCAAATATTATTATTAAAAAGAATTTCAATAAGAACAAAATTGGGAATATTTAAGTATATAAATAATATTAATAATAAAGTTAATCTAAAAATAACTTTAATATAATATTCAATTTATATATTTATATTTAATATTTATATTTAAAATCGAAAGTTATATTTAAAAAAGACAATTACGAAACTTTGAATATTTATATATCTAAAAAACAACAAAATATTTATATTTGAAACAATACAAACAATTATATGAAATTCGAAATTTTAAATATTTATATATACATTACCTTCATCCTTCATCGAAGCAATTCAATCAATTTCGGAGCAAAAAGTTAAGTTACTAAGTTAATTGGAGTTGTAGAGAAATTAAATTTCATAAATCACATTTCCTTGCTTTTCTGTAATAAATGATTTATGGGCAAAATCGGATCATGCGATCACATTTCGTGGCACTGTATATTAAAAATTAATTCATTTTAAATTTGACTTATAAATGAATGAGGAAAATGAATTAAATATTAAATAAAATAAGAATAATGACTTAATTCGTGTAAAAAACAAACTGAAAACAGCAACGGAAAACACAAAAGAGGAATCTGCCAACAAATTAATCACGGATGCTGCTGGCGTGTGAAACCGGAGCATGATTTTAAACCCTCGCTAACATCGGAATTTAGTATTTAATTACTGCGCGAAAGGGGAAAATAATCGAGTTTCCGACACGACAAATTAACTGATTGTTTAAAACAAGGTCTTCCGTGGATTTAATTCAATTACTTTGGCTTTTACAGCTGTGTGCTTTATTTATCGACTGGACTCGAAATCGCCGGGAGCCGACTAATGGATTTGTTGAAATCGACCAGCTCTTCCTCTTCTTCCTCGTCCTCCTATTCCACTTAGCCGAGGATTCTAATGGATTTCCTTTGTTTGGAATCACGAAACTATTTCTCTTTGCCCGTTTATTTTTTCTAATTGCGATCCGCTGCCAGCCGTCGAGCGAAGAAACCTACAAACGAACAGAGCTAATTGAGTTGCGATGATGCTCACCGTGATTACGGATGATTGACTTAATTGTGGGGCTCAGGCTGGAGCTGGGCTTCTTTCCCCAGCTCTGGCTGGCTCTCGGATTCCACCTGGAGCTCGAGGACCAGAGGGGGGGGGGGGGCGGCAAAGAGGGCGATGATGGTCGTGGCTCTGTTGGATTTGAGAGAAACTAATTGCCCCGTGACAGCTTCCAGTCGAGCCATCAGCGAGATTTATTTATTCGATAGGTATTTCCCAGTCCGATTGACTTCTCGGCGCGGCTCTCGGGCGGAGCTGATGGTGATTAAGTGGAGGCCGAGTCCGAGTGCTGCTCCATGGGCCCGAAGTCTCCTTGGACGCCGGCCGTTGCCGGGTTCGATTTCTGTTCGATTATTTTCGATTAAATTTTAATATTCTTCATTTTAATGTGTCTTTTAATCTGAATTTGGTTCCATTTTTAGTGCAATCTGTAAAACTTCATTTAATTTAAATTGTGTCTTTAATTTGACCTTCGTAAAATGTTGTTTTATTTTCTAATATAAAGTTCTTTGTATATTTTCTGAATCGATAATTTTTAAATTGAGATTTGTTCTGTATTTTATTTTTGTAATTTTAAACTTAAAATGTAATTTTTTTATTTAAATATGATGAAATAATTTCAGTTTTAATTCATAATTTGCTATTTTTACTTTAACTCTTATAATTTTTTCAATTCAATCAAATTTGTATTTTGTTATGTCTTAAAATTTATTTATTTTTATTAAATGAATTTACG
The DNA here is from genome assembly GCA_947389925.1 of Coelopa pilipes. Taxonomy (NCBI): domain Eukaryota; kingdom Metazoa; phylum Arthropoda; class Insecta; order Diptera; family Coelopidae; genus Coelopa; species Coelopa pilipes. The sequence continues at coordinate 42,242,070 of OX376697.1, read as the reverse complement.
AGTTTGGACAATTTGTTCATTATCATGTTAGCCTTCAATTCCTGAATTTGGAAATGTCTTTCTGTAGAAAATGCATCGAGGTTCGAAAAGGTTCGAGGTTCGAGGTACTTTGCACCAAATATTTATTTTGTGCTCATATTTGTTGTATGGAAAATATTATTTTCCATATATATAGAAATATATGTGCATTGATTTCTGAACGATCGGCGACTCGGACGTTGCAGGTCGAGTTCTTTTGTTGAGCGCCCCGAAGTCGTGAGTTTTCCCAGTTGTGGTCGGACGTAATTTTATGCGAGACAATAAAAATGCAAATGCTCGAATCTTGCGAAAGCGACGAACGCTCGACTAGACAAAGTGCCGAGTGCCGAGGCGAGGGAGAGATAGCGAGAGGGGCAGAGAGAAGCACAGAACCAGACAAAGACATGTGCAAAGAAAAATATTTGGCGACACCCACGACGGTCGCATCATCGTCAACGTCAACATCATCGTCATCGTTGGCATCATCCACATGATGGCAATTGGAACATCATCATCACCTTGGGAACATCATCGTCACAATGGGAACATCAACTTCAGCATGGGAACATCATCATCAACATGAGGACTTCATCATCATCATCATTATCACAGGGAGACATTTAAATAGACTTTGAATTTAGTTTTTGGGATTTTATTGAACTTTTTCTCTTTCTTATTGCCGTTGTTATTTTTGTAGTTGTTGTTATTGTTGTTGTTGTTGTTCGTCGCAATGATTTCATTCGATTTTCATCCAAATTTATAAACATTTGCTCAACATGTGGCCGCGCCGAATCAAGTGGGGTTTATGGATTTTTAACAATTTCCGAACGACGCCAATCGCTGATCGCCATAAATTTCGCACTTTAATTCAATCGACATGCACTTTGGCGTGCTTTTTGTTATTGTTATGGCCGTCATTATTTGGTGTGGTTGTCATTTGGTTCTCAAAATCAAATAAAACGCATTTGTTTCAATTTTATTTGACATTTTTATGTCCGCATTTCGGGCGATTTTTGGCTGCCTTTTGTTATTTATTTTATTTATTTAGTTTATGTTGTATTTGTTTTCTCTTTTCCTGTATTTTTTCCAAAGAAGAGCGATCGAATTAAATCTCTTCTCGCTCCTACACCTGCACTCGCTTCGACTGTCCTCGATCGTGAGAAAATATTTTGGCAGGCAGTGGGTGCAGCTCGGTTAACTTTTAATAGAACATTTGGCAACAGATAATACCATAAAAAAATACAATAATAATTTAAGAACTCCAAGTTCTAATAAACTTAGATAAGACAAAATAAATTAGAATACAGAAAGTTATTACGATAAAAGCTAAGAAAATCGTCAAAAATGGTAGGAGCTAAAATTAAATAATTAAAAAATACACAAATTAAAAAATATATAAAAAATATAAAAAATGTGAAAAAATATGAAAAAAAAAAATTGAAGAATAATATGAAATATGAGAAAAAATTAAAAATTAAAAAGAAAACTATTAAAAAGTAAAGAAAACAATTGATCAGTTTTGATCAAGTTTTCTCGATGATCTGGTTCTCTACTTTAACCACTGGCTTCCAATCGATTCGCCACAATCGATGGAGGAAACATTTTCGCAAAATTGACGTTATTTCTCGAGGGCCGGAGGGGAGCTGGGTCTCCTTCGTACTCCTTCTCCTCCTTCGTCCTCCATCCTCCGCGGTCCTCCTCGATCGCGTCCATTGCCGCCTCCTCCAGCCCGCCCCGCTTCGACGACTGACAGGCGACAGCTGAACAAATGATCGGCTCCTTTGCCTTCCGAGCGCACGTCGCGGTCTACAGGGTCCTGTCGGCGGTCAATTAGGCGAGATCTTCGCCCATTCGGGCCCATTCATTAGTCGGGCAATTTTAGTTAATCCTCCCCACTGTGCGGCGACCGGAATGGGGAATCGGGACTCGATATTTGTTTATGCAGCGGACGAGATTCGGTTTTTCGTTATCGTTGTTGTTGCAGATGGGGATTTTGTTGTTGCTGGTGGAGTTGTTGTTGTTGTGGTTCTTGTCCTTGTTGCTGTTAATTTTGTTGTGGTTTTTCTCTTATTGTTGTTGGTTTATTTTGGCCGTTGTTGTTGTTTTTGTTGTGGGCATATTATTGCCAGTTCACGAGAAGCAAAGTCATCGGCAACATTGTTGCTAATGGCCGGCAACACTTGGCCTCTTTTGTTGTTTTTGTTGTTTTCGCTCTTCTTCTTCTTCTTCTTCTTATTGCTGTTGTTTTTGTTGCACTCCCTGTCACTCCTCGATCCACTTCGAACGCCAGAATCCGAACGCGAATCCGGCGCAAGTGTTCGAGCGAAACGGTTTCGACAGACAGAGAGAGAGAGAGAGAGAGAGACGGAGAGACGGGACGAACTGAGGCGATAAAAGTGAGTGATTTGTGGACGTGCGGGAGCCGCGGACGCACCTGATGCGGCCAAATCCGAGCCAGTGAAACCTGGCAGAATGTATTTATTTGCTTCACTAATCGAAGCGCGCTGGGACCTCAGACAGAGAGGTGGCGGACAGACAGACGAACAGAGGGACCAATGGGGAGAGCTAGAGGGAGCGGGAGACGTCGGAGGCCTTCGCTGATTTACGGCCAAGCTCATTGGGGTCTGTGAGCGAGGATGATCGCGACAGCGCCGTCTTATCATACTTTCTGCAGTTTATTGTGATAATTAGAGATCGGCGAGGATCGCAACGATCAACAACGATCTGTTCCACGCGCTGATCAGGGGGCGATGAGGTTGACTTCAACCTGATGATCTGTCGAAAAGACGGCGATGATCAGTGGAAGATCAGATGAGGATCAGGCGACCTGATGATGATGACTTCCTTTCCTCGCGACGGTCCACACGATCACCGGAGATCACCTCGATCTCGGGAAATATCTCCTCGATCGGATCGGTCGGATCGGTCGTCCTCGGCAGGCATCGGTGAGGTGAGAACCTGTTAAAGGGTGCTAATTGTGCCTCCCGGCCGGCGATGCGATCGACGGCATGGCTGATCGGCCGCCCCGTGACCGCGATCGCGACCGACCGCGATCGCGGGCCGCCGGACAGGTGCCTCATTACCACGGCCGCCGTCGCCGCCGTTGCCTACCTGCGGCTGCGGTTGGTTTGGCTCATTGCGACGTGTTGATTGCCACACTTGGCCGTGCCAGGAGCAGCAACGGCAACAACAACGACCCGAGCACCGCCAACGTACCGTCCAGCGGAAGAATTAATTTCCACTGTCCATCGCCGGCAGCTGTTGGTGGTTGGTGAGGGCAAATAAAATGTTGATGGTCTTTTCCAACTAAATGTGGAACTAAAATGCCGAAAGGATTTTAATTTCCCTCGCTCACGAAAATGCAAATTTCTCGCTCACTCCTTCACCTTCCTTCCCTTCACCTCTCCTCCCCTCCCCTCCCCTCCTCGACTCTCTTCGGCTCCTTGGCCTCGTCTCCACTCGGGCTCAGTTTGTTTTCCGCCCCGGCCGGCCCCGGTCGTTTCCATTTGCAGAGTTCGTCGGCGACGTGCTGGGCGGACAGACAGATGGACAAATGGACGGGCGGCAGACAGATGGACGGATGGATGGATGGATGGATGGACGGCTGTTTGGCTGGTCGCCGGAGTCGCCTCCCGGTCTCAGTCCCGATCCCGGTCCCGGTTCCTGGCCAGGCCTGGTCTGGTCTGGTCTGGTGCTGCTAATTAGCGTCCGTTGCACCTCGGGCACCAGCAATTGCGACTCGATGTGTCTGGCGTGACGGTGTCGTTGTTGCAATCGCCGTGTTGTTGGAATTGCCGTCGTTGTTGTTGCTGTTGTATCAACAGAACATTAAGTTAATTGAAGAGTCATTTGTTGCACGCTCCGCCAGGGCAGGGGCGGAGATGGGGGGGGAGGAGTCGCCAGCGGAAAATCATCGGTGCTCAAATTAAACATCGGCCAAATGGATTTTCATTAGCCGAACTCGCCGGTCCAAGCTCGGAGAGAAGACAATAAAATCACAACAGCGAAAACAATAACAAGAACCACAGCAACAGCGACAACAACTTGTCCTTTAATGAGCCAAACTCAACTGCATTCCATGTCGTTGGCACCACTGGTCCCATGGTTCCATCACCTGCCCTTGGACTTTCCCTGGGCATCGAGGTGGCAACATCTCGATGCCGCAGACACCTCTGGCCACCTTGCAGAGCATGAACTCCTTGTCCTTGTCGTTGTTGTTGTTGCTGTTGTGTTGGCCACAATGTGCCTTGGCATTCGGCGTTGCCACCCATTTGCCAAACCATTTGGGATGAATACATCATCATGTTGTTGTTGTTGTCATTTGGTTTTGTTGGTCATCAACCAATCGACGCGCTTTTCGCAGAATTTCCAAGCATGAGCGAGCGCGCGCGATGTATGTGTGTGACTTGTCGTGTTAGTGTGCCTGTGTGTGTGTGTGTGTGTTTGTTCACATTGATTAGCATGTCTAGATGATATTTGTGGTGTTGGTGGTGGTGATGGTTGTTATTGTTGTTGGTTGTTATTGCTATTCTTATTGTTATTTTTATTGCTTCTTATGACTTCCACCGATGTGGCTTGGCCACGACTTCGGGTAGCGAATGCTGCAACAATGTTGCCGCTGATGATGCATAATTATCCACCAGACCAAGCACTCACACACACACACACACACACGAGCTCACACTCCACTCGCGCCCTTCCCCACCGGGAACGGGACGCGGCCGTCGGTCGGTGTCGGGATGTCGGACACCATTCCGACGACGGACAGAGCCAGACGCCCATTAAGGCGGACGGACAGACGGACGGACGGACGGACAGAAGGAAGGAGTTCATAGTTTTCTGTTTCTTTTCGCTAGAATTCCTTTACAACAACGGCGACGAAAACAGCAACAAGAAAAGCAACACAAACAGTAAATAGAGAAATAACAAACAAAAAAACAGAAACAAAAAACAGCAAATAAAAAAGAAACAAGAAAACAAAAACAAAAAAGGCGAAAAGGAAACCACCAACAATAACCACAACAAACCCTCGAACACGACAATGAAAATGAAATACGAAATTCCACAAAAAAAAAAACACATCGTTCGTCATTGGGAGGCAAATTTGCATTGATTGCTTTGGTTAACTGCGGTGTGGGGTCGAGGCGTTGCCACCTGATCGACTCGGCGAGGGTTTCGCCGGGAAATCGCGCCGATCCCCGGAACCACAACCAACTTCGCGGAGATTTTTCTCACGATTCGATTCCACTTTGATTCCAATGCCTGGCATTCGCATGGTCCGAACCCAGACGAGTCGAGCCGAGCCGAACAGAGCCGAATGGAAAAGACCCGATTCGATCGAAGCCCATCCGAGCCGACGTCAAACGAATGGAATCGCTGGAAATCGAACCGCAAATCCCGAATTTATTTGCATGTAACTATGATGGACGAGTGCGGACGTAGATCGTGGATCGTCGAGCTTTCTTCCCCTTCCTCCTCCTTCTCACTCTCTCACTCTCTCTCTCTCTCTCCTTCCTCCTCGCTCTCCGGCCGTGGCTATGGAATGCGGATCGTCCGACGCGTCGGCACACTTCGGTCCGCAGTGGGGACCGGAGTCGATGGAGTGAGTCCGGCTCCCTAGAGCATCGCACAAATGCATAAATTAAATTATAATGATGATCTACAGTTGCCTGCCTGGCTGGCTGGCTGCCTGGACTGCGAGTCGGAATTCAAATGGACTGCGTCGTGGTCGTCGCCGTCGTCGCCGTCGTAGTTGTCGTCGTCGTTGCCGCCATCCGACCGCAACCTGATGGCACCGCACGATCCGTGGAATGCGCGCTCGCTCCATCGCCCAGTGGATCCGGCGATCGATCGGTGGCTCGGGTTCTGCCAGCAACAACAACAACATGCACGGGGCGGCAGCGGCGGCGGCGGCGGCGGCGTCGGTTTGGGCGCTTGTGTCGTTTTTGTCCCGATGCCACCAGCGAATTCCACCACAATTCACCACTGCGGAAAACAACAGCAACATCACCCAGGAGAAATTGCCGAGGACAAATCAAAAAGAAAGGGAACACACAGAGAGCGTGAGAGAGAGGGGAGCGGGGGGGGGGGTGGTTTGTCTCGCCCGATGATGCATTCCGCATTCCGGAGCGCCTGAGGGATGCCGCTGGCCTGACCACCGAGAGGAAGAGAGACAGAGAGGGAGAGACAGTGAAAGAGAGACGTCGGAGTTGTCGTGAGGGGGCCGGGGCTGAGAGGCCTCTCTGAGGGGGTGTGGGCAGCGTTCGTCCGATCGATCGCTGATCGTGGCCCGCACATGCCGTCGTCCGCCGAGGGAAGGCGATTCTTGTTGTTGCTTTCATTGTTGCCGTTCTTTTCATTTGGCATCATTGTTGCTGCTGATGCTATTCTTGTTGTTGGAATGCAGATGATGATGATGATGGTGAGATGCTATCGGAAGGCTGGCAGCGCCACGAAGTACTTTGCAATTGTGATTTTCATGTCTGTTGCCGTTTCTCCCTCTCCCTCACTCCCTCTCTCTCCTCTTCGCACTCTTTGTCTCCCTCTGGCCTTTCTCTTCTTCTCGTTGGGGAATTTGGGTCACCAGTTGAAACGTGAGAGCTCCGGCTGCAAGTCCAATGGCGGCATCAGCAGGACTACGTTCTGCTGAGGCCGTGGAGTGTGGGTGAGGGCTTCAAACGAACTCTGGCAAATCTGTCGAATCTATTCAATTAATTACTGTACAATTATTAATTGAATTGCTCTTAATTGGAAAAAGCTGTATTCGAAAGTCTATTCGAACTCAAGTGTAGTACGAAGTGCAAATTACGAAAGTAGTAGACGTGGGGTAAAAAGTAGCAGATCCCCCTTTGTTGAATGCAACCCAGATGCCTCTCGTCGGTGGTGGGATGCTGTGGAATGTGGAATGCAACGCGAAACATGCAACTATGCAAATTTCACTCGTGCATCTCTCGTTGTTGTTATTGACATTGTTTTTGTTCTTGATACTGATGTTGTTGTTGATATTGTCGAGCGGTTCCTGCTCCTGCCGCTGCTGCCATCGACCAACAACAACAACTTGCTACATAGTATTTGCTGTCCAACAACATTCAAGCACGATTCTGAGAAAATCGTTGTTTATTTTTTTCCCTCTACTCCAACTATTTTTGAATGATGATGACGAGGAGGATGAGGAGAAGGGGTGTCGGACGAGTGTGCGCCCGAGCGAGAGGGGAGATTACGCGCCCCGCGGTCTCTCCCGCCTTCCCTCATTCGTTCATTCGTCCGTGTTTCGTTTAGTCTCCGGCTTCCTTTTTGAAACTTATTCGGTGCGCATGTAAGATGAGAATGTTGATGATGACTACAACAAATACGACGAGCACGACCACTAGACGATGGAGTGGAGGAGCTGTGGAGATCGCGGGAAGTGGCGGGGACCACGATGGAGCGATTGAACGATGAACCTGCCATCGGAGGCGCTCCTCCTCCTCCTTTGCTACCACGTCTTCCGCCGCCACATCGAACTGGGACGGGACATCAGCGACTCTTGATGATTGGATTTATTGGTGCAGCAGCGGCGCTGATGAAGTTCCCAACTGGCCGGGGCTCCCGCAACAACCTCATCGCCATCCCTCTCTCCTCCTCCTCCCCCTCCTCCTCCGGCATCGGTCCAACGGAATTCTCCTCGAGAGTTATGCAAATTTAAGCCGTAATCGGGACGAGCATCGCCTTCGGAAGGTACGCTGGAATTTCAGAACCGTCATCATCTTTTTCTTGAAGAATTCTTCCGTGCTGCTGACCCCAGTTGCCGAGGGTTGTCGTGGCTGATCGTCGAACATGACGAAAAGCTTCCGAGTGCAGCAGAAACAACGACACTTACCGTTGGGAAGTGGATGTTGGGCTTTCGATCCACACACGAGCCGAGTTGCCGTGTGGGGCGATGCGATGCGTTCCACTGTGCCGAGCTGTTGGGAGTAGGAGAAGGAGGAGAAAGAGGAAAAGAGAACAACAACAAGATTCGACAGCGAGCGAGCGACAACGCATGCGTGCAGAGCTAGGAATTTGTGTCGCAGCGTCTTCCGCTGCTGATTTGCATGTCGGAAAATGTACCATTTCCAACAACAGCATTAATTACAACAACAATAACATTAATTCAACAGCAAATACAACAACAGAACGCAACGCTACACAGAACAAGCTCAGTTGCGTGCATGTTCACTGGATTCCACTCGTCAGAATCCCACTGAATGCAAGCGATACAATTTTTATTTCCTAATGATGAGAAGCTTCGTCCATCTGGAAATGCGCAGAGCGGGACGAGGAGGAGCAGCTCCATTTACTCCCATGAATCTCCCATGCTGGCAATTATCGGTTTGGCCAAACCGACTCAACCGACTCAACCGACCTCCCACCCTCATCCGGACGGACGAACCGTCGACTGACGGAGTCGCGGAATTGAAATCAGGCAATTGGAGGAGATTTTTCTCTTTCTCCAAGCGAGCGAGGAGCAATTCCTTCGGACATGCAAATGGAATTGGATTCCGTCGGGGGCGGAAGAAGTTTCGACCCCAATGCGATGGAACAGGATCCGTTTCTTCTTCTTCTTGTTCGTCTTCGACAGGCGGATTCGCGAAAAGCCGCCGCTCGAGTCATCAAAGCGACCCCTCCCTCTTTCTCTCCCTCTCTCTCTCCCTCTCTCTGTGTCCCTCTTTCGTTCTTTCTCTACCGCTGCTAAATTCGTCCGATCGCATGCAATGATATTTTGCAATAATAAAAAACGCTTGCATAATAATTCGGATGATTATCCCATTCGATCGGCGATAACGATGTTCACCGGGCAGGCAATAAAATCGGACTCGAAGTTGTTGTTGTTGTCGTTGGTGTTGTCATCGTTGTTGTTGTTGTTGTATTGCCCCCGTCGTTCCGAGGGAGTTTCGAAGGCGATTCATGTCCGTTTAAGAGTTGGCAATTTGTAAAAACTTCAAGATAAGGCAAGAGTGCAAGATTTATATTTGAATTAAATGGGCTTGCTTGCAGCCCGATAGACAGAACCACGAGACACGATCCACGGTCCACGACCGGACCTGGGCTCGGACTTGGGCGTTCGGAGACCGCAGCGCCCAGCAATGACCGACCGAACGACCAATCGGGTCCCGATCGCTCCCTAAATGGAGCGACTGCAGCGTGCAACACGCGCCGGACGTCGGCGCGTTTAGCAGTTATTGCTTGTTGTTGTTGTTGTGTTGCTGCTGTCGCAGAGATAAGGAATAATATTTCGGTAAGTTTCATAAGTGCGATCACAAACAACAACAACAACAACAACTGTGACTCCAACAACTGCCGTCCACGATAAACATCTGCCCCGGACTATGCACATTCATATGTATGCATGCATGCTTGTGTTTGCATGCCGTCTTCGAGACATAATATTATTATTTATACGAACTGCTTTGCACAACAAGAAATCAGAACAGTGCAAAGTCGTCGGAGAGTTTACTTTATCGATCGTATTTCCCCCTTTTAATGCATATCCTTGGCAACATTGTCGCCGCGCGTGCGCACTTCAGAATCTCCGGCCCCCCGCTGTTGCGCACATCATTCGCGAGCGCTGCTCGTGCTGCATCCTTTGTTCTGCCCATGTACAAATGTCCCCGAGAACTGGGTCAGGTTTTTGTGCAGTGTTCTCTCAGGAATTCCCGCTCGTGTTGCCTCGTTGCAAGCGATCCTACGCCCCGTTCAGTCACTCCTGTTATACGACCGCTATTTAAGCTACTTTTATACAGATGCTATTTAAAACACTTTTTTATTGCTGCTGATATTTACTACAGCTACTACTGCTATTTGAAATACTTTTAAAGTATTGCCATTTATTATATTTTTAAAGTGTTCCCATCTTTTATTCTGTTATACTACTTTCATACTATTCCCATTTATACTACTTTTTGCTACGGCTACTGGTCTTATTGGAATTTTGCTGCGAGGCGGCTCAGACGAAGTAGCCGTCGTTGCGCTTGGTCGTCTGCATCGTCTCCAGCATCCAGTCCATGAAGTGGCTCACGCGGTAGTAGGCGGAGGCGGTGGTCTCCAGGCAGGACTGCGGGTCCGAGAAGACGCCGACGAGCCGGGGCGCCGTGGGCCAGCCGACGAGCAGGCCGCCGCCCTGGGCGTTCGTGCACGGGATCGCGTACGGCTCACCGTGGCCCAGGGTGCAGATCCTCGCCTCGTCGGCGCAGTAGTCGTGCTCCACAATCTCGAACCGTCCGTACGACTGGAGCGTCGAATTCTGCCGAATGCCCGGCATGACCGCGACCTGCCCCACCAGACGCTCGCTGGGGTCGATGGCCAGCGCGATGGGGGCCACGAAGCGGTTGAACATGAGGCCGACGGGCAGCGGGACGAGCGCCAGGTTCGCCGTCGGGTGCCTGACGACCCGACTGCCGGCCACCGTCACCGAGTACGAGTCGGGCTCGCGCTCGGTGTTGCCGATGTCGTCGATGTCGACGTTCAGGCGGTTGAACATGACGACGAGCTGCCGACCGGTGGCACAGGTGGCGGCGGTCAGGATCCAGGGTCGCGACAGGATCGAGCCGCTGCAGTAGCTGGCGAGGCCGTCCTCGCCCAGCACGTGGATGCCCACCTGGTGGGGGAACTCGCGCATGCTCCCCAACAGTGTGCCGTTGACGATGCCGTTGCGATCCCAGGTCTCCAGAAACGCCTCGCCTGGCGACATCAGAAGGGCTCCAATCAGCAACAGCGGGATTCCCGAGTTTGTCCACATGGCGACTGCTTCCAACGAACTGGTCTGGTCTCTAGGCGGTGGAGGGGCTTTTATACGAACCTGGTTCAAGTGCTCATGTCTCGATTCAGCCGGCCGGTCGTGAAAATATTCTGTACTTCCCCCGTGCACTCTGTTTTGGGTCAACAGACTTTTGCGTCGTCGCTCGATAAGAAAATCGCGTCACCGTCCACAATCAATGCCATTCAATTGAGGTTCGCAGAAACCACTTTCGGCTGGGGAAATTCTCGTGGGGAATTATCCTAAATGACCTCTCCACGCGATCTATAAATAGTAGTAAATTTGGTACTTTTTTGCTTGTGCAGCTGCTGCGAACGGCAACACTGAAATTTCGGGGCCATTCCTGCAGATCGAGAGGAGTCCAGTGAAAAGACTGAGCATCACCAGGGCCCATTGGGAGCATTTCCTGCACTGCAACTCCAGCATCGACGAGGCTTTCAACGAGCGACGTGAGTGGCCAATATTGGAATTATATATGAAGTGATGTGATAGCGATTGATTGTTCGCAGATAAACCCAATCTGTTCTACACCTGGTACCGCAATGGCAACGCCCTGCAGGGTCAAATGCTGTCGGGTCGACGGAGCGACTTCTTCATATACGACAACGGGACGCTGCGGCTGCCACCCAGCGAGAGGGCGGCGGGCCGGTACCACTGCCAGGTGAACGCCAACACCATCGCCATCATCTCGGAGAGCATCACCGTGGACTATCCGGGTAAGAGAAGTTCCCGACGAGGACTCTCTTCGTCCCACCGTTACTCGCTACTACTAATGCGGCTCGTTCGTTCGTTTGTCCGCTCGTTCGTTTATTCGTTATTTCGTCTGTTTACTCATTTCAGTCCTCAGACGCACCCCGGCCCCGGCGAACGTCACCGTGTCCAGTGGACGCCCCTTCACCCTCAACTGCCCCGTGCTGAGCGTGCCCCCGGCCAACATTACGTGGTTCTTCAGGAACATGTCGTTGGCAAAGAAACTGAAAGAGAACAGGCGAGTAAAGATCAAAAGAGACTGATACTCTCTCTCTCTCTGAGAGAGAGAGAGAGCTAGAGATGATGGGCGAGAGGAACTTCTCGACCGGGGAGACGATTTCAATTTTAATTAAAATCGTTTCGCCTAATTGATGAATTCAATGGAAAATTGTTTGATTGGGAAATAAACAGCTGGCACCGGATTTCATTCTAATGATGGATTTTTCTCGTTTCCTTTTCTGTCTCTCATTTCATGTCCTGCAGATATTTAATTCTTGCCAATGGCAGTTTGCTGATTACAAACATCGATGCGCAGGATGGTGGCAAATACAAGTGAGTACGAGGAAAAACAAGACAACAACAAAACAAAAAAAATCAAATTGGGAAAAAACGAGGTAGTAAAACAGCTGCCTTCGGCATTGAAATAGACCACGAAAAACCCCTTATTTTTTATTGTTATTTTTATGTTTACTACCATGATTTGCATTTTTAATTCCCTCGAGCAATTACAAATATTTAACTAATGTTAATTTCACTCCTTAATTCAATGATCATTATTCTGCTGTCTTGTTTTGTGGCTGCTTTATTTATTCTTCCGAGGGCAATTTGTCGGCAATTTCAATTATTTCCATAACAAATACCGACATCTCTTATCGCCGACACTAGCGACTGGTTTCTGCTGTTCTCTTTCGCCTGTCGTTCCATTCGCTCCGTTGTTGTTTTCTCACTCTTCTTCTCTTCGCGTTTCGTCTCGTTCTGTTCCGCGCCCGGCTGTCCGCTTCTGTCCGGCAATTTTCCAATCCGATGATAATGATGAACATCAACACCTTGCATTGAATGCTTCCTACGACGCACGGGCCGCTTCGTGGACGCAGGAGATGGTGGGGGCGGTAGGTAATGGTAGGGGCGGGGCGGGGCAGCTTGACGCATTTTAGTACATACGAATGACATGACAGGTCCCAATAAATTCACGCTGCTCTGGCCAGTCTAATTAATGTTGTAATTGGCCTCGGAAACAATGCAACTACCCGTTGGGGGCGCCGATTACCGCATTCGTCTTCGCGCTGCGAGACTAATCGTTTCGCATTGTCCTATGGAACTGTGTGGAATGCACTGGCACAGTAGTGGGAGAGAGAGAGAGAGAGAAAGGGAAAGAGGGTGGCCGAACTTTCTCCCGCCCTCTTCATCCTCTCACTCCCTCACCCGCCTTTTTGACTCCATGAGAGTCGCGGCCGTTGTTTTTATTTTCATTCGTGGAATTTTCGAACATATTCGTTTTAACACTTCTCCCTCTTCTCGAGCGAAGAGAACGAGTAGAAGAGCAGAAGTAACGAATGCGGCCAATAAATGAGAAATGCAAAACATTTGCAACAACAATGAAAAAAAAAAAAAAACGGTAGCGCGAAACATAAAACATCATTAACAACAATAACAAGAACAACAATAATCACACTATAAATATGGCAAAAACTATTTACGAGCAACAAATTTTTCACATGAGCGCCACAATTAATTGTTGCAATTAAAATTCAACACAACGCCAACATGTTGCATCGTCGCCACACGGGGTCTGCAACGGTAGCAACAAGAACAACTAATTCAACAACAACAAAATGAGGTACAGAAAAATGAACGAAAGCAAATTGAACAACAACAGCATGAATGCCAGCTGTAGCAACAACAACTAGATGAAGACAGAGGGTCAAATGTGCAACTAAATGCTTCTGACAAAACATTCATCAACATGATGGAGTCTTCGCGACTTCCTCCCTTCCCCTTCCCCTTCCCCTTCCGCGCCCTACCTCCAGTGTGGGTAGTCGGTAGTCGTTAATCGTTAGTCGGCTCTGTCGTTATTTATGGGGGCGGAGTTGTTGGGAACAAGAGAACACACTGTTTGACGAGTTGTCGTTTAGTAGGCACTACACATCAATTAAATTCGAGATTGCAATTTATAACGCGAAATTCGCATTGTTGCGAATTTGTGTTTCGGTGACTTCAATTAATTTGTTCGCCTCGCGTCTTCGATCCCCAGGTGTTCCGCGCACAATCAGTTCGCCAACAAGACGCATCGCCAGTTCATCCTGACGCTGACGGTGGACGGCGCCGAGGCGGGAACGAGGGCGCGGCCGGCGCCCCGGTACGGCCAGCTGGTGCCGCCGCTGCAGGACCCGACCCAGTACGTGCCGGCGGGCCACGGCTTCCGACTGCAGTGCCGCAGCGTAGCCGGCCAGGTGCCCATCGAGTGGTGGTTCCAGCGCGTGCCGAGCGCTCCGGTCGAGAAGCTCTCGAACTACAGCGGCGAGTACCGGGTGGAGCGGGCCGCCATGGAGCAGCACGAGGGCTACTACACGTGCTCCACGCCCAAGGACAAGCAGGTCGGTGTCAGTCTCTGCCCATGGGATTTTCCTTCCAGACGGACCCCTGACCATCGTGTCTTTCAGACGTTCCACGTGATCGTGACGTCGCCGCCGAGCATCGTCCGGCCGATGCCCTCCTACGAGAGCCACATCGCGGCCACGCTCTCGTTCAGCTGCCGCGCGTCCGGCAACCCGCCGCCCGAGATCACCTGGTACCACAATGCGGCGCCCATAAACAACTCCTACTCGCGCTACATCGCGACCAACGAGCTGCGCATCCACTCGTTCGACCCGGACGAGGAGGGCATCTACCAGTGCTTCGCGCGCAACGTCGCCGGCGAGGCGTCCACCGAGGGCGAGATCCGGCTGCGCGGCGCGGACTCGATGGAGGAGCCGATGAAGAACCCGCTGCGGAACATCCGCTGCTTCGCCCACAGCTTCAACACGATCAACGTCACCTTCGACCAGGTCTCCTTTCCGGTGAGCCACGCCATTCATGCATCAGTCGAGTCCCTTCAGCTAATTCGGTTGTCCTCACTGCAGTTGTACTTAATTTTCGTGCACATCTTCCAAAGCAACCCGCACCGGTGGACCTCGATCACCCCGCTGGAGCCGAACCACTCGTCGTACGTGGTCATCTCCAGCCAGCTGCCGCTCTACCGGCCCTTCCAGCTGATCACGCGCGCCCTCCTGCGCACCGCGGGCGGCCACAGCGGGGGCCACAGCCTGAACGAGGAGCCCATCCTGAGCTCGCTGCGCAGCCAGCCCGTGACGTGCTGCACCCAAGGACGTGAGTGCTATTTCGAATTCTCCACTTCAACCGCATTGACTTTGACACCTCTCTCTTGCAGTGCTGCTCCACGTCGTGGACCTGCTGCACAACGACAGCTTCGTGACGTGGTCGCAGCCGGATCTGCTGTCCAAGAAGTACTACATCATCCAGTTCTCGGCCAACTATACGGAGCCGCATCCGCGGCGGTTGGTCGTCGAGCGCCTGCGCGGCACCACCGTCCACGTCGAGCTCAACCGGGAGGACATCGCGCGGAAGCTGCGCGACCTGCGGCCTCTGAACGAGACGGCGACCGAGGCGGTGCTCGAGCGGATCGAGAGCAGGGACGACGACGTCGCCAACGGCAGCAGCCCCGAGGCCCGCGTGGACGACGGCCGACGGAAGCGGGAGGCGATCTTCAGCCTGGTGGTGCCGGCCAATGTCACGGGCGTCCTGCTGCAGAACTTCACGCGCGTCAAGATGCGGGTGCTGATCGTGACGGCGGAGAACGAGGACCTGCGCCAGGACTTCCGCTATGTTCAGTGGAAGATCGTAAGCGACAAATGGAATCAGCAACGAGGAAGACAATTTTATCTTATTGCCATTTGCAGATTGAGAACGAGACGAGCGACATCTCGAACTTGCCCTTCAAGCTGATCAAGATCGAGTCGCGCACGATGACGTTCGCCTTCCAGGACAGCTTCCAGGACGACTGTGTCAAGGTCTGCTACTCGCAGATCCAGTTCCCCGTCATCAGCCACGAGGACTCGAAGTGCGAGGAGCTGAAGATCCGCAATTCGCAGCTCGAGGTGCGCTCGCTGAAGCCCACGAAGCTGTATCGGCTGAACTTCGCCAGCTGCAGAGCGCGCATCTTCTACGGCCAACAGGACGTCCTCACGCTGGCCGATCGTAAGTCGATCTCTTCGCTGGCGACAGGCAGCCAAACTGAAACCGATCATTGGGGTCTCGTTGCAGCTCCCGGCACGATCAGCAACCAGCGGATCACGAAGCAGAACGGCCTGAAGCTCAGCTGGGATCCGCCGGTGCACCCCAACGGCAAGGTCCACCACTACAACATCCTCTGGACGGTGAACAACGTGACGCACGAGGCCAACGTCTTCGAGTGCTCCCAGTGCTTCTACAAGGTAATCGACATCGACACGGTTCCCACGAGTTGCATCGGCTAATTTTTGCCTGCTTCCAGTTTCCCCATGTGTCCGAGACGTCGAAGATCAACATCACGGTGCGCGTGGTGGGCGAGAACGGCATCGGGGCGCCGATTTTCATCGACCTGCGCGACATCAACCACCACACGCTGGAGGTCGAGCAGTCGTCAAGCACGGACGTCTACAGCGGGATCGCGATCGGCGCCATGCTCTCCGGTCTGTGCGTCTTCTTCTTCGCGCTGCTGATCGTCTGCCAGCGACGCCGGTACAAGTCGCGCCAGCAGGCGCCGATCCACCTGGTCTCGCAGTCGGAGACGAACTTCAGCCACCTGAACACGTCGGGGGTCCCGGGCGACAGCGCCGGCGGCCTCAGCGGCAGCACGCTGCAGCACGAGTACCACGAGATGCAGACCCTGATCCCCAAGTCGCGCCAGCGGCCCCTCGAGTACCAGACCACGCAGCTCCCGGTGGGCAACGGCAATGGCAATGGCAATGGGAACGGCAAGGGACCTCAGCGGCAGGCGGAGCACAGCGACCAGGAGTCTGGGCTGAAGCCGAGCGACGCGCGGGCCGACGTCCAGCCGCAGTCGCAGGCGCCCCTGTGCACGTCCACGCCCATCGGCAAGGCCAGGAACGCCTCGGGCCAGGCGGCTGGCAAGCCCTACTTCATTCCCTTCAAGCAGATGCCCCCGAGCGCAGGCGGCGTCCTGCTGAAACACAGTTCCTCGCCTAACTTCCAGAGTATGGCGATCGCGGGCGGGCCGCCAACGTCTCTGCCCCTGGGGGCCGCCGGGACGTCGTCGGGCCACGGCCGCCGCAGCGGCAGCCTGAGCAACAGCAGCACGAGCAACGGCTCCAACGGCTCGAACGGCAGTGGCAGTGGCAGCGGCAGCGGCAGCGGAACCCGGCGAGGCAGCAGCACCGGCAGCCACCGGCACTTCCACACGAACTTCCCGAGACATTCGAACTCGAACGACGGGATCTGCCTGCTCGCCGAGGAGGAGTCGACGGCCACGCTGACGCCGACCTCGGAGCCGGAGGGCGGCGCGGCCGACGCCGTCCTGACGAACGGCTTCACGGCGTCCTCGCAAGTGAGTCCGGCCACAACTAGCGTTGATTTGCCATAATAAATTGAGGGTTCAAATTTAAATAAATCTCGTTGTGTGTTTCAGAAGTCGCCGCTGATTCCGCCGAGCTCGCCCGTCGCCCATGCGCCGGCGACGAACGCGAATATCAACAACAACAACACCAATAAGAAATACAACCTCTTCGCCAAGCCTGCGGACAGCCAGGCCGCCCAGCACCAGCACCAGCACCAGCAACAACTGCACCATGGTCCCAGCCTGCTGCTGCAGGCGCCAATAGTTCCTACAACGAGTTCAACCACGCTGAAGCCACCGAAGCCGGCGGGGGCCGCCACCGGCAAGCACTGGGCCGGCGTCGCCGTCGCCGTCGCCACACCAGCCACAACGAATCTGCATCGACGCCCCAATGTGGATCCGAATGGTTGAGGAAGGAGGGGGGAGATCAAGATCGAGAGAGGGAGATCGAGATGGCGATGAAGTGGGAGAGGGAGAGGGAGAGGGAGGCGTGGGGAAAACGAGAAGGAGAAAGAGATAGAGAGACAGAATTTAAAGAGCAACATATTACATTCCACAGAAGGGAATACATTTTATAAATGTATTGCATGAATATTAGAGAATAGTTTTCGTATACTACATGAGTAATTGTTTCATAGATATTTTTGTTTTAAGTAACCGAGGCTAAAACAACTGCATTATGTTTTATTTATAATGATTTAATTCTCTTTTACATACCCTTTTTTACATACATTTTATAAATACATAAATACATACCTACATACATACCGACCTACATACAACCTACATGCCAACATACATACCTACATACAAACCGTTAGTGGGTTCAGCAGATTTTATGTACATTCACCTAACCTACACATATAGCGAAATAGTCACAAATTTTCACATACACCCACAATAGCCATAGACAACACAATAGCAATCCAATAGACACAAATGCACACAAAACTTCCGAGACATATCCGTAATTTCTTACCTAAACATAAAACCTAGTTTTTTGTTCAATATATCAAAGTACCTGACAGTGAATATTCTCTCCACACATACACACATAGCCACACTCAAACACACACTCAATACATATACAGTTTCCACATACAATAACATACAATGTAATTTGTGACTATCCCAATTAGGAGTTTATATTAAATGTTGAAATTTTATCATCCTTCTGAATTTTTGTAACTTCAGACGTAGAAACCAGTCACACACACACACATAAGAACCTGCTGTAATTTTAGAGCCACAAGTTTTTTTTAAATATTTATATGAAATATTATTGTTTTAAGTAAGTTTCAGTTGTTAGGTTTTGCTTATTTGTTTGTTCAGCCCCGAGACCCTTATATAGAGCTATACTTTGCTGTGATCTGAAAATAGGAATTAGCGCCGATGCTGTTTGAACACACAACATCATTACGATGCATACATACATACATACATACCATGATAATCAATGCCGTTTTCACTTCTCGGAACTAGAGTATATGACGTTTACCTTTGCCCTTACTTCGATCAGATGTGAAAATCGAAATCGAAATTCGAAAAATTCCCCATTTACTGATGTATTCGCCACATGTGTGTAGGCGGAGCCAGGACCAGTTGCGAATGGATTTCAAGAGCAAGAAACTATTTTAGATATGATATGATAGAGATAGACGTATGTTGTGTTGGGGTCAAACTTATTTTATTCGATGTGTTCGTATTCCCAAATTTGTTTTGGAACTCAATTTTGTCGCCTAGTTGTAGAGAGCATGAAACAAATACAAACACGAAATTATTATTGTATAACCTGCATTTGTGTACCTTGTCCGCGAACGAAACGAAAACAAAAACAAAAACAAAAACGAAACAAAAACAATACAAAAATAAAACAAAACAAACCTGCAACAAAATTTAACAAAAAGAAAACAAAACAAAGTAAAACAAACTAAGAAAATAAGAGAGTATTACAACCATATTAAGCGAAATACAACAAATCCCTGCAATTGTTAAAATGTAAATAGTCTATGAGAATAAGTACATGCATGTATAATGAATATGTGTGAAAAACAAATATGTGTTCGGTGTAAACAAGCGTAGAAAACGTAAAGCTAACGACATTCCATTGATGTGTGTGTTGATGTATCCTGGTGTAAGCTAACAGTGCAATAACTCAATTTACAACACAACCAAATAGTCTTAAGAGCCGACCCAAACCCAACTCAACCCGAGACCCAAACCCACTCCCCAATAACAACTACCACAACCACAAAACCACAACAACAATAGTACCTTTCTATGATAAACGAAAACGAAACAAAAAGAAATTGTGTTCATTTTTCCATTCCAGTTCAGTGTTTTTTGTTAATTTTTTGTTGCAGTATTTTCTAAGCATTTCTAAGTAAGTGGCGTATGAGCAACTTGAATAATCGATTCGCATTGGGTTTCCGATCACACGATTGATGATTACGTTAAGAGACAAAATTGTGTTCCGCCCCGCCCTGGCTGTCCAGGAGAGCCGAAGCAGCGGAAAACCCTTCGGTGGACAGACAGACAGCAAACGAACATTCCAAATGTACGAGATGTAAGAGAATTCCTAGAAATAATATTGTATTTCACCAGTAACTAGAGGTCAATGATCCACAAGACAAACAGAGAGAACCAGATAGAGGGGGAGACAGAGATAGAGCGAGAGAGAAAGTATTTAAGAATTGCATTTAGAGAAGTTTAAGAAATCATGCAAAGCACGATCGCATGACGTCGGTCGCCGAGTAAGTGGATGTGATATATGTATGAAGTAAATATAAATTTAAGAATGATATTATTTATTACGAAGAGAGATAATCTGCACGAGCAAGTGTGAGAGAGCGAGAGAGAGAGAGATATATATACATTTGCATTTAACTGGAAGGCTTTAAACTTGTCCAGGGATTTTTTGAAATTTTTATCGACTTTGTTCAATATAAATTATTCGCATTTATTATATCATCTTACATTTTGGAAAATCAGTTTTTTACTTTTTTGTAACTTAGCAACAAGCATTAAGGCACTTTTATATTATGGAATTAATTTTTTCGAATCGAAAAAATCCAGTCGAAATAAAATCTCTTCTTATCTCGAAATTCTGAAAACTCTGAAATTATTTTCAATTTTGTAGCTTAAAATAAATTATAGATACAACAAAAGAGAACAAGAGAATAAATAAAAATATAAAATATTTTGTACGAATTTTCTAAAAATTTATAATTGTGAAAACAGAGAAATTGTGAAAGAGCAAATAAAATGTTTCTTCTTGGGGGCGAAAAATGTTATACAAGTAAAGGTAATTAAGTTTTATGTGAAACATGAGCGAGTGTTTTCAGACAAATAAATAAGAAAATTAAATAATCGAAGCTTTTTTCATTCTCCATTGGGTTTGGGGAACTCGATGCAATCCGATGACGAACTTGAGGGAACTTCAATGAATGTTTAATATTACAAATTCATGTTTATTTCGAAAGCCTTTTACTTATCCTAGAAATCAACTTCGTACAATTCATGGCCTACAGACTACTTGGCTGGCTCGCCGACCTGTGGCGAGGAATACAAAATTTCGGTTTCCGAACTCGATCGAGTCCTTTTCAAGTCCATTCGATTCTGACCCGAACGGAATATCCGTTCACAACTTTTCGAATGGGGTATCAAAAGTTCATCTCCAATGTATAAAAGCAGGTCGCTTGTTGTTGTCGCCACAAAACATGGCCCAAATTTGATTATCCAAAGTTTCTAACTAACTCCCTCCCGAGTCTACTCCGAGGACGACGAGGTGTCGGATCCGTCCGTCGACGTCGAGGAGGAGCTCGTGGAGTGTTTCCTGCGCTTCCCCTTCCCCTTCGCCTTCGACTTCTTCTCCTTGATGTCCTCGTAGCTGGGCAGGGTCGAGTCGCTCGAGTCCGACGTGGTCGACGAGCTCGAGGACTCCTCAATAACCGCCTCGATTCTTCTTGATTTTCTGACCACGAAACGAAAAAGACAAACAGAGAGAGAGAGAGGGAGAGGGAGAGAGGGGGAGATTTTAGAAATGGCTTCGATCCCTAGGCGTCGCCAACCTTTTTATCAACCAACTTTTTATCGTTTTTGTCCGGGGCCTTCGAGCGCTTCGCCTTCTTCGCCTCGACGATCTCGCTCTCGCTCCCCGAGTCGCTGCTGCGGTCGCGCCGCCCCGCCTTCTTGGCCTTCTTGTCCTTGCGCCGCCCCGCGCCGCCGTCCTTCTCGTTGACCAGCTTCGTCGAGTAGAGGTTCTGGGAGCTGGCCGTCGAGTAGCCGGTGTCCTTGCGCTTGCGCTTCTTGTGCCTGCAACGATCAAGAGAGCGAGCGAGGGAAGTCGATTAGCAAGCAGTGATTGCCTTGAGAACCCCCAGTGGCCTCCACCTACTTGTCGCGCTTGGCCTTCTTCGAGTAGGCGGCCTCCTCCTCGTCAGCGTAGTCTTTGGCTCTGGAAAGGTCAGGGGATCAGAATCGAGGACGGTCGTGCCTTGGCCACGGCTCACCTTTTGATCTTGCGCCTCATCTCGGTGCCGCGCTCGGAGGAGATCACGTAGACGGCGTTCGGGTCCTCGTCCTGGCCGCGCCGCCGCGACTTGTAGTAGCGGGCCTTGAGGGCCTCCCGCTGCTCGCGCCGGTGCTTCCAGAACTCGGCGTTGACCACGTACAGCCGGTACAGCTGCAGGATGATGACCAGCGAGTTCTTGCCTGGAGAGACACAATCGAGAGATTCGGATCAGTTAGGGCGACGACGAGGTCGAGCGGCGTCTGGACGCACATGTGAAGAAGACGTTCATGTAGTTGATGATCTGGTACTGGAAGATGATCAGCAGCCGGAAGGTGAGGAAGGGCGCGTCCTGCAGGATCACGTTCAGCACGATGCCCCAGACGTCGATGCCGCAGCAGCAGTTGTTGCAGCAGTCGGTGGGTCTGCAACGAGAGCCGTGAGAGAGGGGTGGACAGGACAGGGGGCGTGGGGGACGTGGGACGTACTCGTCCTTCTGGTTGGTGCCGCCGCCGCGTGGCCGGCGCGCCCTCGTCGCCGACAGGACGATCGTGAACTGCAGCAGGCTCCAGGACCAGATGCCCAGCGTAAGGTAGACCAGGAGCGGGATCGCCGCGATCGAGTCATCCTTGTAGGAGTCGAAGAACTCGATGATGTCGGCCGCCGTGCCTGGGGAGCAAGCAAGAAGTGGATCTGGTTCGCATGGCCAGGGGTTTTGGGACCTTACCGATGTAGACCAGGAGCAGCTGGCTGAGTTGGTCGCGCGTCAGGTCGCCCTTGGGCAGCAGCCAGCGGCCGACGATCAGGATCAGCATCAGGAACTGCTCGATCAGGGTCGTCCAGGTGTCGACGTTGATGCGTGGCATCTCGATGCCGGTCTCCACCAGCAGGCCGTCGAACGCGTCCAGCGGCGAGTTCTCGGTCTTGTTGATCGCGTGCCCGTTCTTGCTGGCCACCCGCCGGCCCACCTTGTCCAGCTCGAGCAGCCAAATCGCCGGCACGATGCTGCCCAGATACAGGAAGACCGAGGGACAGAACCTGCCAAAAAATGAGTCGTTATTTTTGGCTTCAATTCCAATCGAGTCAGGATCCAGGATCGCTGGAGAAAATCCCAATCACAGTGGAACAAAAGCCTTCCTGGGATTCCGCGAAATCCCGGTTTATTTACAAACATTTCCCTACCTCGCAGTCGGTCGGGGAGAGAGGGAAAGGAGAGTGGCAGAAGAGAGCGGAGAGAGAGCCAACGAGAGAGAAAACAACAAGTAAATAACGGTCGCCACGCATTAGTGCCAATCAAGCCGATATCGGCCGACGTCGTGCTCGTAAATTGGAAGCCCTTCCAGGCCCGACCCACCCACGCGCCGGTGGTGGTGGTTGCTGGTGGTGGTGGTGGTGTCTGGAGTCGGGAGGTGGGGGCTTCGGTCGTGTGGATCTCACGAACGGTCGTAGCTTTTAATTGGAAATCAAAGCGAGACATGACGTAAGCCAATTGTTTACATTGGGGAAAACCTGGACCTGGACGTGGACGTGGACGAGGACCTGGATGTGGACGTGGACCTGCAACTGGACCTAGATGTGGACCTGCATCTGAACTCGACGCCTCGTGCGCCCTGAACGAGTGGCCAAAAGGGATGGAAAGGAAATTCCAAAGTGGACCCAGATCTGCGGATCCTGAGCCTGATTGCGATCCTGCCTTCGACCGTGGTCGAGATTGTGGTTGTTGGGGGGACCGCGTGCGTACCAGCGCCATTCCTGGGTCTTCTTGATCATCAGCGTGAAGATGCCCTCGAGCAGGAGCAGGACGAGGGGGCCGCAGAGGGTCCAGTAGATGATGTCGCCCTTGTTCTCGGTCACCTGCCAGATGGCGATCAGGCTGTGGGCGCTGAAGATGAGCCGCGTTAGAATCGCTTTGATGGTCGAAATGATTTTTGCCATGATTTCATAATTTCCTCGGCCGCCCCGACGCCCTCCCCACCACCGATGGCGAACGAACTTGACGAGGCTCGGTGCACGCTTTCACTGCTGTCGCGCGGACGTCGTGGAGGCGGATGACGGAGAACTCGACGGAATCGAGGAACTCGAAGAACAACCGCGCCGAATGGAGGACAAACCGCAACTGGGGCCAAGTGCGAATGGGAAAGTTAATGCGGTCAGGACTTTTAGACTTTTAACAGCTCCAGGCGCTCTCGCCTTTTTGTTTTAATTGAAACGGAAAGTGCGGCCGGCGGCCCTGGGGACGAGTAATCGGATTTCTGGCAGGAACGGTGGGAACAGTGGGACGATGCGAGGTCGTGGTGAGAGGGGAAGGGAAGAGAATCGAGGAGCAAAATAGTCAGCACCAGCCACGCCCCCGACCTGTGAACGTTTTCTGATACCAAGACATGGAATTGCAACTGATCTGTTCCAGTCGATCCATTAAATTCCCTGATCTTCGAATCAAGTCTTCATATTTCGAATTATTGTTTTTGTTTTTTTGTTGTTGTTTGCCTTCCTTGGCTAGACGAAACCCCGCGTTCCCGCAGAACCGAGTACTCGCCCTGGCAGCCGGTAGTCGGTAGTTGGATTATTCGGCTCGTGCAACTCCGCGCTCAGAGGCTCGGCCCGCGGCCAGCGGCCCTCGGCACTAAATGGCGCACTTCCAACCGTGTGTACATTAGGTATCAATCAGAGCGCGGTCACAGGGACAGACGGGACAGAGACGTGGCCGGAGACAGCGACGTCGACCGCGGCTCGCACGGCGGGTCGTCACCTGCCCTAATGATGATTTTCCATTTACAATTATGAGCTTTAAAGCAAAACAAACAAGCGAAACGCCCGAAGACGACCCGCTGGTATCCTTGGCCATCAAATGCGCTTTCTTTCTTCCAGTCTGGCCATCGGCCGGGACGGGGCGGGACGGGCCGAACTATTTCGGGGTGGGTGAGTGTTGGGCTCGTCTCTGCGGTGTGTGGTCATATCTCGGTTCTGTCTACTATGTACACACGCACACACACACACACACACACACACATGAACTAACGGCACACGTGCATTTCGACACCCTCGTGGGGAGCGTGGACGGGGGGCGCTTAAATTGTTTAATTGTTTTCCAAACGATGTCAGCGCGGTCAACGTTTCTGGGGTCTTCTACACGTTCGCATTCTCGTATTAATGGCGCTCACCCACACACACACACACACACACTTACACTCATGCATCGTTGGTATGTGTGCAGTTAATCTGTTGATTTTGGCGCTTTTTCGCGTTCTGTTCTCGGAGTCGAGGCTTCAGCTGACTTTTCGGTTCGAGGGCCATCGAGTTCGGTTCGAACTCATGAAGTTTCTAGAAACTTCTTTGAAGGAAACTACGATTAGGAAAAATGGAGATTGGAAGAAAAATGCGAAATGCTTTCAAGTATGATTGACTTTTAATGATCTTTCTAGTACAATGATTCATCAGTATTTCCCTCAAAACATACACACGCTATTTCTTTGTTCTGTTATTTACAATAAAAAATAAAAACGAAAAACACACAGGACCGCGTTCCCGGGACTGCTTCATCTGCGGTAGCGATATCTCTTGAAGTGGAACCACAACTGGAATATGTTGTTGTGGAACTGGCAGCGGAAGCCTCGCTTGTAGCTGAACTCCCACTCGCGGTTGACGATTTTGAAGGCGATGTCCTCGTAGGGAGGCCCCGCGTGGAATCGCAGCACCGAGAAGTCTCCATTGTCCTGGCACGGCGTAAGGAAATATTGTGGCGTGGCCGACTTGTCAATCAGATCCGGATAGAAGATATTGAACTTGTAGCCCTGGACGATTTTCGGCGGCGGGTTGTCCATGTCGTAATGCGTCTGGTTGTATTTGTTCCACTCGAAGCCGGTGTGCACGCGATTGAAGTAACGAGGCTTTCGCGGGCGATACTTGTCGGAGGCCATGTGCACCTGGTCGGTCACGGGGGACTCGACGCTGAACTCGACCTCGTCGTCAAGCATTCCCTTGCGGGCCTCGCTACGCATCTGCAGTTCTATTTTCGAAAGTGCATTTTCCTCGGTTTTCGAGTCGAACAGGCGTCCTCTCAAATTCTCTATGTTCTCCTCATCCTCTTCCGCGGTCAAGATATTGACAGAGGGCCCCACGTCGTCGGGCGATAAGTAGACGGGGCTGTAGTTGCCCTTTTCATAGAGATCGAAGCAAGTCTCCAAAATGTCATTGGCCTCAGAGGCTTCCTGCGAGCCGTTGTCATCTGAATCTTGATCCCTGTTGTATTCGTTTTCACTCTTAACATTGCTAGCTACGGCTGAAGATGTGGACGGATCTTCTGGTGCACCCTCCTCTTCCGCTTCGTTCTTGAGGAGCATCAATTTCTGCCTCAGTGTCTCCTGATGTCTGTCACGAAGTCTTGCTCTCGCCATATGAGCCTTCAACTGCGAGAGCAAACTCTCCCAATAGCTGATGTCGATACCATCGATTTGGCTGGATAGCTTATTTTCAATTCTCGTTTTCAACTCATCCAATTGTGTTGTGCTCTTTCCTTTGAAAATTTCCGACACGTCTTTCACCACACTGTGATGTATGCCCTCGCGACGGCCAACGAGTGCATTACTTTCTCCATCCAACTCCAACTTGTGCAATTTTTGCAGTTCGTCCTCTACAATCACAGTCATGTCGTCCCAAAAGTCGCTGTTATTTCCCTTCTCCAATTCAATGTAGACCTTGATGTCGACCAGCAAATCCTCCAGGTCCTTAATTCCCAGACCTATTAGGAAGTGATAGGGCTCGTGCATTTGCATTTCAATCGACTCCTCGAGCGTAGAGTGCGAAATATATTGAGCAAGCAGATCGATGGGTTTCGCACGTCCGTCCTGGATGCGAATCTCACTTCGAAGTCGTGCTTGTTCCAAATGGAATTGATCCTCCTGACGTTCCCATTCCTGAAACTGAGCGGCTTCGCGAGAACGTTGCATCAGCATCATTTCGTCTTCACGCGCTTGTCGTTCAACTTCACGCTCCAAGCGTCGCTTTTTTACCTTTTGGAGTTCTAGTTTGTTTTCGATCTGTTTCTGTCGCGAGAGAACTTCTACTGTTTCTGGGGGTACATTTTTCAAACCTTCCTTTTCTAGTTTCTTACTCCACACAAATGTGGATGTCAAGTTTGAGTCCCCAAATGGATTGTCTTGGTTTGTGTAGTGCTGATATTCGGTGTCCCAGCCCATTCGTTGCCGACGTCTGATCTCTTTGGCTTCCTTTTCGCGCAATCGACGGGCTCGTTTTTCCTCCGGAGTTTCCTTTGCTTTAAGTTCTTCCTTCATCCTCTTTCGTTCCATATAATCGAGCATCCGTTTATCTTCCAGCACTTTGAGTAATTTCACTGATCCATCTACCGACGACGCAGATGACGACGAAGATGAGCTGGAACGGCTGCGATGTTTGGACTTTTTATGTTTTTTATCTTTGCTGCGTTTGGATTTTTTTGACCTCGACTTTCGGTCCTCATGTTTGCTACTTCTCTCAGATGTTTTTGGCATTATAAAATAAAAAATTTTGTGAAATTAATAACTATTTATTAAAATTGCTACGATCAACTAATTGTTATGCTTCTTCATAACTTAGACTTTTTCTCAAACGTCAATTCAAGTCAAATTAGCGGGGTTGCATTCTGACGCAATAGCATTACTTTATTTAGAATTGTAATATATGAGTTGGAAAACGTTCAAATTATTTTATTCATCCAAAACGAAACAATTCAATTTAAAAATGATTTCGAATACTTTTGCTTTTGTTTTAAAGAAATACAAAATATTTACCTATGAACTCATGATCTATTACGATTTACTCGCGAATATCAACAATGTGGATCGTGGGTTGTGGGCATGCGTTTGTGTACAAAAGGCCAAACGTCAAAATTGCGACATTCGAGATTGACAGTTGTGAAAGCAAAAAAAAAGTTAGTAGGACAACCGTGAAAACATTCGGAAATATTCTTTTTCTTAACTATTGGAATTTTTGGTCATTCAGAATTTGATTCTTCAATACTAGACAAAAACAATAGTTGGTCCAGTGAGCAAATCAGCAAACAAAAACAACAGTCAACTGTGATAAAGTGGCTGATAATAGCCAACGGACAGCAAGAGGGAAAACACGACAAAGTGAATAACAATCTGGCGACTGCATAAAAACTTGCAGCGACTTGAAAACAAAAACACTGCAGCACATATTAAGCTTAAACCTTAATTCGGAGGTGCAATTGAAGCCAACTCACGCAGCAGAATGGAAAAGACCCCAGTAAAACAGTTCGAAACGTAAGTGGATCCTGCCTAAGTCAACACAACGGCTCGACGATGCTTGGCCATAAGAACAGCACGTGTGAGGCTGTCGCGAAAGTTTTGGGTTCAATTTTCTTAAAATAACAACAAAAGCCTATATTTCGCCAAATGCCGCCTGTTTTGCAATTGACCGCATTCCTGGGTTGTATGAACACCAACACCACCAGTCGAGTGTTCGTTGATGATTGTCGTTATTGTTTAGGTTATGTTCGTTGGGGATTGAGTTGTCAGCAGTTGGAAGCGAAGGGAGCGAACAGGGGAGGGACGCACATCGCTAGAACCCCAACAACCACTGTGACAAATTATCAAAATGGTTATAGAACTTTTATTAAATTTTCAATGAAAATTGTAATTGTTTGCAAATTTCTTAAATATTCGGCGTTTCAATACATCATTTGACGAAAACGCAATAATAATGATCTCATACTTTTAGATTTTCATTGATGAAGAAGAAGTTAGGAAATGCAAGCAAGCATTATAAATACGAATGCAATTGGGATAGACGGCTAAAAATGCTCTGCTGTATTAATATTAAACCTTGTTGATTTTTAAACTGGCTTCTTACAAACCTTTAATCGAAGTGTGTATTTTTGTTTTTAGAAAACCATGGCTAGAACTGACCGACAGCGACGACAGCGACATGGAAAACGATGTCGACGTCGATAAACTAGGTCCCCTCGAGATCGGCCCCAACGAGAACCGACTGCAGCACACATACTGCTTGTGGTTCTCGCGGAAGAGGAAACATCGTGCCACGGAGTACAGTAAATCGTTACATTGCATCGGACGTTGCGGGAGCGTACAGCAATGGTGGTCACTATATTCTTACCTGATTCGCCCCACCGCCTTACAGCCATACCGAGAGTTGAGTCTTTTCAAACAGGGCATAAAGCCGATGTGGGAAGATCCGGCAAACAAAAAGGGCGGGCAGTGGGTGATTCGTTTGCGTAAAAACAAAACCGATCGTGCCTGGGAGAACGTGTGCATGGCAATGCTGGGGGAACAGTTTCTGGTCGGCGATGAGATATGTGGAATTGTACTGACTACTAAGTTTCCGGTAAGTCCAATCTTTTTTCAATAATTCAATCCCATGGAATCGATCTGGAATTTGTGACTACGCCTGACAAGTAAATTGTAATTAGAAGTGGAATAGCGGAGATATACACTATTTATTGATTGTATGCAATACAATGCATCCCTTGACATCATTTGAAGTGATCGTTTATTCCTCACAAGTGAAAATGGATGTTTGTTATTTTTTATTTGTATTCGCTCAATGATATATTTAGACAACAATTTGGTAGTGAAAAGTCTGGCATCTCACTTTTTGACTATCGCGACTGTTTGTGTTGTTCGCCGATCTTTTACAATCGGTTCAATACGTGCTCGGTAACGTAAAGTTGGTTTGTCTCGTATCCGAATGTCGTGGAAGTGAGTGAAATAAGTTAAACGACATTCAAGACGCAATCTACGAGGAGAGCAATTAAGTTGAAGTTGAGCAGAAATAAAACCACCTCCAACGCTCCAACGCATTGGAATTGGCCAGAAAAGTGAGGCAACAATTTTACACGCTCTCCGGACGGCTCTTCGCGAATTATGTGTATCGTAGTTGTTGTAGTTGGTGGTGCTGTCACTTTGACGTAATGACAAGTAGTAGTTTGCTAACGTAACAAGCGCAAACACAAGCGAAAACAACGACCACAAAAGCAAAAGTGAAAACAAACCAGAAAAAATGAAATTATTGTGAGTAAAATTGTGCAATCGTCTGTATTGTTGAGATACTAAACAATTTAATGTGTGTTTTTTTTTATCTCAAGTTAACAAAATTAGCCGGAAGAGAGCTGATAATAGGAAGCAGAGAGTACGAGAGTTAGAAGAGGAAGCACGGCGGCAACGGAATTCCAACGCAGGCGTATTGAGACCCGCATCACTCCGCACTCGGCGCTGTGCAGAACAGACTCTGCACTCTCTCTCGCACACATTGCCGACGCCGAGTGGGGCCGACGCCGACTAACTGGGGCTCTCGGCGAGTTCGAGCCCGCTGCTAAATTCAGATACTCAAGAACCAGCTACGCGACGAGATCAACTCCGTGGTTCGTGGTCCGTCGACGCCAAGCAGCATTTGACTTCTCCGCCGCCTCTCCACTCCACCCCGTGTGTCTGAGTGAGTGTCTCGAACGGAAGCCGTCGCGTCCGCGTACGTTCCTCCCAGTGGCAGAGGGAAATCGATTTTTCACCAAAAACCGACACCCCAGTTCGACGCCCGCCTTCGTGTGACGGAATTTTGCGCGAACGCCGAGCAACGCCGCGAGTCTCTCTATTATGCAGCACATGGATTTCGTGCGAAAACATCAAACCTTTGACGTTCAAGTTTAATATTGGATTCCAAGCAATAAAAACTTAAAAAGAGTAAAAAACAAAAAACACAGAAAATAAAAACAAAAAAAACACAATTTTAGCAAACCACAACAAGCACCCAGGGGAGGACCACAAAGTGTGTGGAACGGTGACACACGAGGCAACAGAAGACCGAAGGTGAAGCACAAAGCGGACGGCCCGCTAAAAAAGCAGAGTGAAGTGAAACGGCCAAAGAGCCAGAACCAGTATCAGTGCAAGAAAATAGAGAGCAAGAGTGGGGCGAATAGAAAAGCCAATACACACCAACTACATAAATTTCCACTCTGGGCAATTTTCCGTAGCCCTTGACTCCGCCCGCCGTCCCGCCAGTCAACGCTTTCCATAAACGTATATATACCAACAACAAAGCCTGTACAAATTTTTTCGTCAACGCACGACGACAAGTGTGAGTGAGCGTGAGTGAGCACCAAACGAAACGAAAAGAAACGAGCAGACGAGGCTACAACAAATATATATGTATTATTTGTACCGAAATTCGCCAAAGTTTTGGTTAGTTTTCGAAGATTAGACGTGTAGCAATTAAGTGGTTGATAAAACAAGTAGAGTCGAAAAAAAAAAAAAAAAAGAAAGAAACCCGCAATCGTTACCCATTGCGTGGAGTGTGAAACAAACGACAACGACGACGATTCTGTCACGATCACGCCAACGACAGGCGACGACGGCGAATTGTTTAAACAAAAGTGAGTCACGTTGTCGCAGTCGAGACCCCGGCCTCCGTTGCTCTGCCCCCGCCAGCTCTCTGGACGCCGTTGCTTTGGCCCCACTCGCGGTCGTTCGTTCGTTCGTGACTTGGAGTCAACTAATTTTGCCATTGATTCGCATTGATTAAAAGTGTCCGCCTCCTCTCACTCTCCCTCTCTCTCTCTCTCTTACCCTCTCTTACTCACTCTCTTACCCTCTTTTTGCCTCTTTCACCCCGAAATAGACAATCAGAGTGTTTGCAGAGTATTTGTTTTAATTTGGAGACGCTGTCGAATGGGAATTTGCAAAATCCAAATGAAAAATCAATAATTGCAGCATTGGAATCCAGAGTGTTGATTGTTAACTGTAGCAGAAGAGAAAACAAAAAGGAAATAATACAAAATTTAATATCCGCTAGTGTTAAGAGCGTTAAAGTTATAAGCAATTAAAATATATATCAACTAAATTGTAGCTGCCATTTATTGTTAACTAAGAAGTAAATTGTTTAAACATAATTCCATCTACCTATTCAAATACAACTAAATTTATCCCGGCCACGCGATTGTGACACGCTTTCCTGAGAAACTCCAACACCTTGTCGAAAGAGTGAAGAAATCAACAAAAGCTACACCGACAATATCACAAATTACGAAAAGCAAACACGAGAAAACGAAAAACTCCATACAAACTCATTCGCTTCGACATAATTGTTATTCAAAATTTCCTGTGAACTGTACTGAGAGCTCGTAGCCAGGCGCTCAGCCCACCCGAAGGACCCGACGACTTCGGCGAGACACGCGCGCGACCTGCTTTGCTGTTGCCTACGCATCCACCTCCGCATCCGCCCCTCGCCGCTGCACCCTCGGAAGACTTGGGATCGTCGCGTCGGCTCAGCGACCGAGTTAGAACCACGTTAACAACCAGCACACCAGCCAGACGCGGAAGGCGAACGAGTAGTGGAAGAGCGACAAAATGACTAAAGACAGATTAGCCGCTCTGCACGCCGCCCAGTCGGACGACGAGGAGTCCGAGGATGTGGCCGTCAATGTGGACGGGCACGACTCCTACATGGACGACTTCTTCGCCCAGGTCGAGGAGATACGCGGCCTGATCGACAAGGTGCAGGACAACGTCGAGGAGGTGAAAAAGAAGCACTCGGCCATCCTGTCCGCTCCGCAGTCGGACGAGAAGACCAAGCAGGAGCTCGAGGACCTGATGGCGGACATCAAGAAGAACGCGAACCGCGTGCGCGGCAAGCTAAAAGGCATCGAGCAGAACATCGAGCAGGAGGAGCAGCAGAACAAATCCTCGGCCGATTTGCGCATCCGCAAAACGCAGCACTCGACGCTGTCGCGGAAGTTCGTCGAGGTTATGACCGAGTACAACCGGACGCAGACGGACTACCGGGAGCGCTGCAAGGGCAGAATACAGCGCCAGCTGGAGATCACCGGACGAGCGACCACCAACGACGAGTTGGAGGACATGCTGGAGCAGGGCAACCCCGCCGTCTTCACCCAGGGCATCATCATGGAGACGCAGCAGGCGAAGCAGACGCTCGCCGACATCCAGGCGCGCCACGCGGACATCATGAAGCTGGAGACGTCGATCAAGGAGCTGCACGACATGTTCATGGACATGGCCATGTTGGTCGAGTCGCAGGGCGAGATGATCGACCGCATCGAATACCACGTGGAGCACGCCATGGACTATGTGCAGACAGCTACTCAGGACACGAAGAAGGCTCTCAAGTACCAGAGCAAGGCGCGCCGAAAGAAGATCATGATTCTGATATGTTTGACTGTGTTGGGTATCATAGCCGCTTCATATGTTAGCAGTTATTTCATGTAAATGCCACAAATTCACATCAACCAACCTAAACTAAACTAAACTAAACTAAACAAAGCAAAACAAAGCAACCCAATACCACATTAATTGAAAGCAAAACTTTACTTAACTTAATTAAATTATTGATAAATTTAAATTAAATTAAATTACAATTAGAGAAATGATTACTGTTACAGTGCGAAGCAAACAAACAAACTGACGAAACAAGAACAAAACCACAACAGCAACAGCAAGAAAGAAAGATTGAAAGAAAGAAAAAGCACTCAAAATTCAAAATCCATATTAGAAACAAAATATTCGATATCGTTTCGATGCCCACCCGCCACTCTACGATCTGTCTGTCTATCCATCCGCCTCTATCTGTCTGTCCACTATGAAGTCAGTCAGCTCGGCTGTCTGTCTATCGGTCGATCCATCGGTTCATCGGTCTGCCTGGCTGTCTGTCTGTCCCTCTGGCCGTCAGCCGAGGTTTAGTTCGAGTGTTTGTCGATTTGTTGATTTTTTCTTTCTTTCCTCTCTCTCTCTCTCTGTCTCACTCTCGTTCGCATCGGTGCTGAGAGCGCATTTATGTATATTTTAGTTGTTCACCAAACCTATCTACTTATATACATTTACTTACATGCATAGATCTATATATAAAGACCTATATATATATATATATAGTTATATTTATATATATAAACCACATATATACAATTGAACATTACGAAACTTATTGCTAAATCTATTTACTTATTAACGCATATAATCTCCAAAAGCAAATGATTTTCAAATCTCTTTATATATATAAATATATACTAGACACAAGCAATCTCTCACACACACACACACCCACACACACACATACACATACACAGACCCCACGGAGACCTTCGAGTATTCTTCTGCGGAACGCATGAGGGGAGACCGCAGTGAAAACACACTTTCGACAACCCAGCCAAACACGATGGAGCAAACAAACACTTCTCCCACAGCAGTTAATTCGCAATTCAATTAACACTGAGTCAGCTCACACACACACACAGAAACACACACACAGACGCTCCCCGGCCCTCCAGCTCACGTCGAGAACGGTTCTAATTTTATGCCAGTTGCAAAAAGTTTGTTTTCACTGCTGCGACCCTTTCGCAGTCGACAAATTTCACTTTGCTCACACTTGTTTCTATTGTATTTTTATATGCATATATATTTATATATATATATATTTTGGCCTGTTTATTGCTAGCTTCGCGGTAGCCAAGCGAAGTGTGCACGACGAGTCGAGATCGCTGCCATTATAACGACCGCTATTGTTCCCAGCATTACGGGGAATCGTCGTAATTAACAAAACCCAGGTCTCAAACGCGCTCGAGGCCAAGGTCCTCGTGCCGAAGCCCCTGCATCGGAATCTCAGTGTCTTCGCCCAAGTGGTCTCCGCTCCTCGTGGCACACCTCGCTCGTCAGGCCCACTCACTAGTTTATCTTATTTAATTAGTTATTGGTATTTTAAGCCTACTTTGGCGCTCTTCCTTAACAGAATTACCTCATTTACATTACAAGATTCGCATTCGCATTCGCCGTAGTGTATCATGATATTTTATTTGAATCTCATCTCGCCAAGTTCCCTAGAGTCTCTCGCATTTGGCTATTTTAGTGCTATGCCTTAGTTCGTTGTAAGAAACCTAAGTAGTCGATTAACCTACCTAACTAATTTGTAGTTTCGTTCCATTCACTAATACTCACTTTGTTTAACGTCTCAATCTCTTTCTTTCTTTCTTTTCTTTTCTTTGTTTCTTTTTGATTTGGTTCTCTTGTGTCTTGCAATTGAAATAACAATCAAAACCCTAACACTTTCGATCGATCGCTCGCTCGGTTGGACTCGTTCGCTTTGACTTCGTTTCGATATGATTTCGGTATGATTTTGATATGATACGATCTGATTTGCATGCCTTCTCCCTCCGCCCACCACCTGCTCGTGTTCGCCTCGCTCACATCGACGAATTCCCGAATGCTTGTGTTTGCTTTGCTGCTCGCTGCTAACAACAATAAACGAAATGTAAAACACCAACAACCACAACCGAAACCACCAACTAAAATTAACGAACACCATCGCACCCGATCACCTAACAATAAAAACTCTCACACACCTCACAACCACGACCACGACCACGTTCACGTTCACGCCCGAAGCTTCAAGAAGTAGGTAGGTTGAAATGCCTGCGAAGTTCGTCCATCCAGCCCGCCGCCAGTCACACACATCAGCCTCCACGAAGACCGCGCCCCACGTCCGGCCCGGCCCGCCCGGTCCGGCCGCGGCGGTGGGCGCACGTCCGACTCCCCTCGGCTACGGCTGCGGATGCGGCTGCGGCTAAAATGTATGCAACATGTTGAGCCATTTATGTACCTCTCACACCCAGACCACAAACGCACGGAGTCATCATCGCTTGGTGTCGACGATCGGTCGATCGGCCGATCCGTCGGCAGCAACGGCAATGAATGACCAAAAATCAAAAAAGAAACCACCAAAAACCAAAAGTAGCAACTGCAAGTCCCAACTAACAATAAACGCAGCAACCGACCGTAGGCCACGCCCACCGCACGCACCCCGTCAGCAAACCGAACCAAACCAACCAACCAACCAACCAACTGCACTGCATCGCATCTCAATCCCACATATCGCAAACAAAATCCAACAAAACAATTGAGAAAAGCGCGCTGAGGTCGATCGATCGACGGATCGGTTGATCGATGGACGGCCGACCGACCGACCGGCGACCTCGTTCCACGCAGTCGCAACGACCTGCAGTGAATGAACGTCGTCACGAACCACAACAACATAAAGTAAGAAAAGAATCAAAGACAAACCCATAAAAACCAGAAAATAAACAAACATAATGAAGCAATAAATCAACGTAACAACCTAAAACTACTACAACAACTACAACAACAACCACTACAACAACAATGCGATTCCACACAACCGCCAGCGACGACGACGCCACCGTCAACGCCAGCGACGCCCGCCAGGCAGCGTCCGCACGACGCGCGCGACTGTCCACATGTCCAGCCAGCCAGCCATCGCCGCCTCAGGTACGTACTTTGGCCAACCGACCCGGCCAAATCGGTCGGTTCGAATTCGACCGGTCGACCAAATCGAACAGATCCACCGACGTCCGCGCCGGCGTCCACCCGACGCTCAGACGGTGGACTCGGCGAGAAGACGTCGGTTTGGTCGAGTCGATTGGAGCGGATTCGGTTCCATCCTGCACTGTTTGAACCGCCTCGAAGCTCTGAACAAACGTCAATCAGTTCGCTCTGAACAACCCGAAACCGATACCGAGACACGTTCGTACTTTATTTACTTTTTAGCCAACTCGCGTCTCCGGAATGCCTTCGTTACACAAAGACACTGTTTGTAAATACTTTAGGTGCTAAGTCATTTTGTTATGGTTTTTTTTTACTTTAAAGTTTTACGACTGTTTGGCCAAGACCGCACAACTCGAGCCCACTGTGTCGTCCCACTGTGTCGTCCCACTGTGGGCCACTGTAGGGCTCTGGCCACGTCTCTCAACCATTTACTGTTCTTATTGCAGTCATACTAACAATTTCTCCACCACCTCAATCATTATTACTACAATTTTAGTCATTAAGAAGTAAACCACTAGTAGTAAGTCACGATATTGATAATGTTGATGATAATATTTATGATCATGTTGATGAAAATCATACTTATGCTGTTGATGATGATATTTATGATGAATATGTTGATGATGATGATGATTATGTGATTAAGTTGTTGTCAGCGAAATAGAAGAAAAACCAAACAATGCCCTTCATCGAACACTTGGCTTTATTTGTATTATTTCCCCGTTCTCAGAGGCATATTTTATTCATTCATTTCGGCGAGGGCCGGTCGTCGTCGAGTTTTTCTCGGGTTTCTCTCGTGGGGGCTTCCCCTTGACCTAGACAACAACAACAAGACTAACAACAGTCAGTCGGCTCCCTGGACATCGACATCGATTGTTTTTACTCACACAATTAAAACTATTCGATGTTTTTGTTCGCGGTAGGTCGAGGTTCGGGACGGTTTTGGGGAGTCCAACTTGAGACGTTAAGGAGTTGTAATTGTTGTTATTGGGGTTGCGGTTCTTCTTCTTCTTGCCGTCCTCATGACGTTGTCCCAGTGACGAGTCTGGAATGAAGGGTGTGCGAATCTGCGATGCCCCGATGTAGGTTTAGAGGACGGGCGGATGTAGGTCGAGGAGTTTTTTGCGAGCAGCCGGCGCCGCGGCACAGTTAAATATTTGTGTGTTTGTGTGTGTTTTACTACTGCAAGTGCACGTAAATGAGTCGCTCTCGTCATTGTGTCAGAGCCGTAACGACGGCAGCGAACGAGCCGACCTCATGTCGTGCCGCGGCTCGTCGGCCCGGCCCAGAGCGATGTACAGAAGTTGGGCTGCAATGGAGACGGATGACTTGAGGAGCAGACGGGTGAAGGGACGGATGAATTGATGGTTGGATGAATTGACGGTTGGAGGAATTGACGGTTGGACGGAATCACTCGAGAAGTGATTCGCGGTCGCTTCCGTCATCTCAACGACTGGCTGGAACTCGAATTGTGACTTCATGCAATTGGATGAATCATCAACTCCAGCCCCACAAACGCAAAACCCACCATCTTGATAACAACAACAACTACAACAAGAACACCGACAAAACCAAATTGTAGTAATAACAACAACAACCACAGCAACTGCTTTGTTCGGTTGCTGTTGATGGTTATTTTCAATTGTTTGTTTGTTGGCTGTTTTCGGAGTTTGGTGATTTTCCCTTATTCGTCTTTTGCCACTTGTTCTCTCGCGCTCTCGCCCTCTTCCCCCCCCTCCCGCTAGCGCAGTCGTGGCAATCTATTGTGGAAGTTGTTGATTCTGTGTGTATTTGTGTGAATTTGCTTTGTGTTTTTTGTTGTTTTTGTTGCCATCGCAGTCACCCAGATTTGCTGTTGTTGTTGGCGTTGCTGCCATCGTTCGGGCCGTGGGTTGCGCTGCCGAGTGACTGCGAGCGAGTGCAAAAAAAACAACAAAACCGAAATGCAAAAAACCGAAAGCGAAACCAAAAACGAAAAGAAAAAGAAACGACGAATCAAAAACAAAATAATTATGAATAATATGGAGATGATCGGGAAAGCTGTCGGAGAAAATGGAAACAACAAAAACACGCCGACCTCAGCGTCGCGGCGTCGGCCACGAATCCATTAATTTCGCGTGGATTCCGCCGGGCCTCGGGTCGCGGGCTTCGGGTCGCGGTTCGGGCTCCGGCGAAACCCACACGGCCGCCCATCCGCGGCTGACGTCAAGCGTCGGGCGAGCGTTGCTTTGTGTTGTTGTTGTTGTTATTGTTGATTTTATCGCCTCTCTCTATTTTTATGTCTTATCAAACCGCTATCTGTCTATTTCGTGCGACTTCGCCGTGGTTTCACTTTTTCCACCGCCACTGTTTTTTCTCCCCTCTCCCCTTTCTCGAAAATTATTTAAAACATATCTTTTAAAACATTTTTTCCCCATCAATTCTCCCGTCTTTAGGTTTTTCTCATTGTTTTTTCACTTTTTTTTATTTATCTTTTTTTCTCAGTTTTTCACATTGGCTTTTTTCGCATTCGTTTTTCCCCCATTCATTTTTTGCACAAGTATTTTATCATATAATTTATTCTCTCTTGCATTTTTTCCATATTTTGTTCTCTTCTTGATTGATTTTTATTTCATATAAAATTTAAAAAATGTTTTTAATACATTTTGCTCTCATTAGTTTCATTTGGCTTTAGTTTTATTTTTCATTAATTTATTTTGCATATCTTTCTTCTCTCATTGGTTTTATTTGCATATCGTTTTCTTCATCCGTTTTCTTTTGCATTCGTTTTTCTCGCATTCGTTTTCCTGTTAAATTTCCTCGCATTTTCGCTCGTCGGCGGTTGCGAGATCGCCTCGTGCTTCGTGCATCTTGGCCTCGTCCTCGGCGACTTCTGCACCCGCCACGTCTCGCTCGTTGGCTTTTGGCTTCCCTCGCCCACTTCGTCGGTTCCCCCACGCCGCGCTCGCCGCTGCGGATAATTGAACCTTTAGTTGCTCCTCCTCCTCCTTCTCCTGCACTCCCTCCCCTCGCCTCCTCTTTTCCTCCTCGCTCCACCACATCGCCGACCTGCGCCGTCCCCTCCCGCCGCTCAACTTGACGGACGGAAATTTTTGCAGAAAACACAAAATCAATTTGTTTTCATTTCTCTTCAGCTGTTTTGGTTGCCCCGCACTCGCACTCGCATTCGCTCCCTCTCTCTCCCTCTTTGCCTCTCTGCCTCCTTGTGCCGCGGGTCCTCTGGGGACTCCGAGTGATTCATGTTTTCATTGCGAATTTCGCTTGGTTTCCATTGGAAGTTTTCCCGTTCTCTCCTCTCTCACTCATTGGTTTCTCCCTCTCCCTCTCTGTCTCGCTCGTTCGCCGATTGCTGTGAGCTTTCGGGCTGGTTTCTGTTTCTGTTTGATTGATTTATTGTGCTCGCTTCATATCTGCAGAAGTCGATAAAAATTGCCACAAGTTTTTCGTCGTGCCATTCAAAGCGATACAACCACAGGGAGAATGAGAGGGAGAAAGAGAGAGAGAGAGAGGGAGGGAAAAAGGGAGTGAAAGACAGAGGGGACTTTGTGACGTCATCGGCTGTACACCTGAGTCATTTCTTCACCGCAGACACCTTATCGAAAGTTCGTTTGCGCGGTGCACCTGTTGGCGACATTGTTGTTGTTGTTACCGTTGAGTTGTGGCTTTCGAGTTGTTGTTTTTGAATTTTTTGCTTTTGAGTTTGTTGTTTTTGAGTTTGTTGTTTA
Source organism: Coelopa pilipes (assembly GCA_947389925.1). Taxonomy (NCBI): domain Eukaryota; kingdom Metazoa; phylum Arthropoda; class Insecta; order Diptera; family Coelopidae; genus Coelopa; species Coelopa pilipes. The sequence goes on along the minus strand of OX376697.1, from coordinate 42,202,307 downwards.
TGATTTGTTGGTTTTAAGTTGTTGTTTCGGGATTTGTTGTCTGTGACTTGTTGTCATCATGACCGAACCTGGCCGGCCAACCGATCAACCGCCGTCCGTCCGTCCGTCCGCCTGTCCGTCCACGGCCTTCAAACCCGTCCTCGCACTGGTTTCTCCACGTTCGCCCGGCCGACCACCTCTGACGACGCCTCGGCCGCAGCACGTTCGCCTCGCCACCGGGCACGAAAGTGAGAGTGCAGTGCATGGCGACTGCCTCCGACTCCTCCTCCTCCATCACCTCCGCCTCCTCCGCCCCACTCCTCCCTCCGCACCTCTTGCAAATGAGATGAATTTTCCGGCAGACTGAGCTCCTGAGCTACCGGTGCTCAAATTCTTATCTCCCCGACTCGTTCGAAACTTTCGCTCGTCTCGGTCTCGTCGCTGAAACTAATGTTTTCGAAAGTTGACTCCGACGAGGGATCGAGACCGGCATCGGGAGACCGGGAAGAGAGGGAGGAGTTCATGGAGTTCGTGGAATCCCCACGAGATGTTGTGGGGTCGCTGGCAAATGCACGCGGTGTCTGGTGAATTAATATGGAGTGTGTGGAATTAATCGCAAGTCAGTTTAAATGAATAGCTTGAACAATTTTCAGTCAGTTGACGTAATGCGGCGTCTGTTGGATGGCTTTGGAGTCGTGAGTCGAGTGCCTTTGGCGTCGTCTCCGGAATGAATTTGGTTGGATTCGACCCCTGAATTACTTTGGCGTCGTCTCCTGAATGATTTTGGTCTCGTCAGTCGGTGGTTTTCGAGCTCATGCCCTAGTGTGGGGGTCGTGGAATCCGTGTTGCGTCGGTTGCATCATCTCGAGGTCTCTCGAGGCGCTTCTCAAATCAAAAATCGAGATTCCGGAGAACTTCATTGGGCTGAAAATTACGCAGCTCGTCAGAAATAGCCGAGCGCTCTCAGATGTTCGCCATTTATTGCACAGACGTGTGACTCGAGCCCAGGCAAACAGACAAACTGACAGACAGACGGACAGACAGACAGACAGACGGACAGACAGGCGGGTGGACAAATAGACGTGATGTGCGAAGGTGTGGACCGAGCGCTTCAATTGAGAGCGAGGTGCAGGCGGACAGTTTTCGTTCTTTGTTTTCGTTCTCTTTTTCCGAGTGCATTCGATAATTAAAACACAGGGTGATTTATCGGCCGACACCCGGTTTCTGGCCAATCGCCGAGCGTCGGCCGACGTCGTTGGCCAGAAATAGAAAAAACCCCAGCACAAACACCAGCACCTGATCTTGGGAAGTTCGCGGGCACCGGAGAAGCCGAAGTCGGACTCGAATTTGGCTCTTGTTTTCGTCGCGAACTCGCCGCAGCGGTTTGGGTCCGGGCGAGAAACTGGTTGGAGCAGCTCCAGGGGCCGCGCATCGCTCTCCAAGCGCGTTCTTCTCTTTCTCCGGTTCTCCTCCGAGTCCACCGATGGCTGCGGCGGAGTCTGCGGGAGCCGCCCGGGTGGGTTCGCAGTCGTCGCCGAGCCGGCCAGTTGGAGGCGATGGGGGTCGGGTCCGTGTCCGATTCCGATTCCGATGTCGAAGCCGAAGCCGAAGCCGGCCGCTGGAAGTCGTGGAAGGCGGCGTCGACGCCTCGGATGACGCAAGCTCGGGTCGCCTGCGACCGGCCTCGCTCGCAAATGTTATTTATAAACATTTCGTTACTGCTCGCGAAACGTCAATCGTGGGGAGTGGGCGGAGGCGGAGCCGGAGACGGAGCCGGAGCCGTGGAGTGGGCGGCGAGGGCGCGGGGACGAAGTGAGTGAAATAAAACGCCTCGGGAGAACCTGCGAACCTGAGAAGGCAGCAACGGAGCCAGAGAGAGAGAGAGAGGGAGGGAGACGGGGAATGCTCGGGCTTGTCGTGTCCAATTATGTCCCGGCTTCTCCCACAGTCGGGCATTTAATTATAGAACGTATTCGTTCGTCCTGCTCCGTGTTTGTCCCGCTCGCCCTCGCCCTCGCTCTCGCTCTCACCTTGTGTTGTTTTCCCTCTTTCTCTTTCTCCCCCTTGTTTGCCTCGCTCGCCCCACCCGTCTCCACCTCGCGCCCACCTCGCCTGGCACCCAAGAGTCGGCTCCCCCCATAAAACCAACGACGCGGCCCGACTCGGCCCGTCCCCTCCCCTCGCCTCCCGTTCGGAGCAGAAGCATCCGAATAAATGCGAGGAAATTAACGAAATTGTTAGCGAAACGCTCTTCCAGACGGCCCCGACCCGGTCGTCGTCGCCCTCGACCTCGGGCCCGGTTTCTCTGCATTTGCAGTCGAAATTTACAGCCGAGTTCGAGTTGGGCGAAGGGTTGGCGGCCATCAACAACACAAGACCAACGCAGCAACAACAACAACAACAGCAACAACAGCAGCGAGCAGCGAATGGTCTCAATGACCCACTCTGGGCATCACCCGCCCTCGGCTCCCCCGAACTCGCCCATTTCCGCCGAGCTTTTCATGCTTCCCGGCGGAGCGATTACAGTGGCTCCGAACGAGAGAAGGGCGGCGAAATTATACCCGAGTCGGGGGGAGGGAGAGACCGAGGGCGGGGTCGAGGGGCGCGGCAGGGTCGGGCGAGCCCAGCCAGGCCGCGAACCCACGGCGGCCCCCTCGATCCAACCGGAGCCGCCTCGACCGACTGCGTCGCGACCCACTCGGCCTCCTGCAGACGGCTTCGGGCCGGCTTCGGAGCGACTGGAGCAGGCTCGACGGCGACTCCGACCTGGTCTGGGAGTCGGGGCGAAAAAGGGCCAAGCGAGAAACGCCGGGGGTCGACGGTCGACGGTCGACGGCTTCGGGGCCTCGTCGACTTCGCTCGTAAATTTGGGCACAAAATCTCTACTTCAATTTTTCATTTACGTATGTGAACGTGTGCGATGATGATCATTATCGGCATGATGATGACGACCATGTTGCTGTGATGGTGTGTGTGGCCGACAAAGGCTTCCTTCCTGCGGGTCTATTTTTAAAGATGCCCCGTGTCTGAAGCGACCCCGCCTCCGACCCCGCCTCCGCCTCCGGGTGCTCCGAATTATGGCCGGTGTTCGTGTTGGTGTTGGTGTTGGGCGATGAAGTGCGGTGTGCATGTGTGTGTCGTTCCCCGTCCCTGCCGACAACGAGGCCCAGACAAACGTCCGTCTTCCACAATTCCATCGCCTCCGGCAGGGCAGCCGAGTCGGCCGTCGGCCGTCAGCCGTCGTGCCTCGGGTTCGATTTAAATCAATACCCAAACAAGGTTAACAGCCAGCCTCCCCTCTCTCCCCTCCTCTTCCTCATGCTCTTCTTCCCCCTGTTCGCACCCACCTGCCCCGGCTTCCAGGTCGGGTCTCGAGGTCCGGCCCTCGGGCTCGAGGTCGCCTTCACGCCTCCAACCTCGTCGACTTCGGCCCGTTGCGTTTCGACTTGAACTCCCGACTGCTGTCCTTTAGTCGGTTCTGCAATCATGGCTCGTCCTTGCGACGACATCCATCCACGGCCGGCTCCTTCGCTCTCTCTCTCTCTCTCGGTGACTCTCCTTTGCTTTCGCTGCTCCTGCCTTATCTCGATCGGGTCTCGACCGGGCTGCGAAGGGTTCGGCTTGATTTCCAGTCACTTCAAGCCGAGTCGCCGGAGCTCCATCCGTCCGTCCGTCCTCCGGTCCCTCGTTCCCCACGTCCATGCTTTCGTCCCTCGATCTGCCCTCGTTCCTCATGTCTGCAACTCCAGGGCGAACTCGAAACTCTTCAACCCGCACTGACGAGGCCGCCGACGACGACGTTGGAGACGAGGACGATGATGACTACGATGCTAATGAAGATTACGGCGATGACGATGACGATGACGATGGATTATGAGAACTTTTAGTGCAAATCACATCCTTGAAGGACCCGACCCGACTCGACTCGACTCGGACTCGGAGCCCCGGAGCCGGACAGGGACAGGGATGGGGGCTGGAGCTGGAGAGGGATCTGGATCTGGATCAGGACCGGGATCTGGGGCAACTGTAATGGACGCCATGTCATTTGTTAAATAATAAACGAAGCGGCAGGGGCGTGGCAGGGGCGGGGGGCAGCTCCAGCCCCGACAACAGACAACAACAACAGCTGGCAGCAACAAGCGAACGCGAAAACGGAGCCGACGCTGGTGTCGAAGCAGCTAAGAAAAAGCAATTTACTTGATTCGCCTGTGTGTGTGTGTGTGCGTGTGTTGGTCGCCTATTTTTCCACAAGGAGCTCGCAAATTGCGGATGTTCCCGTTGTCGTTCTCGCTCTCTCCCGCCACCCCCCCCCCCCCCCTACCTCCCTCTGTCCCTGTCCCGCTCCTCCACTCGAGCTCGCTGCCAACAACGTCGTTTACAGCGACCGAAAAATCTAATCATCCAACAACAACAGCAGCAGCAGCAGCGGTATCTGTTGGAAAAGACCAAAGCGAGCCAGATTGGGGGAGTGAGAGAGAGAGAGTGAGAGGGGGGGGGGGCAACACAAAGAAACTTTTTGCAAACTCATTACGGCGACAAGCAACAGGACGAATGAGTCTGGGCCGCGCTCGCCGGCGGAGGCCGAGACTGGGCGGTGGGCGATGTGCGGAGGAGGTGGGCGTGGCAGGGGAGGCTGGGGGGATCGCGGCAGCTTCGATGAGCGACGGAGGTGGGCGAGGGAGAGGGAGAGTCGAGAAGAACAAGAAGATTAGGAGAAGGTGGAGAACGAGTAGCTCGAGGATGAGGAGGGCGAGAGAGGAGGTCGAGGGGGCCGTGGATGAAGACGAAGATGAGGAGCAGGTTCAGGACGAGCAACAGGAGCCGCCTGGCGCGACGTCGGCCCGGCTCGTTGTCGGCCCGGCCCGGCCCCCTTGAGTGGTTTCCAATCGCTGCGGCCGAGCCGGGTCCGCGGCCACTGCGGTCGAGTCGTGGCCAGCGCCGACCTGGCGCGTTGTCGAAGGCGGTGGAAGCGTCTCTCTCTCTCTCTCTCTCTCTCTCTCTCTCTATCTCTCTCCCTCACCCTCCCTCTCTCCCCCCATCGCCTCCAGGGGCGGATCCGGTGCCTTCATTTAATTACATCACCGCAGTCGCCAGGCAAACTTTGCATATCACACGGGGGCGGGCCACGCTGTTGTTGTTGTTGTTGTTGCTGGTGGCGTGGGCGTGGCTTCGAGGCCTCGGGGCGGACGCGGAGACGCCCGGGTCGCCCCGAGCCCGAGCCCGAGACCCTCGGAGATGTTTTATGATTTATGATGGCAGAGACAATTTAATTTCTTCCGCTAACGACTTTTTCCCCGAGTTGCTGTCGCGCGATGGGAGCGAGCCGGGGGGGAGGAGCAGGAGGAGGGGGCGAAGAGGAGGAGGAGGAGGGAGAGAGAGAGATACATTGTAGGAAGGTCGGGTTAGGACGAAGCAAAACAAAGGACGCCGACGACCATGAAGAGGACGGAAGAGACTTGAAAAAGATCGGGGACGAGATTCATCGCAGGGTCTTCATTAAGTGTCTCTCTCTCCCCCTCTCCCTCCTCCTCCCCCTCCTTCCCCCTCCCTCTGTCTCCTCTCTCTTTTCTCTCTGGCTCCTTGCGCCGCCCTCCTCGTGCTCGCTGTTCAGTCGCCCACTCAGCCACTTAGTTTTGCTGGTCTTCACGACTTCATCGCAACTTGTCAGGCTCCCTCGCCAGCCACCCGCCCTCCCCGCAAGTGGGGCCGCGGGGAGGAAGGAGGGGGCGGGGGGGAGTTCGCGCTGGTTTCCCGCTCCAGCTCCAGCTCCTGCTCCGCCGCTTCCGTTTCATAACTTCCCGAACAAGCGTCGATTTTATTGAGCAATCTGCATTTGCCCAAAGCGCCCAGCACAGACACACACGACGGCGCACACACACACACAGACGTCTTGCTCCGTCGATCAGGCGGAGAGTCAGCCAGTCTGTCATTGAGTCATTCGCTCACTCAGTGAAGCCTGCAAATCCTGCCATCACAATCAGAGGCGAGGGCGAGGGCGACGGCGACGGCGGTGGAGCTCAGTGGGCGGGTGTGGGTGGCTGAGGGGGTGGGCGGGTGTGCGTGGGGCTCTGTGCGAGTGTGTGGGCGATGCTGCTGGTGCTGCCGCGGCCGTGTTGTTGCAGTCGGGACATCGGGGCGAACCCGCAATGTTTGCGATGTACGAGAGCCGCGACAACCACTGCAGCAATGTTAACGACTACCACAGCAACAACAACAACAAAAACAACAACAACTATACAGAACAAGAATAGGCACCGCCACCACGACCACCCGCAACAACAACAACCCCTCCCTACAACAACTGCCCGCAGGAAGTCGCCCACAGACAGCCGGACGGACGGACGGACGGACGGAAAATCTCTCTGTAGCAAGAAAAACGCACACAGCGACGGCACCGATGTGGGTTTCTTAGAGTCCTCATTGTCGACAGCGTCCTCATCATGAGCATCGTCATCAGCATCATCGTCATCACCATCGTCATATCATCATCATCATCATCATCATCACCAAATGTTTCTTTGTGCATCCGTGGCCCGGAGCGCGAGGAAGTGCGAAAAGAAACCGGGCGAGGGAGCGAGAGTAAGGGCCAAAGGGGGAGGGGAAAGGAGGGGGATATAGAGGGAAGTGCAAGGAGAGGAATGGAGGGAGGGGGAGCGAGCGGGAGGATGGACTGACAGCCGGCTGCAGGAACTGAAACTCGACTCGTCGCCTGCTGGTTTCGTCCCGTCTTCGACTTGGTTTCGCCGGCCGGTCGTCCCTTTCCATTGAGCCGAGGTCTCCCAGAGTCAACGACAAACACGACAAGAGGGAGTGAGAGAGAGGGGGAGGGGGGGGACTGAGGCAGTCAAGTCTGGCCTTCCCCGGACAATCGGCGAAGGAGGCGATCGAGGGTCGACATCCGGGCTTGGCCATGGTCCATAACCCAGATCCACCAGCTCCTCCACTGGTCTCTCGTCTCCTCGTGTGCCTCCCTCACCTCTCTACCGCCCCCCCCCCCCCTCTCGGGCTCAGTCCGACTCCTCTGGCCCTGGGTTTAATTACATTTCCTCCCCTCGCCCTCTCGACCGCATCTGCGTTCTGCCAGTCCTCGCAACAATGTCCTCCCTATCTGCTGTCTCGCTCCCCCTTCCCTTCCTCTCAGTTCCTCTCACTCACCTCCCCCCACCCCTCTCTCTCTCTCTCTCGTTAGCTCTCTCTGTCTCTGAGTGGGATTATTTTCCGCAACGATTTGCATTTGCCTTTGTCTCGTTGTGAGCATTCGAGAAGTTTTGCGGTCGCCTCCCACCCGCCTCCTCCCCCACCTTCCACCCCTCCTCCTTCGCCCCTCCATCCCTGTGGTTGGCGACCTCCGCCGTCGCCTCCTCTTCGCCGTCTGCTGCACGTGTTGCTGGTGCTTCTGGTGTTTGCTCTGTTTTGGTTGCTGTGTCTTTTGTTGTTCTTGTTCTTCGTCTTGTTGTTGTTGTTCTTTCTGTTCTGTGGTTGTTGTTGTTCTTTCTGTTCTGTGGTTGTTGTTTCCTCTGCTTCTGTGGTTCCTGTCGCCTGGGTCTGGTTGCCGTTGTTGTTGCTGGAGTCACATAATATTGGTCAAACACTGCGTCCGGTCGCCGCGTGGTCTCGATTAATGGCGCGGCCGCCGCCGCCCGCCCTCGCTGTGCGTGCGTCGCCTCTTCAGGGGAGTCCTCGATTCCGCCTCTCTGTCCCTCCCTCCCCATCTCCCTCTCCTGACTCCGCGCACGAAGGAATCATTTCGCTATTTGCACTTGCGATTCTGCCGCATGGCGAGCTCGGCGAAAGTCGGGAATTCGCGAATTCCACATGAAAAACGTTATTTTGGCATTTTGGAAATTTAGTTTGCGGATGTGCATGTGTGTGTGTGTGTGTGTGTGTGTGATGGGATGTCGCGACTCAAGGACTCGCTCCCTTCTGCCGACGAGTCGGTCGGGTTGTGGGACAAGGACAGGGCGGCAGTTGGTTGTTGCTGTTGTTCTGGGTGTCGTCTACGTGTTGTTGTTGTTGTTGTTGTTGTTCTCTTCGTCCTCCTCGCGCCGCCGCTCGTTCCCATGCAAGCCAGTGTTCGACATAGTCGTCGATTGCGATGGCGTGCGTCTGGCGTGTGTGTGCGTGTGTGTGTGTGCGTGGCAACACGTGCACCGACTGCCAAATCCCCACTCACACACACACACACACACACGCGCCGAAATAATCGCGAGCGAGCGACGGCCGAGCGCCAGCTCTTGGAGGGCAATACGAATACAACAACAACAACAAGAACAAGAACGAAAACCGCTCTCTTCCAACCGCTCTCCTGGTTTCGCTCGCGCTCTCTCTCGCTCTCTCTCTCTCCCTCTCTCTCTCGGTCTGTCGCTCCGAGCCTCTCTGGCTCTCTCTCTCCCTCTCCCTTCGCTCTGCCCCCTCCTCTCGCCGAGCGACGACGAATTGACGAATTTCGGGCTCAAAACAAAGGCACGACGCCGACGCCGACGCCATCGACGCCTCCGTCGCTGTCGTCATCGTTGGCGGCGGGCGGCGGTTCGTTTTTTCGGGATTGCGTCATGGCCACGAGGGGTTGGGGAGGACGACGGGGGTGACGAAGGAGGAGGAGGAGGGGGGGAGAGATAGGATATGATAGGATAACCTGGCGGCGATTTTTATTGTTCTTGCTCTTGCTCTTGTTCTTGTTTTGACAGCGCCTCCTCCTCGATCGGGCCGTCGCCCGTGACACGTGCTTCCTCTTCTTCTTCCTGCCCCGGCGACACCGACAACGACAACAACACTGACAACGAAAACACCAGTGACAGCAACAACAAGACTGGAGAATGAAAAAAGCCCGACCCGACCGCCGTCCGGCGCATCCGGTTCCGCCGGCGCTCGGGGCGCGCTTCCGGCCCAGCGACGCGGACGGGCTTTTCTTCTTCTTCTTCTTCTTTTTCCGCCCCTCGCCGGCGAACAGGCGAAACGGTATTAAATTACCGTTAGTTTTTGTCGCCGACGCCGACGCCGCCGCCGCCACTGTTGTTGTTGCTGACAGAGAGAGGGAGCTCCGCGCGCTCTCGCTCCCTGTCTCGCTCCCTCTCTCTCGCGCTGCCTGCCACAGGGGGTGCGTGCGTGTGCGTGCGTGTGTATGCGTAATGCGTATACACAGCGAGCCATTCGGATCAGGCAGAGCGTTCGGCAAAGCCTTGGGAAAGGAAGTCCTTCGAAAAGAAAACCTTGGGAGCAAGAAAAATGTTTGGAATGTAACAAAATAAAATTCTTGAAAAAGCGTTGACAAATTTGAAATCGTGACAAAGAATGACAAGCGAAACCAGGAAATTCATTGAGAAAATTCGAAATATAATTGGGAAAAAATAACTGAAAAGTTGATGAATTTCGTAAAGTAAGAAAAGCCTTAAAACTTACAAACATTTCTTTGAAATGAATTCTTGGGAAAGGAATGCAAAAAACACTGGGAAAAAACGAAAAGAATTCTGAAAATAATGTCATGGAAAAAGTAAAAAAAATCCTTCGAGCAGAGAAAAAAATACTTGAAAAAAAATGAACAATTCTTGGGGAAAGAAACGGCTTAGAAAAAATCGCTCAAGCTAAAAATACTTGTGAGAACGAGTCCTTGAACGTGTCCCTCTCGCTGTCGCCTCCACCCACCGCCGCCCCCACGGCGTCGTCATCCGCGACGGCGGCGAGGTTGGCGACGACGTCATCGCCATGGGCCGCAGGGTTCGGCGGCAGCGTTCGAAAATAGCTTGAACTATCGGTCGGGCGCCGCTCGCGTCGACACGAAAACGTCCAACGACCCCGGCGGCTCCGCCCCGCTCCCTCCTTCCTCCCCCTCCTTCCTCCCCCTCCTTCGCCTCCTCGTTCTCGTTCTCCTCCAGCCCCGGCTCCCCGCCCGCCTCTGCCGCGCCTCGCACGGACGAGGCCCTGATGGGCCCACCTTCAGCCCTGGAGGCGTCGCCATCGCCACCGACAACGACGCCACCCCCCCCCCCCCCCCCCCACCGCTCTCTTCCCTCTCCTTCTAATTAACGATGTTGTTGTTTCAGCATTTGTTGTTTTTTCCCTCTCACATTTCGAAATTTCTGGCTACGTTCATTCTTTGAATTCTTGATTCGCTCGTTTCCTTTTTTGCTTGTTCCTTCCTCCGTTCCTTCCTTCTGTCGTTCTTTCCTCGTTCTCTCCTACCTTTCTTTCCGTTCTCTCCTTCTCTCATAGAGAGCTTTCATAAGTCCCAGCGACGTTTGTGCCAGAAACAAGGACGATAAAAACTTAGCATACGGGAAGCAGGACAAAAAACAAGAGGAACGAGGAACGAGCGACGAGAAACAACAAGAAGAAGGAGCAAAAACAACAGAAGGCCAACAGCAGGACATGAGCGACGACAGTGAGGGGAGGAGGGACGAGAAGAACCAGAAGGACGTGGACGACGAGGAAAATGAGAACAACAGCGACAAAAATACCAAGAAATAGCAACAACAACCGTGGCTAACGATCTCAAAAACAACAGCCAAGCGACGGCTGCCGCGGCCTGGCTTTTGACATGTTTGTTTATTTGTTTTTTCCGACGAGCTCCCGACCCACGACCGCCCCCGGCGCGCCTCGACCCGATCCGATCCGGCCCAACCGACGACGTCCATCGCTCGCAGCTCCCCAGGAGTCGCCCGGGTTTTCAAAATCCCACTCGACTGCCGCGAGTCCGCCTGCCACGCCCAACACCCACCGGTTCCCCTCCCTCCGCCCCTGTCCCCGGCCCTGCCGCCCCCGCGTCTAATTAAATCGGCCGCCGGCCCTCGAGGGCTCCTCGTCTGTTCCTGCCGCATTTATTCCCATTCATTGCATTCGTGTCCGATTATCTCGTCGCTTCCACATGGCTTTATTCCGTCTGATCCTGGGTGTTCCTTCGCGGTGCTGGCTTTGTTTTCGTTTTCCTCATTTTCCGCCACTTTATTTCATTTCACCCGACTTTTCAGCATTTCAATCGATTTCATTTCATTTGAATTTATTTCGTTGTATTTATTAATATTTTTTCCATTTAAATTTATTCCCTTTTACGTTACTTTGTTTAATTTTACTTCTTTCATTTTTTTATTTCATTTTTTTTCTTGTTTTTTGTATTATTTTTGTTGTTTAATCTAACATTTTTGTTTTATTTCATTTTATTTTTGTTTTATTTTATATTATTTTTGTTTTATTTTATATTATTTTTGTTGTTTTATTCTATTTTATTTGTATTTTTAACTTTTTTGCTCAATTCAATTTTCCCTTATTTTTTTAATTTTTCCTTCATTGGATTTTTATTTCATTTTGTTGTATTTAAGCTTAACTACTGTTGGTCCATTTCTCTCCATTTATTATTGTTTTATAAATTTTGAAGTCATTTTTTTAATTTTTAAATTTATGCAATTTCACAGCATTTCTTTCCATTCATTTCAAAATTAAAGATTTGTTTTCCTTTTACACAATTTATTTCATTTCATGTCAATTTTCTCATTCCTCTTTATTTTATTTTATTTTATTTTATTTTATATCGTTTAAGTGCATTTGACCTTTTAGTTCATTTCAATTAAGTCCTTTAATTTGAGTTCATTTCATGTAGGTCAGTTGCATTTATTTTATTAAATGCCTTTTATTTATTTACGCTGCTTTTCATTTTATTTTGGCCCTTTTTGCTGGCCTCCACCCCGTGCCTCGTCCTGTGCCGGCTCCAGCTCCGTCCTCGGCGGCGCAGCTTTTGTCGGTTTCGTTTAATTGTGTCCTCTTTTAATTGACGGCTCCAGAGAGTCCACCGACCGAGGCCGCCCAACCCCCCACACACGACCCGCCCCTCCGTCCGTCCGTCACTTTCGAACCGCCGCACGTCGGGCTCGCGAACTCCACGCGTTCTTAACTTCATTTATGGAAATTCAGTTATTCACGGAATCGGGCAAAAGCGATATTTTCCAGTTTGCTGCCGTAATTGAATCAATCGGATCGTGTGGCTGCGATATTCGCTGAAATATATTTTTGTTTTCCATTTATCCATCTGTGCGCCGTCGCGGCCGCCCCCGTCGTCGTCGTTTTCCAGGAATTTTCCGAGTCTCCTCGGTCGAGGCCCGCGCGATTTTCGCCGATTTCCCGGAAGCCGGACTCGCTCGGAGGCGTCTGTCATTGCTGTTGTTGTTGTCGCTCTTCTTCTTGTTGTTGTTGCTGGGCGTTGTCGTCAACAACGGCTGTCTGTCTCTGTCTGTCTGTCTGTCCGTCCATCCGTCCACGCCCCGACCCGCCCCGAACCGCCCCGGCTCGACTTCGATTAGTGTCGGCAAACAGTCGTGGGCAAACAGAGCCGAGTCCGGGCAGCTGCCGTCTGTCGACCGACGGACAGACGGACCGACGGACGTCTGCTCGACATCGCCGTGACTCCCACACGCACACTCGCAAAGAGCTCCATATGTCGCAGGCAATGTGTGTGCGCTTGCTCGGTAAATATTCCGTCTATTCCGCTCTCTGTCGCGCCCGCGCCTCGCAGCCTGGCCTCCGACCTCTTCCTCTTCCTCCACGCTCGTCTCCCCCTCTCTCTCTCTTGCATTTTTATTTCAGTTCTCGATTCGGGTTCTCGGTTCATCGGTTTTCGGTTTGAAGAAATCGTGTTTTTTTTACCCCCTTTTTTTTCGGTTGTCGCCTTGACCCACTACCGTTGTGTGTGTGTGTGCGTGTGTGATCGATGTCTGTCCATTTTCGAGCGATCATCAGGTGCCGCACACACACACACACACACACACACTCACTCACTCGCATTCCCACAACGACTCCGGCTCATGAAGCGCTCGCAACATCCTCGTTATTTATTTATGCCCACAGACACACACAGGGGTGCGTGTGTGTGTGTGGCTGGAGGACCCGGCGCGTTCGCATGGCCGACCGACCGAGCGACCTGCGGTCTTCGTCTCGACGAAGTCAGGACGAAAATCCTTCGTTCGCCCCAAGTTTGCTCCAGCTTCCTGCCCGCTTGTCACCACCTCAACCGATCTCTCTGCCTCTCCCGCTCTGCATGTCTCCTCCCACCTCCCCTCCTTCCTCCCCCTTCCCTCCCCTCTCCTTCTCTCTCTCCCTCTCTTTCCTCCGCCACGAAACCTCAACGAGTCTGGCGCGAAGTTCCAGGCTTTTAATTGAGAACCCACGGTCCCTCGTCCTTCAGCCCTCAGCCTCGCCTCGCCTCGCCTCGTCTCTCCTCCTCGCCGGTGGGCCGACCTCCTGCTCGGTGCCGGTCCCTCCCCCTGGTCCCTCCTCCCCTTCTCTCCGACTTGTTGCAGCCGGCCCTCGTTCGCTGCTCCGGGCGTTGCTCCCGGCATCGGTAGGAATTAAACAATTCCACATCCGGCTGCCGCTCGCCCGCTGTGCGTCTGTCTGTCTGTCTTGCTCTTCCCCTCCCTCCCTCTCCCTCTCCCTCTCTATCTGTCTGTCTTACCCTTTCGCCCACCCAATTTGTCTCCTCCTATCGCTGGCTTCGTCGCCGCAAATCCGGGATCTGCGTCTGAAGGCGGGAAGCAGGAGCTCGAGGAGGAGGAGGAAAGGGAGGAGGGCGTGAAGAGGGAGAGCAGGGGACATGAAGGAGGAGACAAGGAGGAGGAGGACGGATGAACAGGAGATCGTTGTAAGCAAGGACGAAGGGCGAGTGAACGCGATGCAAATGCAAATGTTGAGTTTTTTCCCCTCCTCCTCTCGCACTTTGCACTCCTTCAACCTCATTTGCATGGAGGAATCGCACGGCCGCACCTCTGTCTCTCTCACTCTCTCCCATCCTCCCTCCTCCATCTCTCCTTCTCGCTCGCCCGCGCTGTTCCCGCTTCGGCAAGTGCGAAAACCCTTTAAGAATAATTCATGAACATCCTGGGGCGACTTCAGTGCTTTCAGCGCGTTATGCCAGCTCTCTCTCTCTCTCTCTCTCTCTCTCTCTCTGTCCCCCTCCCTCTCTTTATCTGCCTTCATAGTTCTGTGCACATCTTTTTTCCATCCCTAATTTTTCTAATTTTTTCCATTCCTATTTTTTCTGTCCCTAAATTATTTATTTAATTTTCGCCGTACTTTTTCACAAAATTCCCATGTCCATTGTGGTTTTTCATATTTTTCCATGCTCTATATATTTTTCATTCACTTTTGCTTAATTCATTTTTATTTTATTTCTTTATTTAAAAACACCTTTTCGATTGTTTTTATTTAGTTCGAACCTATTTATTTCCACTTTACATTAATTTCCCATCAACCAATTAATTACTTTCTTTATGTTTTGTCTGCTTTTCTCTCTTCCCTCTTTCTGCTCTCTTCCTCTTCCCCCCTCTCCCTCTCGTGCCCCCCTCGGCTCATCCTGTGGCTGTCCTTCATTACTTATTTATGTATTTATTTATTTATTTATTAATTTATTTGTTTGTTTAGCTCCTCTGTTTATTTGCCTTGTGGCTTTCGGCGCGTGTTGCTGGCGGGCGTCGTCGTCGTTGTTGTTGTTGTTGTTGTTGTTGCTCTCGTTGCCGTTGTTGTTGTTGTTGCTCTCGTTGCCGTTGTTGTTGTTGTCGCCGCCGTTATCCGCCGACCCCGAGCCCGCAATTTGCTCGCCTTCGCCGCAACCTCGCCTTAATCGCTTCGCACCCCGACCCGGTGGGAAAAATCTCACTGCCCTGCTGTCCCTGCCGCGCCCCCTCGTCAGCGACGTCGCCCTGGCTGGGTCGCGATGATGAATTGTTTGTGTTTTAAATCCATTCAACAACACCAGCAGCAGCAAAAGCAATCGCAACAACAACATTCACAACAACAACAATCGCAACAACAACAACAATAGCCCCCGACAACCAACTGCGCTTCGTTTTTCCCTCCGTTCCCTTTCTCCCCTCGTATTTTTTAATAACTTCATTTCGTTTCGTCTCACTTCATTTCATTTCAATATCCCGCCCTCATCCCTCGCGTCGCCGCGTGCGAACGGGACAGCGACACGCCGGCGGCCGCGGGAGCGAGACAGCAGATCGACGACGTATCACTGGCGAGGGCTTTAAAGGCTGTCGATCTGCATAAATCACGCGATGGGAGGGAATTAAAGAGGCCGAGAGGGGCGACGAAGAGAGAGAGAGAGAGAGAGAGAGAGAGAGAGAGAGAGAGCGATGGAGAGCGGGAGGGTTGGTGGGAGGGGGAGGGAAATATCCGGACAGCGGGAGAGGGCGATGGAAAGGCCTGGTTTCAGGGCGCGGCCGGGGGAGGCGGAGGGCGTGGTCGATTGTTTGTCGACTGTTTTCTTCTGTCTCTCTTTCGCACACCCTCGACGCGAACCCGCGGCATCGGCTGCAGGGCGTGTTCAATTCATTTTCAATTCATTTTCAATTCGTTTTCAATTCACTTCGATCCCATCTTCGCTTCGATCTTTTCGGTCCACGCGATTCCCGCCGCTCGTCGTGCGTTTCCAGGATTTAAAATGTGTTCCTTTGTTCATTTATTTTCATCAACTCTGTTTTACTCTTAATTGTCGCCGGTTGTTCCGAATCTGGCTTTTGATTAGTCGGAACTTCAATCGGAGCTTGGGCGACTTCGTCTCGTCTCACGGCGTCCGGGTTTCGTTCGTCTTCCTTTTCGTCCCTTCCTTCCTTTCCTTCCTCCTCTTCTGGTTGTTCTTATGTTGTGAATTTATTTATTTTCCTTCCACACGTTGTTGTTGCTTCCCTGGCCCCGCTGTGGTTGTTGTTGTTGTGGCTTCTTCTTCATGGCGCCTCGCACGCACCTGCCGGGAGTCCCTGATTTATGGCCTTTGTTGTTCTTGGCCCGATGACGACCGCTCCCCTTCCACCCTCGCCCTCCTCCCCACAAGCCCCCTCCTCCGACCCCCTTCATTCGCCCCCCTCGGCTCGGCGATCGCTTTCGGTTCCGAGCAAATCCGTCAATGGCCGAGCCTTGGCAGGAGTCGCCCTCTGGCTCTGGCTCCGTCTCTGTCCCACGCCGTCCTCTCGAACGGTGACGGTGTTGTTGTTGTTGTTGTTGTTGTTTTGGGTTCCTCTACCTCCACCGTTCCGTTGTTGTTGGTGGAATTGGTTTGGGTTTTTATGGGCGACGATAAATTCCTGTGCATATCCTTAAAAATGATCAATTTCAAGGAGGGCGGGAAGCGATGAGAGGGGAGACAAAGACAGACAGAGAGAGAGAGAGAGAGAGAGAGGGAGAGAGAGTGGGAGAGGGAGAGCGAGCAAGTGGATGTGACTCATTTGGCCGCGGCGCCGGCGGTGGAGGCGAAGGCGCCGTCGCCAGCCGCGGCGATGACGACAGCAGTTCCAACCATATTAACAACAACAACAACAACAACAACAACGATAGCAAGAATGCCAACAACAACAAGAACAAAACAAACAAGAACAACCATAAGAACAACAACAACAACAACAATAACAACATCGAGCACGCCACTAAAGTTTTGACGATCCAATAAAAATCGCTCTCATGACTGCTGTTGGTCGTTGTTGTTGCGATTTGCTTGTTGTTCTTGTTAATTCGTGACGTTGTTTTTGTGCTCTTTGCTGTTGTTGTTGTTGTTGTTGTCGCTGTTGTTGTTGTTGGCCATCTCCCTCTGCTCGCCTCGTTCGGTCGCTTCTTCCAGTTTCCGTTTCCGCTCTGGTCACAGCTGGTTCTTGGTTCTTGTTCTTCTTCTTGTTATTGTTGTATTTGTTCTTTAATCCCCCTTCTCCTCCTCCCCCTCGCCATTATTGTCGTTGTTGTTGTTGTTGTTCTTGCTCCAATTGCTGCTGTTGTTGTTGGCGACTGTTTCTCTCTCGCTCGCTCGTTCTCTGGTTCCCCTCAATAAATCCCCGATGGCAACGAGACGAGACGCCAACGACGACCCCCTCCACTCCTCTTCTTCTTCTCCCCCACTGCCTCCCTCCCCCTCGTCCTCCCCTTCACGTGTGTGTTTTTGCGTTTTTGCTTTCGACAGCGGGGAATCAAGAGAAAAACTGGAAATTTATTGGCTTCTCGAGGAGTTCGCCTCGATTTGCAGCAACGCAGCCCGAAGTCCCGACCGGATCCCGGAGCCCGGACCCTCCACTGGTCCAGCCGGGATTTCGCTGGAACCTCGTCTCGTCCTCGTCATCGGCCTCGGCCTCGGCCGTTGAAAGGTTGGCGACAACGGTCGGGACGAAACGTTGAACATTTTGTTGTTTTGCTTTTTAATTTCAGCCTTTCAGCATTTCAGCATTTCTGACTGTTCGGCCTCCCTCTCTCTCTCTGTCTCTCTCTACCTCCCCCCTCCCTCTCACTCACTGTTTCCCTCCTTCCCTCAGTTGCTCTGCTTCAACTTCTTCGGTCTCTCCCGCCTTCTCAACTGCTTCCTCCTGACCTTCCGTTGGCTTCCTTTCCCTCTTCCTTCCATTCCCTCTTCATTGCCCTCTTCCTTTCACTCTTCCGTTCCTTCATCCCCCCTTCTTCTCCTTCTTCAGCCTCCCCCCCCCCCCGCTCTTCCTGCCTTTCGCTCGCTCCCAGCGTCGTTGGCGCCGTCCCGTCCGTTTCCGCCAACCTCCCTCGCTTTACGATCCTCCTCCTCCCCCCCCCCCCCCTCCGCTCGCTGACCCCAGCTCGCCCCCTCGCCCTCACCCTCAGCCGCCACCCTTGAGACCACCCCCACCCCACGGCGTCCCCTCGGCCGTTGGCAGGCGAGAGGATTCGCCGGATTCGGCCGAAAGCAATTACGGCGAGACCGAGGCCGAGGCCGAGGCCGGGGCTTAGAAAAATATTTATGTACAAATGTGTTTTGTTATATTTTTATCACATGTGCGAGTGGGGCACGAACAACAACAACAACAACAGCAACAACAGCAACAGCAACCACAAGCAAACAAGCAGCAGCAACAATGGGAAGGGGCGAAGACGGCGACAGGGACAAAGCACAAAACAACAACAACAACAAACGAGGAAACATCGAAAACTCAAGTCGAAGAAGAGCATGTTGGGCGAGGAGGATGAGAGGAAGACGAGGAGGGGGTCGAGGAGGGGGAGGAAGAAGAGGGAGAGAGGGAGAAGAGCAGGAACAAGAGGGTGGAGAGGAAGTAAAGCTTAAGCAGGAGGAAGGGTCAGAAGGCCGAGGGGGCGAAGGAAGGACGGCGAAGTTGAGGAGGGAGCGGGAGCGGGGGAACGGAAGAAGAGGAAGAGGAAGGAACGGCACGAAAATTCAACTTCCAGGACCCGCCATGCTGGCGCCGGAGCGAGGGAGCGGCGGCGGGAGCGGGTTTTGGCGACTCCTGAGTCGGGCCCGGCAAAGCACACACACACACACACACACACACACACACACACACACACACACGCGCACAATGTAATAGCCCGAGACCTGGACCTTGGGGGGCACCGGGGGTCGCCACGGCAAGGTCGAGCCGTTGACTCCGGGCTTATCTCGCTGTTAACTCGGTTTGCTGGCGTTGTTTCGGCGCTCGCCTTGATCGTAGCTGCTGCTGCTGCTGCTGTTGTTGTTGTTGTTGTTGTTGTTGTTGTTGTTATCGCTGTCTCGTTGCCTTTGTCACACGTATTAAACGCCGACTTCCGACGCCAAGGCGAACGCGCGCCCAGGCCCCGGGCGCCCCGCATTGATAGGCGAACGTCTTCCGACCCCAAACCCCCCCCCCCGCTTTTCTGGGGACGTCACGGGGGTTCGGTGCCTGAATTTCGTCGCTGCATGCGTGCCGTTGTTGTTGTCCTTGTTGTTGCGATAGGGGTCTGAAACAACAGCAACGGCAACGGCAACGGCACGACAGCTGCCTTCGCCTTGGCGCGCCTTCGAGGCTCCCAACGCCTCGCGCCCCCTCCTCCCCTTGAAGTTGTCGTTGCTGTTGGTTTCGTCGTCGGCAACGTCCTTGTCATCGCTGACATTGTTCTGGCTGCAGTTCGTGCGGCGACGGCGACGGCGGCGGCGGCCAGAGCTAAATTTAACCCGTGCGTCTGGAGGGCGGGAGCGGGACGGCGCGAGAAACCGTTTCATATTCACGTCCGTATTCGGTGTCCGAGAGCGGGTGGCGCGGAGCGAAGAGCGCGAATGAGGCGTGAGAGCCGAACGGCCGAGAGCGCGTCGTCGGTCGTCGGCGAGCAGCGTTGGTCGGCTCTGGAGGAGGAGGGAGAGGGAGAGATAGTGGGCATTGATGGAGTGCGGGTGCCGGGGCGAGGGGCGGAGAGGGAGGACAAGCTCTTATCCTTTTCCTCTTCCATCCCGTCATCGTCGCCGTAACCCGTGGCCGGCGCCGATCGAGTGTGCGAGACAATCACCCGATGTCCCGTTAACCCCCCCCCCCCTCTCTCTCTCTCGTCGCTGACGCTGACGCTGGCTCTTGCTCTTGTTCTTACTCTTCGTCGCTTCGCCTTGGTCTTGCTCTTCTTCCCACTCCCGCGGCGGCCATTAAAAATGGCGCTAAATTCGCCAGCATTAGCGCTGTTTTCCCCGCTTTCCCGCCGCCGCCGCCGCCGTCGCTGCCGATAAATTTACAACGACGACCTTTTCTTGCGATTCCCCTTTCGAAGGTCGTTTGTTATGGCCTTTGCTTCTCTCGGTGTTGTTGTTGTTTTTGACTATTTCGGGTCAATGATTAACGCATAAATTTAAAGGCTCTCGGAAGAGGAGCGGGCGGGAAGAAAATCAAGGGGTGGCGCGCCATCTGCCGCCCGGACGCAAAACTTCACGAAAACTTGGCAAAATATAATTGTGTTGCTGTTGCTGTTGTTGTTGTTGTTCTTCTTCCTTGTGCCTGAGGCTCAGCCGGAGGGGCCGAGGGCCAGAGAGAGATGGAGAGAGTTTCGGAGTTTCGCACAGAACTCGGCTCGTGTTCGACTCTCGAATTCATTTCGTCGCGCGTGGCTTCGGCTCCTCCGAAGCGGAAACCATTCGTTCGTCCGCTCGTCCGTCTGTCCGTCTGTCCGTCGTGGGCGCTCGTTAATCAGCCGACCCCATCGCCGCCGACGCCGACCAATCGACCTGCCGACCGACCTGGCGCGGGCGAGCGACCGACCGACGAATCGACGGGCGGAACAAAAATTCACATTTTTTGCCAATCAAATGAGTGGGACGCCATATTGGGGTTTCGTCCGAAATCGGATCCGCACAAACAAAAACGTTAACAACAACAGCACGGTCGACAGCAGACAAACATAACCTCAAACGAGCACAAACAAGGCCGAGGGCAGAGTTGGTCGTGGGCGGCGGGAGGTGGGTGGGGACGCGCGAGAGGGAGAGGGAGAGAGAGAGAGAGCAGCATAATGCTTGAAATGGGAAACCGCATAATAATTCATAATTTCGCCAACAACAACAAGCGTCAACCGGAACAAGAACAACAGGAGCCGAAACGACAAGAGCCACGCCAACAGCAACAACAATAACAATAACAACAATAGCAATAGCAATAGCAAAAGCAAAAACGACAGCCCCCGAGACGGACTTCGGCTCGGTGCCTCGGTGATTTACGAGCGAAAGCGTGCAAACGAGCCGTCGGCTACCGAGGATAATGACGTTGTGGGCGGCGAGTGCGAGGGACCGGCGACGGACGAACAAATTAACGAACGAGTGGGCCGTGGCAGCGAGTGGTCGACGGAGGGATCAACGAGGAACGGTGCCGACGAGTGGAACGGGAGGAGGTCGATTGAACCGCCGGGCGAGGGGAGAGAAAGGGACGACTAGAAGCGGCCGGGACGAGCGGAGACCGGAACCAGTGGATGGTGGGACGAGCAGAGGCCGGAACAGAACGGAACGAGGCGAGGTGTGGGGCAGCGATTGGATGAAAGGTGGGATCGGGAGGGGGGCGGGGGCTGCGGATTCACGAGTTGCAAATCGAAGCTTTCGCTGCGTCCTTGTCTCGGTCTGCTCGTGGCTGTGACTGCGAATGCGGTTGTGTGTGTGTGTGTGTGTGTCTGTGTTGTTTATCACTAGTGAGGGAGGCGACTGCCTCTGTCTGGGTGTGTGTGTGGGTGTGGGTGGGTGCTCGAGACTCGTGCCGCTGGCCGAAGGATGTTTTGAATTTATTATCGAGCGAACGGACTCGACGTATTATTCTTGATGTTGTTGCTGTTGTTGTTATTGATGGTGTTCTTGTGGTCATTGTGTTGTTGTTGTTGGCTTTCGAGGACTTACATAAATTAAGCCATCGCCGTCGCTTCCATCAACGTTATCCGGCAGCTGCCCCCCTCTCTCTCTCTCTCTCTCTCTCCGCCCCCTCCTCCCCAACAAAAACAACAACCACGACCTCAGCCATTGTGCCCGAGGGTCCTTTCCAGGTCCCTCGCCGTCCCACACTTGTCATTGAGAAATCCCTCACTTCGCATTGAAAGCCGATTGTTTTCTCAGCTGTGGTCATTTGTTCTCTCCCCCTCTCTCTCTCCCTCACTCTCTCTTCATTCGATCCTTTTTTATTTCTATTTTTTATTCCCTCGCCCTTCACTCATGCTCTCGCTCAGTTTTTTCTCTCCGTTGCTTCTTCCTCCATTTGAACGATTTTCGAGTTTTCCATTCGAGTTTCTTCCCCGAATCGCTCTACCTGTCTCGCTCTTGCTCGCCCTCGGCCTGGCCGCCGTCTGTCACGTGATTTTGGGAGCAGGGACGCCCACAATCCTCACCGCCCCCCTCGCGCGTCCTCCTCCGCCTCACCCGAGCTCATCAGGCGTGCGAGTCACGTTTTGTTATCATTTTTCCGTGCTCTTCCTCTTCTTCCGCCATTTGCAATTCAACAAAAATGAATTGTTTTCACAAGCACACCAACACCCACACACACACACACACACACACACCCAAGCCGACACCGCCCGCCGTTCCGCGCTCATGGAAGCCTCACACACACACACACACACACACGTGGGCGTCATTGCCATTGAATATTCTTGATATTAGCTGTCGTTCTTATTGTTGGTGGAGTGGTTGTTGTTGTTGTGGTTGTGGTTGTTGTTTTTATTGCCATTATAATAAAAATACTCGTAATTCGATGTGGACGGAAATTCGTATCTGGCGACGGATCCGCTGTGAGAAAATTCGCCAGCAAAATTAAATTTGCTTTTGTCATTTTTCTCCCGTCATGTTTTCACTGTTGGTGTTGTTGTTCTACTCACGCTGCTTTCCGCGGTCCCGCGTCATATTTGTTGTTGTTGTTGTTGTTGTTGCTTTGTTTTTCCTGCACACGGGCCGCGGCGCTCGGATTGAGAGCGGATCTGGGCATCTGGTGGATTCACTTGCGAGCGGGTCGAGCGACTCGCGGCAATTCATCAAGTTGTGTCCGCAGCAGCAGCAGCAGCAACGACAACAACAACAACGACCCCCAGTCGCCGTGGGGGAAGTAGAAGAGGAAGAAGAAGAAGCTGCGGTTGCGGAAGGTGAGGAGGAAGGAAAAGGCAGGAAGGAAGGAAACGTTTACGAATCGACGTCGATTTATATTTCATTATCATGGAGCGATTCATCAAGATACATTCACTTTCTCCATCTCTCCCCCTCCCCCTCTCTCTCTCCCCCCCCCCCCCTTTTTCTCTCTCTCACCCTCTCAATCTCCCCCTTTCTCTTTCAATTTCCTGCTCCTCCCTCCCTCGCCCAGGCCGAGGCAGACTTTTTATGAACGCAAAATTTCACTCCCTTGAATTCTTCATTTCCTCTCTCCCGCTCTCTTTGTCCCTCCCTCTCTCTCTGTCCCTCTCCCCCCTCTCTGCCCCTCGCTATTTCCCGTTCTATCTCGCAGACGCCTCCGCCGGCTCCTATGCCTGGTGTCTTTTTGATAAATGCACGATGGCTTTTCGCTGAACGTCCTCGATGCCTCTCGCCCTCTCTCTCTCACGCACTCCCCCTCCTTCATCCCACGTGCCTCTTCTTCACGCTCTGCTCGCCCTCACCTTCTCCCGCTCCCTCTTCTCGCTCTTCTCGGGCCCGCCCTCTCCCGTTCCGCCCACCATCCTCGTCCCTCTGCTGCTGTTTCGGTTCTCTTATCGCGTTCATAAATCCCAGCGTGTGTGTGCGTGTGGGTGCTCTGCGAGTGTGCGTGTGTGCGTGTGTGTGTGTGTTTGTTTTTATCTGCCCAGTGTGTCAGAAGTGACGACGATAAGATTGCCAGCTTTCCATTCCAGCGGCGGCGGCGGCGGCGGCGGCGATCGAAAAAGTTTCGCAAACTCCCACCCTCGTCTGTCTCTCTCTCTCTCTCTCTCTCTCTCTCTTTCCCCTCACCCGCTCTCTTGCTCCCTCGCCCTCTGCTGACTCATTTGTTGTGAATTTTGAGACCCCCTGACATCGTCTATTGTTTTAGTGACAATTTGTTGCAGCTCTGGATCATGTTTTTTCCCTTTTTCTCTTTTCTTTTGTCACTCTTTCGACTTTTTTGTATCATTTTTTCATCATTTCATTCTGTTTGCTTTTTTCGTTCCGCTGTTCTTGGTTTCTCTCCTGTTGGCCGGCTCTTGCTTTCTCAAAATTAAATAAATCTCCGTGCGATTTTCTTGTCATTGCCCGAGTCCGCTGTCAATCGTTCCTCGCTGCTTCCTCTTCTTCTGCTCCGCTCGCCGCTTCCTCTTCTTCTCCCCGGCTGTCTACTCGCTGCTCGTCCTCGGTCGTGTCCGGCTCTCCTTCGCCTGAGCTCCGGCTCCTGGACGCAATCAATTTGACGACGACGGCGGCCGGGCTTCATTTGTTGCTTCCCGGAAAAGGGGCGGCGGGGCGGGGCCACGGAATCATCTGGGGCGGTGGGCGTTGAGCGATGACTTTCGGATCCGCTCGGCCGCCCCGAGGATCCCAGAATAAGGAACGAAACGACGAAAACAACAACGACCACAATAGCAACAACAATAACAACAACCACCTCGTCTTCGACATCGGCTTCGGCTTCGGCTCCGCCTCGTCCTCCTCTGGCCGGACTCGCCGTGGGAACGAACATGTGCTCGCCATCGATCCAGCCGTCTCGCTCGCTCCCGCCCCTGTCGCCTTCGCTCGGCCGGTCGCGCTCGCCCCTCGCCTCGCTCGTTCGCCCTGCTTCCTCCTCCGTCTCGCGCAACAGTCGTTGCCAACAGATGGCGCCACCCGCCGCGCCTCACCGCGCCTCGCCACGCCAGCCAGCGACGACGACGACCTCGATCGAGCCCGTCCTTCGTGCTTAATTGGCCACGTTAGCGGGCTCTGGCTTTATCCGCGTTATCCGAGCCGAGCTCTGTCGAACGCGCACACATACATGCCTAAGTAGATGCTCACACACACAGCCACACTTGTCCGCTCAATCGATGGTGCGAATTCCGTTCCGTCCCACCGTCCTTCGGCGGATCCGAGGTTCTTGTGCGAGTTTCGATTGTTGAGCGTTCCCTTGATGGCTTCTTCCTTCCTTCCCCCCTTCCCCCCTTCCCTCCTTCCTGCCGTCCTGCCTTCCTCTCGTTTTCTTCTACTTCGTTGCCACCTCGTTTCCTCCCTCTAATCTTCGGCCGCGTCCTCTTCACACCGTCCTCTTGGTCTGGTTTTCAACTCGTTCCTCTCCTGTTTTTCAACTCGTTCCCTCGTCTTGTTTCACATCGGTCTGTTCTTCTTCTTCCTCTTCTTCACTCGCTCTTCCTTATCGCCTTGGCTCCCTTCCTCGCCCCCTCTCGCCCTCGCCCTCTCTTGCGTCGGCCCACGCGAAACGAACGCCTTCGTCGGGCTCTTCGATTTCTCGTTTGCCCTTTTCCCATTTCGATCCGCCGACCCGCCCCCTCCACCCCTCGCTCCTTCCTCGCCACCCCGCTCAAACTCTTCCTCTTCTTCTGGCCCCCGCCCCCGTCGCCCGGGTCGCTGTCGCTGTCGCCATCGCAAACTTTTGCTGTTTCTCCGTCCAAATTGCAACTTTCGAAACTTTTCAATGGCTCAGACAGAAATAAAGTTTCCACCGTTCCCCTCCCCCTCTCCCTCTCCCTTTCCCTCTCTCTCTCTCCTCTCTCTCTCTTGTGACACTCGGCTGCTTCCGCTTCCGCCGCCTCCTCTTATCGCGTTGCCAACTACGACTACTTGGGCCCTAGTGCGGCTGGGCTGGAGCGAGCGGGAGTCGCCCGAAATCTCTTCATTTCACCCCCCCCCTCTCTCTCTCGCTCTCTCGCCCCTTACTATTTTCATTTTCATCTGCTGAGCGCACGAAATTCGTTTATTTTATTTTTTTCTTCCATTTTGATTTTTGTCATCCCGGATTCTCATGCTCTGCACGACCGAGGATTTTCTGCAATTTCACGTGTTCCCAATTCGCCTTTGTTTTGCGAAATTTCCACCTGCGTTTTATGTCGTCTCGTCTCCATCGGTTTCGCAATTTTTTCCTCATTTCCCTTTGCATTAAAGTGGTGGAAAATTCGCTCGAAAAAATGCCTTCTGCCAGTTCATTGAAAACATTTTGTTTGCGTTAATTCGTTTTTGCTCACTCCAAAATTTGTCCTCGATTTTGTCCTCTTAATTCCCTGCTCCGCATAGAATTTACGACTGTTTCACGAGTTTCCACGACAAGCGGGAGACAGAGAGAGAGCGGAGATAGCGAAATTAATTGCATAAGACGAATCGAGTCGAGTCGATCCGGTCCTCAGCGCGTGGGGAGGGGGAGGGCGGAGGCGTCCGCCCTTGAGCTGTTCCTTCGCCACTCAGTGCAGCCGTCTCCCTCACTCCCTCACTCCCCACTCCACCCCTCCCGCGGGCGGAGTTCATTTGCGAAGCACCGACTTCCAACTTTAATTGCGGCAAAATATTTTCTCAGCAAACTTTGCACCTTCTTAACTTGCGAGCAGTTCGCGGCACAAACAGGGCTGAACGGACTGACACACACGCACACACACACATGCACAGAGACAAAACACACATGTACATGAAACGCACCGGAGCGGGGCTGCCGACTAATCGTCCTGTCGCCCCCCCCCCGTAGGCCCCACCGCCTCCACCGCCCACTCGCCCTCGCCCTCGCCACGTCGAGATGAGAATGGGGAACGCGGGCGCAACACATGTGCGCGCCATTTTATATTTCGCTTCCTTCCGCTCGAAATTAGGGCCTCCTCGCTGCTCCTCAAGTGTGTGCCGTCATCCGCACTCACACACACACACACACACACACGCACGCTCCTGCCAACTCTCCGTCGCCCTCCCTCCTGCCCGTTCTGGGTGCGAGGAAGCGAGCGCGAGAGGGTGCGGCGCGGTCGTCGGGCCCGGCGTGAATCAATTTTTTAAACTCGCCTCTGCCTCGCTCCCCCCTCTCCTTGCCCTCCTGCCGCGGCCCGTCCCGATGACGATGATGGAAAACGTGTCGGAAGCGCTTCGGAAAGGCCTCGTTCAACGCGGGCGGGGGCCTCGTTTTTGGCAGCCTCCAAAATATGGGTTAATGGAGTTTTTATGTCGTCGATTGGCCGGACGACGAGTCGCCCGGGTTTCCTGTGGCAGAGGGGGCGGCGCTGGTGCCCAAAGGGCGATGAATCGATTCCTCGAACGAGAACAACAACAACAACTGAGACTGAGACTGAGACTGAGGATTTCAATTTCAGTCGCGAAAGAAGGGCAAACATTTTCAATTAATACGCGAAAACGCCGATCGGCTCGGTTTATCTCTCTCGCTCTCTCTCATCTCACGCCACCCGTCGCGTTGGCAACACCTTCTTCTTCTTTTTCTTGTTCTTGCCGGCGTCCCGTTGTCTTCGCTGTTGTTGTTATTGGTTTTGTTGTTGCTCTCGTTGCAACTGACATCTTCAACGATTGAGAGGAAGAAATAACGAGTGCCATAAGAAGAAGCAGCTCTGAACGATTTCCCCAGGCACTCGTTTCTCATTCGTCTCTTGCAATCGCTTTCAATCGAGTTCAATCATCCTACCATGAACCCTGACGCATCACTTTGAATGCCCAGTCCGATCTGCATTCATGATAATAATTAGATCATCGCTTGATGTTACCATTGTTGTTGTCGTCATATCGTAGGTGTTGTTATCGCTGTTGTTGTTGCCCCCCATTGTCCGTGGCGCTGTTGCTGCGGGCCCGCCGCCACCGAGCCGCGACCGACGACCGTCGACCCACAGATTCAATCGGGTTAATTAAGTAATTGGAGCGCCCGTGTCTCCCGAGCGGCCTCCGACACCTTCTCAATTGCTCTCGCCGCCCATCCCGTGCTCTTCACCCGGAAACGCTGACCGTTTCATTGCGAGATGCCCTACACTGGGAGAAAAAACCAGACAATAAAAGCCCCAAAACAAAATGCTTTCAAGTGGCTTTTCAAAAAACTATAAAAATATCTAGAAAAATGTTCCATTTAAAAAGTGTTATTTCGGTAATTTTTTGTTTGTGCATAATTTTTGTTAATTATTATTTTGTTTTTGTATAATTTTTCCTTTTCCCCAATCCCCATCTCGATGATCAGTGATGCCAACTCCGCGGACAGGCGTCATTTTCGCACATCCATCCCAATAGGTTCGTTCTTGACGTTGTTGTTGTTGTTATTGGCGATGGCCCATCTCTGAAGGACTGCGACGGGAGAACGCTCGGAATTCCCGATGAGCTGTCGTCGGCGAGCGATTTCGGATTTCGTGTCCGAACCCGCCCAGCGGTGGGCAACGGCATGAATCATCGGCTCGGCACGCCTGGCACGCCGACTGACCTCACGAGCGAAGGGCTCCCGAATGACGCCGGGCCCGACCCGAGCCGACCCCCTGCCCGAGGCGATTAAAGCGCTCGTCGTTGGCGCCGCACGCACTCGTGTCGGCGGCAGTCGGCCGTTGGCCGTTGGCCGTCGGCGCCATGTTTGCGAGCGGACGTCATGAATGGTCTCGTCCCTCTCGCTCCGCAGCCAGACCGACCGCCGCTCCGGCGGGGCGAGGGAGGGAGGAGGGGGTCTCTTTCGCACAGCAACGCCAGAGTCTGCAACGAGCGCGCGTTCCCACGTGTGATTGAGGCATTTTCATTAGTTCGCTGTTCGCTGTTCGTTGTTTGTTGCGCTCGCCGTTGCATTTTTAATCAAACTGCAATTGCACGGCCCGACCCCTCCCATCGACCCCTCCCAGCGACCGCCCCGCATCGCTTTTGGGGTCATCGATTTTCGGTCGTTTCGCCGTGCAACGGCACGCAGTTCGCGACTGCAGCGGGACCGAGCGAGACGGAGTCCCTTCTGCCACCCTCCCCCTCGCGCCGGCCGCCCTTCACGCACGCCCCAGGCACGAACCATGTTTTTGCGCGAGTCAAACGGGGTTTCCATGTTCGGCCGACGGCTCAAACAAAGCACGAAACCACGCCCGCCCCAGTCTACCGGCACCCCTCGCCCCCCGAGCTGCATCCGACGCGGCAAATTTTATGCAACTCATGCCCCGGCCTCGACAGCAACAACTACTTTCCGGTTCAAGGTGGAAGCAACACGATTTATTTCTGTAGTGGTTGATGTTAACATGTGGTTGTTGTTGTTGTTGTTGCTGTTCATTTTGGCGATGTCGAAGTTGTTGGGCGTGGACGTGGACATGATGGACATGATTCGCGCAAGGCGTGGCCATTGGACGAAATTTGTTCAATCAGTCCGGACAGCGTTGGCTTCGTTGCCGCCTCGGCCCGGACTCGAACCCACGGGCTTAGCCGAGGTCCGAACCGCGCTCACTCGCTCTCTCCTTGTCGGCCATTAATTGAATTAAACGTCAGATTTTACATTGTTTTCCCTCCCCCTCGTCTCCTGTGTTTTCCGCGAAATCCATTCCGAATTTGTTTGATTTACGATCCGTCCTGGCGCCATAAAACTTCCTTATCTTTGCGGGCGGGGGCGACCGACCGCATGCCCTGGGCAGCCATTAAAGTCGAACCCGCCCGCTGGTTGTGCTTTTGTCAATCTTTTTCTGTTTCGCTCGTCTTCACCGCCACCCACACTCTCCCTCCCGCTCTCTCGCTCTCGGTCGCCGCCACCGCAATCTCCATCTGCTGCTGATCGTTGTTGTTGTTGTTGTTGTTATTGTTTCAAGGCACGACATCGTTTTTGCGGCTCGCTTCGTGTGGCCGCTTCGGGAACGCGCGTCCGACACGAACATGGCGCGGTGTCTGTCGTCAGGAGCTCCGAGGATCACGGCTGGCGAAACGTGTCTGTACGAAATTCGTTGTTGTTGTTGTTGTTGCTGCTGTTGCCATTCGGAAGCCCGACAACAGGGCGACGACGACATGCGAAAAACAAAGAGAGACAAGTTTGGACTCATTTGCCGTGAGGTGGAAGTGGGGGAACAAACAAAAACGGAACAAAAACAAATGAATTATTTCGAGAGGCGCCGCCGTGCCGTCGCCCGCCAGCTCCAGGCGAGTGAGCGAGACGGCATGCGAACACCTCGTTTTCATTTTCCAAAAATAAACAGGGAACCGCTCGGTCGTCGCTTGACTCACGGCAGTTCCCGCACACACGCACACACCCTCGCCCACGCACGGGGACACGAGGGCGCCCCGAACGTGACGCCAGGACGTCGGCCGGTCGTCTCCTTCTTCTCTCACTTCTCCTCCCTCGTCCGCTGTCATAATCCGCCGATCTCCACCCGCCCGGGGGCCTCCTAATGGACCTTCGGACCGGGCCTGGTTTTCTGTTTGGGTCTCCTTCGCCGACAGACGCCAGCTGTTCCGGCGCCATTCTAGTCAAAGACCGAGCCAGCGGACGCAGGAGCAGGTGCAGGTGGCGGGACGGCGACGGCGACGAGCCCGGCACCAGGCAATCCTGTAATTTACATGTTTACGTCCGGCTCGTCCTCCTGAGCCGGATACCTGGAGGACGGCATGATTCCATCCGGCTCGGCGCGCCGGGACGAAGAGCGAAGGGAGGTGGGAAGGCACGAAAGAGGCCAGCTTGACGACTTCCTCTCCACCCATCGTCCTCTCTCGCACCTCGCCCGGAGCCACTCGATTCTCAATTAGGCTGACGCCAACGGCCGCGGCTGCCGGTGGGGAGGCGACGGCGGCTCTCGACTCTCATTCAGCGCCGCTCTCTCTCTCGCTCTGACCACTGCCGTCGACCGTGCTCTCCTCGGCCTCCCGCTCCGGACTCCGTCTGGCGCCTGGCCCGTTTCTAAGCGTTCCTCGCGGCGCCCTCTTCGCGTCTCCCTTCGCTCTCTTCACATCTTCAGGTCGCTTCATCTCCCGTCGCCCTCTCCCGCCTCCCGTTCTCGTGGCCAACTCGTGCCCCGAGTTCGAGGCCTCGTCCTTGGCGTCGCGCCGCGTTATCGGGCCGCGTTATTCGCGCAACGGGACCCGCGAGGGAATCTCTCCGGCTCTGCCTCCATCATTATCCCTCTCTCTCTCTCTCTCTCTCTCTCGCCCTTTCGCCCCTCGCGGCCCCTGTGGGCGCCGAAGGACACGCCATTTAACAACCAGTTGCGACTGCACAATGCGTCCGCTGTGCGATGTAATTGGCCGTTAATTAAGGTCTTCCCGGGAGGGACGCCTCGCCAACAACAACAACAACAACATGTCACCCAACCCCAGCAGTTGACTTCATTTCGCCTTGATTAATACAATTCCTCCAGCGAACGACGATCGCCAATCGACGTCGGCGCCGTCCCTCCGGGCCACGGGAGGAACGCGCGCCTCCGCTCAGGAGGCTCTCATTTAAATTCCTTCCTCTCCCTGGCTCGCTCTGCCCCGCCTTCCACTTCAATCTGCCATCCGCCCTCCCCTCCCCCATCCGTTGTCCCTCGCTCTTCCCAAACTCGCTCCCTAAAGCCAATCTCCTCGCTCGCGCCCACTCTCTCTGCCCTACAACTCACTCTCTCTCTCTCTCTGCCTCTTCAGCTCATTCTTTCTATTCCTCTCCAGTTCGCTCGCTCTTCCCTCCGTCGCCCTCCCCTCCACCTCTCCCTCTCTCTCCTGCGCGGCCTTCGCTGAATTTAAATTCCAGCAAAGTTGCCGCAGGAATCGGAAACAACTTCGAGCACTTACGTCGTCGCCCTCCGCCGCCCTCTTCGCACGGCCCGCCCCGACTCCGCATCCTTGTTGCACGACCGCCCTTCGGTCGCCGGGTCCCGTCGCTCTGGGGTCGCCTCCGTCCCGCTGAGTCGGCGGAATCCGGGGCCGAAAGCGAGGTCGCTCGCAATTTATGCGCCACTAAATTCGGTCAGGTCGGCGGCGGGGCCGCGAGGGGCCGGGGTGGTGGGGACGCCTTTGGCGCCCGCCGCCCGCTGCCCGCCCTCTCGTATACATATTTGATGCCGGTGATTTCGGCCGATGGCTTCCCTCGCCCGCGCCCTCGCCTCGGCCCCGTCGCCGATCTTCCAGTGATTGCTTTAAAAGTGCCGGTACATCATTTCTCTTGTGTGTGTGTTTGTGTGTGCTTTGCATTGCCTTTGTTTTTGACTCTGTCGTTGTCGTTGTCGTTGTCGTTGTCGTTGTCGTTCTCGTTGTTGTTGTTGTTTCTTTGCTGTGGCTCTCGGTGGCCTCCCTGTCATCGGCTTTAGTTTAGTCGCCTAATGAACCCTTCGTCCCTCTCTGTCGCGCCCCTCGTCGCCCAACCGACTCACGTCGTTGTTGTTGCTGCCGCTATGGATGGCTGCGGTCCTCCTGCGGGAAGAAGAAGAAGAAGAAGAGGAAGCACCCACAAGCGATTTTCACATTTGCGTGCGTTTTATTCGGATCCGATTGCCCCGATCCCATGGCCTTTGACGACCCCGGAGCGCGCCAACCCCCACCCAATTAAATCCGCACACACACACACACACACACACACCCACAGTCGTCCGGCTCTCCCTCCGCTCGCCCTCGTCCTCCTCGCCTGCTCCATCTGGCGGGCGTCGTAATCGGTGGTGGGAGGAAACGCTGTCTCTTCCTCCACTGCTGCATCCATCATCGCCGGTCCAAAGGGGCCCTGCCTCCTCCACCGCCCCCCCCCCCCTCGCCTCTCCTTCGTCACCCTCCCTCCTTCGTCCTCTGGGGTTCGCCGCTTGCCCAGTGTCAGCAGCAGCGACGGCTCCGTTCCGTCTCCATCGCGATTGACTTCCATTCAACCTTCTTTTATTATTTCCGCCCCATTCCCTGAACCTCTCTCCCTCCCTCCCTGCCTCGCCATCTGTGCTGGCGAAGGAATTGATTTTCATCGTTCAATTTGTTGATTTTCCACCCTGCTTCCAGTACTCCTTACGCAAATATTCCCACACACTCGGGGACCGACGACCGACGGCCGACGACCGACCTCGGTCGGCGCTGGTCCTGCTCCGGTTTGGTGTCCTCCAGCGGTGCCCGCGACTCCCCCTCTCTCCAGCCGCCTCCGCTCTCTCTCCCTTCCCCCACTCCCTCTTCCATGTTTTCCCTCTTCTCTCTCTCTCTCTCTCTCGCTCTCGCCCGCCACTGGCTCGCATTTATTTCGCTCCGATTGGCCTTTTTACGCCCTTCTGTCACATTTCACATTCCGAATTGATATCCAGCCATCGTTGGCTTCCCTTCACAATTCACCCTCAACCTCGTCCGTTCTGGGGGCCCCAAAAACCCTCCCCACCCCTCGCCTATCGCTCCCTTGACGTTAGGGGAATTCGGAGGATTTCGTCGCAGTCCCTGTTTCAAATCCCTCCGAAGCCAGCCTCGAGTCCCCGGCTTACCCAAGGCCGTCCCGCACCCGTCCGGGCAACACTCGGGCGAAGTAATTAATTAAAAATTCACTCCATTTCATCGCCGCAGCTCCCTCCGTTCCTGCGTCCGCCCATCCCCTGGCGTCGTGTCGAAAAACACAGCGCAGCGACCGACGACGTCGACGCATGACTCGGTGACCCAGTTTCGGGTCAAGGCGGCTCGGGGTGTGCGTGTGTGTGTGGGTGTGTGTGCGGGTCGCCGGCCCCTCCAGCCGCCCCTGGAGTTGCCTCAAAGCTCGCCCGATCGCCAGGCGCGCGGCCTCGTCCTCGACCTTCGACGAGCGCTGCAAATGCTCGCAATCAGCAAATCAGATGGCGCTGGCTGATCCAACGAGTCCACCACACCTCGTGGTCCATGCATCGCATCCATGCCGTCGTCCTCGTCCACTCCAGACACCGCCACACAAAGGCCTCGAGCGTAGGCATGTCGAGCGATTCCCCCAAATGATTGGAGCCCGACCACGTGTCCCGGGGCCGGACGGCTTCGCCTTGCGAGCACGTCATGCCATCCAGGACGATGGCCACAACGACGACGACGACGTGGGTTTTGGTGTCGTGCTAGTGCGGCGCCCCGGGCGAGCTGCAACAGTCTGAGAACGATGTGCCTGGCATGTCGCCGAGATCCTTTGTCCTTGTCATCGTTCTCCTCGTCCTCGTCGCCACTGATGTTGTCGACGTCGTTCTCGTGGTCGTTGCGAGTCCGCCCACGTCTCGCCCCGCCACACCTGGCACACCTGGCACGCTCGACTCCAAAGCAGTCGCCATCCAGACCCGCCCGGAGTCTGTCGCCTCCCCGCCACGGCCCGCCCCTGCCACAGGTTGCTGCCAGTTGTCGTTGCGGCGTCTGCCGCCACTTTCCATGCTGCTGTCGCTTTCTCGCCCTCTCTCCCCCTTCGCCGCCCGCTGGGGGGGCCGTCGCACGAGATTCCATGTTGATTCCCCGATTTCCGGCCGAGACTCCTTCGAGTGCCTTCGCCGAAGCCCTCGGAATCCCCGCCAGCTCTGGGATCTCTTTCAATTAAGCACGATGCGAGGCGGAGCCCGAGGCGCTCCGGACCCGATGCTAATCACGCCTAAAAGCCACCGTCCCTCGGCTCTCGTCGTCTCGGTCATCGGCATCGTCGTGGTCCGTGGTCAATAAGCCAACTGCCCATCGACCAGTCTCCTTACGCTGGGGCCTCGGACCCTGGTAGTCGGCGGTCAGTCGGGGCAGGGCCGGGAACTCAGGCAACACCTGAACTGAGCTCAACTGGATCTCGTCGCATGGAATACATTACTCTTTCTTTCTCTCTCTCTCGCTCTCACTCACTCACTGTACCTTGCTTTCGTTCTACGAACAGAGTTCCCTTCACGATATTTATTGCGATCGTAGGGTGTTAAAAATTCACTATAGTGTACTATTACAAAATTTTCGTGTAAAAGTTGTCAATGCTCTGTGAAGAAAAAATTTGAAATGTACTGTAGTAAAAATGTTCTACAGGGAAAAATTCTGAAATTATTTTAGTGAAAAATTCTGACATTTTTTATAGCGAAAAATGCTGACATTTTTTCAGTAAAAAAAGTCTGACTTTTTTTTGTAAAAAATTCTGACATTTTTTATTCTATAAAATCTGCTCATTTATTTAGTGAAAATTTTCCGAGTGACCAAATTTTCGTATAATGGTTTAAATGTTTTCTCAGAATTTCTCTACCAAAATTCCCGGTTCTCCCGACGAATGTTCGCTCCAATTTCCACTAATTCCGACTTGCAACACTTGTTACGACGCGTATAACGGATGTTTTCCCCTCCCCAACGTTGGTTGCTGTGTCGTGACCAGGGGTAGGGGAGGTGGAGGCGTGTCTGGCCAACATTTGCTGCATGCCATGCGAATAAATTGGCTTCAGGGCTGGGGGTAGGGGTTTCCGGAACCACAATTCGGCGAAAAGGAAATTCTGGTGCACTTTTCCGGAATGCCCGAAACATTTGGGCGAGGAATATTTGGACTGGTCGGTGTGTTTGTTTGTGTGTCGGTCGTCGAACCACTCGCTTACTCACTCATGGCCGCGTCGCATCTGCTAGGATCCTCAGTCGTCGTCGAATACATATAAAAAGCACTCTGTCTCCTTCCCGCATGAATTTATAACGAATTATTGCTGTTGGTTTTCATAAATTATGATTTTTTGCTTTTTTCTTGTTGCTGCAGATGACAAAATCGATTTTATGCTGATGCCAAAGAAGGGTTTTTTGCGATATTTTATTTGAGAGGCTGAATGGGAAATTTTGGTTCAGGGTTCACGTTCGAGTGTTTTGGTAGTAGATCTACTGCTCAAAGCGATGGGACATTTTCTTCAACTATTTTCAGATCTACTGGCATAATTACTGCCATAATTTTATTAGTTTTGTTGTTTTTGCACCGTTTATTTATGGATTATCTCGGTCGAAACCGCGATTAGATTTCGTGTACGCGCCACCTGCGAGTGAATCAATCAGCGTTTGTTCAGAGGCTTCTGTGGTTCGAAGCTATTCGAAAACTTTTTTAATGCCAACAAATTTTTCCCTCCCATCCCGCCCCGATATTCATTGCAGCTCCAACACCTCTCGATAGACAGCCCGAAGACCTGGAGACGGTCGTCAGCGAACCGCAACAGCCATAGGAACACCAACGACAACACCAACAACAACAACAGCATTAAACTCATCCGGACGCGGCGTCACAACAAAAAAAACACAACGAAGCCTTAATTCGTTTGTTTGATTTTCCCCGTATTCATATTTTTAACTTAATTTTAATTTTCCATGGAATTCAAATCGCAACAACAACTCCATTTTCACCCGAGTTCGGGCAAAGTTGTTTTTCATCCGATTGTTTACTATTATAGGCCTATGTATAAGAGATGATTATTGTATTTTTTGTAAAATAAAAGTAATAATTGTTTCATGTTCACCCTGTGAGGAATAATTGTGATTTTTTTCCCTACCCCGAAATCGTTTCTTTGTAAATAGATTGGTCTTAGTATTAGTTCGTAGGCTATTCCTGTACACACAAACACACACACACATACACTACAGTGAAGTGACCACAACAAGCACACACGATTGAAAAACAAACTACAAACAAACAATTGATTGAGAAAATAGAAAAACAAACAAGAAATCTTTAAAACTAAATAGAAATTAATATAATGTGATGTTAAATATAAATATTAATAAAAACCCAATACCACAAAGTGAAAGTCTAAAGAAGCAAACGTTGAGAAAAAAATAAATAAAAACACAAAAAAATTGAAAGCAACATCTTGTTAAAAACATACACATGATATACATATTAAAACAAAAGAAAAATTATTATAAACAAAATTATATTATATTTAAATCTAAAATTTAATGTAGAAAATTTTCAAATTAATTAATTATATACTATATTTATATGATAAAACATAAACAAGATATATATACATATAGTTTTTGCTGTTTTCACGAACTTCTTTTTTCTACATCTACGTATATACAACATAATGAAATATTTAATAAGCATTTAAATTTCTTGGAATCCTTCAGTAAATGTAAATGTTGTGTGAAATATAGATAAATAACTAAATAAATAAATAATTAAATATTAATGGTTGGCAGCGTGAAAAAATTGAGCAACAACAACAACAATAAACTTTCGCATATTGCTAATTGAGAATCATTAAAATTGAAATCGTTAAAATTGAAAATCATTGAATTGAAAATCATGGGAATGAAGTTCATTGCATTGAAATTCACTAAATTGCAAATCATTTAAAATGATAAAATTAATAAACACAGCTAAAAGTAAATTGGACAAAAATAAAGAAACATATATATATATAATTGGGGAATATCGATAGAGGAAAAATTCTGAATAAAGACAACAACCCCTGGAACGAAGGAGATGCCGGTTCTTCCCAGTCGTGGCACGATTTTTGCGTTTGTTTCCGCGAAATGTTTCGTAGCAACAACTGTAACAACAACTAATTCACCAATAATTTCCAACGCGATTTTCCGCTCCATTGAATGTGTCCAGTTTTGATCGCATTTCTTCCACTTTGGATTAAAACAAAACACAAACGCAAAAAGATTTTTTTCTCCTTTATAGGTACACCTACACAGACACAGACACAGACACACACGCAGCAACTCACACCGTGACACCAATAGGTACCGTACACACGAACGCCACCCACATACACACACAAACACTCGATATGTAAAAACAGAGTTATTGAATTAAATTTAATGAAACATTAGTTAAGAAATGACAGTAGAAACAATTTAAGTCCATTTAGTATTTTTACAAGGCCACGATGTAAAATTGCATTAAATTAAATGAATTAAATTAAGTTCGAAACACCGAAAGACACGTACACACACACACACACCGACACGGGTGTCTTGGCATGTGTTAGTTTTAAAAAGAATTGTTTGTATTCGATAGGCTTTATCATTTTTGTTTTTACTTTATTCCCTTTTGTTGGTCTTTTAACATAAAATAAAACACGATAAATGAAAAATAAAAAGCTTTTGTTTTCATTTCTGTTTTAATTTCATTGCATTTTTTCGTTTTCATAAAATAAGAAAACAATATGATTAGTACAAAGGATGTCATTTGTGTGCGGTATATGTATGTGTATCAGTGAACAAAAGAACAGTTGTATGCAAATATTTGTGCAAATCATCCATTCGATTTTGTATATATTTTAGATATCTAGAAAAATTTAGAATTATTATTGTTTTTGTTTTTTTTTTTTTTTTGATTTGTCAAATCATTTGTCGTATTTTTTAATTATTGCAAAAAACGCATACATGTGCAAAAATCATTGAAAATGAATGACAGCATATGTATGTATGTATGTTTGTATGTGTAACTAGAGATCAAGCAAAGAGAAGAAGTAGAAAAAGAACAACAAGAACAAATTACTTAATTTAAGCTCGAAAGTTCAATTAATTTATAAAACTATATAGAAATAAAATTTAAATATTTAATAGTTTATAAAAAATATAGAAAACAAGAAACAAACCAAAAAAAGAAACAAAAAACAATACAAAATAAAATAAAAAGTAAAAATTCAACATAGCATTAACAAAGCAACATGATTACCAAATCAATTATTATTATTATGATAATAACTTAAATATTTATGCAGAAGGTAGTGAATTAAATGACATGTACTGTTAATAATTAATTCTTTATTGAAAATAAAGAACACAAAACAAAATGACAAACCCCAAACAGTCAAAAGTCAGCTTGGAAAACATTTTTGATTTTATTTGAGCTTTCGTTTTTCTCTTAAGCTCCTTGGGAGTCCTTGTCCGAGTCTTTGGGCCGCTGTGCCAGGC
Organism: Coelopa pilipes; assembly: GCA_947389925.1. Taxonomy (NCBI): domain Eukaryota; kingdom Metazoa; phylum Arthropoda; class Insecta; order Diptera; family Coelopidae; genus Coelopa; species Coelopa pilipes. The sequence goes on along the minus strand of OX376697.1, from coordinate 42,164,464 downwards.
ATAAATTAATTCATAAATCAGTTACGAAAACAAGCCTACTCCGTATTTGTGTTTTTTTGTTTTTTTTTTCTATTTCCACCAGGAAGACAAAAAACTTTGCCCTATTTGTATTTGGACTAATTAGGAGCGAGAAACACGAACATTTATATCCAGAAAGCAATAAAATTTCCAAAATTAACTCTAGAAACATTAAATGAATTGAAAAGATAAAATTAAATGAAAAGAAATTTATTATATATAATATAAAAAAATGAAATAAATACAAAAAAGAAGAAATAATACTAACAAAAAATTAGCCTGTATCTAGTCTAACAAAGAAGAAGTACGTGAATTAAAAATATTACTTTAATATTTCGAAAATATTAAATATCAATGTGCAATTTGAAATGTTACAAAATTACATTAACTTATATTTATTCCATTTACAAAACAGCATTTATTACAAAACCAAATTCAAGAAACCAAACAGAATATAATTGACAAATTAAATGAAAATAGCGAATTCGTGCACCGATAGAAAAGAAATCAAATATTAAACAAAAACAAAACCAAAATAGAAACAATTGCATACAAGATGTTATTATAAAACCAGAACAACAACAACAAAAGTACGTTTTTGAAAATACTCATAATTGTTAAACATTAATAAATTGAATTGACAAAGGTAACGAAAGAAGAACAACCAATAAAGAAAGTGAAAAATTAAAGCATAAAGAACAAATAAAAATATATATTTTTTCTCCTCCTCCTTCCTCTTAGTGGACTTTTAGTTATTTATTAAATTAACTTACTACTCAAATAAGTGTTAGTCTTACGTATCCGCGATCCAGATGCAGAAATTTGTCTAAAACAATGTTTTACTTTATTTCTTTTAATTGGTATCGAATAAAAATGATCTCAATATGGATTGATTGAGAATCGATCGATCGATTGATTGATTGATGATTAAACGTTATTATTATTATTATCATTGAATAAATGCAAAAGAAAACAAAATTTCGATTATTATTCATTCAATTAATTCTCAAAGCTGCAGCGATTGTTCTCAACACTGATTGTTGTCAACGCTTTCCAATCGGTGAGAGGCGAATGGTCACAAATTCCATATCCCTATTAGGTTTTTATGGTAGCAATGACAAAATTAACATTGATACGCTATGTTGCAGGAGGACATTATTTCAGTATGGAACCGAACGGCCACGGATCACATAAGTACGACACGTATCCGCGATACGTTACGTAGGATACTCAACATATCTCTAACCACGGTAATGGAGTATAAGATACACTGTGATAGCCTTAAATATGTAGCAATGTAAGTAAGTCGATTAATGTTAGCACCTTTCTGTAATATCCTTTCACCGATCGTCCATTTGTATAATCGATTGTTTTTCTCTCTCTTTCTTTCTTTCTTTCTTCCTTTTTGAATTGCAGTAAAGAGCAAAAGAGCTGAAATTCAGCAAACTCTTTAAAACCAATAAAAAGATCAGCAGATAATATAATACACCAAACCAATAATAATAATATTAATAATAATAACAAAAACAACAATAATAATAATAACAACAACATCAATAACACCAACAACAATATTAGTAACAACAACAAGACCACCAGCATTTGTAACTGATTTCCAGACGTCTACAAAGTGTTGTGCGAATGATGAAGAACGAGGGAAGAGTGGGAGCGAGAGGGATGTATGTATACGGCATGAAGGATAGAGCGAGAACAGAACATCGATCGGCGAAGAATGTGGTGTTGTTGAAATTTTCAGAAACCACCTCGAAATCTCGTTACCATTTACTTAACTTCGTACATCCAACAAGAAACACTGTCTTCATATGGATTCGAAAGAGATTTGTTTAGCACATAAACAAAAAGAGAAACTGTGTATAGTTTATTATTAAATAAAACATTGTAAATGTGAAATGTTACACGCCATAGTTATTAGAAATCATTTGAATAGTTATTATGGAGTCTTTAGCAAAACCATCTCCGAGTGGAAGACGTAGTGTCATCATGAAACCATCGTCATCGAATCTTCTTCCACCGCATTCATCTGCTCTCAATGCGAGTTCCCCTGAAATTCTTCTTCATTTTGGTTTTTGATATTTGATTGCAATAGCAACCACAAGAGTTTATTATGTACACAGCCATTATGAGTGAATAATATTATCTGTTTGGACTTTTTATGTATATCTATATATAAACAATTTATATATATATATATATGCATATATCGTCAAAACTTGTTTACGTTTTATACATTTCGAAGAGAAAAATTCCAATCTTCATTTTTGGAAAAAATTTGTATAGCATGATCACACACATACACGCAGAGACACGTACTCAACCGTATAAAACAAATTTATTTTAAATTTCCTTGAAAAGAAAGAAATTTAATAAAAATATTTCAAGTTACAAGAAATGGTATTTTGAATTTCTCACTTTCGTCCCTCGGTTTTGATTTAAAGAAATAAGTATTTATATTGAATTTTATGATTTATTCATGGTCAATTACAAATTTAAATAATTTTTTTAATACATTAGAAATTTTTTCAACTCGTTACACTTACATTTTAATTATTCGTAAAGGAAAGTATATAAGCTATAACAGAAAAGAGTGAGAACAGTATTTGATAAATTTTTATTTGTCTTCAAAAACGGTCAAATCAAAGAGATAAACATTAGAAATCAGGCAATCACCCTCCTATAAATAGAACAGAATAGAGAATCAAATATTTTCTAGAACTAACTATTTAAAATTTACCGCAGGTGTGATTCCAACCAAGGCGTCTGCGTGTCCGTAGAACTCCTCTTTCAAGGAAATAACGATCGTTTGTAAATTTGTAGTATGGTCCCTTATGTATGAGGCTACCTTGCCTATATTTGTATTATCTAGCGCAGCATCAATTTCGTCCAGCACAAAAAACGGTGCAGGTTGGAAGCTGTGAAAAAAAAAAATGTTTAATTTTTTGACTTGATCTTAAATTACCATCAGTATGACTATTACCTGTGAATTGAGAATAGCAACGCCAGCGCAGCAATAGTTTTCTCTCCACCACTCAAATTGCTCATGGGCTGGAAACGTTTACCCGGCGCTACGCAGTTATAATTAATACCATCTAGATACGGTTCTTCTGGGTTGTCTGGTCCTAGATAGGCTTGCGCTGCCTCGTTTCGCGCCAGCTTTTTATAAATTCCATCGATAGCTTCCGATATGTGATTACAGCATAAAATAAATTTCTCTGCTCGCTCGTTTTTAACTTTTTCAAATGCGGATTTCGCTTTCTTAGCTTTACGTCGTGCATTTTCGAACTCTTCATTGGTTGACTGCACCTTTTCTGTAACTCGGTCCAATTTTTGCATGGCTTTCATATTAGGGGTTTGTATACGTTCAAGTATATCTAACTTGGACTGAAGTTCTTTCTGCAATTGTTCATTTGTTTTCTTGAAGGCAGAGTCGTCCTTGAGTTTACACAGCTCACGTGGAAGACTACGATAGTCCACCTCAATTCTACAAAAGGTATATTTATAAAAAATGTGTTTCTAATTGTATCATTTACATACTGATTTTCACGTTCGAGTATCAAAGAGGTGGATGTTGAATTTGTAGCGTTATCTGAATCACTTTGACGCACAGCATCATCAAGTGAACCCTTGAGTAGTGGAACCGCTATGCAATCCATCTTTAGGTACATATATTTCAATGAATTGCAATGAATAGAAAATAACGAATACAATTAACAAACCTTTGCCTGCATTAATACATTGTGTCGTTCATTCTTTTTGGTTTCAATTTTCGCTTCAATCGATGACACTTGACTTCCCAAATTGTGAATCTCTTTAGCTAAATTCGCCACATCACGTCTTGCTTTTGATATATCCTCCTCCATATCATCTACTGATTGTTTCTTGGCTTGTTTCTCCTGCTTATACTTCTCCATTTTTTCCTTATCCTCATCAATTTCCTTTAGATAACGTTTTTCTGCGGCTTTTAATCCTTCAAGAGCATCCTCCTCATCTTGCACACTTCTCTCCCATCTTTCCAAGTTTTCTGAAATTTTAAATTTTATACGTATTAATTTAATTAACGATTCATTCTACAATTTATTACTTTTTGTATCTTTGCGTTTTTCGAAGTCCAATTGTGTGTTAATAGCATCAATCTGTTGTTCAAACTCTGCTCGTTTGCGAGCTCGCTCCTGTTGCATTACCAACTCACGTTCTTCATACTGGCGTATATTCTTCACTCCCAGACGTCTACAGAAAGCGGCGAATACTTTATCCTCAACATTATTCATGTTCTCCTTTATTTCCTGAATATGTTGATCACGATTCAACATTCGTCTTTCAATTTCACTAATTTTCGGCTAAAATAAAAAAATATTGATAAATAAATAATTCTTTGATAAAGTTAGGTATAACTGTAGGATCTTACACCGAATTCATCAATTTGATCTTGCACTGTTTTCAGTTGATTGTCAAATTGTTGAATAGACTTCTTCGACGCCTCCAAATCTACCATACTGTACTTAAGACGATTTTCCAATCCCTAATAAATAAATTATATTAATAGTCATTGTTAATAAACATATTGGTACATTTGGTACAAACTTTAATTTGACTTTCGACTGTCGCTAGCTCGCTTTGCTTTCTAGATTGTTTTACGAGCTCTTTCAGTTCTTCCTGTAACTTTTCCTTTTGCATTTTCAACTGAGCCATATGCTTTTCGTCCCAACGTTTAGCTTTACGAGCTAAATCATGACTACCTCCAGATATAATACCAGACTTCTGATAAAACGTCCCATCAAGTGCTAATGCATCGAATCGCGAACGATCAATTTCATATGCTACTTTCATGGCATCCTCAGGAGTTTCACAGACCAACGCGTTGTTAGTCGCGAAAAGTACCGCTCGCTCTATTTCTGCTGGTTCAAACTTTAAAACATCGAACACCAACTTTACATTACGGGGTTCAGTGATTGTCCTACATAAATATTGGTAGTTTAATACGGCTTAGAAGCAAAATGTTATATGAGTCATACCTCAACCGTTCCTTAAGGGGCTTCACTTGCAAGTAATCCAGTGGAAGAAATGTTTCAACCTCCAACATTTGCTCTTTTAAAATCTATTAAAATATGGGCCCAATTATATTTTTATTTGATTTTATTATAATTTCAAGGAAAAACCTGCCTGAATACAATGTCTGGCAGTCTTCTCAGTATCAACAATAATTGCTTCCATATACTTTCCAAGTACTTTCGTTACAGCAACATTATATCGTTTATGTGTGGGTTGACACATATTGATCATACGATCATACTGCAAGAATTGGTTTTAAATTTCAAAAAGTTGATCACACCTAATCTTTTAACTTACAACACCTGGAACTTGCTTCTTAAATAACTCCACGACCTCTTGTTTTTTTTTACGTCTAGCATCCTCGTGCTTATCACTTTTCGCATCACCCAGTTGGTCCCGTACATTTTCCAATTCTCTTTGCTTTTCCAAAATTTTTTCTTTTGAACTTCCAACATCTCTTCGTAATTCATCTTTGATACGATTTTGTTCTTCCAATGCAGCTTGTGATGACTTTATATGATCCATGAGCTTGTCGCGACGCTTCACTGCTTCTTCTCGTTGCAGAGTTAATTTTTTGAGCGCCTCGTCTACTGAGGCCTTGCGATTTGTCTCCCCATCTAGCATATCCTGATCGGATTTTTGTTCACGATTTACTGAATCGAGTTGTGAACGATACTGCGTCGCTGTAGCTTCAGCTTCCTGTTTTAAGCGGTCGTATTCTTGCACAAGACCCTCTTCCATGTGAACACTCTTCCCGCGGCGCTGTGATTCGTTTTCAATTTCATCCTCAAACCTTTTTTTCAATTCCTCTACATCGGCTAACTGTTGTTCCAGCTTACGAATATCTTGTTGATGTGCATTATCTGCTTCTCGTGCCGTTTCTAACGTCTTTTGTAATGATGTTAGTTTCTTTTGACAATGAGAAACCTTTTCTTTTGCCTTAATGAACAAAGGTCGTTTTTTGTTCATTTGCGTTTCAAACTCCCGAATCTCTTGATCAATTTTAGCTAAGTCTCGACTAATCTTGCCAGCATCTTTTTTCTTTTCACGCAGTACTTCATCCGCTTGTTCTTTTCGCACTTCTACCGCCTTAATTTCTTGCTGCTTAAGATTGAGATCTTCGTTAAGTTTTTGAATGTCCTTCTCGACATGAAACAAGCGGAAAAGTTGATATTCCACTTGTTTTTCATTCTGTTAAGATAGTTATAAGTATTTGAATACATTAATTATTTACAAGTTCTTACATATTCATTTTTCAAGCGGGCATATCTCTCCGCTTCCATTTTCTCATGTTTTGCTTCCTTGCGTTCAGCTGCAATGCCTTTCTTCTTTTGGTATGTGAATTGGGTCTCTTCTTCAGCCAAATTCATTTCCTGTTTTAATCGATTATAGTCTTCCTTAAGCAACCCAGAACTTTAGTACAAAAAAGTTAATCATTTAATAACTCTTCGCAAGCTTGTTTTTTATAATACATACCCACTGATCTCCTCGAACAATGAAGTGCGTTCCTTTGGAGTTTTCATAGCTATATTTTCCACTGCGCCTTGGAATACAAGAAAGTTTTTGGCCTTTACATTGATGCCCAGTTTTTCCAATTTATTCAAATACGTGTTGCTGGAAACACTCTGTAAAATGTTGAAACCATAGTTATGTTTACGTGTCCGTACATTGACATATACTTACTTCCCCGTTAATGCGATACTCTGAAGAACCGCCGATAACCGATCGCTGGAAATCCATTTGCTTCTCACCATTTATAACAAATTTGGCCATAACAGAGCATGTTCGCGAGACAGGTTTCCCAATTGAAGAGCCGTGAATAAGATCAGTGAGTCTCTTGACTCGCAAACTAGATGTTTTTTCACCCATTACAAAACTAATAGCGTCCATGAAGTTTGATTTACCTAGATATCAGTTTGTTTACATTGAAAAACTTTACAAATAACTAATGAATCTTCTATGCATACCTGATCCATTTGGCCCAATAACTGCAGTGAATTGCTTCAACGGTCCAACGACTACATGACCACGATAGGACTTGAAGTTCTCCATTTCAATAAATTTCAAGAAGGCGATTTCCTCATCTTCCTCCCCCATATTTTCTCACTTTTTTCTTCTTTAGCAACGAGATAATATATTTTTTTAAATTTTCATTAGAAATTCATTACTTTGGATTAATTGTATACAAAACGAAAATTTTCCCTAAAAACGACGCGCTCAATTTTTCGCAGGTGAACAAATGACAGCCTCGCAATTGTCACATACTACATGCAAACAACTGTTCACAATAGCAACCGGGTTTACATATGTGGACATATTTATATTAATCAAATGACATATTCTAAAACTTTAAAGAAGCAAAAACCAAAATATGAGTACTCCTAGTTATAGACTATTCATTTTATTTTGTTTAAAATCAAATGTACATAATGATATATATACGCGATGCTAAAAACATTACTAGCTATTTTATAATTCCTTTATCCATTGCAAGTCCGCCAATATTTCTTCTTTATCTAATGTTTTGTTCTTAGACTTCTTAGATTTTTTTGGAATGAATTCATCTGCACTTTCAATATGCTTTCGCTTATTCTTCTTCTTCTTCTTATTTTTATTACTATTTTCGGTAATAAATTCAACATCATCATCATCATCAGTTTTAATCTCAACGGTTACAACTGGTGGTTTTTTAGACGCTCTTGACTTACTTCTAGTCTCGCGTAAAAATTGTGTAGAAGCCTCGTCTGCTTTCTTCAGCTGGTCTACAATATCCTTATCCAATTTCATTTTCTTTTCATACTCTACTCCAAGCAGTGGGTGACGGACCTTAATCAAATTAGGTACTGGTACACGGCCCGGCGCGGGACAAATCGACTCTATTTCTTCTGCTGTAACATGCTGATTCGCTTTCAGCCGAGAACGAAGCACAACGCTGCCTCGAACTGGAAGAAGTCGAAGAGCATATCGGCCTTTTCGGTTACAATATCCGAAAGCATGCGACACAGCATTCGAAAACTCAACTGCAACCGACTCATATTCGAGCATAGTACTGCGTCCAGGTAATTTAATTTTCTCTCCTTGTAGCTTAGTAACGTCTGTTCCCTTTGGGCATTGCATTAGCCAGACCTCATCCTCGTCCTCGTCGATATCTTGAAACTGTCCGACAGTTGCAGATTCAGCTGTAACTTTGATCTCTTCATAATCGGGATTCTCATCTAAAAACTTCTTTATAAAATGATCTGGTTTATATACTTCCATCCCTTAAGCCACTGCACTTGTTAAAATATAAAAAAATTAAATTATTTCGTAAATAATGTAATTTCAACAAAATTCTATAATAATACCGATTTACTACTAAATGTCAAATATTATTGTCAACACTCTCTCTCTCTCTCTGTTTAGAGGAAACACACGTGCACTGTGTGCTGCCAGATAACAAGTTTTCAAGTTTGTTATAATTTTATGTCCCAAATTAAAAAATTGTCATTGCTTTGTTTTATTTAATTTTGCTAGTGTTATTATAAATTTTTTTTTTAGTTTTAATTTATACACAAATTACACATTTTTATTATTACTATTTTTATTTTATTGATTAAAATTTTCGATAAAAATTAAAATTGTACACTTTGTAAAAGACTATATCTTTCTAAATATAAAATAGTTTTTTTTTTTTTCTTATTAGTATAAGACACATTTTTAATTTTTGGACGGAATGTATATCTTATTTGCTTAACAATCAAATTTTACTGTAAAAGACGTATTTTTCTAAATACAAATTTTATTGTTTAAAATTTTCGATGAACACTTAAATTGTACACGTGTGTAAAAGACATTTTTTCTAAATACATAAACTAATAAGACACATTTTTAATTTTTGGACGGAATATATGTCTTTTTTGATTAGCAATCAAATTTTACTGTAAAAGTAAAATTCTTGATTTTTTAGGGAAATGTATATCTAGTCTATGGTGTCTAAAAACTGAATAAGCTCAATATTGAAATTTAACCAAGTTGTACATATTAAAAAAATTAAAATATTCGAGTCAAGTCATACAAAACTATTTAGAACAATTTTCGATAGATTGTCAATGAATGTTATTAAAACTATAAAATTATTCGATAAATACTTGTAGATATGAAAATAAGAGGGATACCTAATATACCTTCAATATTTATTAATGAAGCTATTCGACAGGCACCGGATTTGGAAAAGTCCCAGTGAAAAACAATATACGAGGCATCTGAATGCTTCCATGGATCCACGCCATCATCGAAATTCATAGGACATTGATCACGTTCACGTTCATACTCGATGGCATCAATTGCGACCGCAGCCCCTTCTGTATGGTTCCACGAAGTCACGTCTTGATTAATTTGGCAGAAAGCTCCAACAGCTGTACGCAAGTGTATTAAAGAGTGTATTAAAAATTATAATGTGCTAAGAGAAAAATATACCTTGCGACATAAGAACTCGATTCAAATCCGCGCGCTGATAGACCCAACAACGGTATTTCGATAAAGGATCCAACTCGTCATAAGTTATAAGATAGGATTTAAGATTTTCTTTCCAGTATCCAATGCACTTCATTCTATAATCGGGATCACCTAAAAAAATTGAGAATATTTTTGAAATTTAATTTTAAGAAACTAATGTGATTCAACGTCAACGCACTATAAATATCTACAGGACGTCCTAAATGATCGACAGATAAGCAATAGTTTTCATCTACAGCCATTTCTTTTTGATCTGTATCACAAACAGATAAGTCGGATATGTTTTGTTTGCAATGAATATCTGGACGTGGACTCAAAGTGACGCCACCAAGAATTCTAAAAAAAATATTTATAAATATATATTCAACTTCGAACTTATTCAAACATACCTTGTTTTAAATGGATGTTCCCCACGTTGTGTAAAGTTAAATTTACCGGCTACAGGGCATCGTACTGGTACGGGATTTTTGGCCAAGAACAAATCATACTTCCACGATTCGGCATTTCGAAACTGAACCCAAGAGCAGACTGTACTAAAATCATCTTTAATAACTGCCAATCCCTTTCGATAACGTATTATATTATGATGACGGGGTACAAAATCGAAACAGACATAATCTTTTTGACATCCATCGACAGTTAGACGAGCCATCATTATGCGATTTCCCCGACGTTGTCGGCATACATAAATAGTGCGGCGATAACGTGCCTTATCCGGGAAATATGTTTCATTGATGTGTGTTTCGCTAATTATTACATCTGCGTCAATATTGGCCGTATTAACCCATTCACCAGTGAAATTTTGTGGCAATGTGCATCCTGGTTCCACATACTCAGCCTTCACAGGTGTAAGTTTAAGACGTTCTGGAGAATTTTCTGGTGTTTTCAATGTATTACATTCTGCTGTTATTGATACACCAATATACAAGTCGTCATCACGATTTTTCAAAAAGCAACGGTACTTTTCATCCTTTCGTGATTCTTTTGTATTAGCCACAGCAAAGTAATGATTTTTTCCAATAAACCAATCACCAAGACAGCTGTATTCTACCAAGCCACTAAAGGTACCATCCATGCCCTCGCATTTCTGATAAGTGATATTGAATTTTTGGTTTTGAATTAAAAATTGTGTACCCGCAGTTTGACAGGACTGAATTCGTGCATCAGGTTTATTGCAAACGCCAGTAAAACGAAAACGGTTCTAAAAAAATTATTAAATATCAAATATGTTTGGAGAATTCTTTGAATGTTTTTTAGAACAAATATTTCAATATGAGAAAAGCCTTACCTGATAAGTAAAGTGCCAAACACCCTCTAGTGATGAGCGACAATTAATTGGGACAAAGTTTTCATTAAACAATGTGATCAACTGTTGGTCGTCTTTGACACCCTTGCACACGTTCTGTACATTTGCTTCTACTTCCGGAGGTAGAGATACACAAGGACCTTGAACAAAATCAGAAGACTTATTAATCAACTTAATTTCATACAAACAGTAATACCTTCGAATTTTTCGAAAACGTTTAAAGTACGAATGAATGTTCGAACACAATGATAACAATTAGCAGCACGCTCCTTGAAAACAAACGAATATTCATCGGCGTGATATTTCATCATATCCACACAATATCCTCGTCGCGACATGGTTGTAGAGTCGATTATCGTCTGCGTTGGATTTCCCACTTCCCACGAAAACCACGATCCCTGAAGAATCTTTGGAATAACACAACTCCTAGCTTCCAGTTGGTTATATTGAGCAAAAGCTGTGCAAAAATATATTAATTATAAGACTAGTAAATTAAAAACTGAATGACAGCTTAATTTAGCTGAGCCAAGCTTGGGGTGTGGCTTGCAGTGACTAAATGTTTACCTGCATCCAAAAAGCCAAATAGGCATAATAACGCTAATATATTCATTCTGTTAGATTCTCCTTAAGTAAATTATCTAATTTTTCATATTCAATTACAATACCATTGATATAACAATTGCACTTTATTAATAAAAACAAGAACTTAAATTCCCCTAAACATAAAACCAAGCACTTCGCTCTCCGAACCAAACTATAAATGATATTACAAACAAGAGTTGCCAACACGATATAAAAATACAACAGGTGGCCGTATTCACAAAGGCCATTTAATTCTATATATAGTCTATATTTCGATTACAATATACAAAATAATGTATACAATATTTTATATTTTATGACTAGGGCTTAAATTAAATTAGGGTACATTTATAGAAATATGCATATGAATGTTTCACCAGTTTTTCCAAAAAATCTTTATTATTTTTTCATTTCTTAACAAATCAAAGTTCATGTAAAACCTCCTTACATCAGACCTACAGACAAGACCCAGACAGTGTTAATGCATTTGCGATAAGGTTTATTGGAATCACTTTTTAATTAAACTGAACTGTGGAAATGTTACCGATTGGACTCTATATGCTCCAGATTAGCAATATCATAACTAGCGGTACTTGGTATGTATTAAACATTTGCACACATCTAATAAACACAATTTTAAAAATTAAATATAAACCACGTGGCGTACAAATTAGTAAATAATATATAAATAACCTGACTCATGATATCAACGAATTTTGTTTTTAATTTCTAAGGATTCCCGAAATCTGTTAGCACACACAATTTAAAGTCCACCGCCTTGTATTAATGTTCAACAATTTCAAAAGCACAAATTACCACCCGATGATAAGAATTCACTGCCACTGTGGAAATCTTATCGGTGGGGTATGACTTAGAGTTCAAGACTATGCAGTCGTAATAGGACCAAAATACATCCATTCCCAGACTATATATATATAATTCTGCGATCAGAAGTAAAAGATGCGACGAGCGTATCAATTTATTACAAAACCGTGAATCGTATGTGAAGTGAAACTGCGAACAGTAATATTAAAGCGATCGTTTTCCTGCAGAACATCAGTTCGACTTGAAATACTTTATGGAACGGGTCGTTGAAAAAACGCAGACTGTTGTGAGGGAAAGTGTGAACGTTTAGGGATTCCGAACTAAGAAAATAAATTCGTATGAAATACATTTATTCGATATTCGCCTTAATGAAAGATATTTAGTTTGTTTTTAATTTGGTGTTATATAGTTTTACCAAAAATTAAAATTAATATTAACAAATTCAAAAATTAAAGGATACAACATCAAAATAATTTAAAAAATGGGTTAGTACAATGATAATATGACATTACAAGCTAATGATAATCTAATGCTTAAATATTATTTGAAGCAAATGCATCTACCGGTAGTAAAATACATTTGGAAGCAATTGATCGCATCGGAAGCATTCCCCTTGTGGAATCAAGTTTCAAGCGAGCGGAACAGATTTATCTGAAAGTTAAAGAGAATAACCGACTATTCAGCTGGTATTTCGAGACTGCCGAAGCGACTCTTTTCGCAGCATATGAATCTGTTCAACCGGCTGTAAAGCTCTTCGAGGCGCCTTTGAAACGTCTGGATTCGGTTATGTGCAAAAGCCTGGATATCTTGGAGCAACGAATCCCTCTGGTTTACCTCCCACCGGAAATGGTAAGGATACCATTTCCTAAATACTATTTATCAGCAACGAATCTACGAAATAAATCCTAAGTCAGACAATTGTTTTTTGTTTAAAGATGTATTGGAACACCAAGGAATACATGTCCGATCACTTGGTGCGACCAGTTGTGAAGCGTGCAGATTCAGTGAAACAACTGGGAAACGCTGTCCTAGGAAGTCCCTTAACCACATATGCCGCTGATAGAATTGATGGGGCTTTCACAGTTGCGGATAAGTATGTGGATAAGTACTTGGTACCTATAGATGGAGACCGCGATCAAACAGATGGTAGGTTCCGCATTATAGAAGAATTCAATAAAATACATTCGCATGTCTCAGATAATGTACAGAAAATTATCAATGTACTTTGAAAAGCCGAGGTTATATTTTTATACTTCATGCTATACGTTTAGCTCTAGATGGTTTCGATGAAGCTATACAGAGATAACGTATCGTTTCAAAAAATAAGTTCCATGATTGTTGAAAAATATAAGTATAAGTATTAAGTAGTTAGTAACAACTCATAATTCTTTATATTTGATATAGCGGTAAGCGAAGAGGAAAATAACAAAACAGGGGAACGTGAAAGAGGCGCCATTAAAGCAATACATCATGGTCAAAGGTTTTCGCGAAAATTGAAGCGCCGTCTAACCCAAAGAACTCTGGCCGAAGCCAGGGCCTTAAAAAAGCAAAGCAAGGAAGCCATTAATATCATAATTTATGCTGCAGAGTTGGTAATTGGAACACTTTAATTTCTAGATGGCATGATTAACTAATAACTCTTATAGATTGCAACTGATCCTAAATTGGCTCTGCAGAAAGCAAAAGAACTCTGGGAATACTTAAGCAAGGATGAACCAGAAAATCAAGCTCGCCCAACAACATTAGAGCAGTTAATAGTGCTACTGACACGTGAGTCCGCTCGGCGAGTTGTTCATTTGGTAAACTTCAGTGCACATGTTGCTGCTAACATTCCTAGGTATGTCTTATTTTATTATCTATGAGAACTATCATAACCTACGATTAATATATCATTATATATCTAAAACAGATCTGTAGCCCATACAACAACTGAAGTCGTACATCATATTGTGTACATCAATGGTCAAATATTTAAAATCACGAAGTTGGATAAAGTAAAAAACTTATCAAAAGAGGAAGCTGAATCTCTAATTAAGCGAATGTTAATCTTTTATGGTAATCTACAAGGATTAACAAATAGCTATTTGGTAAGAACAAGTCTAATGAATGATGAGAAAAATAAATTGTTTCCTTGTTTTCCTTTATATTATAGGAACGCCTCGCGTCATTCTTATCTGGTCGCATAGAGGCTGAAAAACTAAGTGGAAGTACAACCCCGGCGCCGACAAATTCATCACGGAGGAGAATACAAGCACAGGCAAATAATTCTCCTGCCGCACATAACAATATAAATGGCGTTTACTGAGAAATAGAATTCATTATTATTGTCGTATCTTTGTTTCTAATAATCGAATTTTATTTTTGCTAGCATATTCGTACTAATTAGATTTTAATAATAACCTAAGTTCAACTAAATTATACTTTGAATATTAGCAACCAAATATAATGTGGTGCATTGATAAAACTACAATTTCAATATATATAAATTAATTGGATATATCAGTAATCCAATATATATGTTTAGGTAATTATATTCTCTGTAAATCTACTCTTAGAAATCTACTCCTAGAAAAGAAAAGGAAACAATTTTATTTGTGTAATATATTTTGTGGTTTATTTTTAATAATTTCAATTACTGTTAAAAAACTTTTCTCTATAATATTTTAATTCTGCTATACTTTCTTTTATGTCATCTAAACTTCTGTGAACAAGTTTTTTTACAGGAGCGGCGGAATAAACCGAATTGTTCCATCGTTTTGCAAGTTCTTTGATCGTGGAAACATCAATAATTCTATAATGAAGATAATTATCCACTTTTGGCATATGATCTCGTAAAAATAAACGATCCATATAGATGGAATTCCCTGCTAAAGGGCATTGTTTTTCAGGAATATTCTGCCTTAGATATTGCATGATTATGTCTTCAGCCTGTTCTTGTGATACAGTTGACTTTAGGCATTTCTCCACCAGACCGCTCTTATTGTGATGTTTAATACACCAATCATTCATGCTACCAAAAACATCCTTTGGATAATTAATAGCTAGACATGGTCCTTCCGACTTTATGTTGAGCTGTTCGTCAGTTATTATACATGATACTTCAATGATTTTATCCTTGTGTACGTCCAAACCAGTCATTTCCAAATCCATCCAAACAATATCAGTACATGAGTAATCCATTTTTTTCAATGTTGGATATAATTTTTTGAAAGTTCTTAATGCAACAAGTGGCTTAGTGCTAATTTTGATTAATAACGCGGATTTTAATAACATATCATACTCTGGTTACACAGATTAGTAATTATTATTATCTCGGGAAATGAACATACCAACGTGTAGTTAACAAAGAAAATGTCCAGTAACACATTTAGTTCACGCAAGAAGCAGGATGAATCAGAACATAAAAATATTATAAAATACATAATTTAATAAAATATAAAATATATTCAAGTTCTAATATAAATTAATTAATCAACAACCAGCAATTTCACTCACCAACCAGGTGTATGTTCTATATACAGTTATTTATAGAAAAAATTAATTATTTTTATTATAATTTATTTTATGAGAAAAGCTATGTTTTAATTATATATTCAATATAATAATTTAAAAATTAATCACAGATTAATTCCACAGAAGAAAAATAATTTTAACGTGTTAGTCAATACAACCGCAATTCTAATTAAATTTTTAGACAATTGTGAATACACAAAAAAGGAAATTGTGAACAGATATATTAAATATCTGGTTGGTTACTGGAAATTTCGTTTTTAATTCACTGACGGTAAATTCCATCATTCTCTACTTTGCACTGGTTGTTTCATATTCAGCATTAGCAGTTAGTGTTACCATCTACAAATTGGAATATATGATTATTTGTAATTAATAACTAGACAAGGTAGCACTAATAATTTTATTGAAATAATAAACACTTGAAAAAAAATGTAGATATTTCTCATATATTAATTACTAGAACGGTTGCAAATCTTCGATTGATACTCTATATATGAAAGCCATTAAATATCAATTTTAGTTCACAAATGTACATTGCTAAATAATCTGGCAACACCGTAATTTGACAATAGAATAATAGCTTTTCTGAAAAAGTAAATTTCTCCTTGTTTACAATTTCTAAAGATTTAAATTAAACCATAATATTTGTCTATTTTTGTAAAGATCGTTTTACGACGGAAATGGCTTCCAAGTCTGATCAACCTAGTACATCGAAAAAAGAATTGTTTGATGATTTTTATTCTGAAGTAAGTGGAAAAATTTGGCCATGGTACACACATACAGCAAACAAATGTATTCAACTATATACATACATATGTACATGAAATATTTTATTTAATATGATCTTTGCTAATTATAATATTAAATTTGATTTAATTCCATGAACATTTCGCAGGTTAAAGAAATTGAAAAACGCGATTCTGTACTAACTTCTTCTCAACAAATTGATCGTTTACTTCGTCCAGGTTCAACATACTTCAATCTCAATCCATTCGAGGTCTTGCAAATCGAACCGGAGTCGACGGTCGATGTTATTAAGAAACGATATCGCACTCTCTCTATTTTGGTTCATCCGGACAAAAATCAGGACAATAAAGAAAGAGCACAAATGGCATTTGACATAATCAATCGTGCCTGGAAAATTTTGGAAAATGATGTGACTCGTAAAAAGTGTCTGTCCGTTTATGAAGAAGCTAAGGAAAGGACTGACCATATGGTAGGTAAAGCGAATATTTCGTTTTTAAATATATTGGTAATTTTCTATTTATATACAGATAGCTGAAAAGAAAAAGAAACTAAAAAAGGAATGCAAAGGGTTTGAAATCATACCCGAAGATGATCCCGAAAAGTATAAACATGCTGTTTACGTCATGGTAATGAAATTGTTTGCGGATATGGAACGTAGGAGACAGCAACTCGATCAGCGAGATCAAGAAGAGCGAAAACGAAAGCGGGAAGCTGAAATTGAAGAAGAAGAGAAGCGAAAGGCTGAAAAAGAATGGCAGCAAAATTTCGAGGAGTCAAGACAAAGTAGAGTCAACAGTTGGCACGATTTTCAAACCGGTGCAAGTAAATCAAAAAAAAGTAAAAAACCGAAGAAAATGCATGGCATGTTCGTCCCACCTAAATTTAAACCCGAATCGCGATGAATAATGTTTTTTTTTTTTTGTTTTTCATATGGTTTTTTAATATTTTAGTTTTATTTAATTTCTTATAACTTAAAATACTGCAAACATCAAATTTCCATGTAACATTTTGTTCCATTTGAAACTATTTTCTTGTTTAAAGGTTTTATATAAAAAATATTCTTAAGATATGCAATAAAAATAAATATATAAAACAGTTCTCTAATTTTTTAAATTTATTTGAAAAGATAAGATATGATACATATAAAATTAAAGAGCTGTATATAAACTTTCCGTAAATACAATATCACGCTTAATAGCATTAGATGCTTCATTCATTTTGCTCTGCAATGCAGGATTACCGATGCGAATGGCAGCTGTTTTGACATCACGTAATATCTCATCTAATTGCTGTATACAACGTACAATGATACCTTCTTGAATATCAGTCAGTTTCATAATCTCAGCGAATGGCTATAAACAATAAAAGCAACAAAAAAATTGGATATAAAAGTAAAACGTGTCAAAAAAAAAGATTAATAACTTATCTGGTACCTTATTGCTCGCCCATTCATACACAACTTCAAGTAATCCAAAATTAAGACGACTATCAGATTCCGTTACTGCTTTATGTCGTTGTTCTTCTGCTAAAATAGTTTCGCTAATGGTTTCAAATTCTTTCACACACTAATTTTGAATGAAGATAATAAGATATTTTAGGTTAAAAAAAAATAATATAAAAAATGTAAATACTTTAATTAGTTTTGGAGGAATTACTGGTTCGTCTTTTATCTTAGCTTTAAATACTAATCCTGATAACAAGGCAGCAATTTCAGCAGGCTCTAAATCATTAAAAATATTACACAATATCAATTCCGTTATTAGTAATTCATTCAGGCCCATTTCACACGCAATTTTCCCTTTCAAAGTCACTATAATGTAGATAAATTGATAGGTTTTATGAATTTAGTATTACATCGAAATATTACCTTCATCCATATCATCAATATATTTTAGAGCACGAAGAACTTCCAATTTATTGCAATAATCTGGATATAATGAGAGATTTTTTGTTGAGTTTTTGAACTTTAACTCTTTAATTTTATTCTCCAAAACTCGACGATCATAAACAATAGCGAATTCTTCTTCAAATCCAGCAATATTAGTATGTGGCAAAACCTCGCTTAATTGTTTCCACAAGTGTTCAATATAACGAATTTGTTCTATGTTATTTTCAGCACCCTTATTAAACTCTTTGAACAGATTTATAAATTTTAAGGTACTTGGTGTAGCAATATAATTATCATTTAACAATTGCAATTCAGAAACTGTTTTTATGGTTGTTGCTCCTGGAGGCACATCCTTGAAGCGTTCCATTTGCCTTTGTTCCCAATTACGTATTATAACATCACCTTCAATTTTAAAAGATGTTTTTGTAATTTCCACAATGTCTGTAGCTTTGATATCTAAAATAGTGTGTCCGCCGACTCCTTCAGGATGAAAATATTTATGTTGAGGTATGAGAGAAATCATTTTATAATATATTTCACCACGGTTGAAATTATCCTTAGAAAATTAAAAAAATATAAGAGATGAACGGAATTATTTATGAGCGTCCTACCTTTTGCTCATTACATTTAAACTGATGGTCCAGAACCAATGTTTTAAATATTGTGTCTTTTCCTATTGTTGACTTCACCGACAAAATAACACCGAGTTTATTATAATGTTTTCCTTGAGTTACTATGATGACATTTCCTACTTTTAGCTCCTTTACAATCTTGGGCTGCGTAACTAAAAATTTCTGCATCAAGAATTATGTGTAAGTTATTTATATTTTTTTTTTTTTCTTTATTTTTTTTATTTACTCACCATTAGGCATTGCTTGTCTAATATATATTCATTTGCCAGGTCATAGAAACGACATAAGGGTTGGAGATGTTTTCCTAATTCAGGCATCTGAGAATACTTGTCTTCTGCCAATTTTAGTTGTTTTTGCTGTCCCGGTAGTTGCAACTTTTGATTGAATTCTTTAAAGCTAAATTTCATTATATCTTCAACTTTTATGCTTTCAATACGCAAACAAGTTAAAATTACAGAATAACGTAATATGAACTGCGACTCTAATTTTTCTGGTTGTCCCAATATCATGGGACGTAACTCAATAGCAGGAGGCACACTGGTTTTACATATTAGAATCACAGTTCCATTCTCATCATGACCACGACGGCCAGCCCGTCCTGCCATTTGTATATATTCTCCTGGTCTCAAATTTCTCATTTCTATGCCATCAAACTTTTTATGTGAATCAAACAAGACCGTGCGTGCTGGCATATTAACACCCATAGCAAAGGTCTCCGTTGCGAATAGAAGTTTTACTAAGCCCAACTGAAACAACATCTCAACAATCTCCTTAAGTATAGGCAAAATACCACTATGATGAACACCTATACCACGTTCTAAGGAATCTTTCAACTTAAGAACTTGAGGAAGTTGTCGATCTGTATTTTTCAACTTGAACAGGCAATGCTGGAAAAACTTTTGAACTAAACCTTTTTCACGAGCGGTGTTCAAATCCACAGTCTGCAACGCCTGCAATTAAATTCAACTATAAAGTTATTGAGTCTAATTGTTTATACGCAAATATTTACCTGCGCATTCTTATCACATCGATTACGGGATAAAGTAAATGCAACAACAGGCATTTTATCATTTCTTTTTAAAAAGTCTATGAGTCCAATCCACATTTTCTGCTCTGTCTTCATATTAACATGTTCAGAGTTAACAGGGCGAAATCCACTACTTTTACTTTGCATTTCTTTTTTACGTTCGACAGCTTTCTCATAATTTGCTTGCATAAATTTTCCTTCGGAATTTATAAGTAAAAATATGTCATCTCTACTTTTACCGCCGCTGCCGGTATACAGATAATGTAATAGCGGAACTGGACGCTTGAGTGTACTTATCACATAAACCTTTCGTTTTTTTGTGCTTCCAACCCAATCCGCCAGTTCCATAGTATTTGGAACAGTGGCACTTAACATAATAATGTTTACATGATCAGGCAACAGAATAATGACTTCCTCCCATACATGGCCACGTTCAGGATTGTTAATGTAATGCACTTCATCAAATATAACGTATTCGAGATCGCGAGTAATATCGCTGCCGCAGTATAACATAGATCTCAAAATTTCGGTTGTCATTATAAGACAAGTAGCGGTGGGATCAATTTGTAAATCACCAGTAATGAGACCTACATCTTTGAATGTCTTTTTAAAATCTCGATATTTTTGATTCGAAAGGGCCTTAATTGGGGAGGTATAAATAGTACGGGTCATATCACGTTGCGATAGTGCTATGGCGTATTCAGCGACAACAGTTTTACCTGAAACAAAAACATCAAATTTAAATCGCTGTGATTTTCACTTAAGTAACATTATTTTATACCAGCAGAAGTGTGTGCTGCAACAAAAACATATTGGCGTTCTTCCAGTTTTAAGATTGCTTGTTTCTGAAATACATCTAATTCAAAAGGATACGTCATAGCTGGAGAAGGGATTTTCTCATGGAAATCCGTAATCGGTTTCGATATATCAATCATTTCTGCCCATTCGCTATGGAATTTTAAATTTGTAGCGCATGCAGAAATATTCAAAATTGGTTTATGATCAAAATTCATGATCTCCTCATCAATATCTTTGAATTCATTCGGGAGTGATAAGTTATTTTGATTTTTATCTAAATCACACTGAGACTCTTTTTGCGACATTTTTAACCATTCCTGTACATCCAAGTTATCTTCCAAATTTTTGAGCAAATTCACATTATCGCCCTGAATTATTTTTGAAGGCTCCGTTTCAAATTCGAATCCTTGCTGAAAGCCTGGAGGAATTACCAGCAAATCCGTGTTGATATCAATGTTAATATTCTGTAGTTTTTTAATTTCTTTTGTTGGTTCGTCCAAACCTCCCGGCCAGAACGGATAATTCATAGCTGAGCCGTAAACTTCCTCCAGTAAGCCCGGTTCTCGCCTCATCGATGTGGAGTTATTGGCATTAGCACCTATATCTTCGAGGTCGACCTCTACGAACTCTTTTATTTTGCCAGTAAGGACATCGCGTCGTGGCACAAGTTTTGTACTAGCCGAGCATTTTGGGACATTTAGAAGTCGCAGCTCATCGTACTTGCGCGGCAGTATATCAAGCTGCGGATCATGTATTGATATGTCCGGAAATAAAATGTAGTTTTTTAACTTTTCTTTATTTTCCTCAATTGTAGTCATTTTTAAAATAAATTAAACGCCGATCTTTGCGATTTCTGAGGACAGGAGGTGGTAAATAAATAACACATAAAAAAGTAAATCACTATATAAAAACAGCTGTTCTCACAATCAACGACAGTGTTGCTGTCAATAATACCACTGTTTCTAATTCGAATTCATTCTTATCATAGACAATCTTTGAAACGGATTAACTTCAAAGATATAAAAAACATTTCTAGTTCTTTCACATATAAATCAAACTAATAGAATATTCACAAAATGTTATATATCAAAACAAACGTATTTTTTTTTTAAATCTGGCATCTCCTCAAAAGAAACAACTGTCAATTATAAAAAAAGCATAATTTGCAATTTTGCACTAAAACTTGCATTATTGTATTCTATTAGATATTTGTGAGACTAAAGCAATTCATAATGGAGAAAATGGACATCGATGTCGATTTATCAACAAAAGGTGATTCGGCAGCCGACGACGCGCCCGGTACGAGTACCTCAGCCGCTAAAGCTTCAAATACAAATATTATGGCCGGGCCGGGTACTGTACCATCGGTCACTATTTCACTCCATCCTCTGGTTATTATGAACATCTCTGAGCACTGGACTCGCATTCGTGCTCAGGCCGGTGAAGCTTGTCAAGTGTATGGAGCCTTGATTGGCAAACAAAAAGGCCGGAATATCGAGGTTATGAACTCCTTTGAGCTAAAGACGGATATTGTTGGAGACGATGTTATAATAAATTTAGATTATTACAACACAAAGGAACATCAATATAAACAAGTAAACCTAACTCATGAAAGTTTGTCCTCAGTAAATTTTTAATCTATTTCAACAGGTATTTAGTGAGTTGGATTTCATTGGATGGTACACCACTGGGGAATATCCCACTGAACGCGATATAAAAATACAAAAGCAGATCGCAGATATAAATGAGTGTCCAATAATGTTGCAATTGAATCCGCTCTCGCGAAGTGTTGATCAGTTGCCTCTAAAGCTGTATGAATCAGTCATCGATATTGTGCACGGAGAGGCAACTATGCTATTTGTACCACTAACATACACTTTAGCTACAGAAGAAGCGGAACGCATTGGTGTCGATCATGTTGCACGAATGTCCACCAATGAAACAGGAGAAAAATCTGTAGTGGCAGAGCACCTTGTAGCTCAAGATAGCGCCATTAAAATGCTCAACACCCGCATTAAAATTGTGTTGAAATATATAAAAGACGTAGAATCAGGAAAGCTAACCGGAAACCAAGAAATATTACGTGAAATATATGCATTGAGTCATAGATTACCTGTGATGCAAGGTGCTGCTTTCCAAGAGGAATTCTACACACAATGTAATGATGTTGGATTGATTACGTATTTGGGAGCACTAACAAAAGGATGTAATGATATGAACCATTTTGTAAATAAGTTCAATGTGCTTTACGACCGCCAAGGTTCAGGTAAACGGATGAGAGGATTGTATTATTAATAATATTTCATTTCACATTGAAATTCATAAACAAAAACTTTAAATATAATTAAAATCTATTAAAAATAAAACCCTTGTTTTGATATCCAATTTGACTTAGTGCTTTGGAAAAATATTTTTATTCAAATGACTACAAAGTTGTTCTACATAAGATATCTAAATCACTGTTAAATCACTTTGATAGCAAGATATTAACACTGTTGATATCTTATATGTAAAATACTAGTGAATCAACAAACTTTACACGAAAACAATTATAGTTAAAATTTACTATAGCTTAAAGAGCGTACTAGAGCTTAAATATTAACGTAATTTTAATTGTTAATTTTTCAGTAGACCATTACGTACACCAAAGAAATTTTCAAGTGTCTTAATATCTAGTGATTGTAGTCGTTTAATTTCATAGCTGAATATTGCTGTAAAAATTCGACTTCTAGTGGGTGCATCTCCTTTGCAGGTATTACAAGCGAATGAAGTGGTCCGCCTAAGTCTGTACGGCTCATATCACGTAAACTGCTCACCACAATTTGTTGATTATCATGACCAACACGAGCCAAACCCACACACAAAGCGTTTTCATTTAAAATTGTATTCTTTTCCAAAGCATCCTTTTTATCCACAATAGAAAGCAATTGTTGTGCGGCCTCCTGAACACTCATAAAACGAGGAGGCATATATTCCTTTTTCTTGCGCATAAGAGATTCTGGGGTAGGCTCTTTGACCTTGATATCCAGCAGACAGAGGGTGTGCATGTTATTTAACCGATTTAGTTTAATTTTATCATAGAAACTATCAGGCTTCCATGTTTCATCCCAGTAAGGAATCGATACTGTTTCTCCAAATTTATAAAGTTGAAGACCACAGCAACCAATAGCATTCATAATAGAAGCATTGTGTATTACTTTGTATGGAATTTTTTTTTCCTGGGCTCGCAAGACAAAGTCTGTATGCGTTGTAGCACCAAATGGATCACCAACAACTAACAATGCAACGTCTTCTTCAGCTGAACCTGACAATATCTCATCAGCCCCTTGCTCCACAAGGTCACGGTCAGCAAGTAATAGTGGACGGCCATAGAAATTTTCCTGAAATATTTGATATATATGTGTTCATTTGTTGGAATCGAGTAGTAGAAATCAATAACTCCAATTCATACCAATTCCTCTTTAGGACAGCCTAAAATGGATGTGTACATTTCCAGGTACACACGACTGCATGTTTTTACGATTTCAAGGCCTTTCACAGTAATGTCCTTGGGATCTCCCAGCCCCAGGCCAATTAAGTAAAACATATCTTCGTCAATATAAAAACGAAATTGTCTCGAATTGAATAGGCGTTAGATTAACACGGTTTTAATTTATTAAAAGTGTAAATATTTCGGAAATACTCTAAGAACTCTCGGGACAGACACGTGCTGTTGCTTGTTGCTTTATTCTTGCAGTAGCTGCTCGTTTGTTGTCAATCTTTTTTCACTCAAATTGCTGTCAAATGCAAGCTCAGTGACGAACGTGAAGTTAGCAACGAAAATCTCTAGCAACGAAATTGATTCTCTGAAATCACAGGGTGAATTAAAACAAAAAAATATTTAATTATGATAAAAACGGATAATAACAAACCAAAACAGGATGCTAAATATAATTATAATAATACTATAATAAATTCAAAATTAGAAGATTTTTTAAAGTATCCATTAAAAATTTCAAAAACCGATTTGATAATGTTTTAAATTGGTGTTCAAAAAACGAGTTACATGGAAGATCAAAAATGAGCCAAAAAATCAAGGTCATAGAATTTTTACCATTATTTGACGATTTCTGATCCGTAGATTTCTATTAAACCACAACAAATTCTATATAACCAGAGCATATGTTCAGTTCTTGGCTTTGGCGTTTGCTTAACACACAGATATTTGATCATCTTCAATTACCGTTATAGGATTGCAGTCAGTAAAGTACTGTAAAGCATAAATATATAAATTCATTAAATCACAATGTTCTTCAATATATAACATTTAAGAGCAAAGTTTATGGCAGTAGCTTCAAAATGTTGGCAAGCTCAAGGGCAACATTCGCGTGAAAAGCTAGAGAAAAAATATATTGCTATTGAATTACAATATATATTATGAAAAGAAAGATATTATGAAAAGCGTCTGCCGTCGAAATTTGTCCAGTTATGGGAGCCTGGATAGCATGTACGGTTAAAGGAGCCTTCACGAATTCCAAGGCTAGGTTCGATCCCATTTACAACATATATGGTTAAAGCAAATACATTACAAAGCGTTTATTAGGTGCAGCTATTGTTTTAAACACAAGTTTCCTCCTCTGACATAACATGAGAGTGAGCGAAGAAAACAAGTTTGCAGTTTTATGTTAATCTTTATAACATTACAATTATGAACATGATCATGATGGTGGTCAGGCAGTTGAAGCACCGCGCATGAACGGCTGCCTGTTGTTGTGTATGTAAGTTCCAAATGAAATAACAGTTGTAATGCATTTGGCTCCCCGTCTGCCAATGGCCAAGATATTGTGGCTACAATATCTATTACGAAATGCTCATGGTAAATGGATGAATGGAGTCACGAGAGACGAGATACAATCAAACCAGCAGCAAGTGTGCCAGTGCCATGGTTTTGTTGTTCCACATATTTCCCATTGGTGAGATGACGGCTTTTGTCCGCACCAAGTGCTTTCAAGTACAAGCAGCCGCAGTCTCACTTTCGTTTCGACAGCGATCAGACGATCCAGGCGCAATTTTCAATCGGATGTTCGTGGAAAAAACTAATTGAATACACTATGTTCTTCAGGTCTTTAGAACTCATTGTCTTGCCGTTCTGTTTGGTCATCAGTCTCCAACATATTCATGCATATTCACCAACGGAAAACAACGACGCGATACGGGTCGCTATCCACGATATCAGCAGTGCATTTGGCGCTGTGGCACATAATACGAGTGTGGTGGACGAGCTGATACCGGAAATGTACGATTTAAACTCTTCGAACACAGCGCTTGTTTTCAAAATACCTCGGAAAGGCGGCGCTTCAATGGTTTCGATGCAACGCAGTGAATTTAGGGAGCCGAACTTTCCGAATTTAACGACGAACTATATGAAATTGATGAAGGAACGAAGAAAATTAATGGCGAAATCCCATTTGTCTGGAAACGTCTATCATGAGGAGGACGATTGGAGTGAGTTGGGGTTAACAGGATGGACAGGCGAGATATCTGCACCGGTCTCCCAAATGAACAAAATGTAATCATTCGGTTATATTCGATTTAAAACACACAAAGTTATTTAATTACTCCTTATTCACAAGAGGCATGGCCAAAAAGACGATGCTTATCAAACCAACGTAATGTATAGAGATGCGAAGTTGAAGCAGATTGTTACAGGTTTTTTGCCTGATGCTATAGAGATGAGAACAGGAAGACATCCTCAAAACGACAGATTGATAGCTGAACAACTGGTTGTTGTAGGCGACCAGACGCCGGAAGACAACGTTTACATCGCACGAGTCAACGACCCCTTTGGATATTCTACAAATTGGGAGCTAAGGTAAAAGTTTAAGAGCGTTCAGGATGAATTTTACATAAATCTGTTTAAGGAATTCTACTAAGCGGGAATATGCCTTTGCATATTCACCAAAGGTGCGTGAAGATCGGATGAAACGCGATGTCATAAAATTGTACTCAATGATCAAATGCTCCACGGGCTGTGATCCGCTTGTGTTTAAAGGATACGGCTGTTACTGTGGATTTCTAGGAGCTGGTGTTCCCGTGGACGGAATCGACCGTTGTTGCAAATTGCATGATAAATGCTATGAAAACAGTAATTGCATATCGTATTTGGAGTATTTCGTGCCATATATATGGAAGTGCTATCGAGGAAAACCGCTGTGCGCAATTGATCATGGCGAATGGGGAGGCCCACGATCATGTGCAGCACGCTTGTGCCAATGCGACATGCGCCTGTCTCGTTGTTTGAGGAAATTCGTGTGTCCACGAAGCAGGGCTACATGTCGAACTTCAGCTGCTCGAAAATTACAAAATCTTTTATTTTTTTAATTTAGAAAAATAACATAGGTAAAAAAATGTAGTGTTATTTTATTTCTTTTGATTCATTAAAATTGTAATACATTTAAGATATTCTTTGACTTTTCCTGGAACTACCTCGCACCTTGATCCCACTGGGATATGGGCTTGATGAGTGCGAAGTACTCGCTCGAGTTTCTTTCTCCTTTTCGGATTTGTATATATTATTTAGATTTCCATTGGAAATAAACTCCTTCAAACTTTGACAGTCTTTAATAAATTCATAAACCATTTTGTAGTCGCTAGAATTTGTTTGAAAAACCATTAAAGCATTCTGACATAAAAGCAAAATGTCCCGCTGCAGCTCATGTACACTGCGGATGGAACCGTTTTCAATATTTCTTTTCATTATTTGAAAATCCATAGGACGATTACATATTTCTTTGAATTTTGATGTGTTTTCAGATATCGCGGTTTGAACTGCAGATGCATGTTTTAAAGTTGTGATAGTATTGTATAAATTCATTAGGGACTTTTTAGATATTCTAACATCACGATCATCTCTATCACTAGATGCTGGGGAATTTGGAATACTATCGATGATGGGCGTGGAGGAGTATCGTCTGCGTGAACGTTGGGCTGATTGATCGCTTGCTGTCGTATCATCGTCCAGTGTTGGTAGAGGGCTTTCAGAACGATCTCGTTCACGCAGTTTTCTAATAACTGGAGGTTTAACCGGCGTCTGATTTGTTGTCGTTTCATCTTCAATTTTAGATTCTGCCTTACCTTCTGCATTTACTTTTTTATTTTGTAGGTTTATTTTTGAATTATCATATTTGGTTTTTTCCTCGTTTTTGTTTGATACGCTGGCATCTGTTGTGGAAGATTCTTCATCAGTGTCACCAAGTAATATTGTTGCAGATGGAGTACTGGCGTCCTTAGCATCTTTTGAAAGTTTCCTTGAAGATTCGTTTGTATCGTCAATAGTTTCACAAATATCTTCTAAAATATAAAGCATGTTTAAAAATGAATATTTGTAATTGAAAGTTGCACCCACCTTTATCATTGGTTTTATTTTCAATAACATCACTTAAATCCTTTATATTTATGCTAATATTTGCTTTCTCATCATAAACCTTTTCTGATTGTTGTTTGTCACTGTTCGACTCATCATCAGTTGGTATAATAATAACATCAGAACTTTCGCTTTCTGGGGACTTTTGGGGGCCATTTCTCTTACCAACAGGATCTTTCAGAATGGTTTCACAACTTGTAGCATCTTCTACCTCATCCTCTACATTATTTCTACTAGTAATCTTGTCTGAAGATGTAAGAGTGTTACTTTCTTCACTTTGCTCCGCAATTTCAATTTTACTCTCAAAATGTGAATCGATTTCCTTACTGGATTCATTTTCTGAATTCGTATTTATTGTGTCTTTATTTTCCAGTATGTTACTACTACTTCCAAGGGTTGCCAATGGTACATTGTCATTCGAATCATCACTGGATATTATTTCCGGTTTCAAGATATCCTTTTCTGTTCCAGCAGTTTTTATATCTCCTGTTGTCTCTGCTTTTATTTCTTTTACCATCTCGGAAGAGTTTTCAGAATTTTCTTTATTTATTCGGTTTTTTGACAACTTATCAGAATTATCCGCCAGACTCTCTTCTGCGGTTGACTTTCCATCAAAATCCATCTCTTCAACTAAATCTGTGGGCTCATCGCTGACGCTTTTCAAAAAGTCCACTTCCTCGTCGATAACTGCTGCTACATCTATATCAGCTAGTTCATCGATGTTGCCAATATTTTTGAAAACCTCCAGAAGCTGTTGTTCTTCATTAGTATCTGCATCTGAATCCCCGGTTCCTATCATGTCTGGCGTTGAAACGGTACCTTCCACGACGTCTTCCTCAATATCCATTGGAACTTCTTCATTATTCGAATCTGATACTAAATTAGATGCTTTTGATTTCGTCAGAGGTTCTACCGAAGAAGCTGCAGGAACTAAAGTGTCTTGGACTGTACTGATAGAAGCGGAACTTGAAGTTGAAGGAACTTTAGTTTTCTCTAACAATAATGACAAGGTGGGAGCCGACTGTGAGGGGCTCAAAAGAGTTTGTGCAGGATTCGTTGAAGATGATACCGAATCACTAGGTGGCCCACTGATTGGCCGTGTTAATAGATGCACGGCCTCGCTTGCTGGTATTGTATTTTTCAACACAATTGCGGGCTGGTTTGGATTTATAGCCCCACCAGTCAATAAAGTCGTTATTGTAGGTGCTGAGTTATGTCCTGTCGTTGTTAAAGGAGTTGATCCACCTGATGTAGGCGATTTCAACAAAGATGACAGTAATGGCGATGTGGCTTGAGGTTGGCTACCGCTCATAATCTGTTTGTTGCTACCGATTATTTCTTCCAAACTTACATCTGTTTGTTTATCGTCGACCACCTGAGGGAAATTGGAAGCAAGAGCGGCAGGAGCATTTGGTCTCCAAGTGCGTTGCATTTCTTGCTTTTGTTGTTCTCGTTCACGCAACTGATTTTCCATTTTCATCTCTTCGATGCGTTGCATCTCTTGTTCTTTTTCAATTTCTCTCCACATCTCCAAAATATCTTCTTCTTCTAATTGACCGCTTTGTAAGGATTTCAATTCAGAATGTATTTTTGCAAACTCTTCTTGGCTCTTCCGTATTTCTGTTTTTAATTCTTGCATACGCTCTTCCGCCAACCGTTTGAGTATTAAGTCCGTCGGTGTTTCTCCAGCTGTCGGTGAATTCGATCCACTATCACTGGAGCGCTTTTTACGCTTCGTTGTCTCGACATTTTCCAGAAGATGTCCGTATTGGACGGCACAGCTTTTCTGGGAAAACCAATCTGCTGGCCGTGAAGAACCGCAAAGAACTTTCAGGGTTCGACTCACAGACATCCAGTTTTGGTCGCCACTACACGATACAGCTGACGCTAGACAAAGCTGCTCCCGCGTGGACCACTTGTCCAATGGAACACGGCCTATCTGCAGACGCTCCTGTACCGAAGCCATTTGGTCGTATAGTCTTTTTTCCACGCTAAATAGTTCCTTATTTTCTTAGAAGTATATTTTCCACTTCTACAAAATACCATCAACTGAAAATTCACACCGGAGAAGAGAGTTACCAGACTACAAAAATTTTTTAAAATGAACAAAAATAATGAAAAATTTACTGCATATTATTATTTTAAATATAACATTAAGAAATATTTCTTTACAGTTTTTACAAATTATTTGAGCTTAAAATATTTTGTAAAAAATCTTTGGAACTATACAAAGAATTATAGTATGGCATCGCTCATACTGTCACAATAAGTGTGGCATACACTTTTTGGGATAAGGGATAAATCGGAATATATAAATTCTATTATTTGTATTTTTATCGTATTATTATTATTATTTCAGGCAAATATCAAGTTAAAAAATAAATAAAAAAACATATGGTTATAAAATTATGCATCATAGATAGATATACGAAAAAAAAGTTTCGCCCAACGTGGGGCTCGAACCCACGACCCTGAGATTAAGAGTCTCATGCTCTACCGACTGAGCTAGCCGGGCACTTACCAACTTTGATTCAAATTCAGATTTTGTCAGCAAAATGATTATTATATAATTATCTTATATCTTAAAAGATTTATATTGAATATATTTTTGCAATACATTTGAAAACAGAACTTAAACTATTCAAAGTATTTATGATTTTAAGTACGGTGTGACCATCGTTGCACTCAATAAGTTGTTTGTTCAATTCAAGAATAGAGAAGCTGTTGACAATTTGTGTTATTTTATTGCCCAAAACAACAAACATCATTTATAGACGATATTTGTTTACTCAATGAGAAAAAAAAAAACTACAGCAAAGGCCTACTTCATTCATGACAACGTAAGGAAAATTTACCATATGTTGCATACAAAAAATTTAGAAAACATTGATAGCAACAACAGCAAATGGTTGAAGTAGGAAAAGAGAGCAAGAGACAAGTGGTCTTCTTGTTCACTTGTTGTATTTTGCATTGCTAAACCATGTAGGGATAGCAACACAGCAAGGGCAGAAAAAGAGATGTCGATCTTTTGGAAACACGGGCAATTGCAATATGGGTACGAGCCATGAAAACGTTCTAACTTGCCATTTCTTCTAATTGTGTAGCTACTAGATGCGATGGGACATGAATATCTATGCAAAATGGTAATGGCACGATTTCCTGTTTCCACATTCTATGACTGCTATATAGAGCACGCACCAGCACACAGTATGTCTGCATGTTTGTATAGCAGAGCACTTCCTCTTCCAGACGGAACACACAAGAACAACAGAACGGTCCACTTTACCCACGATCAGTGCTCTTATAACAGTCCATAAATTGTCATGAAAGTGACACGCGTCGCCTCACTAATCTGGGCTCCTCAATACTTGTATTTGTATGTATGTGGTAGTGCGTAGGCTCTTAAGTGAAAAACCATATTGTCCAATCGGAATGGAGCAAAAAATAAACAAACCGAGACCAAGAAGAAATTTCATTGGCGGAGGAGGCGATGAAACAATAACAATAACATTGATGACTATGGAGCAGAATCCAATATTTGCAAGATCACAGGAAGAGGTCGAGCAACAGTCGGTGTCAGTGTTAAATGAACTCCCGATTTTGTCAGTTGATTCGGAAAATGCAATCCGATTACGGGAACAATTGTGAAACCCCTAACAACGTTTTGTGCTATCCATATTTCTATAATGATTTCTATGCCAAATACAATGCCAATATACAAGTATGTGAGAACGTTCGTGAGGAAAGACCAACCAGTGGACAGACACCCACACTTGAGTGTTATTTGGACTACTTAAATCAATCGTCCTTTCGACCAGCACCATCCAATGATGATAGCCATAACCACAACTATCGCTACAAAAGTCAAAAATCGAATGAACCTTCTTCGTCAGTGATGTATCACAACAACAACACACCGCTTTATTCGGAGGATTCTAAAAACGAGGCAGAACAAAAGTTTAGTAATATGTACGAGGGTAATAATGGCAGTGGTAAGAAAAACATACAAATAGGTTCTTTCCTTGGTCGTATGTAAATTGTTTCCACACAGTAAAAATTGATACCAACAGGACTCGACCTACAAATAAAAAAGTAAAATTTTTAAAATCGAAAATCGTGATGAAATAAATAAAAACGATTTGCATTTACTTCGTATAATTTAAACGATGCTTTGCGAAGATCAAGTCCATACAAATCGGTTTGAATGTATCAATTCTTGTAGCAATTAACATTAATTTTATTAATTGATGTTCAATAATAATGCTTTCAATATAAATTTCTCATCGAGGTTAATAACTTTATAAAGAAACACAAAGTGTATTAGTGTATATATCATCTACAGCGATTAAGAAAGATGTTCATACTTTTTCTCAAGAACTGTTGAAATCCGACAATAGGGTTATTTCCTCATGCTGGAACTTCACTTGCATCTTCAAAAACTTATTCAACAATATGCAGTTTTTGAAATTTATTTTTGAAAGTTATGTGCAGATTTTTTAAAGAATGAACAAAATTAAATGAGAAAGTTATTATATACCTCACTGATAAAATGTTTATGTTAATGAACAAATAATTTACATATCTATAAACATAATTAGCCACACTTATCATACTGAATTAAAAACAATAACTTTTTCAGATAAGTTTCAGAAAGTTTCAAATCGGAAAACAAACAGTTGTAGAATGCCATCGGAACAAAACAGCCGTAAAGAACGAACGGCGTTTACAAAGGAACAAATAAAAGATTTAGAAGCTGAGTTTTCGCATTCCAATTATTTAACCAGACTCCGACGTTATGAAATTGCCATTGCGCTTAATTTGACAGAAAGACAGGTGAGATATAGTTCATTTTGTATTAAAAAAAATACAAAAAAAAACGAAAATCTGGAGATGCGGGGCATCGATCCCCGTACCTCTCACATGCTAAGCGAGCGCTCTACCATCTGAGCTACATCCCCTGATAACGATGTTTTGATAGAAAACTCACAAGACACTTAAATCATTTTCATTATTTCCTTCGACCTTAGGTGAAAGTTTGGTTCCAAAACAGACGCATGAAGTGGAAAAGAACGAAATTGGAGGAGCAAATGACCCTACACCAACTCAACTGCTGAAATCGGTGCTCGAGTAAAACATATATTTATCGTTAGAGAATTATTTGTAGTGTATTTGTAAGGTATCACTAGACAATAAATGTTTTTTTTTTTTTTTTTTTTCACGTATTTTACATTGAAAAAATTGACTATATACAAAAAATAACTTAAAACTATTAAACTTTTAGTTTCCTTCCCATCGTAGTCTTTTGTTTTGGCTTACTTTGAAATTTTGATTTAGGTTTAGCCATTTCTTTTACAACCATTGCCTGCATTGATTTCTTGGCCTTAGTAACAGTTGGTTTAACTACTTTCTTGTTCGGCTTTTGAATTCCGCCCAAATGAGGCTTCCGTTTGATGAGTTGATCGAGCTTGTTGACTGTAGTTGATTTTGAGAAATTCTTAAGTGGCTTTTTGTTTTTCTTCATTTGTGAGACGCCTGCATCACTTTCGTTTTCGCTTTCGTCTTCATCACCATCATCATCTTCATCAACATCTTCGTCCGCATCATCATCAGAGGTTTTTAACATACCGTATGACTCTTCGTCCGAGGTATCTTCACTTTGATTTTCTAAAACCCAATCCCCATCTTCAGGATCTTCATTTAATGTATTTCCAAGTAAGTCTTCCAATTGAATATCTTTTTTCGATTTCTTCTGTACTTTTGAGGAAGTAGTCGGACCAGCCTCATTTTTTCGCTTCTTTTGCGAAACTAAGGCCTTCTTGGGTTGTTCTTCTGATGAATTTAATTTCTCTTGTTCAGCTTTTTCAACCGCTGTCAACTTCTTCGGTTCAACCAAAATGCTTGATAAATCAATTCCCAAATGCTTGTATTTCTCATCAAGCTTCTTAAGTTTCTTTAATTTCGCCTCAGTTCGCTTTTGATAGGCATTTTCCGACCAATCATTTTGTTTTTTAACCTTCCGTTGGGTTGCCAATATTTTACCAGACACGTAAATTTCTTTACCAGCCTAATATAGTGGAACATTTTAATTAATAAGATATTAAATACTAAATAGTCAATGGAATTTACCTTATTCTTTACTTTGCGCAGAGTGGATTTGAAATAATTAAATCTTTGTTTTTCGGGAGGAATATAAGCAGCCTTGACCACCCTTTGAAACATCAAATAATTGTCCATAGTTTCGGCAGCTACTTGCGCCACTTCTGGGTATTCGAATTCCACAAAAGCAAATCCCTTGCTGCCACCCGTGCGCTTGGAGCGAACCAACCGCAAACGCGTCACAGTTCCAAACTGTTGGAAATAGTTTTTTAGTTGATCTTCGAAAAATCCATGTGGAAGATGTTTAATAAAAAGAACGCCTCGTTCTTTTTCGACTTTCTGTTGTTTTTTCTTGAGTTTTTTTTGAAGCTGTGAATTATTAAATTAACCAATTACTGTTAATAAAACTGTTAATTGTAAACTGTTACTAATAAATACCTGTCCTGAAACCACGGGAGAATCTTCCACTGTGAGTGCTTCTTTGACTGGCTTAGCAGCCTTGATCTTCTTTACTGGTGGCATATTTCTATTTTACAATTGGCCAATAATAATTTACTTCAATTACTTTAAAAAATAACTACGCAAACACAACACAGTCGACACACGTGCAGAAAGAAATAATGTCGGCAAGGAAAATGCGCCAAACATAAAAGCATTTTGTTTGACCACACAGCAACGATTCGAGCATCATATTACAGGGTGTTTAATATAATCTATGAAAAAACGCCAGTCAAATTTCCGAACGGTTCACCAAAACCCAGGAAAATTTCAAATTTAATTTTTAAAGTAATTTTCAGTCGAAACATTTGTTTTCAATTATTAAAACTGAGCTGTGGTGTAAATACTAACTAGTGGATTATGACTTGTATAATTTTTGTTTGTGATTTATTGTATTCATTGAATCGATGATAATTTATAGACATATAAACAAAAACAACGTCAGTCACTACAATCCAATGCTATTATTTGGATTTACCGGGGGGGAGTGATAGAAACTCCCGATCAGATTCACGCAATACTCCTGCTGGAAGATAAGAAAGAACGGCACTGGGTTGATCCATAAGAAGACGTTTGCGTTCTTCTTCGATAAGTTGTGTTCTAATTTGGAATAAAAATGTTATTATTTTGATATTTAGGAAAGAAAAAATCGTGTCGTACCGTTTTTTGTCCTCATTTAGTTGCATTTCATACTCCTGTATAACTTCGGACGCTTCTTGTGCTCGTTGAAGTTTTTTCTCCTCGATCATTTGCTGGGTTACTCTCCGATGTTCTTGAAGTTTGCGACGACGATTTTCATTGGAGAGTTGCTCGAGTTTATCTCGTTCTGCAAGGATTTTCATCTGCTCCTCTTTCCATCGATTATTCTCCTCCTTCTCTTGATCTTCTTTGCTACTTAATATTTCCTGACGATAGTGCTCCAATTCACTGCGCACTTGAATGCGTTCTTGAAACTGTTTTTCCAAGTTCTGACGAAAGCGTAAATCTTCCTTGGCTTTTAGTTCTTCTACAAGCAGATCCAGCAATAGTATTTCTCTTTTACGTTTCTCATTCTATAACACAAAAAGTTTAACATTAGGTTTCAATCATGATTACCAACAATTATCTTACTTCAGTTACAAACAATTGTTGACCAATTTTCTCACTGAGCGCCTGTTTCCGCTCCCTTTCACGTCTTTTTGCATCGTCCAAACCTTTTTGTTCGGCATCGCGTTGTTTTAGTATTTCCATGAATTTTTCATTTTCATCCAACTTCTGGGCTCGCTGTTGCTGCTTGAGCAACTCTTGTGATCTGACGAATTCATGCATCTCCTTCATGGCACGCTCTTTGCGTATTATTAAATCTTCACGCTCCTTCCTCTCTTCCGCTTCAATCTTTCGCACAACCTCGTCCATGGCTTCTTTCTCCCTCATAAGCTCCTGATATGCTTCCATTCGTTTTGCATTTGTTTGAGACATCTGTTCCTGTAGTACTCCTCGTAGATTTTGCTTTTTTAGCCGTTCTCTTTGCTCTTCTTCCTTCCATTTTTCCAAACATTTCAGTCGTTCCTTTTCTAACAATAGGTCTTCTTGCCGTTTTACTAACTTTTGCTCCTCCTGCAAACGCTCCCGCTCTGCCTTTTGTTCAGCTAAAGTCTTCGAAATATACGCAGCGCGCAGTGATATTTGTAACTGGCGCAGCTCTTCGTTGTTTTCGCGTAGCTGTTGACGGCGTTTCTCTTCAAGAAATTGGTTACGTTTCTCCTTTCTGAGCTCCTTCGATATCTCGATGGTTTCTTCCTGGGCTTTGATGCGGGGATTCTCGGCAGTGGACTGGATTTCTTGGGCACGATACTGCTTCACGCGTCGCTCTTCCTCCAAGACTGTTCGAATGAACTGGTTGTTGCCTTTGTGGGTTAGGCGCATGGCATTCTGAGGAATGGTGCACGGGACATTATTAAACATTGTGAAACTTCACTTGATATGGATATCACGTAATTTTTGCAGTAATTTTCTTTTTTCCTAATCAACAAAATATATTTCTAATGGCAACGAAATACGAACGTAAAATACAAAAATTGAACAAACATTCAAAACATAGGATCACCAGCGACATCTGTTGATGATTCCATGCGATTCATATAGGGAGTGTTCAAAACGTATGTGTACTAATCTGCAACATATGTGAAAACGAGACGTTAATAATTAACAATGATATATGTATTCTTTTTTGAAACTTGGTAATCTAACACGTAAATATTAATCTGAGAAAATATACTTAATTGAATATTTTGGGAGGCTTAGCGAATTTGCGAACCAGCCGGAATTCCGCAAGTGCGTACGTGACGTTTGTGTCGTCAACATTTGTACAGTAGGCGCGACCCTGGCTTTACGTCGGCGCCCGCATTACGTTCTGCTGTCACACATTCGCTCGTAGTCTTTCCACTGACGTTTACGTTGTTCGTTTTCATTCTTCAATCAAATGGCGGATACGAGAGTAGCCTGAAAATAAATAAGCAAAAAGTCTTTGTTTTGCAGAATTCGACTAAAAATTGTAGTACGATGTGTAGCAATGAAAACATTAATTAAATTAATAAAGAACAGTGAACAAACCTGATAAGAGTGAAGTGTAAATTCGAATAAAAATAAAGGTTCAAAACGCAAAAATATTTCGTCAATGAAACGTAACTGAGTGCACAAGTAAAATGAAAATTCCACGAAATATACGGAAGCCATAATGGAGAAAAATATTAACTAGCGAAAGAAGAGACAGAGACACGAACTTTGAACAGTTCCAGTGCAAATCGAATAGAAAGGAAACAACTGAAGAACTAAATTATTTCTTTAAAGAAATAAAAATAAAAATACTAAATCCTCTACAAAAAAAATATTTGTTAAAAACGTAAAAATGTCTTCGAATCGTTTGAATGCAGCGGAAAAAGATTTGGAAAAGTTCATAAAATTCCTGGCGTTGAAGTCGACGCAGGTCGTAGTGCAGTCACGCCTAGGCGAAAAGATTCAAACGCAGTGCAATCCGCTGGCAACAGGCAACGACTGGTTCAATATAGTTATTAATGACCATCCGGACGTGTACGCGGAAACAAAGAAGGCCCTCAACCTGGTGCAGGGCGAGAGCATTCTGCAGCGCCTGCCGCTGTGCGTCGAGATATCGCTGAAGACGGTAGAGGGTGATCAAATGATACTAGAGGTGTGGTCGTTGGACTTGCAACAGCCCGTGCAGCAGCAAAAGGAAGTCAACAACGATAAGCTAGAGCAGAAAACTGGTGTCTCCGGATCTGCTGGTAACTCAGATCCCACATTGAAAGCTGCTCATGCAATCTACAATCGAATGGGTATTTTGTTGAAATCTCTGATTTCACTAACGCGTGCCACACCCGCATACAAGTTGTCGCGTCGACAGTCATCGGATTCATATGGTATTTACTATCGCATCTACGTTGATAAGCCGCAAGTGCACACGCTCGGCGATGGATATAAAAACGTAAAGATCGGACAATTGAATACCATAGTTGGTGCCCTCTCCATGTCGGTGGCTTACCGTACCAAAATGACCATCACACCCACCTCGCAGAAGGCGGGCAAAGCGAGCGATGCCACGATAATGCTCAAATCGGATCATTTTCGGCGAGAAAATACACCAAAGCAACAATTGAACCCGCGTTATCACAACGCAAAGAAGGCCTCTGAACGCAAAGTTATCGACATTGAGAAACCTTTACGACCTGGCGCTTTCACAGATGTCTCAAAGTTAAAGCAATACACTGAAGAGGACTTTATCCTGCCGGAGACGCCGCCCTTCGACTGGCTGCTGAAGCGCACGCGTCACGAGAGCGGTTGCAGCAGCGTTGGCAGTGGATCCGTCGAGTCTCTAAATCGCAAATCGGTGTCGCCCACATCTCCGCTCGGAAATGGACACCAGCACAATATAAATAATAATGCGCAGACTTGTTGCAATAACAATAATGGCAATGCTACCAACAATAACGTAGCTGCTTTTAAAAGTTTTGAAAACGATGAAAATCTTAAATCAAACTCCGCCTCTTCACACTCACCGATAAAGAGTTTGCTGATTCCCGTTGTGTCACCACCTCCTTCGCTTGGAGGGCCGCACTCGCGTAACGGTTCCGCCTCCACACTCCCGCCCGATGATGATAATCTGCTGAAGGAGCTCAACTTTCCGTTTGCATCTCCCAAGTCGCACGTCAGTGACTTGGCGAGATTTTATCGCGATTGTTATCACGCCCCACCATTATTGGGACTCAGCGCTCTGGGTGACATGGTCGGTGCGACTGAGTCGGGCAATAATACATCTGCACAGACAGCCTCGTCGGACGCCACCATTGATGACCTTTCGAAACAACTGGAACAGTTCGAGACTTCGCTAGAGGACTACGACAAACTTGTCTCTCAGCTGGCTTTGACGACATCCTCGTCGACGGAAAGTCGCAGCAGCGGCTTGCAGATGAGCAACTGAGCAGAAGCAGCACCTGAAGTCTGATGTAAGCAAATGTTTACTTGGTTTTGTTATCTAATGTTAAAATTTTGCCGCTATTGTTTTGTTATCTCGTATTTAAGTCAATGTTCCGCGTTTGTTAAATTATGAGTTTCAAATCATTACTTAGAAAATATTGAGATTTATCGATATTGCTTGTAAAATCTATACATGTAGAGAAATATGAAAAAAATTAAACTACTTTGCATTGACTTTTGCGGATGCGACTTCACATAAATTGAATTTTATCTAGTGTTGAAAAAAGTCTTAAAATATTGATAACTATGCGAATCAAAGGTCATAAATTATTTAAGAACACTGTAAATTGCGTATACTCGGAGCTATTACAAATAAATCATATTCTAAGACTTAAGTTGTAATTATAAATATTATCTTATTTAGAATAAATTAAACGAAAGTACATTAAGAGAAGATAATATGATTTATAAAAGTCTAAATAAAATATATATTTTTTCTAAAGATATTTATAAAAACGTGTGTATATTTTGTTTATTCGATATGTTTATATAAATAAATTAGTAAACGATTTTTAAAGTCATAAGTAAAGTCAACGAATCACAATATCTGTTACTGCGTATATATGCTATTATGTTATTACCTTTATTGTCAACGAAGTACAATATACTACACACATAACCGATTTTGTATAAATAATGCAATTACCCAATTGTCGCTCCTTTGTCAACGGACTAACAAAGTGGGCGCTTGAGTAAATAATCTATTGGCGAATTTTGTACTTGAGAAAATAAACTAAAGTCATATTTTTTTTTCATGTTTTCCTTTTCAAATGTTG
This sequence comes from Coelopa pilipes, assembly GCA_947389925.1. NCBI lineage: Eukaryota > Metazoa > Arthropoda > Insecta > Diptera > Coelopidae > Coelopa > Coelopa pilipes. The sequence goes on along the minus strand of OX376697.1, from coordinate 42,124,265 downwards.
AAGGGAATTGTTAACTTCATTTGTCAAGCGATATTATTTAATAATGCATTCGAGTCGCATGCGAACGAGCTTCAAAAACGAAATAGTTGTTCCTCCTTCGGTTAAACAGAAACTTGTAAAACTGCTCGGACTTAAAAGACTACAAAATCAGGTCAACAAACGACAGCAAGCTCGGGGTGGGCGCTTTGATGAATTGTTCCACAATGAGTTGTTGTTACAATGAAGTGAGCAAAATCGATAGAGTTCAGCCAGCCAATGGATTTGCAGCGACAATTGAACTCCGACGAGTCTCAAAGGTCCAATGTCCATCGCCGAAGTACATGTTTAATTCATTCACGTGAACAATTGCGTCGACCTGTTGCTCCCTCGCTCCTCAGACTGTTTACCATAAGAATCTGGTATGCGCATACATAAGGCAGACGTTGGCTTTCGCATAACGCACGTCAGACATACAGATCAGCATTTTCAGCATTTTGCGATGCTCCGACCGCCGCACCGCCAAGAGCCCCTTCGCAAACATATTAATTTAACGAAAAGCCGTTAATTACTTACTTTAAGTAAATAAGTAATAAAGAAATAAAGGAAAGAAATTGCATATTTTGCAATATTATTGGAAACAAAGCTTAAAAAAAACCCGGCGAATTTGTATGGCAAAAACGCTAAGTAACAACGACAACAATATAGGCAGCCACAACGACGAAGAATTGAAAACAAGTACATTGTACAATACCATAGCATTCGTATAGCAATAGTTGAATTTGAAAAGTGTTTTAAAAATAGAAGTCGCCCGAGCCGAGCTCCCTGTGCAGTGGCGGTTGTTGTTGTTTTTGCTGCTACTGCTGACGTAGTTCATGTTGTTGTTGGCCGCTGTTATTGCTGCCGTTGTTGTTATTGTTTGCTCAACTGTTGCTGGGCCGAGCGATACGAAATACTTGATTTGTTTTCGCTTTATGCAGGATTCGTTCCGTGGCAGCAGCTGCCGCCCGGTCGGCTGACAGACTCACGGACGGACAGACAGACATGGAGAGGGACGGGCCGGCGGACAGACGTTCGTCGGTGCGCCGCATACCGATGCGTCTGCGTGGTCGGCGCTGTGGGGATGCAGCTGCAGCTGGTGTCGCCACAAGTCCCAACATCTTTCTGTCTCTACTCCGCCGACGCCCACTTTTTCCGGTCTCCGGCGTGCGTTGGCTGGTCTTCGGCGTTTTTGGTTTTCGTTCGTGCTTTCGGGTGCTCTTGTAAAAACGAAAGTGCACTGAGTTTTGCATCGGACCCAATACAATTTCGACTACACATACATCACAGACACATATATGAAATATTCATTTTAATTTTACGATAGTTTTAAGAGAACAACAAAATAATAAAGTAATGAATCAAATAAAAGTATATTTTCAATCAACACCCACTGTTTTAATTGCGAATGCAATACGCGTTCGCGACGAGGTCTGAAGAGCAGGGATTACAGGCTCTAGGGGAATTCCTCGAGCAGTCATAGTCGTGCTATTTATAAACACAACAAGCGCCGGTAGTCACATGAGAAGATATAAGAATACAGATAATAGGGGGTGGAAAATTCTCAGAATTTAAATCACTCAAGGTTGTTATTGTAGAATTTAAAGCTTTTTGTATTGAACTTTTTGATTTACTCTTTGGTTCGAGGTGCAATGCCGTGCGAGTGGAAGATATAAATAAGCTAGAGCGAGAGATGAACAGTTGGCATATGCTCGTGGGGCGACACCCTACATATTTCAGCGGCAATGACAAATATTTGATGGTTTCAGGCTTCGCAAAGCACGAGCACAGAGGTCTTTGGCAACGGTTATTTGCTGAAATGGCTGAAGGCCACCTGTTTCTTTCGCTTCAAAACGACATTGAGGCCGAGACCGGTTTTGTATATTTTGAATCTCAGCTTTCTAGGCCCCGGTATTGGTGGGGTCACCATGTTCCACTAACTGGCTTTGCTAGTGTCCAATTGAAAAATATCCCAAAACTTGCACATCACAGGAGAGTGCAATTAAGCGATAAATATAAAAAACACATTGTCCGGATTTAAGTGCTTTGTTTACAAAGCTACAAAACAATTATTCAGCTCATTTCCAGCCACAATCTGTAAAATCTATAGACATAACTCGAATAGTCGATTGATCGCATTCCAAACGACACGCCTTGTGGAACAGAGGCGATAGGAGATTCGTCGATAGCAAAGAGTTAGCTTTGTTCTAGTGATGTCGGTGATGCATTTGAGAACGTAAGCAGATCAAAAACAAGAACAGTATAGAGAGAGACAGGCACGAATAAGGGGAGAACGAACGAGTGAGAGATAGAACATAATAAACAATTTGTAATTGTAAAAAAAAAACCACTGGCGCCATTCGAGTTGTCGATTTTTACTTACGACACTCTAAACATTCGAGTCGTTATCGGACCATATGCGGGGAGATGCGTCATAGTCCGAAGGGGTTTCGATCGCACGCTCAAACATCAGTACAAAGAGAGAAAGAGAGAGAGAAAGAGAGCGCGACTCAACAATAGGGAATCAGACGCCTTCATAGAGTTGGATTTGGAGCCGATCGGATTATCGATGAGGGGTCTGCTGACTCGCACGTTTCTCGAGGCTCCACAGTACGTGTATGGATGCTTCTTCTTTGCCCCGAATAACTGCCTGTGTTTTGTTGATGCGTCGAATCTGTTTTTCTGTCTCCATTACTTGTTGTTCTTCGGCTTTTTTATATTCTAACACAATCGTCTCATGGCTGGAGAGAGGAGAGATACGAAAACTACCGCAAGGTCGGGAACACGGCGGCCGAGACGAAAGGCACGTAGCAACAGACTATAAGAGAATTTTGTTGTTGTCCGATCGCCGAAAACTTGTAAACAACCACTCTGTCTAAATAGCATTGTCGGGAACGTATTATTATATATTATTGTTACATTTCCCAACGCGGAAACTTGCCGGAAGACTATGTGCGCCGGCTAAAATTCTACGTTGACTCACATAGATCGATCTATTTTTCTCTCTCCGAGTCTGCACTAGTCAAGAAAAATACAACAACAACAAAAACAAAACAATAATAATAATAATAAAAAGGAGTAAAACCAAACGACATGCTTGAACTTCTAGCAATGAATTGAAAAATAAACACTAAAGTATAAGCGAAAATAAATTGTTTTCAATCTATCGATTGAGATTATGTCAATAATAGATGCAACTATAAACAACAATTGCAGATATTATATAAATTCTATTGACTGACTATTTATATACGTATAGTTCGAGTGTTCAATGTCAAGGTTACCATAAATAATACCTTTTTGCTCCTTTTTGCTAAATGAAACTTTAAATAAGAGATAAGAATATTTTACGATGTATACTATAAAATATCACCAAGAAATAATAGAAGTACTAAACAGAAATTTTAAAAACAACTTAAAAAATGTTGATGGCTGCAGATAAGAGATAATAAACAGAAATTATACCACACGTTTATTGAAATGGCATTTTTCTTTGTTTTGACTCAGGCGGACACGAGCGTGTTTTTGGGAGTCAAGTATGCGAAAAAAAAAAATTAATGTATGATAATCTTTTTCGAGAGAAAGACTTTGAAACAGGAATTTAGTATCAAAAATTACGTTGCTTTATCTTTTTTCTTAATAAGCCAGAAAGCAGATAACTATATAAATATATATTTCGTTCTTGTTACCGATGTGTTGTTATATGTTTAAATTACTACTAAAAATACTGGTATCTGTTTTCTGACTATATAATAATATTTAAGCTTTGTTTGTTTAGTATTGCTTGTATTACACTTTAAATAAATATTCCGCATTATATTTAAATTAAGAATATTAGCACCAAGAATACAGTTTGCCCACCTCGGTAGTAGTCCAATCACGATGAATATTATAGATTGTGTTCTTCGTTACTACTCGTCAAGAGATGGCGCTGACAACAATTTGGTGGCACTCTATTCGCACCTGACGGCACTCGGTGTCATTTTGACAGCAGTTCTTCTTCAGTGCCTTCTTGTCCGATATTTTCATTTAGTTCGTGAAATTCTCAACGATTGTCGTTTCTGAATTGAATAAAAACCTGTAAAATATACGAAATAATCATAGTGAAAGAGGTAAAGGAATGTTTTTCTGTCACATACGATAAACAATTCAGATCAGGAGCAAGATATTTCTAAGTTTTTCCACGACATCTACTCGGCCTGCAGTCTGAGAGAAATTTTCGAAAAATCTTGAATTTGCCAAATTTGGGAGGTTGTGATCAGCGATTCAACATTGTCGTCATCAGTCGAGTCACACAGCTCACATCAGCAACAGAAAAAATAATACGACCGAAGACTTGTACAAGTTTCCTTCTAGCTTCTCTGTGCGACAAGTGAAATTTCAAATCTCAGCTCAACATGCCTCCTGTCGAGTAAGATTCCTGAAAAATCATCAAATTACGAAATCGTGAACATCTCATATTCACTAGTCTCTAGAGTTGCACTCACTTCGCGCTAATGCTATTCATTTTAATTCATTATGCGAATCACTAATAATGGCAGATGGTCAAGTAACGCTTTTCTAAATCAAGAACCCGATGTAAAATCGTAATCATTGCCTTGGCGGCGTCAGCTAAAAATACTAATTCTCATCACAGCGTCTGTGATGTCTACCTGTGTGATCCGCCTGCTCCCAATCCCCAGATGTTCAATTAGTGCCACAAGCAAAACATGAACATACACCCAATCTCTCCAACGGAAAGTGGAGTGAATTGCATCCGTTTGTCTGTCTTCATCGGACCTTGCGCCAACCCTACCTCTTCTAACTCGCTCTAAAATTACTCTACAACTCGAGCAGCACAACGCATGCCATTGTTCCGAGGTGCGATCGTCCATGTAATGCCCTCCAGATGTTGGATTCATCGATGACGTCATTTCCATTGAGTTTTATTTTTAACTCGCAATGCCTCAGAGTATGTTTGGTGATGACGTATGTGTTCGGCAATCTATGCTTTACCAATCAATTTTATAATCGCTCTCCTAACAGAATTATATGAATTTTTCAGAATTAGTATCACATTCTGCACAAATTGAATTATGGGAATAGAAAAGAGAAAATACTGGAGATTTCTGAACTGGTCATGCTCACGGTGTGACCAAATTCAAGGGGAGAATGAATGAGTGAAAAACAAACAATACAAATTTGAATTCGAAAAATTCAAGATAGAGCGATGAATGGCAAAACGTACAAAAAACAACAAACTCGCTTGGACGCTTGGATTAGGGCCCCAGCCGGAGGGAAAAGAAGACTTGTTTTTGTGGGCGCGCACATATATATGTGTGTGTGTTTGTATGCAAAATTTAGAAACGTTATAACAACATTATTGATATTTATATCTATATGGTATTATGTTGTTGCTTTTATTGTCGTTGTTATCATTGTTGTTGTTGTGCTTGGTTCGAGTGACGAACGAATGGCAAATTAATGTCGCCTTCTGTATTCGGTTCTCCGCCCGATCAGACATCAGACACACACAAAATGTATGTTCGATAGAATGCGATCATTGTGTGCTCGTTTAAATTGATCAACTCTGTCTCATGTTGGGCGTCGCGCTATTTTCTGTGGCACTGGATCAGTTGGTGGTTGAACAAGTGCAGCGCTGGATGCAGCATTCGACAATCATTGCGTTCAGCACAGTCTAGTCTTTAGCCCATACAAAATAAATATTATTTATTTACTACAAAACATTTTATTAAAAGAAAAGAAATATACTTTCTTTACAAGAAGAGGAACATAATTCTTGTATACACAAATCCAGTAAACTTTGTGTGAAACCTTATTTTTTCTATTTTTATTATCTTAACACATTCTTGTTGTTTTTTGGCTTCAGCATTTCCCAGAGTTGAAATGCTTTAAAATGATTTGGTTGTGTTTATCTCAGTCTTGTGAATTTTATGATTCAGACTGAGAAAATGTTCGGCTTGAACGAAGGTCGGATACGCTACAGCTTTACGTAATAGTATGTGAAACATTAATGAAATAAAGAATGTGAAATAACTTATAAAATTCATCTCGGAAGCTGTAGGGTAGATCGATTAGTATAATGTGTCAAGTTGAGTCGGGTTTCTTCCCGAACTGAAACCATGACTCGGAGTAGTTGGTTGAGATTGTTGGGTCTTACACGTATTCTAGACGCAGGGACATATCGTGTGCACTTAGTTAAGATGATGTACTCCAAAGCAGAAATGTACTGTCTTCTCACATCAATAACGCTTACTCTCACACGACCCATATGGCTATGTTTTCAACTATCTAGTGCTCACATAAACACAAAACTCCGCATTCAATAAGAGCTCCATTAATTGAATAATGTGTTCTTGATTTGCAGATTGCACGTCGCAAACATGTCGTTGGGTGCAATGCAATGCTCCCGATGCTCGGATGGTTTTGAACCGAACGAGAAAATTGTGAACTCCAATGGCGAGCTCTGGCACACACAGTGTTTTGTGTAAGTTTTGCTTATAAGAATATGCCGAACATTCCAAATAATACACAATATGGATGGATCTCTATTTCAGTTGTGCTCAATGCTTCCGACCCTTCCAAGATGGCATCTTCTATGAGTTCGAGGGCCGTAAATACTGCGAGCGCGACTTTCATGTGCTGTTCGCGCCGTGCTGCAACAAATGCGGTGAATTCGTCATTGGACGTGTCATAAAGGCGATGTCTGCTAGCTGGCATCCACAGTGCTTCCGGTGTCAGATGTGCGCCAAGGAGTTGGCCGACAGTGGGTTCATACGCAATCAAAATCGAGCACTCTGTCACGAGTGCAATGCAAAGGTGAAGGCAGAGATTACAGGAAAATATGTGTGCCAAAAATGCCAGTGAGTAGAAACTATACAGTTCTGTGTTTAAATTTGTGCTAACATGATGGCTTTATTTAAGTGGCCTTATTGATGAGGAGCCACTTCGTTTTCGTGGTGAGGTCTACCACGGGTATCATTTCAATTGCACAGCGTGTGGCGTGGAGTTGGACTCGACAGCTAGAGAAGTCAAAAGTCGTCCAGGCTTGGCAGCGAATGATATGGTGATTACATTGAGAACCCTTCGAGTAATTATTTTCTAACGACCGTAAATTTCAGAATGAGCTGTATTGTCTGCGGTGTCATGATAAAATGGGAATTCCAATTTGCGGAGCATGTCGTCGCCCAATAGAGGAGAGAGTGGTAACAGCTCTGGGTAAACATTGGCATGTAGAGGTCAGTATAGCACACACTAATTTCTTGTACATAAGTTTAAATAATTAATTAAACTTTTGTTATTTCATATCCCCAGCACTTTGTTTGCGCGAAATGCGAGAAACCCTTTTTGGGGCATCGTCATTATGAAAAACGCGGTCTCGCCTATTGCGAAACACATTACCACCAATTGTTTGGAAATCTGTGTTTTGTTTGCAATCAAGTAATTGCAGGCGATGGTATGTTTATTTTACTTGATTTGCATATGCAGCATATTATTTAACAAATTGAAATTTTAGTGTTCACTGCGCTTAATAAAGCCTGGTGTGTTCATCATTTCGCCTGCTCTGTGTGCGACTCAAAGATGACGCAGAAATCGAAATTCTACGAATACGATGAGAAACCAGTGTGTAAGAAATGCTACGAACGTTTCCCCACTGAACTTAGGAGACGTTTGCGTAATGCCCACGAGATGACAATGAAGAAAAATGTTTAAATATAATCAAGTTATTGATCCGAAAGTTCTGATCAAGACAACAAAATGCCAAAAACGAAACATAAGTTTAAAGAACGTTAACCGTAACTAAGTGCCTTTGTAATAGCCGTGTTAGCGAAATAGAAATGTTTTCCATAATTTTGTTGTTGAAATTTTACACAAATTGTATTTTTTAATACATGTATTTGTTTTATATTATAAATACATAGTTTATAAATAATAGTTTAAAACATCATAAAACACATTGCGTAGCAAAAATCTTTTGTTTTGAATTTTTGCTTGTATTTAAATGTTTTAGTCATGTTTGCTAATTTATGTTCAAAGTAAGATGGTTTTATAATTTAAAAGTAAATCATTTTTGTTATAGTTAATTGATGTAATAACAAACAACAACTAATAATGCTTTTTTTTTTAAAATGTAAATTCTACTTTTAACGAAATATGGGACATTAATAAATTATTGCTCTAACATAAAAACGCCCAGAGGATATCGAGTTTTGCATACAGATGTTATCACAAAATGTGGACAATATGTCAGTACAGAATGTAAAATACAACACAAATTTCACTAGGAAGCTAGGCTATTTAGGAATCATTTCATAGCAAGTTGCCTACAAAAACCTATAAAAATGACCTTCATGTCTATTGATCAGCACTGAACTTTTCCAACATTGCATCTACCAATTGGACATCTCTTACAGCAATAAGTCCGCCTTCATTACATTTCACAACCTCTCCTTCGACGTCCAAATAAGAAACAGGAATGGCAGACCTCTGTTGGATGCTTTCTTGGTAGTCGAATATGTTACCGCCCAAAGCTCGGAGAATGGCCTGAGGGGCACATGTGTCCCATTTAAAAGTAGATCCCTTACTGAGTAGGTACAAATCGACCTCCCAGGTGATAACTTTCAGAGCCTTGTGGCCCGCTCCGGCCGAGAAAGCGAACTCATATCCAAGTTCTAGGATACGCTGTAGCACATCTGAATTTTCCGAACTGGAGAAAATCCCTAGTCGACTACAGCGGTTCGGCGGAGGCACATTGCAGTTGCTCGCTTGGAGTTCGGGCAAACATACACCCCAGAAAACCAAACTCTCGTATATATTGTCATCGACTTTTTTATGAAACGGCTGAGAGACGACGCCAATGATTGGTTCGCCTGTGGTGCGATCGTAGGCTCCAATCAGTACAGTAACACAGTCCAGGCCGGTCGAAGTGATGCCGGGGAAATTGGTGAAAATGCAATCGCCCGAAATGTACTCAGCGGTGGCGTCTGAAGAGGAAAAAAAGAAAATTTCAACCAAGCGTAATTAATACGGAGAACTTCCTAATTTTTCCTCTACCGATTGGGTCGATCCAAATACCAACATTCGCATAGTCAAAGTCCTCGGGAAGATCGGGAATGTCTCCCAGGTTGTCGGACGAATACACAACATCACGATGGACTTCTGTGGCGAGAGCCGCTGCAGCTTCTCGCTGCTCATGTAGAATAGCTGCCAAGAAGTTCTCGGTCTCCTCTGTATCTGCACCCACCTGAACATGGACGGTTTCCCCCTGGGCGTTGGTGAAATTCGGAGACTCTTCGCCCTTTATATGCTCACGCAGGCTGGGATACTGAACGAGAAAATGATAAGTGAAATGAGCGTGATTAGTTCCTGTTCTTGCGGTACTCACTAGTTGGCCCACATCGTGCTTGATGGTCTCCTGGATGAGCACATCGGCCAAGGTCTTGAAGTCGTGCTCGAATCTGGCGTTGGCCTCGTCCCCGGATTTTTCCTGCACCAGCAGCGAGAGCAGCTGTTCGTGGGCTCGACAGATGCGAGCAATGTTGGACGCCTTCTCGGAGGCGTTGATCAGGACCCTGATCAGATTCGCAGCGGGAGTTTCGGTAGGCGTAACAGGTGTCGACATCATGACCGATAACCAAATGAGTCCAAATGAGTCGTGGAGTAGAAGTGTAGTAAGTGACTTTGCAGCGAAATGATTTAAGGTGAATTATTAGAAACGTGTATGTGCTGTTAATTAAATTATCAGCACTTAAGAATACTCCGAACGTGGATGCTACCTACTTTTACTGAGCTTGCGATGCGTGGGCGTTTGAGAAGACTGTACCGTGTGTGTGGCCGCTAATCGAATAGAGTCTGTGAATACTTGTGAATCGTCGAAATATTACCGGAAACAAAACAAAGTATTTTCTGGCAACACAAAAAAACAAAGATAAATCACAAACTATTGGAAAATATTTAAATGTGAAAAATTTGCAGCATACTTTTGGGCTTCTGATATTAATTGACAATCTAAAAAAGTGTTGAACAACGTATCACCAAATTGACAGCAAATGTCACTTCTGCATGGATTCTGCACTGGCAGTGTTTCGAAAACACAAATTCTCATTCTGTTGCTTCTCTTTGGCATTTCTCCAGGCATACATATTTATTAATTTTGTTTTCATCATTGATTTTATTCGCTCTCTGTTTGTATGCATCGTCGGAGAGGGTAGACGACGAAAACGAACGATAGCGACACGTCAAATACGTCGTGCATCAAGTGTAATAACAACAAGTACGAAGCAATAGCGACAAAGTGATTGCTCCCCAACTGCGTTGTTGGTATTTAATTCGCGTTTAATAAATTTGATCTCCCATTCGCATCCGCTCACTTCGCTTTCAGTGCTTGTCAGTGACGGTCGCGTCTCTCACTCTCTCGCCTCTGGTTACGGACCTTGCGGGCGGCTCTTCTGATTGTGTGCTTTGTGTGTGGCATCGACGATTGTTATGTGAATCAAAGGAAAGGAAAACTGTGAATTTGAAATAAGTACCAATAAAAACACCACCAGCTGATCACAGTTGACCAGCAAACACACGCGTCGCGACTCCAACTCGAGGCTCAACAAATGAATCCCCGACTTCGTAGACAGTGCGCGTAGACAGAGAGAAATTAATTAGCCATCATTGGGTTTCTGCGTTCCATTTATTTGCTTCTCGGGAAAAGGCTCGTCCGGTGCTGGTGCATTTTATTGCGAAGGACACGCCCACAGTGCAACAACAGCGGCAGCAACATGGATACCAAATTCGTGAATGTTCTCATCCTCGGCTTCGGCTTCATGTTCGTCTTCACGTCGTTCCAGACGATGGGCAACATAGAGGTGAGTGCGTTGGTCGGGGCGGGGGCGGAGGCGGCGGAGCGTTAACCTTCGCCTAACACAATCTAACCCAACCCTCCCCACACCAACCCAACTGGATTCCCTTGCTGTGCATGTGCGGCCTTGAAAGCATTCAAGGATAATGTCAATTGCTGCGGCACTGCATGGGAGGGTCGCGGGACCGACCGGAACAGCATGTATACTGCTGGCCGGGGTGTTGACGACGGCGTTGCATTCTTATCACGTCCTCGCTGCCATTCGACGGAAGGAGTAATATTACGCCGTCCTTGGATCGCCTTCGACATCCTTGAAATGATTGATTCTCGGAAAATCCTGTGCGCCCACTGACGGGAATGAGAGTATTTTCGCTCGTGAGTCAATCCGAGATAAAACTCCCGACCACTGTCATTCGCGATACGCCTCCCAGGGCGGCCGCCCACTCGTGGCACTCGCCGCCCCCGCACGGCGTTATCAGTCGATTCGCCTCCGATAATCGTTTCAATTAACGGCCCCTCCCTCGATAAGGGTTGTTAAACCAATAAACGACGAATTATTGCCCACACTCAACAACCGAGCGATTTCTCCCATTTGCCGGGCATACGGCGTCCTCGATTATCTGCGGGCCGTCGGAAGCGGGCGCCGACTTCCGATGCTTCCGATAAGTTTGCTTCCTCAACGCCTCGGCAAAGCCGAAAACGCAAGCGGTTGATAGGTATTTTTACGAGCCTGCGATATAAAACAAACCCAAATCGCCAAAGATCAAGGTCGACTATCAAATGTTCTGTGTCTTAATTTATTGTTTGAATCGTGTATAGTCTATTTTGCTCTGTCGTTCGTACTAGCAAAATATCAACAACCGATTTCTACGTGCGTCTTCACCCTAGAAACCGGTTTATGATGGATGACAAACCATTCCATTCAGACAAACGACAGTGAAATTAGCAATTAAGATGGTTTGAGTTACGAACAGTTTTATTCAAGCCCGTTTGTACAAGACTTTTATGATAATTCCGTTTTAATAATAAGGCTTTTAAGTACACATTTGTCCAGTGGTGATTGAGGGATTTATTTCATTTCTTCCTGGAATTAAGCCTTCTCTCCTGCTTTCAATCCGATTCGATTCGCAAATAAAAGCCATGTTTTCCAGCGACAGCCCATCCCAGAGCAAATAGAAGCTCTGGGGCTGGAATGAAAACAGTGCGAGACCCACGATTGCGTTTCTATCGTGAAACGCTATCAGGCCTCAGTTCAGTCAACTCGATATACAATGCACATTCTTTATGGGGCGCTGCCTGGGGAGGCCCAGCATCATTAGTTGCGAAATGGAGCCAAACGACATGCAAAATGTGAAAATGTGGGCTGGTTTGGGACGAGGAGGAGAAAACTCCGGACTCCAACTCCACAGCCGATGGACGCTGGAGTTCAATATTTGCATTCAATGGAAACGCGATCGAGATGGACGCGATCGAGATTTGCTTGCTGTAGCTTCGTCGCTTTTCGATTGATTCCATTTCAATTTGTTTTTTATTTTGATTGATTTTATTTCGTTTGTTTCATTTCGATTGTTTTAATTTCGTTCGTTTTATATCGATAGGTTTCATTTCGTTCATTTTGATTGATTTCATTCCTATTGGTTTCATTTCGTTTGATTTCGTTTCTTCCAGTTTCGGTTGTTGCTCCAATTATGGGTGGAGATCAACACCAGCTCCCGACCTGGCGGACAGACGGCCGTGGGGTTTGCGACGTGACGCGACGTGCGCGGCGAACCGTTTCACAAACTATAATGGACGTAAAGCGCGGCGGCGGCAGCGCCTTCAACGAATTCCCCAGCGAGCGAGGAGCCTCGGGCGCAACTTTACGTGTGGTCGTCGGTGGAACGTCGTTGTGCACGCTACGATCAACGCCGGAGACGTAGACGTCGAAGTCTTAGTCTCTTGACTAGCTATTCCTTCCTAGTCTTGCGGTTGCTTTTGTCTTTGTTTTTGCGCCTTCGGTATTTCTGTGCATTCCGAGCGGGGCGTGTGCGGAGCTGCTTATGAAATTGTTAATAGCTTATTCCAGCTAACAACCTTGTATTAAATACATAGATATATTTTGTGGTGTGCAGTTGTGTACTGGCTGAGCAACGAGCAACGCGATCGCCTTTCATTGCAGACGCCGCGCAGCCCGCGCCCGCTGCCCACGTCCCATGCCTTTTACTTTCGTTACGCTTTATAAAACTCCGCATCTCCATATCGAGTCCCCTGCGGAGCTTCAAATATATACGAGGTATGGGGGATTCCCTTTTATCAACACGGTTTTTAGTCGTCTACCCCGATTGACAGAACCTACAGCTCTGTCGCCGAATTCAAGGCCGGCAGGCTGAAGGTCAGGACAAGACGAGGCTCTCGTCTGTCGTCGTAAAATGTCGTCGTCCACAGCTGGCGATATTTCACTCCAGTCAACGGCAACTCGGTTTTCACAGCGGACGCGCGTCTGTGTCGATGGGTATGTGTGTGTGTCTGTCTGTCCAGCGGACGAGCCCACCAAAGGCCGTCCGTCCGTGGTCTGTGGTCTGTGGCAACAGGCGCGAGCAGAAACCGCCGGCAACTTGCCAGCAACCGACTGGAAACTAGTTTTAAATGTAAACCCGCGTCCGAAGTCAACAGCTCTTGGAAGCCCCCCTCGCTTGTCGCCCCCTCCTCTCACAGGTCTCCGTAAATTTGCACGAGTTCGTCGAGGACCAGACGAAAATCGTCGAAATTTGCGCAACAAATTTCTCGACTTGCATAAATCATCGATGCCCAAATATTATGTAAAGACAATGATTTGACTGAGTGAGTTCGGCATGACTTTCTTTTCTATCGAATTCACTCGGCTGCGAATTGGAAATACCCAATTCCATGTCCATGGCTTCGAAATATTTCAATGCTTCCACTCCCATCTACCGTGCAGATCAACGGACTTCCTTCCCAGCCAACGAAACACTTGACCCGTGGAGAAAACAAATATTTGGTTTCAACTTGACACAAAATTGCAATTTAATGTTTGCATTATTCGAACATATGCCGTCATCCATTATCCCTCGAAGGCCTTACATGCCTTCACGATAAGGGAATCCGATCGACAGGGGCACCGAAGCACCTTCGAAGCTAATCAAAACACACTCCTAAATATATAAGTGCATGTCTCGGCAGAAGGAAAACGAAAGGAGGCCAGCCAGTGACCAAAGTCGGTACCCCCTTGTATGGGCAGCCGCTTATCAGCTTCGACCATGCAACCAAATGACTGATTACACTAACCAATGCACTTCAATTACCAATGAATTATCGAAAGTGCACTAAAACTTGGAGTAGTAATGAAGAAAGAAGAAAATCACGTCAAAGGCAAAGAATTTGATAGTGATTTAACCTAATTTAACGTACTGAATCATAATCGTTACCGAATCATAATCTTTGTGTATTCGGTCCATTCTGAAGAAGTACTAAGCTATCTACTATCGCTGGAGCTTCTAACAGTACTTGCTAAAATAAGAGAGTTTAGCACAGAGTTTGCACTAATAGGTCACAAGTTTGAGCAACCAATCAAAAGAGGCCTCTAATCAGCATTGTTTCTATTGTTTTCTACTGTTTTACATTTTCAATAGACTGTCCACAGTTGTTTGTGTAGTTGCTAAGATAGCGAACTTATGTACAGGCATTTTCAATATTTTGTACACAGTTTTTCCACTCTTCATTTTTCTAGTCTTTTCTGCTTTCGTGCTACAATTAACTATCAATTTCAAGTTGTGAACTTTCTCCGTCGCGGCTTTTGAACTTCACACGGCCGTCGAGCTGTAAAATCAAACTCAATTTAAGAGAAATTGTAGTTGGGATCGCGTTGCTTCTAGCCCTTCGAGCCCGTTGGCTGAAGACTATCTCTATATAGAGATAAGTTGAGGGTTCCCAGAGCCATTGACGTTGTATTGACCAAATGTAAAATGATTTCTCTTTGATTACGTTCAATACTATGTATCCATTGAACCCCAGCGATGTTGACAACTTCGAGTTGTTTTTACAAGTTCTTCAGCACTTTTCGCACAAATATGTATATTTCCGAGATTCCGATTGAAAACAATCCTCGACAATTTGCATGCAAATTTGAATGACACTCAAAAATACTTCGGTATAAAAATAATTGCAATCATTCGCTGCTCGTAAAAACGCATTTAAAATATCTCAGGTAACATTATCGATGACCTCTTTTTTCACACAAAATGCTTCGAATGCTGAAACTCGATGCAAAGCATAACGTCGAGTTATCAATGAAGGATTAAATTAAGAAATGTCATCAAAAAATAACATTGCTTCTTTATACCGTCTCAGACTTACCGTAATACCTTTCAGTGTTCGAAATTTTGCGAATGTTTCTATAATTTTAAGTATATAATTTTATGTATAATCATGTGTTCAACAAATTAACTAAAGTGGAAGTGGTTGGTGAATTAAGTAGCAGTTTTATCCAAGGTTCCTTTGGAACGCAAAACAGGAAATGGAAATATATTGAAAGCGTTCTCGTCGCTGGCGTGAAAAGTCGATAATCTTGGACCATATTCTGCGAGTAGTTTTCCACTCTGATCTGGGTCAGCCTGTGGCAAAGACTCTGTTGAATGATGGAAAATTTACGCAGTCACGGAGTTTTCGATTGTGTACGAACTTGAACTCTGGGAAACTTGCACAACCTGTTGATCAGCCACTGGCTTGCGTTCAACACCATTCAATGGCAGGATCATTGAATCACCATTGAATTGACTGCCGTTCCAAAACCTCCTACGAATACAAATTGAGAGCCGCACTGTAAATCAACGAGAATCTTACAGTGCACTTGGAATTAATGTCAGCGATGTGTTTCACTGACAATTACGAGAGGTCAATAACTTCGTTAAAATTAAAGTCACGTTTGCGGTATCAAGTACGTTCAGCTTAGAAGTTATGCTCATCAGACGATCTCTTGCGGGGAAAGAGTAACGCTCTGCCTAAAAGTCGGCTACATCCAACGATCCAAACTCTAAGTTGAAATGTCTTCCTCATGAGTTTACTTTTGTTCCTAAAAGTATGCACTTGTTCTTCATGCAAACTCACCGTTTATTCTGTTTTTCATTCATCATGCACAGAAAACCATCCTCGAGAGTATTTCCAAGGATGATCCCGGCTTCAAGGGCGACGGCTACACCAGCCTGGCGGTCATCTACGCCTCCTTCGCGATCTGCAATTGGCTTGCGCCCTCCTTCATATCGTTCACGGGCCCGCGAACGGCCATGCTGGTGGGCGCCGTCAGCTACACGTATGTTACGCTTTCATCGATTCACTGCTACTATTAAAATGATATAATTTGTTCCTGTTCCTGTTTCTCAGGCTATTCATGGTCATATTCCTCTTCCCGACCACGTGGCTGTTGTACGTGGCCAGCGCGGTTCTCGGTGCCGGCGCCTCGATAACCTGGACGGGACAGGGCACGTTTCTGGCTCGGTGCAGCAACCCCACGAACATATCGCGCAACTCGGGCATCTTCTGGGCCCTGCTGCAGTGCAGCATGTTCTTCGGCAACCTCTTCGTCTACTACCAGTTCCAGGACAAGGATCACATCGATGCGGACACGCGATCGCTGGTCATCGGCGTGCTCATTGCAGTGGCAGTGCTGGGCATCGTTTTCTTGGCCTCGCTGCGACCAGTCGCCGACAACGCCTCGGCGGACGCCGAGTTGCAGCATCAGCAGAGCGGCCTGGGCAGCGCAGTCTACGCCCTGAAGTCGGCCGGCGAGCTGTTCATGACGCGCGACATGCTCCTCCTGAGTCTGGCCTTCTTGTATACCGGTAACCACTCGCCTTCCCACACCTTCGCTTGTTCTGACCAGTATGTGTTTGTATTCCCAAGGCTTGGAGTTGTCCTTCTTCAGCGGCGTGTACGGCACCTCGATCGGCTTCACCAAGAGCATATCTGAGAGCCCGAAGGAGATCCTGGGCCTGGCGGGAATTTGTATCGGTGCCGGTGAGGTCTTTGGCGGAGGTCTCTTCGGCATCCTTGGGCCGAAGACCACGCGCTTCGGACGTGATCCGATCGTCATTGCCGGCTACATCGTGCACATGGTGGCCTTCTTCCTGATCTTCTTGAATCTGCCCAACAACGCCCCGTTCAGTGACACCGACGACATCGCCTACCTGGACCCACCGCGCCCGTGGATCGCCCTGCTCTGCGCCTTCCTCCTGGGCTTCGGCGACGCCTGCTTCAACACCCAGATCTACTCCATGCTGGGCGGCGTGTTCGTGAAGAACTCCGTGGGCGCGTTCGCCCTCTTCAAGTTCACCCAGGTGACGCCCGCCATCTCCCCTGAAATCTGACGCCAGTGTAATCCAAGACATTCTCTCTCGTTACAGTCCGTGGCCGCGGCCATCAGCTTCTTCTATTCCTCGCACTTGGGCCTGCGCGCGCAGCTGCTCATCCTTGTGATCTTCGGCTCCGTGGGCACGGCCTGCTTCTGCGTCGTCGAGTGGGCTGCCAAGCGCCGGGCCAAGGCCGATGCATCCGCGGAGAACTCGAGGGATGGTTCAGGGGATTCGCAATCGATTTCGAGTTACGGCAAATAAATGCGTGAATTATTAATTTAATTTTAAGTGTAATTCAAGTTTACAACATTCCAATAACGTTAACATATGACTAGATCATGTCCAAATATCGTGTGTTGAAAGATTAAATATCTATTTACGTATATATTTATGGAATGTTATACTTTAAGGACAATAAGTAATGTTAAATGATGAGCATTTGTTGAATTAGTTAGAGTTTGTATGTTTAAGTAAATTTTAAATGAAGCTTTGTAAATGTGGCGAAGAGAAGCAACATAGCAATTGTGAAAAGATTCAAGTTAAACAATGTTTAAGTGACTTAATTAAGATCGCAAACATATACATTGGCCTGTAAATGTGTGTGCCAAAAACCATATAAAAGTTTCTATAGATGTATTCGAACAAACAAGAGTAATTTACAATTATATTCCTTTTATATAAATATATATGTATACTTGACTGTGCAATTATTAATGTTTTAATTTACAATAAGTCATAATAAAAATATTAAAATCTAACTTATATAGTGGTGTTTCATTTTCATTGGCCATTGCTCCAATCCAAAAATAAAAATCCTAATCCAAAAATAAAACTAACAGAATATCGGTGACACAACACGCTGAAAATGTAAAACACAAACTCATCCTTTTCATTGCTAAAACGCTAAAATTAATCTCTTTCTCTCACTTCACTGTGATTGATTCGAAATCTAATGGGGAAATGTTGGTAATTAATTAAGCTTAAGCGAGTTGCACAAAATCTGAGTGAGTGGCCAAAAAATACCATTCCGTGGGTTCGTCGGCTCGTCGGCGACGAGTGGTGAAAATACGTGGTTACGACCTCAAATTGATCGCTTCGTCCACTCATCAAACAGACACACCTCATATTTATCTAAATCGCTGCCGTGAATAGCGATCGCAATTAATATTTATCAAATGAAACGTTTTCACAATATTTTTTTCCTAATTTAAAATATGTAAATTGTCTCTAATATTTTCTGAACTTTGCAAATATCTATCTGGTGTACAGAAAAAAATGTTTTTGCAATGTTTTTTGTTGTATTCGAGTAGTTTTCTGGAATTTTATGGTGCAAATAAACAACTAACGAACAACATCAAATGCTCATCAACACCGATGAACCGGCCGATGGTCGCCGGCGGGGAGGAGGAGGCGGCACGGGGCGAGTGAGCCGCAAGATGTCTGGAGGCGATTGGCAAGTGTTTCGGGCCCGCTCGTCGCCCGCTCCCTCCTAAGTGGAGTATGTGAATGGGGCTCGATTTCATTCATTCATTGCAATTGAGGAGCTCCACAGCAGTCAGCACTCGGTCGCAAATGAAGACGGCAATTGTGCTGACAACAACAACGGCAATTGGAGGTAGAGGAAGACGACAACGACGACGACGACGATGACCACGATGACGACGAGGCGGAAGGTGGAAGGCGATCGGTCGATAATGACGACGATCATTAACGATCGATTGGACTGCGGTCGGAGCCAACAAAGCAATTGTCCATCTGGGGCTTCGGGTCAAGAGACGGCTCGGGTTTGGCTCCTCGCATGGAGGCTCGCTCGACACAGGTCCTAGACAAAGGCTTGCGGTTGGGGCACTCGGGGCACTCGGGGCACTCGCTTCGACATTCCTTCCTTCTTTCCTTCCACCGACCGGCCACGTTCGCCGAGTTCAGCCGACACAATAACGGGCCTGCCCAAGCATTTTCACGCGTTTCATGAGCCGCACTCGTCGCTTTTCCTAAGAAGACGCGCGGCATCGCAATGAGTCTTTGTTATTTCAATTACCACGGGACGCGTCTCGGCGATTCCGACTTTCTCCGAGCCGTGCCCCATCGGCGGCGGCCGCTGCGTGAAACGCGAGTCGGTGCTGCAGTGGCAACGCCCTCGGTCCGGCCGAATGATCTGACCATCTGTCTGTCCGCCCCCGGCTGTGGAAGGATCGCAGAGAACAGAGAAATTCCATTTGTGATCGAGGCTGTTTTGGACAGCGGCCGGCGGGCCGGCAGCCGAACGATTGACGCATTCCTTTTGCGGCGGGTGTCGAAACGCGCGTGGGGTTCTGGGAAGCGGCGGCGCATGCAGCGGGCGGGGGCTTCTGCAGGGCGTAATTGTAATTAATTGTAATCGCATTAGTGCCCGGCCAGAGTTTGGCGCTCGCTCGGCCGACGGGTCAAAGTGCGGCGGCGGCCCTCGCGTTGATTGATCGATCGCCTTAGTGGGGAGACGGAGTGGGGCGACTACGACGGCGTCCCTTCGATCGGGGACAGCGCTTTGTTCGCTCTCCACGCCCTGGCATTAGTCAACGGCGGTCACGGCAGAGTGGCCGATGGATTACGCGGCGTTGTCGCAATCGATTGATTAGGTGTCGCGGCTTTCGGTTCTGGCGGCCAGATGGTGGGCGATCGGTGTCGCAATAGCACAAGGAAGAGAAATTCCGGGTCACTGGTCGCCCACAATTCGAAAGACTTGGGCAACAAACACGCCGGGCAGCGAGCGCGTGGATTCGCAAACGAAAGACTTGGGCTGCGAACTCGACGTGCTGTGGAAATTGAAATTGAAAACCATTGACGGGCCTGCGCGGCCTGTAAAATACCGCAAATTCACATCTTCACACATCTCACATTTACGACCAGCCATTGCGAGGCAAAAGTCCGTAAAATCTGAATAATTCGAAATTTCGACGGGCCTCGCCGGGGCTGCAAAAATATTTGCCTATCGCTGAGGACGCGAGGGACGACAACCGCGACTCCGATGATGATGGTGATGTTTGAGTTTACCGCAATAATGAGGTAGTGGCGGGCAATTAAATGCCAGACGAAAGCACTTAGGAATTAATTTAGCTTGCACTTATTCCATTCCGCTCGAACGCCGCCGGGGCCCGCGGTCGGCGCTCGCGATCGCCGGCATGTCGCGCCCAGCCCATCGCCAACCCCACCCCTTGGCCTGCGGGGTCCCTGACTAATGACAGAAACCATTCGCGCCGATTTCTATTTGCATTTAAACGGCAGCCATTGTTTGTCGATGTCGCTGACGCTGCCGTTGTTGGTTGTGGTTGGTGTTGTTTTGGTATTCGTTGTTGTTGTTACTGCGACAGCTGCTGGTGTTTCGTGCAGACTATTGCGCTCCGTGTTATTGTCACAGCAGCAGCAGCAACAACACTCTAACTAGCCACCGCCAACGGCAGCAGCAGCGACAAAAATCTAGCTTGAAGCCATACAAAAATTATAATAAAAAAGCGACAAAAATCGAGTCTCAAGCCAAACAAAAATAATAACAAAAAATAATAAATAAATGAAAAATAAACACGAGTGACTGCGACTTTGTTTGGACGGGAAATCGGCGGATTCGCCATTGATCATCATCGACAGCGCCATCGACATCGCGATCCTCATCTTCGGCCCTGTGGACTCGCGAATTCGCATCGCGTCGGTGGGGTTGCGAGTCGGGCCCTCCCGTTGCCAAATTAATGTCGGCGACTGATTGATTGCACACATTGTTGGACGCGCGGCCCCCGCCCCAGCTCCAGACCCACCTCCACGATCCCTCATGATCCATTGTCACGGACGTTTGGGTTAAAAATCAGAATCCATTGTGGGTGACGACGATGTCATTGGATCCGTGGGACGAGACGTCGAGCTGTGGCCGTGGACGCCATGCAACGCCCGGTGAAATCACATGACATCAGACTCGGCAGCTTCGCCGGATTCGTCGGTGGGAAATCCACCAAGAGTGCGGTGAAATCGCGTCCGGCCGGTGCTATCGGCGCGCGTCTGCTGCTCCCGAGGTTAAAATGCCGCAAGTTCCATCGAATATCGACGTCCGCAGCGCAAACCGAGCCCCACGAGCGGCTTCGAATTCTCATATTTGGCCAGCAGGGCAGCAGCAGCAACAATAGCAACATCTCATTACTCGCGAGGATCCTCGGCTGCAGTGGCTCCATCGCCTCGATCGCCTCCGTCGGCGGGCATCGCCTTCGTCGCTCGGAATGCGATTTTCATGCGATGCCAAATTGCGAAAAGCATGTGAAGACGAAGATTTTCCTCTTCCTAGCCGAAGAAAACAGGATGGCGCAGGGAGGTGGGGGCGGCGCGGAGGACGAACGACTCAGTCGGGCTCAGCGCCAAATGCCATCGGTCACGAGGCGAGAGCAGGTTCGGCAGGGACGTGGTCTGGGACGCGGGATCCGAGGCCGCCTCCGACTCGGATTTGGATTCGTCGTGGCTGGCGGTTCGAACTGGGTGCGAATAGACTCAGGAGCGGCGGTGCTGCGGAGGGAGGGACGGAGGCAAGGCGCATGGGCTCAAATGTGGAAACGTGTTTCTGGACGAAAACTGCCAGAAAGGTCGGCGGCGGTCGTCGTCGTCGGCGTCGATGTTGTTGTGACGTCGATGAGATGACGATGACGATGATGACGAGGATGAGGATGAGCACAGTGGTTCGAAGCCATGCAGAAATTGCAAACAGGATCGTAAAATTTGCACAGACGAGTTTGGTTTCGCCGACAATGAAATTACAAACCAAAATGCAGAAATGTATTTGTTTTTGATCTTTACCTCTGTATATCTATTTTATTCGAATATGAATTTTTTCATTTCCACACATAAGCAAACATTTTTGAAAAATAGATCAAATAATATTTTGTTATTTTCTTATCTTAACTTAGTCGTAGCAAAATTTGAATATTCGTGAGAAAATTCATAAATTTCTAGATATTGGCTTTTATCAATTTTCTTCCATCAAAATTAAACATTGAAAACATGAAATGGTTAAAAATTGTGACTTGTTTTGGGAGTCAAGAATCAGTTTGTTCAAAAATGGAAATTACTTTTTTTAAAAATTAAAAAAATTGTGAACTTGAAAAAAGCAGAATATTTTCATTTGAAAAAACAGTTGCATCCATTTCCGAACCACGGTGAGGCGTCGGCGTTGGTTCAAGTTTTCTTTTTAACAAAAAGAAAATATCAAAAATCACAACAACGAAAACAAATAAAATACCGCTAACTACTTAACTTGTTGGCTGGTTATTGTTGTTGCCATTGCTTCTCCTTTTGCACGTTATCACATATTTGTGTTTGCGAAAGACGCAGAAGGAGCGACAGAGAGGAGAGAAAAACATTTGCGAGGAAAAACCATTTTTGCGACTTCTTCTGGTGTTGGTGTTGCGGTTGTTGTAGTTGTTTCAGCTGTTGCTGTTGCTTGTTAGTTGTTGCTGCAGCATCTTCATGGATTTCGTTTTCATCATAAGTGCTGTACTTGTCGTTGTTGTTGTTTTACAGCCGATGCCCGACCGATGCCGCCGAAGCCGCCGCCTGAGGTCGTAGCTGGGTGCCGGGCAACAACAACTGCAGCTGCTGCTTCTGCCTGCGCCCAGGCGTAGTCTTCGATTACCTCATGTCAGGCATTTGTTTTTGTTGTTGTCGTTGTTGCGGCTGGATCTGGCGTGAAAAGTGAAATTGAAAATGCGCCAAAACGTGCAAACATCGGCGAAACAACAACAACTGCAGCTCGAACAGCGGCAACAACGCAAGCGCCAAGAAGAGTGAACACCACAAGCGACTGTGAGTGACGACAACCACAACAATCGTCGTACCCCACGACCGAATCATTCGAGGGCTCTCGAAGCCCCACAGTTCAGCGGTGGTCGCCTCTTCCGCCATGACCGAGTTGGTAGGGAAGGAATATCGAAGAACCAGAAGGCACATCCTTAGGAGGAAGGAACGCAAAATCAAGGGAGAGGAAGGTCGAAGACGGAGGCAAGGAGGGAGCGAAGGAAAAGACTCGACTGCACTTGGGTTGTCCGAAGACCCGAATATTCGCGTCTTGATTTATTCAAACTCGATTCCCACGCCTGCAGGAGTCCGGGCGTGGCTCAGGCGCTCTCGTACTTCCGGAAGAAGAGCTGGATGTCGCCCTTCCAGACGTTGTAGGCGCCCACCTTCAGATGGAACTTGTACTCGCCGAGGGGCAGCGGCAGCAGCTGGAACAGCTCGTCGGTCAGGTACATGTCGCGGACGATGATGTCATGCTGCAAACCAAGAGCACGCTTTAGCCAAAGTTGGTCACCAAAGGGCGCCGAGGCAGGGCGAAAGCTCGATTCGCCTCGGGTGGAGCGATACGCACGTCGTAGGGACAGGTGTGATTGATGTTCGAGTTCTCCAGCATGCGCTCGACGAGGATCTTCAGGATGGGGTTCCGGCTGCGGTTGGCCATGAACTGGCAGAAGTCCAGGGTGAAGTCGTACAGGAACGACCGGTAGCCGCTGGCCTTCTTCTTCAGCACCAGGTTCACCTACAACGGAGAGGAGACGAGGTCGTGATCGTGTCGATGCCACACGGGCTGCACCCACGGTGACGTTGTTGACCGGGACCTGGTGCAGCACGACGTGCATGTTGAGGACGACCGTGTTCCGGCTGGGCACCGTCAGCCGGCAGACGGAGAACTCGGCGAAGGGCTTGTCCAGGGCTTCGCACTTGAGGTTCGTCAGCCGGAAGTTGGTGGTGGTCGCGACCGCGCCCCAGGCGGCCCACAGCAGCAGCAGCGACGTGACAACCAATGGTCGCATTTTCCCCGGAGTCCGACGCGGCCCGACAGCGATTGGCAGAAGTTCGCGAATGAAGTGCATTTATGGCCAGAAGCCTACTGTCGGCCGGCGGAGGTTTTCGCACCGGTCGTTGCGAGCGGCCAATTTCACGCCTGGTGGCTGTTTTAATTTGATCTTATCTTCCCGCCAAGTTCTGTCGTCTCCGATTCCGACTAAATAAAAGCATCCAAATAGCCGATGGTTATTATAGATTTATAATTAATCAGAATTAACCGCCATCAATCGATGGGCCCGGCCGCGATTCGCGGTCGGGAGGGAAGAGGAGCAAAAGCAGAATAATAAGGCGAATCAATGAACGACTAAATGGCATCCCTGATTGAAAGCGTGTCCAATGTCGCCACCTGGGAGTCCATCCGCGAATCGGAGCGTTAATTGCTCGGACAGGAACCGCTCCCCCGGCATCCTCTCTCCGAGCCCCAGCTCATCCGTCGATCGGCGTCCATCGACCGTGCAGCGGTCGTCCGATCGATCGTCGGCCGGCAAATGCGGAAAATCGGAAACAAAGAGAAATCGAAGAAATCGGTTTGACGCGCATCTGCATCCGGACCGGGTCGCAGGCGACGAAAGGAGAAGACGACGATGAGACGACGAGCGGGGTCCGCGGCCGCCCTCTCGAGGTCGGGGTCGGCGAAGCGCCGGCGTCTGCGGCTGGCGCCGGAGCCCCGAACGTCGTGCAACCTCATCGAGGCGATGACGATGTGGTCGATGATGCAGCGCCTGCCTTCATTCGGCGGGCCTCCATTCACGGCAATGACGGTCGATTGCGGCCCTCAGACGCCGGACCCTCGGACTCCCGCAGCCGCCGACGGATTGACGATGGCAGTTGGGTGGGTGGGAAGAGATCCAAATTTGAAATCGTCGATCGAGGATCCGGAGTCTGAAATGACTCTGAAACGGATCAGCGAAATTAGAGATCGAATGGGCGATTAAATTGGAGATTAAGTGGAAGTTCGAATGGGAGATCAAATGCGGGAGATCAAATTCGAGATGAAATAGATCAAGATCACGATCAATAGGCATCAAATGCAAGTGGAAGGCCAACTGAACATCGTTTGAACCTTCCTTGAGGTGCTGAAAATCGTGAAACCGAATCGAAGTCGAGCTCTCGAAAGCCCAAACCATGATCGGCAAACATCAATCGCAGCGCTGGAACCGTGCATGGTCAGAAACACCTTGTCCACGCCATTGTGCTGGGTCGCGGTTCCCGCTGAACCCGTGGCCGTTGTTGGTTTTCACGAGCCTCTCGCCGTGCGGGAAAAGACCACAACTAATAAATCGCTCTAATTGGCCATTAAGTCCTCCGAGACGAGCCCGCCGCAAATGCCGAGACTCACTTGGAGTCATTGGGACGCAGATGCAGCTGCAGCAGAGGACGATTGAGCGATCGAGAGGCAAGGAAGGGAGCCAACGGAGAGAGAGGTTGGGGTGGGAGCGGCTCTGACCACAACTGGTTGCTTTTTTAACGACGGTTTCGGTTTCAGGTGGATTTCGTAATCTCCGATTTTCACAGGCCCCATGCGAGGTGGGAACGATGGAGGCGTTGGCGGATGCCGGAGCCACCGGCTCGTTACACGGTGGCTCGCATGAGAAATTGGCTGCTGATTGGCTCAGGAGAGGGCCGAAAGAACTCCCGCCCTACTTCCATAGGCGGGCCGCCTTTGACGGGCGTCGGCGTGACTTGTGGACGCTCATGCCTCCCGGACCGAGGCCGTCTGTCCGACTCTCTGTCGACCGAAGCCATCACAACGCGGCCCGCGGCCTCCCAACGGTCCTGGTTTCGCCCTCGCCGCGATCGGCTTCAGACACGACTGCGCCAAAAGCTGTCCCCGAGTCCTGAGTCGAATGAAAAATGCACGGGGAAACGACGAGAAAATAAAATGATGAACCAAAAGTGAGGAAAAGAAAACGAAACATGACCGGAGAAGCGCACGAACTGAGTTTCGAGCCGCCGGATCGTGGGCCCGCGAAGCAAAGAGGCGCAAAAAGAGCAACCAAAACAAAACGCAAACGCCGACGGCCGCAAAATTTCTGACAACGAAACAATAACAACTGACACCGAGACGAGACGATGGCGATGAAGCCGGTGGCGATGGAGAGGAAGACGAGGAAGAAGATGACTATGAAGACTTTGCAACATGTTGCGGTTTGGTTGGCTCGAGTTGGCGGCAAAACTCAGCCGCTGCAACATGTTGCTGGATGCTGTCGCGGCCCGCGACTGCGGCCTGGGTCGGGCCCTGGTCGTGCCCTGGTCGGAGCCTGCGGTGCATCGCGGCGTATGCGGAACCTCGACTCGACACCGCCCGCCGCCTGCCCTCGGTTCGCCGCTGAGCGCTGCCGCGCTTTCGGCGGTCGCTCGCGCGCACGAGCAGCGTCTGCTGGGCTGGCGGCCAGGTCGATGGATGGGAACCTGCGACGGCTGCGCCTCGCGCCGGTTCAGTCTGCAGCGAGCGTTCAGACGGTCGAGAGGCGTTTCTCACGAGAATCTCACGCATGCCAACCGGCGCTTCGTTCGAGTTGGACTTGTGAAACTTGGTGTCGAATTCCGACGAATAAACGCTGTAATAAACGGTCATTTCCGCGACAAACAAAAAACCAAAAATCAAAGCGATTACTAGAAAACTTGTTCGTGGCGAAGGATTTCGAACTGAACCAAGTTCTACTGGCAAGGATCAGTCGATCGGTTGGAGCAGTTCCTTTATTTGGACATTTTTTTCCAAGTGATTTTTTTCCGTAGTCGCGAACGCCTCTCACAGCTCATAAGGACGTGACATTTTCCTGTCGCAGGAATATTGAAAGAAATCCGACTCGTGAGCCGTGCGTGGTTCCAGAAGGAAATTCGATTGTCCTCCATTTTGTGGAATACCTGCCTTCTGTTTTTTTCTTCACGGAGGTCGCTTGGGATACCACCAAAATGCACTTGGTAAGTTGCTCCTTTCATTCAACAATATTTTCTGAGTGTCCCAAGGTCTCAATGAAATTTAAAATAAATTGAAAAAAATTCATAATTCAAAAGACATTCTCATAACTTTATTCATGAATAATACGAAATTCTTTGGGATTCATAATCATCGAAAACAATGCTGTTTATTTTTTAGTTTAATTATATTTTAATTTTACAACTTACTTTTTTGGTGTCACAAAGTTCCTTGTTTAACTTCCAATAATATAAAAATAATTTTTAAAAAATGCTCATGAACATGGAACATTCTCATTCTCATAAATATATGAGTGAGTATTGCGAACTTCTCTGGGTTTCGCAACAGTCGAAACAATGCTTTTTATTTTTTAGTTTTATATTTTAATTTCAACATTACCCAAAGTTCCTAGTTTAATTTCGAATAATTGATAAAAACAATGCTAATGGATTCTCATTCTCATAAATATATGAATAAACATTGCGAAATTCTCTGAGTTTCGTAAGAGAAGAAAACAATGCTTGCACCTAGATCGAAGTTCGCGTCTTAAATCTTTCATTCGCCCATGCATATTCATCGAGGTTCCCGCCTTCCCGTTATTTCTAAAGTCTTGAAGCTCACCTGTCGCTCGGTCCGCTGTTGCCCAAGAACTCCCGACCCGGTTCCCCCGAAGCCCTCGGGGCC
The DNA here is from genome assembly GCA_947389925.1 of Coelopa pilipes. Classification (NCBI taxonomy): domain Eukaryota; kingdom Metazoa; phylum Arthropoda; class Insecta; order Diptera; family Coelopidae; genus Coelopa; species Coelopa pilipes. The sequence continues at coordinate 42,096,604 of OX376697.1, read as the reverse complement.
CTCGGAAGCGACAGCAACAACACGCCGCGATCTGCTTGGCTTCGATATCGAATGTCGCAGTCAAGTCAGTCACAGGCAACCGCGTCGGCCGCACGCCGTCCTTTGTTCCGAGAGGAAGACAATCGTCGGCTGATTGATTGATTGCTGCATTGCCTGATTGATTTATTGTCGGCCGTAGGAAGTTGATTGCTGAAATGGCGATGGCGAATTTTATGCAAACCCCGAGCCACACGCGAAATGGGCGCGCAATCTCGTTAATTAAGACAATTGTTAGCGCCAGCTGACATCGAACTTGACCACCAGGCACCACACAGGCAGCGGACGGACATATGGACGGACGGACGGACGGGTGGACGGACGGCGAACGAACGTCAGCCGGAGCCGTCAGCCACCAACTGGAGCTCATATTTCAATCGGTCCGCAGACAATGGCTTCACAAATGATATGCGAGATGAATCGTAATCGCTTTATTAGGATCGCGCTATGTTAATCGCTTAATCGATCCGATCCGATCTGATCTGATCCGACCCGCTGCTGGGTCCGCCGGGCCTCGGTGTCGCGGCGACCTGGTTCCATCCAATCCACGGCGACCTCTGACTCGCTCTCCATGGTTTTCACTGTCAATGGCTTTTATCAATTTTTAATTCTTGCTTCCTATATTTGGCTTTTGTCTTACTCTTCAATATTATTCATACATTTTGAATACCACATTTCAATGATTTTTTCAATACATTTTTAATGTGCTAATGAAAATTAAATTTGTTTTTATTGCATTTTTTCAATGTTTGTTTTGTAATGTATATTTTTTGAATGTTGAATTTAATGTATTTTTCATTGCGTTTTTGCATACATTTATGAATGCATTTCTTGAATGAGTTTTGCTACATTATTTCATTTCATAAAAAACGTTCCATGGGTTTTTTAATTTAATTTTGAATTTGATTTTTCTTGAATATATTTTTATAATATATTAAATCTTATACCTTCAAAAAATACACTGTATAAAAAGTACCTAACTAGTATTTTTCTAATGTATTTTTTGAATATTTTTGTTTTAATGTACAAACCATAAACCATTTGTGCGTATTTTTTTAAAGAATTTTTTAATTGTTGTTTGTACTTTTATGAATGTATTTTTACGGTTTGTGCCTTGTGTGGCATGAAAGTGGGTACGAAAGTCATGACGGCTGCGGCGACGGCGCGCTAACGACCGAGTTTCAGCACCGGCCATCAATCAACCATGATTAAGCGTAGGCTCCGACGCCTCTTCTTCGCTCACCTCTGCCCCGCACCCTCCACGCAGCCCTTCCTCCTCCATGCCCTCCGGGCATGCGTTCGGCATCATCTCATTTCAATTCCGACTCCAATTTCAATTCAATCAGCATTCGAGATGAAAATCAAAGAGCACGGCGGCCGAAGCTCCTCCTTTGTGGCTTGGTTTACTTTTAATTGCAGCGATGGACCGCTGGACGGCCGCCGAGAAGGAAGATTGATGACGGACGTCGGCCCACAGACCGAGGCCCAGATGTGGGCCAAGTTGAGCGAGAGGCCGCCGCACTTGGGCCGATTGTTTTGTGCGATTGACTCCGTTCTCTCCACAATGCGTTGAGCCAAGGATCTGTGGAGTTGTTTGTGCGGTGTGGCGCTGTTGTTGTGTTGTTGTGGTGGCGCTTGCGGTTGCCAAATGGTGTGTGTTTGTGCAAACACGACCTTGGGCCGCCGCCCGCAGCGATGGTCCGCCTCGGTCCATTCGGCCATTTGTCCGGACAAACGGCTCCGTTGCCTTCTTTCAGTTGATCCACCGAAGGCGTGCGACAAACACACATTCCGCACAGCCGGCCGAGGGAATGCGAGCCGTTGCGACTGTTGCGCAATCCGCAATTAAAACCGAGTCGTCGGCCAACGGTTCGATCCGCGGTCCATCGTTCGTCGTCCACTTTACGTCGTTCGTCGTTCGATGTCGCAAAGTCGTCTTCGCCAGACGCACAGACTGACAGAGCGACAGACGGCCAGGAAGGATTCACTCATTTCATCTCTCTCCGGTTCGCTTTGCGCTTGCGCTTGCGTCTTCGCTCTTGCCGGGCCTGTCGGTCAAGAGGCAGCCGCGGGAGCCCTGCTTATGCAACGCCCGGAGCGGTTGCGCAACCCGATGCACTTTCGGCGATGCGATCAAGATGTGGATCTCGGACCGACGCCGGCTTAACAGGAGGCCACGCACGACGCACCACGGCCGATGACGGCGGCCGACGACCGTCAATCGACCAACTCCAGACACGGCCGCTGCTCGAAAGTGAAATGATTCGATTGGAGTCGAGTCGAGTGACCCGGGCAGCCTCGCGATTGCCCTTCGGTCCCCCCATCGCCATCGTCAGCCGCCCCCGTCGACCCCACGTTCGAACGCATTCGATCATGAACAACTTCTTCACTCGTCTTCCGCTGCCGCCGCCACGGCCAGGGCCTCCGTCGACGTCGACGTCGAATGCAATGTTGACATGACAATGGCTCTCGAAAGTAATTCAATTTCTCACGCGTCGAACACGACGAGCGCGAGACGCCCGAACCGAGGCGAGCTGAGCTGGGCTGAGTTGCTGCGATTCGTGGTAATGAACTAAGGCTGGGGCCGGAGGGAATTCGAGAAACCGATCCTGCCATCGCTCACAAGCGCACGCAGCCAAGCAGAAACACGAACACGCCGCGGATCGATGCACGGGAGAGGGAAGTCAGACGGACGGCGAGTGGCGCCTGGGACAAATGAGGAGCTGCTTTGTCAGCGCACTCGGGCGGCCCGTCGCGGTCCCTGCAGTCACGGCACGTCTGCACCACCGCCGACTCCGGTGGCGGCGGAGGTGCATCGCCGTCGTCGCCATCGACGCCCGGCCACATTTGTGGGTCAATTGCGGGGCGGGACCTGCTCCAAGCCCACGGTCTTCGCGTCTGCGCCTCGAACATGGTTTTGAGTTTTGTCCGCCGCCCTCTGTTGTGGTTTCCATTGTTTGCTTTTTGGTCTTTGGTGTTTCTTTCGGGTTCTTTTTCCGCCTTAAGGCTGTTGTTCTCCGAAATTTGCCTCTCATTTCTCATTACATTTTCCCCTCTTCACTTTCGTTTTCGATTGAGCTTCGTTTGTTGGATTTTGTTGCTGCTGCCTTCGGTGGGCAGCGCCGATTACGCGTCTTGGGCAATGGACTTAATTGCAGAAAGCGAAAACGTAAGCGAGAGACGAAAATTACTTCTGACGTTTTCTGCTTTGAAGAGTCCGCGGCGGCGGCACAAACAGAAGCAGAGACTGAAACCGACACAAAAACGCCAAATGCGGCTCGGACGTCGGTCGCTGGCCGTGGCTGCTGCGGCTTCCGTTGGCGGCTCGGCCTCGGCACTGGCGAGCGCGGTCCAAACTGGGGACTCGGCCACGGAGACGTCCAGCAGGCGGCCGTCCGTCCGTCCGTCCGCTGTACGCAGCGTGTGCGCTGATGTTATCAAAAAATTGCTGAATTGTCATAACAAGCGGCGCGTCGACCTCCCTCCAGACGCCTCGCTCTTGCCCTCTCTCGCACTCGCCCAACGAGCCCCTGACAAATTACACTTGAACTCCAGAAGTTACGCGCAACACCAACCACCACCAACAACAACAGCAGCAGCAGCAACGATGACTTCAAATAATTATAACAACAACCGCAAATAACACCGGCAACAACAAACTATGTGTAAACAACAAGAGAAACATTTCGTGAGCCCGTCTGTCGAGTGAAGAAAATCGAGAAAAAAACAATAAAAAACGCTGCTTGAGTACGAAATGCAGCCAACGTCTCGACTGATCGAGGGGGGGAGGGGGTGCAGTGGTTGGTGCACGCGAGGGGAGCCGGAGCCTGATCGTTTAATTGTGCGCCCATTCATTTAATTTTCATTAAAAATATACATAAATTACATCGGGAGGCGAGAATGAGACGAGAGAGGTGGCCCGGTTTGTTGCTTAAGTCTTTCGTTTTATCCCGCAAAAAATTGAGATATAATTAGAAAACAATTTATAATTTATTTTTATGTATTGTAAGTAAAACTTGTTGATGAAGTTGGAAATAATCCGCAAGTTTAAAATGTGGAATTTCATAAAAAATTACCATGTAGTCAATGTGAAATTGAGGTTGATTGAAAGAGATCGAGATCGGGTTGATAAAAAGGGTTGGAGAAAAATCGTCGAATCGCATGCAAAAAGTCAAGCACTTCATCGCACACCACACAACACAATTGCAACAAAGCAAATAATAAAAAACACAACAACAACAGCCACGAGAGCAGCAAGTTCGATTTATATAATATGGATATTGGGTTTCCTGTGCAAAAAACATGAAAACGGAGAAAGAGACCGAATTTCCAAACGGCGAAGACAACAACAACGGGGCAAACCGAGTGATGTTGAGAGAAAAAACACCTGAAGATGCTGCAAAAACGGAGAATTAACAATAATAAGGAGAGACGAAGGTCTGAAAGAAAGCAACGGCGACAGCGCAAAAATAACTGAAAATTAAGATGAGGTTGTGGGGAGAAGATGTTGCAACCAGCATCAGCAGCAGCAGCAGCGGCGGAAGGGGAGAAACAGAGGAGGAGATGGAGAAATGACGGAGAAGAAAGAGAAGGAAACGAAGGAAAACGCAGACGACAGCGACGACGGCGAGGATGAGGAAAGTGAAATTGAAATCTGTGCAAATCCACAGCGGAGACGACCCGATGACGACGATGCCATTGACATTGCAGCTGCTCAATACAGCGGTGTGCAGAGCGATGACAACAACAACAGCAACACAAATACAATTACGCCAGCAGCAGCTGCAACAACAAGAGGACCGAAGAAGACGCCGAGACAATGGCAGCAGGAAAATGACTTACATCAGCATTACATCGAAATCGAAACCGAAGGAAATTTAATTAAATAACCTGAGAATTAATTGCTCCGGGACGAAGCGCACCGATGGATGGATGGAATTATACGAATATAATGAAAGTACGAAAATAACGAAGAAGCCAACGCCGAGCGAAAAAAACGACACAAAGCCGTGGCGAAGACAAAGGCAGACGGACGAAAGTCGGCGAAAGGGGGAAGGAGAGTGCAAAAGAGAGGAGCAAAGTTATTTAAAAAATCCGTCGGCGATTTTGAGATAAAATAATCGCAGTTGAAGATATAATTACGACTGATTAAAAGTCTTCGAGCGCCCGATGTCAAGCTCAAGCTCAAGCTGAAGCTCAATCTGAAGCCCGACTCGAGCCTCCGCTTGCTCAGCCGGGGGGGGGCGGCGGGTTGGGAGTCGAGGGCGGTTCGGCGGTTTCTTTGCCTTGCGGAAAACCAGCCACAACAACAACGATGACAACAACAACAACAACAACTCCAAGTACTTGCCAATGGCGCAGTCAAAGGCCAAGCTGTCTTTGCCAAAGTCGTTGTCGCCTCTCGGGCTTTCTTTTCCCGTCCGTCCGTCCATCCGTCCATCCGCCTGTGTGTCCATCTCCACGTCGCTCCGTCTGCCCATCCGTCCGTCCGTCCGTGCGTCTGTTGCCTGACTCTTGCTCCCTGATTTGGGTCTCTTCAGGTCTTTCGCCCGATTGTCTGTCTCTGTCTCCGTCTCTGGTCGTTCGTCGGCGGTCGCCAACTTTTACCGGATTCCTCGCGTCTGCCCATTCGGCGGAGTTCGTTCGTGGAACCGCCCCTGGGATCATGGAGGAGTCGACCACGGACCCTCCGGAGACTTCGTTCCAGGAACATCGCCTCAGACATGGCCCCTAGTGGTTTGGTTGCTCCTCGTCGCCACGTGTGAAGTCGCGTTGCAGACGCCTCTGAAGGCAGAAGTTTCGCCTGCCGGGTTGCGCCACTGCCTGCTGTGGGCGTGGCGGCGGCCGTCGAGACGCGGCCGGACGTTGCGCCAGCGCCGCGGATGAAAAGAACAGGAAAAACACAGACCGCGGACGGACTCGATGGCCAGGCGATGCGACCGGACTGAACGGTTGGATGGACAGCAGCAGCCCATGCATCATATGCGTTTCAAAAGACGCCGCCTCCCTCCCCGCGCGCCCTCGGACCATTTTCAACTGCATGTCTCGAAAAGATCGCAACTCATCAGCGCTGCGCCGCAACAGAAGCAACGGCAGCAGTTGGCGCTCATCATCAGCCCGGGCGAAACGACGGACTGGCAGCGATGGAGCAGAGGGACGGAGAGACAGGGACAGAGAAAGGGACGGACGGACTGGAACGACAGGCGAAGCCCCGTGGCCGGCCGACCGGTGGACGAGGGGGGCGGCCGAGCCGTTTTAATTGCCGCTGAAGCCGCCGCGACGCACGGCTCATCTTCGTCTTCGTCTTCCTCACACCTGCTCGTCTTTGTCGCCGTGCAACGCCTTCCTCATTGTCCGGACGGCGGGCCAGCGCCAGATGGATGGACAGTCGCCATTTGTCTGTCTCCCCGTCCTTCTCCAGGTCCGTCCGTCCGTCCGCCGTGGCATGTGGAAACCGCGGTGACGCCACCGGTCGAAGCACTTGTCGATTGCCAACACGGCCAGTTCGCATTGCGGCATCGGCAGCGGCTCCTGGCCCGAAGCCGCCACCCGGACCCCGAAAATGCCTTTTACGAGCTTCGACGGAGACACTGGACGTGTGGCGTCGGAAAATCTCTGGCAACCGCTCGTCGTTCGTCTCGTCGACGCTTCGCAGGTGTTGGCGCTGCTTCTGCAACGCCATTGGTTCCACTGCCAGCGAGCTTGGGTGGCTCCGGTGGAGGTTTTTGTTGGCACCCTCTGATGTCTGTCGGCGCCTTCTCTTCCAGCGGCTCTCGTGGCTCCTTTCAAAGGCCTTTCCTTCTTGTCACTTGCCCTTGCTCCTCGCCGCACCTCGTCCCAACCCTCGTAATCCCTCTTCAAAGCCCTGTCCGCCGCCATTGACCGGAGTTAAGCCTCTTGTGGAATTCAATTATGTTTTCCACATTCGACCTTCGCCTCCCTCCACCTCTCCCAGCCGTCCGTCCGTCCGTCTGTCTGTCTGCGTGCCGATAAATATTAATGAGAAGCCGGAATGTGACAATTAAAACGAAATAAATTCGTCAAAATTCGTGAAGACCGTCGTCTGACGTCCGAGGGACGTCAGCCGTTTAAGGGACCTCAATCGTTTATGCAAAGCTGAAGCCTCCGGGAATTGCGCGAGTGTGTGAGAGTGCGTGTGTGTGTTGAGGGTATGTGTGTGAGTGCACGTGCCTGTGTGTGGTTTGGAAAGACACAATTAATGGTTGACGGCATCGACTGGGACGAGCGGCTCTAACGAGCCCGAGCGATTGCAGCCGCCAGACAGATGGACGGACAGGTGGACGGACAGGTGGACGGACAGATTGACACATGGACCACTGACCGGATGAAACAAAACGAACGAATGTCAAAATACTAATCAATGGGCGATTTAAAAACAAATAAAACTCTGATTTTCATACGAAATTATGCTAAACTTCTATCAGCGCCACGCAACGGCCACAAACAACAACTTCTATAGCAACAACATCTATAACAACAACAACAACGGGGAGACCTCATCCTGATATAGGCGACAATAATAAAAATATCGAACTGCGGCAACGAATGAAATCCAATGGACGATAAAAGAAACATTTGTGAGCATCGAGCGATTCAACTTGTCATGTTAACAACAACATAATCTTCGCCGACGAACAATGGCAGTACAACAACACACATGGGCATCAACGACATGGGCATCAACAACCAGAGCATCAATAAAACCAATAATAAAATCATCACAACAACAACAGCAATGCTATGGAGATCTGGTTAAATTTAAATCAAGTGTGAAATTATGTTAATTCCGAGTGAGTTTTTTGGGCAACTTCGCATCGTTGTTTTGGTTGTAGCCAGCGCTTGTTGCTGTTGCCAATGTGGTTGTTGTTGTTGCCACTGCCGCTGTGGTTGTTGGCGTGGTTGTGATGTCTTGGTTTTACGATTTTCCACGACCGAAATATCGCTGCGCCGACAATCATGTCCAATTTCACGTCTCCGGCCCGTCCCCAGCGCGGCCGTAAAATGTTGTACAATTCTATTTGGTAACAAGTTGTTGTCACGCTCGATCCGACCCGATCCGACCCTCCTAAATGGATCTCGCCGCGAGGGTGGCTGTGTCTGTGTCTGGCTGTGTGTGTGGCCGAATGTCCAGCCTCAATCGGCGATCGCTTGTTTATCCGCCGCCTCGGGCCGATTTCGCTGCCCTGGACGGCGACGCCATTTACGGATTTGACCCGGCCATTAGCATTAACAAATTATCATCGGCTGGTTTCCGATTTTTACCCGAGCCCCGCCTCCATCACGATCGTCGCCGGTGTTTGCTCAGGCCAGGAGTTCGATGGAGTTGAGTTGAGCGGAAGGGAGCGAAGGCAAGGTGTTGAGGGAGTTTCGGCGAAGATCGGCAGCCTATGAAAGACCTAAGAGGGCTCTGTGACTTACGAGGTGTCTAAGAGGGGGCTCTGGAGGACTCTGGAGGCTTCCGAGGGGTTCCTGAGGGATTTATGAGCGGCCTATGGAGGACTTGGGGGGTTTCCGGGAGGTCTCTGAACACTTTTGGAGGGTTCTGAAGGGTTTCTGGGAGGTCTCCAGTGGTTTCTTATGGTTCTGTAGATGGCTTAGAGATTTCGCAGAGATGTTCGACCGTCTTCCGGCCGATATGAGAAGTACCTCCCTCAGAAACCTCCCAGAAGAAGTCCTTAATCGCGATTGGGGTCGCTCTAAAGACTCAAAACAGCCCCATTTCGGCCTCAAACCGTCGACCTCTGCTTCCTCTCTGGCTCTCTCGACAGCACACGGCTCTGTCGGCAGGGCCCTGTCGGCAGGCCCAGACGTGCCCTCGAACCAATCGTGACCACAAACGGCCCGCAGGTGGAGCCCATAAATCGCCCCACTGCCTACTGAGCAACGTAACAGCGACGCCGGCCACCACCGCCACATCGCAACGGCACCATTAACAACAACAGAAATAGCACCATTAACGAAACGAAAACGACAACTAAGAAGCAACAACAAATTAAATTGCTAATTAACTTCGCGCCAAATGCAGACGCGCTGCCGATGGCGGCCAAGGGTCCAGCGGCGAGTCGACTTCGGAGAGGGCGGCTGGATGGACCGATGGAGGGAGCGGTGGATGGAAGGACCGACGGACAGATCGACCAGCCGACGGACAGACGAATGGAGAGATTTCGAGGGCCGATCGTCGGCCTCGGGTCGGGCGCTTCGTTTCCGCAATTTTCTCACGCCGCTCGAAGTCGACGGCGTTCGCGACGGCGGATTCGGAGTTCGTGTCTGAGGCGGGTTTCTTTCACTTGATTTTTCCCCCTCCCCCTTTCTGCCTCCTTCTCGCCACACGCGCCGCCGCGGCCGTGGCGTCGGAGGGTGGCTGCGCCTGCGGACGGGGCCCCATGTGGGAGGGGAGGAGACGCTTTCAGGGGCCACTCGAGGTGCGATTGATGGACGGCGCCGATGGGCGAGGAGCGGGGGCGGGGGCGGTGGCGATGGGTTGAGGGACCGCGAATTACGGCGAGTCATGCGCCAACACACACGGCTCCACGCGCTCCATGGACACCGCCATTCATGGACATCTACACACACAACCACATGGGAGTTCGCGCATCTTCGTCGCGATTAACTTTTACTTCGGTGCCAAATTGTTGCAAATCACAACGTGTTGTCGATGCTGTCTTGCTGCTGCTGTCGTAGTTGTTGTTGCCATTGCGGCTTTGGGGGCGTCGCGGCTGCTGCTGGAGCCGTCCAACGTCCGACCGATCGATGTCTACCGACGGCGATCGACGACCATTGCGGCTTATGGCGGAGATGCTGCTGCCATTGAGTCGATGTTGCCGACGCCACGAAGAACTTGAACTCTGATGGCTGGAGGCGAGGAGCTTGGACGAAGTGGGCGGGAGATGGGTGGAGAGATGTCTGGAGAAGAGGGTGAGGAAACGGCTGAAGGGTGAAGAAACGGCTGACGAAAAGGGTGAAGAAATTGCTGGATGGACAGAAGTGACGAAATGGATGGATGGACAAATTGATGGACCCTTTGTTGTTTCAGTGATGATTTCAGTGACGATTTCTCCGCCGCTCATTCGGCCAAAATGTCCAAACGTCGTCACCTCGCACTGGCCTTCACTAGTTTCTCTGTTCCATATCGTTTCGCCTCGAAAAGAAACCCATTTGAATTCGTCACCAATGCGAATCTCCAACTGCGGTCTCCTGCCGCGTCCGCCCCATTGTCGCCATTGTCAACGGCAACCGGTGCTGACGACGATTGCCAACGACATCGTCATGATCGTTGCCATTGCCATTGGTCGATCGTCGGCCGACCGCGATCGGCTCGGCCTTGGAATCGTGCGTAGATCGGTCGCAGATCCACGGCTCGAGTCCTCAGGGTTGCCGATCGCAGATGGAGCGATCGCGTTGACGACTTCAAATCAATCAACCCAGCTTCGTCTGTTGTTGTCGTTGCTGCTGGCTTGGGCAACGAGCCCCACATGACGTCCAAACAAAGAGGCGTCGAAACCCAAACGATTTGCATGCGGGCCGAAGACGAGTGATGGAAACACTCGAGGTGTTTTGGACTAGATTTTGAAATATATGCACGGCTCCTTCACGGCTTCAATTGGAGGTTTCCATCGAAGGCGCCCCGGACTCGGGTCCGTGGAAGCCTGTTCGGCACGGGGCGGCCCCCGACCCCGCTACCGGGCTTCGAGTCGCGCCGGGGCCTCGTGGGTCCCTCGCCGGTCGTCCAATGAAAATCGCAATTCGGTTTGGTTCGGTCCGCTTTTCCCCGCATTGCGACTCGTTCGCGAACCCCGGCCCGTGTCCGATGGCTTTATTAAGGCGCCATCAAAACCAGATGAAGCCATAACGATTTCCCTAATTTCCCCGGCCTCCACACCAGAATCAACAGCGGCGAGAGTGGCGAGAGGGACGATTGCTACAACGGCAACAACAACAACAGTAAGGATAGCAACAGGTAGAGCCCAAATTGCAGCCGTCCATAATGGATCGAGCCGGGGAATTAGGATCGGACCGGACCGGACCGACTGGAGTCGAGTCGAATCGCAGTCGATTCGAACTCGTTGCCCGAGTGGGAGTCAAGCGAGGTCGGGGTGCGGCGGCCGCTGGTGGGAGGCGGTTGCGGGGTCGGGTGCGGGTGCGGCGAGGTCGGGCTGCCGGGGTCGGCGTGGTCGATTTGAAAATTCGCCAAAACGAACAGCAACGCCAGCCAATTGCAACAACAACAATGCAACAGCAACTGCAGCTGAGTTGCAACAACACCATCGAGCACCGAGTCCGAGTCCTGACGAAAGCCAGCAACAAAACCTGTAAGAGCAACAACAACAAGACACGGTGTCAAGTGCCAAGAACGTGACTGTTTGGTGGCGATGATTTGAGGAGTTGTTGTTGTAATGTCTTCTGTTGTTGGTTTTGTTGCAGTCGTCGTAGTTGTTGTTGTTGCTTTTGTTGTTTGACTTTTTTCGTCGATGCTGCTCCGGGCTCCGCGGTGGCCTCGAGATGCCGATGATGAGGTTGTTGTTGTTATTGTTGTGGATTCTCAAAGTGTTGCCTCGTTGTTGTTGTTGTTGTTGTTGTTGTTGTCTTGTTGCTCTCAATGTTGTTGTTCTTATTACTATCCTATGTTATTGCAACGTATTTTTGGAGTCATTTTTGCAATTGCTTTCTGAGGCTTTCGGTGTTATTGTTGTTTATTCGGATGCTATTGTTGTTGTTGTTGCTATTATTGTTGTGGTTTCCTGTCTGCCAACAGCAGGTGCCTGACGTTTGAACCAGACAAATTGCCAATGGAACAATAAAACAAGGAATCAACGGCAGCCAGAATCGACCGACAAAGGCGAGAGCGAGCAACTTTTGTTGTTGTTCTTCTTGTAGTTGTCAGGGGAAAGACAAAAAAAAGAGTAAAAAAAAACACACACGTCTCGAAGGAGAAGAAATTGAAAAATTGAAAACCACAAAATGAGGAAACCCGAGATAATAATAAGGAGATTAACAAACAACATGAGGCCGAAATTCATGCAAATTCCACGCCTCCCACCGACAACGGCCACAGCAACAGCAACAGCAACATATGAGCGACCGCAACAGCAATAAAAACAACAATGGCAATAACAATGGCAACAGCAATAGCAATAAAAATAGCAATAGCGACAACAACAACGGCAACAACAGCGCAGACAATTGAACTAATTTCTTTAATTTTTCATCTTTCGGCAGTTGCCCGGTGTTCGAACCGACTGCGGGCGCGTCCGTGGGGACGGGGCTGTGTATGTGAGGAGGGCATGTGTGAGGGCGTGCACAGACATCTGTGTGTGTGTGTGTGTGAGAGTGTTGCGCATGCGCACCGGCTGGCCGTAACTCGAGATGATGGTCGGCAGCCCAGCAGAAAGATTCGCGCGCCCCGATTGCGGCCGGCACTCGAGCGGCGTCAGACACCGACGGCGGACAGACAGACAGACAGCTGGGGTCGGGTGGGGCGGTGAGAGACATGTGGGGGCGGACAGAGAGAGCGAGAGAGGGGGATGAGGGACAGAGCGAGCCACGGACAGACGGACGGACGGACGGGATTCGCTCACGCAGACGAGGACTGAAGATTCATGCATGGGAGCGATGGGTGGTGAGGGCGGCGAGAGGGAGTGAAGGACAGAGTGAGAGGGAGAAAGAGGGATATTATGAAAGTGCGAAGGAGTGAGGGGGAATGCGTGCGATGTGCGAGGGAGACGGAGCGTGGATGGCAGGGCGCAAATGAGGCGATCGCTCAGTTGCCTCCGGAGTCATAGGCGAAGATCGACGGTTCGACGGAACATTTGTTGTCACATTGGTTGTTTATTGTTGTTGTTGTAATTGCTGTCATTGTCACTGTTGTCGTTTGCTGCCATTTTGCTGTAATCTCAGTTTCTTCTTCTGCCGCACGGCTTTTTGTTGTTCTTCTCTCGTCGTTGCTCCGAATCTGTTTTCCTTCTTTACCTTCGCAATTGCTGTTGTTGCTCGAACAATCGGGTCGCCCCAGGCATCGCGGTTTGCGCAACACCGACTGTGTCTTCCGTCTCGTTCCCTCTCCTGCTCCTCTGTCACTGCCTCTCTCCCTCTCTCTCACTCACTCGCGCATTTCATCGCTCTGCATCATTAATTTTGGCCCCGAATGCTGTCATTAGTGTAATCGTTGTTATTGTTGTTTTTGGTTTTTGTTGGTGCTATTGTTTTTGTTGTTGTAATTGTTGTAATAACCGATCTCCACGGTGCGTTCCGTTGACGTATGTGTGGGAAAAAAGCTGGCGTCGTCGCCGTCACCGCGGTGGATGTCGTTGCTTTGGTGTTTTCGTTGTTGTGATCGTTGTGGTGGTTCTCGTTGTTGTTGTGGGCTCCACCTAATCCACGACGGATACGACCGCCATTTGGCTCCCCTAATGACCGCGAAACTCGGCCCCAACTCCCGACGCATTTCTAACCACGACCTTCTCTTTCTTCTCTTGCTCTCCCTCCAGCGACCCCTGCCGAACCGCCGGCTGCTGATCCTCATCCTCGGCCTCTCGGTGGCCGCCCTCGGCGCCGGCCCGGCGCGCGCCGACGACGAGAGCTCGACGGAGACGAACGAGATCATCCCGCGCGAGGCGATCCAGAAGCTCGACTACTCGGTGCGGCAGGCGCTGCTGCGGGCCATCGACAAGCTGGAGCACGAGGCCGAGGCGGGCGACGGCGACGACGACAGCGACGACGACGATGGCGGTGACGAGGAGGCGACGCCGGCGCCTGGGCCGCGGAGGGACGCGGGCGAGCGGCAGGAGATCCTCGAGGAGAGCACGAGCGCCGCGGACGTGGTGCCCACCGTCCAGTTCTTCACGGCCACCTTCGACGAGCGCAGCGCGCCGGAGCAGCTGCTCTCGTCGTTCATCGGGCGCCGGGCGGGCGGCCGCAGCGTCGCCTCCTCGGTCAGCACTAACGAGATCTCGACGGAGGCGCGCGACGAGGTCAAGTTCGAGATCCGCAAGACGCAGCCCCAGGTCTTGGCGGCGGCGGCGACGGCGACGACGACGACGACCTCGGAGCGGCCCCGGACGACGCGGCGCCGGCCGCCGACGACGACCACCACGACGACCACGACGACGACGACGCCGCGGCCGACGCACAACGAGGACGGCGAGAACATCGAGGTGGTCGACAAGAACGACATCCGCATCCAGGCGGCGCCCCTGGTGACGGCCTTCACGGTGGACCTCGACGAGCGCGGCTCGGCCAAGCAGGTCATCCCGCTGGTGGACCGGCCCGCGGCCCCGGCCAGCACCCAGCGCAACCTGGCGCCCTTCCGGCCGCACGTCGGGCCCACCATCGCCAAGCTGAACGTCCTGCCGGCCGGGCCGCTGCCGCTGCCCACGCAGGCCACGCACCTGGCGCCGACGACGGTCTCGACGCGCTTCGGCCAGGTGAGTGCGGGGCGGGGGTGGGCGGAGAAGAGGAAGAGCTCTAACGACCGTCTCTCCCCGCAGACGCAGCCGGCGCCGCGCGGCGACGTCAACAACTTCCTGATCGAGCGGCAGCGGCAGCTCGAGCAGCAGATCCTCCAGCTGAAGCTGCAGGCGCAGCAGCAGCAGGAGCTGATCCTGCGCCAGCTGCGGCTGCTCGAGGAGCAGTCGAAGCTGTCGGCGGGCGGGCCGCGGCCGGCGCTGCCCCTGGCCCAGCCGACGACGCTCCAGCAGCAGCAGCAGCAGCCCGGCTTCACGATCCGGCCCTCGGTCGAGTTCATCCCGAGCTCCCTGAACAAGCAGCAGCAGCAGCAGCAGCAACAGTCGTCCTACCAGACGTTCCCGGTGTCGCAGCAGCTGCCGCTGAAGGACGCGGCCGGGAAGTTCAGCGGCACCAACAACAACAACGGCGCCAACCCGCTGCCGCAGCCGCTGCCGCTGCCCAACCCCGTCCAGCAGGTCTTCCACAACCTGCAGCAGCTGCAGAAGAACCACCAGCAGCAGCAGCAGCAGCAACAGCTGCCCTCGTCGTCCTCGGTGCAGATCCAGCCCTCGACCCAGTTCAGCTTCCTGCCGACCTTCTCGACGCCCCTCGTCCAGCAGCCGCCCGAGCTGTCCGTCTTCCAGGCCCTGCCCCAGCACAACTCGCAGCTCTTCCAACCACCGCAGCAGCAACAGCAACAGCAGCAGCAGTTCCTGCCGAACTTCGTGACCAACGCCCAGCAGCAGCAGCAGCAGCAGCACCGGGGCCGCTTCTTCCGGCAGGAGGCGGGCACCGGCAACTTCGGGCTCAACCAGGTCCAGCCGCCGCCCGGCAACGCCTTCAGCCACAACAATCAGCAGCAGCAGCAGGAGATCGAGAGCCAGACCTTCTACCGGCAGCACCTGGAGCCGCACTTCAGCAACCAGCTGCAGCAGAACGCGCAGCTGTTCTACCAGCAGCAGCAGCAGGGCCAGGGACAGCAGCAGCAGCAGAAGGGCTCGCCAGGTAACTCGCTCGACCACCGGCTGGAATTGAACAACCTCGCGGAATTAAATATAATCAGTAAAGTTTTAGCCCTCAACCACGGCATCAGCTCGTTCGCGCCGCAGAGCCTCCGCTTCGGATTCTAGACGGCACCGACTGCACCGACGGCACCGACAGCACCGTCCGCACCCCGAGCACCGCCCCCTGCACCTGGGCCTCGTCCCGGCCCAAGAACTCCTCCGCACTCGACTCTCTTTCTCTCTCTGTCTTGCAGATCGGCCTCGCTCGCCCGCGGCGCCAGCACCAAAGCACCTCACTCAAGCACCTTTCTTAGTAGCACCAGCACCAGCACCACTTCTACTACTGTTCCTACTACCTCTACTACTCTCCGCACTCTCGTAGCCCTGCACCGAAACTCTCCAGCCTCCTCGGGATCCACGCTGGAGCTTGTTGTAGTCTAAGTTTTAGTTTAACTTGTTGTAAGCTTAACGAAAAGCGAGTTTTGATTTAATCAAGTTGTTTTTATTTTACAAATATGTTTTTTTTTTTAAATATGCATTTTTTACGATGTTTTCTTTTATAAATTTGTATATTGATTAAACGATTTCTTCAAATTCTCTTCTTCATTTAGCTTTCTGTACATTATTATTTAAAAATTTTACGTTTCTACGTTCTTTACGTTTTTCTTTTTATTTCTTAAATTTGGTTTGTTCGGTTTTTTGTGTTTGATTACTAAAAATGTTTTGTAAATATCGATGCTTAACTTGCGGTAACTCTACAATAAATCCCTCGAATTGTTTGATTAGCTTGATATGTATTTGAACAGTTGCCTTTGAGTTGTTATATTTTACTTTAATTATTTATTGTGAGTAAATAAATACGAATGTCTTAAAAATAAACCCAGCCTGCGATTCGTTATTCTTCGATGTGTTTCCGATGTCAAGAGACCTCATTTCGTTACTTTTAAGTGTTAATGGGAGCCAAATAATGGATCAAAATTAACCAGAAATTTAAAATAGAAGCACTCGAATAAAAACATCTATAAATGATAAAAATAAAAAATTTAAATTTGTATATTTCCGCTACAGGATTTTTACATAAAGCCGGAATTTCAAAACTTGGCAAAAACAAAAAATAATAATTTGCCGAGACTTAACTGTAAACGTTCCGCATTAAATATCGCCCTAAAAGCGAGCAATGTTTTTCCCACGTATTTCTTAGCAACAAAGTAACCGGAAGTAGAGCTTTATTGATCTCTTGAATCAAACGTTGCATACTATTAGGATGAACTATCGACGATACCCAAACATGAAATATTAGAATAAATATTATAATAACTGTAATTTAAAAATTCGACAAAAATATCACATTTTTAAATCCATGAACCAAAGTCCGTAATTCATGTACTTTTGTACTAAAATTTGTATATGTATACAAACACCCTTTTTAACAAGAACGCTGATTCAAAACAGTTGGAATGGATCTCAAACAAAGCCTTTATTTATCAAAACGACGCAGAGTTTTTCGACATATGCTGCCCCCCTTACTAATTTGCTACTGAAATAAGAAACCATTGTGTGCCGATCGATACCCGAGATGAAAAACAACAGAGCATTCGTTGGCGGCGAGCAAAGGCGGCAAATGAAACAAGAGCTTGTTATTTTATAATATTTTTGTTTATTGCACGATTACAATATACATTTTGATTTGTTTTATGTAAAAAACGCACACACATAGAAACTACATTTGAGCAGTGAAGTGAAGAACGCTTGGGAGGGAGACGCGGGCGTCCCTTGCATACAGGGTACACAGTGGTAGCAGTACAGGGGGCTGCGAGGAGGCTCAGACACTCCTTCCCCTTACGTATAAATATGATTTGTTAGCTTCACTACTGAGACGTTAACTACGACTAACTAGACTACACTACACTACCGACTAACTACTAGTCCATTAGGTTATCCTACTGCGCTACTGCATTCGCACTGGCCGGAGGAGGAGTCGGCAGGGCGCCAGCTGACCGGGTCACGCCCCTCCTTCCCCAGGCACGATCACGATCCCGATCAGAATCATTGAAAACAACACTTTTCACTTTTCGTATTCGGCATGTACAGAATATTCTTCATTATTGTTGCATGTTCGCTTAAACTAGGGCCTTAAGACTACTGCTAAGATAAACTAAGATTACAATGAATTTTTCATTCTGCAACCCATTCAGAGGTGTTGATCTAGTACGATGTATGATATAGTAGGTTTCTCTATAGCTATTTTTATACACACGTGTTTCTTCGCACGCATTTTTCTTTTGATTTTTCAGTTTTCAATAACAATAGTTCTGCTGTTTCGCATTAATGATTAAATGTTTAAATAATGTATTCATAAATGTTTGTATGCATGTATGTGTTCTCTCCATTGAGTTTCGTATAAATAGTTAAAGGTAAATGAGCTCAACAAAAACGCAAGCCATAATTTCTTGAAAATAAATAATAGTAAGAGTTCTTTTGCGATCATCATCATCATCATCATCATCGTCTCCATTCGGAGGTAATCATAATGATCTGATTTACGTGACACGCAGCCCTGCACTTAGCACGGCTTCACTTAGTCTCCGAGTGCACGAGATGGGCTTTGGTTTGGAGTTAAGACTTCGGTGTACCCGAAAACAGACCTCGAATCGAAGGGACCGAAGCTTTAACTCCCTTCCATATATTGCTTCTCGGATTATGTTGCATGAGATTTGCAAATTTCTCTCGGTGTAAAACTATGAAATATATGAGTTTCTTATGAAGTAAACTAAAAAACAACTATACAGTTCTTAGTGGGTTAGACTTAAGCATTAAAATTAGATTTTTCTCTAAGGCACAATTATTAACCGTTGTTCTCTTCTCGCTCTTTCTTTCCTTTCAGCCATACATTCAAATAGTGTTTTCTCTCTGTTCCTCCCCCGCACGTCCTCTAGCCAGGCGAGCGTGGGGATGCGGTTTAGAGTCTAATTATCTCTAGCAATAAATAAAATTACAATAATATACAGTGCTGCTTTCTCTTCAGTTCCCTCATCCATATCATGTCAGCTGGGTTCTGTGTCCGTGCTCCGGCATCCTCCACAGCCGGGACGAGCTCCTGGGCCGGGTCGATCACTCCTCAGACCTCGACGCCGTAGGTGCGGTCGACGACGTAGTCATAGCGGCAGTCGCTGTCGGCGTCGGAGCCCGTGGACGTCGTCGTCGTCGCCGTCGCCGTGGCGGAGATGGTAACGGAGGCTGTCGTTGTCGTCGTAGAGGCGGACGTGGAACTGCCGGATGAGGCAGCAGCAGCGGCGGCGGCGGCAGCGGCCAGGGAAGCCATCTTCATGGCGCCGCTGTAGGTCGGCAGCTCTCGTCGCCCGCCGGAGACGCCCGCGGCACTGTCGCTGAGATTCTTGTTGCGGTTGCTGCTGGCCACGAGCGCCGTGTTGATGGCGATCGCCGTTTCCGCGGCGTTGTCATCCTCGTCCTCGTAGTCGCCCTCCTCCTCCTCCTCGATGGGGTCGGCCTCGGAGAGCACGAAGTCCGTGGGCAGCTCGGGCACCGGCAACCCCTTGCGCGTGAAGAACGAAATCTTCTCCCTGCAAAGCGAAAGAGTGCGACAAGCGTGAGTGCTGAACATTTGGAAACCGCTCGTCGGGCACTCACTTGAAGGACACCAGGTCGGGGCAGCCCTTGGGCACCTTCGTTTTGCGCAGCTTGTAGATTTCTTTGGCAGTTTTCATGAGCAGCTTCTGCAGTTGCTTCTCCTCGGGGCACTTGGCCGGGTCGGCGCGCTCGACCAGCCGCTGGAACTCCTCGTTCTCGATGGCCCAGGCCGCGATCAGGGGGTCCTTGTTGTCCCGTGCTTTCTCCAGTCTGAAGACGAAAAAGAATCAAGAGTAAAGGCACTGTAGAGGACTTGGCTTCAGGTGTCGACCACTTACACATCCTTGAGGTTCTGCAGCTTGGCGATCTGGTCGTTGAGGAAGTCCAGTTTGCTGTGCTGCGCCTGCAGGTCCAGCTCCAGGTCGAGGCTGGTGCGCGGTATGTGGTTGTGGTTCAGCTCTGCAAAGGGGGCAAACAAAGATGGCGATATAGGGATCGTCGTGGCCGGGTGGGCGATCGCGGAACTCACTTGTGACCGACTTGGGCGCCTTCGTGTGGAAGCGCAGCGAGCGGCGCTCGACGGCGCCGCGGTGGAAGGGGTGCGGCGTCACGCCGAAGTGCATCGCCGAGTCCGAGTCGCTGCGGTTGAGGCGGCAGATGTAGCGGGACTTGCCCACGGCTGCGCTGGGCGTGAACGTCTGGGAGCGCTTGACGGGCCTGTCGTCGGCCATCTGCTGGGCCTGGGCCTGGGTGGCGCGCGACTTCTCCGGCGGGAAGGCGCACTCGGTGTTGGTCTCCTTGTCGGCGTACTCCTGCTTCATGTTCTCCATGTAGACGTCGAGCATTTTCTTCGTGAAGTCGGCTGTGCGAGAGGAAACCATTGCCATTAGCAACGATCACAGGATGTCCGAGAGTGTCTCGACTTACCGTGGGAAATTCCGACGGCGGCATCGAGGTCGGCCTCGTCCTCCACCTCGACGTCGTCGTCGTCGTCCTCCTCCTCCTCGTCTTCGTCGTCGTCGTCGTCCTCCTCGTCGTCGTCGTCCTCATCCTCGTCGTCGTCCGCCTCGTTGGCGTTCATCTGCTCCTGCTGCTCCTCGGCGATCTGGGCCTGCATCTCGAAGGGCGGCACCTGGTTGCGGGTCAGCGTCGAGGTCTGGGACGACGTGATGGTCGACTCGTCGGACGACTCCTCCTTGTTCGAGGCGTTCGACCCGGAAGGGTGCTGGCCGGCCGACGTCGAGGCGGCAGCACTGGACGTGGCGGCGACGGAGGCGGCGGCTGCTGCGGCCGCGGCGCTGGTGGAGGGCATGTCGAGGGGCTCGAAGGTGGGTATGAATTTGGAGCTCAGCACGTTGTACCACTTGAGCGTGGAGTCGTCCGCGTTGAACTCGGCCATGCTGATCTGCACGGTGCCCTGCAAGCGATCGAGAAGGTCAGGCGTCTACTTCGAACGCTGGCAACAGTACGGCGCTACTTACGATGATCTCCTCCTTCTGGCCGGTCATGCTGACGACGGTCACGTGCAGGCTCTTGGTCAGCAGCTTGCCCAGCGAGATGGTCACGGCGAAGGTGTCGTTGAAGACAGGCTTCTGGAAGTCGGGCAGGGCCTTTGTGCGGATCGAGCTCAGCGAGTTGGGCAGCAGGGCGGCGCGCAGGTAACTGCAGAAAGAGAGAAACAGGTCATTAGAAATGGATCCCAGAGCGAGAGCGAGGAGGGCCGACTTACACTTGTGAGTTGTCCGTCGAGGCGGTCCACAGGGCCGACAGGTTGTTGGCGCGCTCCAGCGAGACCACGAGCACGCCCTCCTTCTTCAGATACTTGAGCCCGATCTGCACCTGGGCGAGCTCCTTGCGCGGCAGGTGGGCGCGCGACGCCTCGAAGACGCCCGAGTCGCCGGCCACCGACTCGTTGCTCACCGCCGCCGAGACGGAGCGCGTGTTCGAGGTCGACGAGGAGCGGCTGAGCATCTCCTGGGGCAGGTCGAGCAGCGAGGGCTTCTCCGAGATGGGCGAGAGCGGCGCGGCCATGTTCAGCGGCGAGGCGACCATGTTCAGCTTCTGCAGCTTCGCCTCCAGCATCATGCAGTCGAGAACCGTCGAGTCGAGGTCGTAGGGATTGGTGCGGGCGACCGCGGCCTGGTAGACCGGCGGCAGCCCGACTCCGCCGGCGAGGGCGCCCACGGGCGAGGCGTTGGCGTAGGTCGGCTCCTCCTTCAGGGGCAGCGGCGCCTGCTCGGCGCCACCGACGACGACGGCGGAGGCGGAGGCGACGTACTTCATGGGCGAGGCGGGCGGCGTTTCCATCGAGAGGCTGCTGCGCGGCGACAGCGAGAGCTCGGACGACGGCTGCTGCTGCAGCGGCGCGTGTCCGGCCACGGACTGCGGCGGTGGCGGCAGCGCCGGCGACTGCTGTTGCTGGTGTTGGAGGTGGAGCGCCTGCTGCTGTTGCTGCTGCTGCTGCTGGAGCTGGAGCGCCTGCTGCTGCTGGAAGAAGCGCTGCGAGCGGCGGTTGAGGTCGACCACGTCGATCTGGGGGTCCACGGCGAAGGGGTCCAGGTAGATGTCGGTGAAGCTGAGGGCGCTCTTGCTGCTGGCCGTCGAGAGGGAGCCGAGGCTGGAGCCGCTGCTGATCGAGAAGGTGCTCTCGGAGGAGAACGACTTGAGGCGCTCCTCGAGCATCTTGGTCGACTTGAGGGCCTCCTGGAGCTTGTCGAGCAGCAGCTGCTTCTCCTCGTGGAAGCGCAGCCGGTTCGCGATGCACTGGTTGGTAGCCTCGTACGCCTCGTTCAGGTCCTTCTCGAGCTTCCGGCGCGTCTTCTGGATGACGCTGATCTCCTCCGGCGAGCGCGACTTCACCGACAGGCTGTTCAGCTCGTTCAGCAGCTTCTCCTTCTCCTGGATCAGCAGGATGCGGTCCTTGTCCGACTCCAGCTGGCCGGGTTCGATGCGGTCGACGTGCTCGGCCAGCTGCTGCTGCAGCTTCTTGATGCGCTTCCGCCACTCGCTGTACTGGAGCTTCGTCTTGGCCATCTCCGCGAACCGGGCGCCGCTGTTCATGTTGTCGCCGGCGCCGCCGCACAGGTCGGTCTGGGAGGCGACGCAGACGCGGTCGAACGGCGAGGTCGCGTTGATCAGCTCGGCGCTCTCGTCGTTGTACTGCTGGCGACTCAGCTCGTTCTTGATCTGGACGAGGCTGCGCATCAGCTCCTCGCGCACCTTCTCGCCGGAGACGAGCGACTTGTGGACCTTGAGCATCTCCTCGCGGATGGCCTGGACCTCGGTGATGTCGTAGCAGCCGTTCTGGCGCGCGTTGATCTTCTCGCCCACCGAGTACAGGGTGTTCATGCCGCGCTGCGTGTACGAGATGTCGTTCGTGATGTGGTTCAGCTCCTGCTTCAGCAGCCGCACGCGCTCCTTGGCCAGCACGATGTCGGCGCGCAGCAGCTCCGGGTCGTGCCGGCTCATCGAGCTCGTCGACGAGCAGACTGCGGGGCGAAAGGCACGTTAACGAGGGGGAACCTAGGGGTGGAGGGGGTGGCAACTCACGGCTGCTGCGGCTGGCGGCCAGGGTGTTGAGGTGGTTGTACTCGTCCTGGGCGATCAGGAGCCGCTGCTGCTTCACGTCGTACATCTCGCGCTTCTTCTCGAGCACGTCCTGGGCGGCCGACAGGTAGTCGCGCAGCATCGCCTCCTGGACGCTCTTCCACTCCTGGCGCGGGTCCTCCAGCTGGGTCGTCTGGGCGATGTGGTTGATGTAGTAGCGGCCGATGTTCGGGTCGTAGGCCTCCTCCCAGCCCACGGGCAGCTCGTCGCCGACGCAGTCCTCGAACGACTGGGGCTTCGTGTATCTGCAAGGGAAGAGACGAAGGAGATCAGCATCAAGGGACCAAGCGCGACTGATTGTTGAATGCACGGGAGGTTGAAGTTGGGCGAAGCAGGGACCGAAGGTTGTCGCGTGGAGGAGTGAGCGACTGTTGTTGGCTGAGTGGCTGCTGCTGAGTCGGTGGGTGCTCGAGTGAGTTCATCGCGGCGAGCGAGCGGAACTGCGAAGATCGCCTCAGACCAGTTGCGACATTCGCGCTCGCCGTCATCACAGCGCCATGGCGAGCCATCCACCAGCCACCGGTTCCCACGGCCGGCACACGAGCTGCCCGCCCTCGTGGGGTGCGGGAGGCGCGGGGACGACGAAGACGACGACGACGACGTCGCCGGTGTATCGCGGCGATAAGATTAACGATGCAAATGTATGTGCGACCATAAAAACGCCCGGCGCTTCCTGTCCCGAGTGGCCCCAGCAGCAGCCATGGCTCGACCAGACCCGATCCAAACGATCGCACCCGATCCGATTCGAGCCCAAGCCAGTTCCAGCTCCAGCTCCAGTCCGAGATGGCGATCGGGCGCACCGGAGGAATACGAGAAATGCGGCGATCGCGATGGCGATGTCGGGGACACGCCAAAGATCGAGCGAGAGTCCGCCGATTGGTGGCGGTGACAGGGGCGGGGGCGGGGGCGGGTCCGAATCGGTGTCGCCAAATGGGCAGCGGCTACCGGGCCAGATGGCGTCCGATAGGCGGCGTGTCCGGGAAGGTGGACCCCAGATGGCGACGTCTCGATTTGTCGATGGATGGATGGATCGCCCGTCAGCATTAAATCGCTCGATGTCGCTGCTGGACTCGTGGAAGTCGGACGTAGCTCGTCCGATTCATTCGGCTCCCATTCAAATGGGCCTCGTGTCAACGAACCCATTATTCTCAGTAAATGGAGCATGCTCTGGCGGCGATGGGGCGACGACGACGACGACGACGGCGACAACGACGGCGATGATGATGATCTCGAAATTCCCCCGAAGCACTCGACCGTGGACCCCGTGCGAGGCGGGGTTCGGGGCGCGGCGTCGGTCATCGCTGGGGTGAGCGGGAGGGGCAGCGGCAGAGGCAGCCAGTGCAAAAGGGTGGCCAGAGGTAATCGAATCGCCTCGTTCGATTTCGAAATGGGCTTCGCTCGCGAGGCTCTGGAATGTTCAGCCGTCAGCCGAACTCACGGGAATCCGGTGGAAAATCTCTCCGGAACAAGAGCCGAAGTTCCGAATGAAACTACAAATTAATCAGAAGGACAGACAGAAAGACAGACGGATTGAGAGAGGGAGAGCGAGAGAGTGAAACCGAAAACAAAAAATTCCAATGAATTTCGAAACCATCGGCTTGGGTTCGATTCGGAAAATTCCAAAAATCACTCCAAGGAAATTGTTTTTTTTTTCTTTTCTTTTTCCCTTATGCCACACATATTTTAAAACCGGCCGTTTCTATTTCGAGTCCGAAATTCATTTTCGCATATGAAAATAAACAGAAGCACGAATTCGGCGGCTCGGCTGTGTTGATTCGAGCGAGAAGAACGCAAATAATTGAAAGATTTCTCGAAAGTCGCTCGCGTAAACAAAGGCCAATTGTTTACATTCCGCTCGAATGTTGAAATCCAATTTCAAATTAAAGGAAATTAAAACAAGAAAGTGCGAAGGGAGCGAGTGGGAGGCGGAGAAGGCGAGAAAAGTCCGTGAAACGCGGCCGAGGACGGATCTTGAGCGTCGGGGAGGAGGCGACGGCGGAGATCGATATAGAAATACATATATGCTGGCCGTGGAATCCCAAGGGGCTCCTGCTCCAAGGACGTGGACGAGGACGTGGCCGAGGACGTGGCCGAGGACGTGGCCGAGGACGCGTCGACCGCAGCGAGTGTCGGAGCCGTGGTGAAATAAGTTCGTTGGCTGATAAGGGGCTCGTGGACCTGGCCGACGACGACGACGACGACGATCGCAACAACAACACAAAGAGCACACCACTAACTACAACAAGAACAAGCGAGCCATCGAACGATTGAACGAACGATCGCCAAGCGACCGGCCGACGAACGAACTTTGCCGATTGATTGCAGTGCATTCCGATCGCATGGGCAACGCAGGCGAACGTGCTGGACAACATGGCTGCCAGGGGCCCCTGACGACAGCGCCGATCACAACAACAACCACATCGTGAACGCGAATCACAACAACAAGCTCGAGAGCAACAGCTGCAACAGCAGAAGCAGCGGCAGCGAGTGCGGCGACGACGCTGACGTCAATGGGCGCAAGTGGAACAATAAGAGGATTAACAACAACAACAACAACAATGAGAGCGTATAAAATTTGAAAATATCACTAAAATTAGAAATCAAGCAAAACGAAACGAAAATGAAAATCGAAAGGGGAGAAGGAAAGGCCGCGAAGAGACGAGGGAATGGAGGAATTTCGCAGAAATTAACTAAACACATTCATTCATCAACACATCACGTTTGTTCTGATTTCGATCCGACGGCGGCGACGACGACGTCGACGACGGGCAGACGGACGGACGGACGGACAGACAGACGTTGGGTTGCATAATTATTATTTACGCGAGGCAGCAGCACATGGACAGGGAACCAGTTCAAAGGTCCGTCCGGCAGTCCGCCTGACTGGCGGGCTAAGAAGAATTGCAAAAGTCATGCAGAGGTAGAAAAAAAAAAAAAAAACCAACTACAAAGACCTAGAGAAAGAACGGAAGGAACGAAATCGAATCGATTCGAGCGAAATGAGACCTGGCCAAAAGTTGCTGACGCCGGCTTCGGCTTCGGCTTCGGCATCGGCATCGGCTTCGGCTTCACTCGACGCTCACTCGACATGGCCCGACTTGGCCCGGCGCGACTTGGTCAACTCGTAATTGAGTTCTCAGGAATTACTTTTGCTTTTAATTCTGATTCTTTGCCGCCACCTCCGAGCGTGGTTTGTTTTTGTCTGCCGGAGTTGCCTTTTTGTCATTATTTTTTCCATGACTTTTCTGTATTCATATTTTCGACTCGATTCGTCCATATTTTTGTGTTTTGTATTTCATTTTTTTGGTATTTTATTTTATTTGATTTTATATTGTTTTATCGTATTGTATTCCTTTTTTATTACACTTTCGTTATTTCTTATATTTTTATTAAGCTCTAATAGGACTTCCTGACTTTCATTTTGATTTTTTGTTTCCAATTCGTTTTTGTCTTCTTATTTTTGGAATTCTCCTATTTAGTTGAGTTCTTTTAGCAAAATTTTCCTTTCTTAATGATTTCATTTTCCGCCTCCTTTGTGTTTTCCGCTGTTTATATTTATTTAAGGTTTCTTCCCGATTTCAATGGCTACTGCTTTTGTTGTTGTTGCTGGCATGATCTTAATGACAGCCATTGTTGTTGTTGTCGCTGTTGACATTGCGCCCGTTACGGCACTTGTTGTTCTCAGACATTCCGCGACCGACGACCGCCGAGCCGTCGTCATTGTCACTATCGTCATTCGGCCGATCGAACGTTTCGGAGAGGGCCAGGGAGAGAGAGAGAGAGAGAGGGAGAGCCCGCTGGGTCTGAAACGGTGGCAACTCTGCGAGTCGAGTCGGGTCGGGTCGGGGGCGGCCACAGCTCGGCGGGTCCGCGGCATGCGGTCGCAGTGGTGGGCGTTGGCGACAATGGAATGAGCCGAGAGCGACGACGACAACAACGGCGATGTCTCCACAACAACAACGACGACGACCACAGCGACAGCGACAGAGACGACGACAGAGGCGACGACGGGTGCCAGAGGTCAACGAGGCAGTCACCAGAGCGCCGCTGGCGATGACGAACGATGGAGCGACGACGACGGCTTCGATAACGAGGACCAGATTGCGAGGCCGGACCATGAACCAGGCGGAGCGAGAGAGAGAGAGGGAGGGAGACGGAGATGCCCGTGATATATGAATATTTTCCAGTGGGTGTGAGCCGAGAATTTTTATGGCTTCGGCTTCGGCTCGGCTCGGCTCGGCCTGAAATCAATTACAACAATAGAAACGCACGGCGAAAACCCAGACCTACGGACCGTGGGAGAGCGAGCGAGAAGGCGAGGGAGGAAGGGAGGGCGGAAGAGAGAAGGGGGGGCCGAGAGGGAGCGAGAGAAACTTGATTGAAAGCAATTTGAATGGAATGAAGAAAAACGAGTCGAGTCGAAGCGCTGGAAACAAAATACACTTTAACCTTCTGGGGCTTTAAATGGCTTAAACGGTTCGTGTGACAAACGCAGACGACGGCGACGGCGACGGCGAGACAGACAGACAGACAGATAAACGCCAGTTGGACAGACAGCCAGGCCTGTGTAGGGGGGGGGCCGGGGCGGAGGTGAAGGAAAGATGGGAAAATCGTGGGGAATCTGGAATCGAAGCCTCCTCTGATCGGCGCAGGACTTCCTGTCATAAAACGATATTCCGCATGTCAGTTCCACCGACTTGATCGGGCAGAGGCCATGGGCAGCGGGACGGAGCGAACGACTGAGGGATGGACTAACGGACGGACGGACGGACGGACAGACAGATGGGCAGACGGCCGAGTTCGCGGGAGAACCCATGGATGTCCGAGGACGGCGATCGCGACTCGTGGCGACCCGAGGCCCTCCAGCTCGCTCTGTCTCTCCCTCTCCCTCTCCCTCTCTCACTCTGTCTGTCCGTCCGCCTGTGGCCTCGAGTGTCGGGCCGTCTGACGTCTGTCGCCCGTCGACGAGAGCCCGGAGGTGCGGCGCCGAATGGGAAGCAAAGCGCGCCGATTGAGGAGATGACGGTGGCGGTGATGACGATCATGATGATGCTGAAGAGGATCATGAGGATGCTGATGACGATGTGTATGCGTAGGTTTGTATGTTAATTCTATTGCTGTTGCTGTTGTTGTCGCTGTTGTTTTTCCTTCATTTAAATACCACAAGCCACGGCAGCCACAACAACAAAATCAAACCAATGAACCAAACCAGTACAACAACAGCAACAACAACAACACCAACGATTTGTGTGAAATTTCTATGGAATGCTGATTGCTAATTACAACAACAAAAACAACAACAACAACAACAATAACAATAACAGCCACTCACATACAATACAGATTAGCAATTCAGCCAAGAATGAACAAAATAACAACAAGAACAAACAATAAGAAAAAAATGTGTGGAATTCACAGCAGCGACGGCGGCAACAACAACAATAGTCGACAACAACAACAATAACAACAACGACGACGACGACGACGACGACGGGAAGAAACCGCAAACAACAAATGCGGGATCGAAAGAGATCGCGCTGAATATTTAAAGATCGATCGATCGCCGCTCGTGTGGCAATGAAGAGGAAAGAAGAGAAAACCAAGAACTGGCGGCGGGGAGCCAGGGGGAGGCCTTGGCCGGGCTGCGACCAGGCAGCGACAACGGAGTCCTGCTCGAAGGCCGCGCCAAGGACTTCGTCGACATCGACCATCGCCCCACCTCGGTCGTTCGCTCCCTCGTCCCCTCCACGGGTTCTCGTCCGCCTCCGCCCCAGACCGACGTCCGTCCGTCCCGTGGCCCTGGTCTGGCTGTCCATCTGCCGTTGACGGAAACTCGCTCATTAATTCCGATTTCAACAATTCTAATCACGTCCATAAATAGACAGCTCGGCGGACGGACGGACGGACGGACGGACGGGGCGGCTGGGGCTCGAGGCAGGTCCCTGAGACGAGAGGGCGAGTGGGCGAGCGACGAGGGAGGGAGATGGCGAGCGGCGGCCAGGTTTCGTGAGCCTTAGTTGACGACTCTCGATAAAACACCCGGCAGTGGGCGGGGGCCGCGGAAGAGACGACGACGACGACGACGACGACGACGACGAGGATGACGACAGCGAAGACGTCGGCGATCGAGCGAGAGGCCTCGGACGCACATGACGTGCTGGGCTGGAGGCGGGGTTGGGGTCGGGGTCGATCGGTCGATCCGGGGTCTCTGGGCCTTGGCGCGCTACAGCGGCAACAACAACTGTATCAACAGCGCGACAACAACACACCAGCAACAAGCACGACAACAACCAACAAGCAGCCACAAACACAACGACGACCATCGTAGACGAATCGAACGAGGTCCACCAAGCGGGGGAGCGCAGCGTTAGAACCAGAAGGCGTCCGAAGACAGCTCGGCGATTCGCGCTGGTGCCGCCACACAATCTTATCGCCAGCCCGGGCTGTCTGTGTGGCCGGGCCGTCGTCGAACACACCCTCACGACCCGCCACGCCCCGCCCCGGCGCCCCCATCGCCGTCGCCCGCCGCCTGCGACGGTCGGCCGCTCGCATTCCAGACACCGGGCCACGACAGGGCGGGTGCCAGGGGAAGGAGCGCGACGGAGAGGGAGCGAGGGGGGAGCGAGATAGCTGGGCGCAATCTTATCGCGGTTTCTTCGCCTGCTATCGCGGTCTACTATTGTTTTCTGTTATGTTTTATTATCACATGGTGTTTTCTTCTATTTCATTAAGGTTTATTTGGAGCACGCGTATGGTTGTTGTTGGTGCTGTTGTCGCTGCTGTTGTTGTTGTTGTTGTTGTTGTTGTGAATAATGTCGCTGTTATTTTTGGTGTTTCCAAAGTGTTTTCAAGACGTTCGACTTTGGTTTCGACTTGGCTTTGGCTTTGGCTTTTTTCGTTCGCCTGTTGACAATCGCTGCTAACGGAGGTTTCGTGTGGAATTTCCTGTGGGAGATTTCGGCTCAGAGAGACGACGACGACGACGACGACGACGACGACGACGACGACGACGACAACAACAACGGCAGCGACAACGACAAACAACGGAGAACCAACTGAAAAATAAACATAAATAAAACACTCCACCAGCAACGAGCGACAGACCGCAAGCAGACAAATTCAAGGCCTGATAACGAGACGGCCTGAGACCGACAGACGGACGGACGGCCGGCGGTTGGCCAGGAAACGGAAATGCCTGGCCCCGTCCTCCGACCTCTAGGGGAAACTCCCCCCCCCCCCCTCGGCTCCTTCTCTCTGCTGCCCTGTCCACGTCGCTGCCCGCAAGTCGTCGTTTCGTGCTCGCGATGGGCTCTCGGTAATGGCTCGGTGGTCGTTGGAGCCCGACGCGCCGCCCACCTCGGCCGCGCAGGTGGGCGTCGCTCGTCGTCGTCGTCGCTCGTCGCCGTCGTCGCTGGCGTCGCGGCCTTTGTCGAAACGCGGTCGGCGGCGTGTGGGCGGCGCCGACTCATGTCGGATCCCACCGGCCGTCGTGGTCAGGGAGGGAGAGGGAAGAAAAAGCACTGCCGACGACACGAGGCCGGCCTTCGGGGATGCGGTCTCGTGGTGGGGTCTGGCACCAGAGGAGCTTGAGGTCGGCTCCTTCCTGGAGAGCGGGGGAGTCACGGAGGGAAGCGAACGGACCGGAAGCGACCGCGGTTGGGACGAAGGAGGGGGCCACGAGTGCTGGAACGGGAGCCTCCGGGTTTCCGCGGCCTCCTCCGCGCTCGGCTCGGCCCATCGAGCGGTCGATCGATCGATGAATGAAGCGCGGCGACCGATCGATCGTGCGCCGGAATTCGCCCGGGTCGGTGGCGACAGCGGCAGCGACAGCGACAGAGGCGACGGCATCGGGCGAGCTGACGCAACCGAGCCGCGGCCTCTCACGCAGAGACGACGTCGAATTTACGATCATGCCATTGACGACCGACTGTTGCTCCGAGCTCCGACTGCCTTTCGAACTGTTTTCCACCAGCCCCCTCCCCTCCCCTCGGCTGTTTGTTTTGGCCTTTGTGGCGCTCGTTTGGAGGGATTTTTTCCCCCTCTCGCTCCCCCTCCCTGTCCCATTCTTCGATTATCTCTATTTGGGTGGAATTTTTTTATTTCCCACTAATTCTTCTGAATTTGTTTTCCTCCGAAGGTGATCCGACTTTATTCATTTACTTTGTTCGATATTCTGTCTCATTGTCGCCGATTGATCTGCGTCGTGGTCGTCCCGCTGTTGTTGGAATTCCAACCTCCGTCCGTCCGTCCGTCCGTCCGTCTGTCTGTGAATAAACGTTGTGTTCACAGCAGAGGCAACAACAACAGCAACAGCAACACAACACAATGGAACAACACACGCATACTAAACGCGCCGAGTCGCCGAAAGAAATTCATAGAAATTCCGGAGTCGTTGATCGCGTTGTCGACGCTGCCGCCAACGCTGCGTCGTCCCCGCGGCGGCGCCGCCAGCCCTGAGGCAGACGACGACGGCGAGAAAAAAAAACGGCAAACAAAACCAAAGTCTCGGAGTGGAAGAAATCGTCGGAGTTGACGTAAAATCCCAATAACTATTTATATATACAACAACAAATCAAATTACAAAAAAATCAGAAACAAACGCATTTCGAAAAGAAATGCGAAATATTCAAATATGAAAATCGAAATATTCAAATATGAAAATAAAAATATTTAAATGCGAAAATTAAAACGACAACAAAACACAGGCGACGAAAAATATTTCATATGCAAATAAAACAATATTTAAAAGAGCAGAGATAAAATCAAAAAACAAAAAAAAAAAGCAAAATTAAATAATAAAAAAAGAACAAAAATAATAATAAAAAACTTAATGAAATAAATAATTAAGATTCCGAAATTAGCAATGGCAATAAAATGAAATCAAGTAAATTGTGAAAAAATATGAATACAAAATATTCAATAAAACACACACAAATAAAACAACAATGCGGAACGAGAAAATTTTTGCTCAATGAAAATTTCATTGAACTTTTGCGCGTCAATTTGTGGTTCTGTTGTTTTTTCAAATCGACGCTGTTCGTGCATTTCGGCATTTATTATTATTTTTTTATCAGTGTGATTATTGTTGTGGATGTTGTTGTTGCTGGTGGTATTTTTGTTGTTGTCATTGTTGTCATTGCTGTGCGTGGAATTTTCATCGGCGGAAACTCTGGCGAAACCAAAAGGAATTTCTGACAATTTGTCATCAGACGAAGGCCAACGAGACGAGACGAGGCAAACAGATCGATGGACGAATGGATGGCCTGAGGGATGGCGGATGGACCTTTTCAATTAACGAAAATATCATCGGCCGCAACAACAACAACAATAACAAGAACAAGAACAACACCAACAACAGGGCTCGGCGGGAATTTTTCGGGACTTGTTTTGGTTTCCTTCCCTGTTGTTTGTGCTGTGGAAGCCCGTGAAATCGAGCCGAGTCCACAGCCGAAGAGACAGCGAAATGCCAACGACGACGACAGCAACCAAATTGAGAATTAGAACAGCAACGATCATCACCAACACCAACACCAACATCATCGTCGCGATCATCAGTCATCGCTGCTGTCGCTGATCGTTGATCGATGATGCTCGACGGCGGTCGGGGGCTGTTGTGGTTGTTGTTAGATTGTTGTTGTTGTTGTTGTTGTTAGACTGTTGTCTTTGCTTGTTTTCCCTGCTTGTTCCTTGCTACTTCTGTTTGGGGTCCGTTGCTCGCTTTTCCTCCTGTGTTTGTTCGGTCGTCTGGCGTTCGCTGCCTGCGAATTTCGCACCACAATTGGCCGAGCCGAGGGATCCTTCGCCGACGACTTCTCGGAATCTGCTGGACGATTTCGAGTACTCGCGCAGCTCGGAAACTCGCGTCGCCGGCGCAGGGAAATTCGGCGTCGCAGGCGGTTGCTACACACTGTTGTTGTTGCTGTTGTTGGGGTCCGCAGTTTGCCGCTCCGACGCCCACTTTTCGTATTCGACTTCGACTGCGAATTCGCACTCGCTTGCTCTGGTATGCGAAGGTCGCCGCCGAGCGGCCGGGCGAACGCGGAGAGCGAGAGGGGCGAGTGAAGCGAAGAGCCGCGGACACACACGCACACAGACACAGACGCGCGCCTCGTTCGCGCCGCAGGCGACGGCGGCGGCGGCGGCGATGACGAAACGCGGCCATCGGGGGCAGACAAACCGGCAGATGGGCGATGGGCGGACGAGGGCGTGGTCGGGCTGCGCTCGGCTCCCACCACGGCCGCCACGACGACGGGACGGGGCAAAAGCACAAAAGCAAAGCCAAAGCACTCGGCATTTGGCGAAGTTTCAATAATTCATTAAAACAACAATTCGGGAATTAATTGTTTTGCGTTTTTAAAAAGTCTCCGAAATTTATTCGCATTCACGACGACGCTCGCCGCGCGAAAACGAAAACATGTGCGCATAATTTTCGGATACAATTCGAGCCAGCAGCAGCAGCAGCAGCAGCAGCTCAACAATAGCACCAACAATGATGATGATGATGAGGACGATGATGCGGAGAAAAGCAACAAAAACAGGAAATCCATCCACCAGCGAGCGTTCCGAGAAATTTAAAATTTATTTGAATTTTTGCGAATTTCGAAAAACACAAAAATCCGCACATCGAAACTTGAAATCATTTATTTCATTTATTTTTATCGTCTTATTTTTTCCTCGCTCCTTCATCTCGCCTTGTTCTGCCTGCTTTTGCTTTATTTTATCCCACTTCAGTGGCTCCGTTTGACTTGGATTGGAGGAAAAAACAAAAAAAGAAAACAAACATTTGTTTCCTGCTTTCGTCGCTTTGTTGCTTTCGTGAAAAATTCCTCTCAATGGAAAGCATCGCGCCGGGCCTGCGGACACATTTTCGCATGGCTCGAACTCGCCGAAGACCGACGACAACAGCAACAACAGCAAGAACAGCAAATACGCAACGCCGGCGACGACATCGAAGTGGGGGAGGCGCGAGCGAGAGAGGGAGACAGAGGGCAGGAGGGAGAGAGAGGGGCTGCCGGAGGAAAATCTATCGAAAGCCCGCTCGAAATAAACGAACGACCGAACGTCCGTCCGTCCTTCTGTCCGTCCGTCTGCCCCGGTCTGTCCGTGCGAGAGGCCAGGAACGAGCCCGACGACGATCGGGTGCCGTCGTCGTCGTCGTCGCGTCGCGTCGCAGCTGCCGCCGCGTCGCAGCCGCCGCGCTGCCGCAGAGCGATGGAATGCGGTTTTGACAAGTTCTTCTACAAACGCTGCGGGCCGCGGACGGCAACGACTACAAAAACAACAACAACGACAGTAGCAGCAACGACAACAACAGCAGCAGCAACGACAACAACAACAGCAGCAACGACAGCAACAACAACAGCAACAGTCAACAACTACGTCGACGACAACGACGACTGCAGATAGGAAGATTTGTAGAGAGATTGTCGGGGAGATAGAAAGAAAGAAAGATCGATGGATGGAAGAGGGAGGAAGAGAGAGTGTGAGAGAGAGAGGGAGAGAGAGGGGGATACTTAACGAGAACAACAACAACAACAACAACAACCATGTCGACCATCAAAACATGGGCACCGTGAACGGGGAGACGGAGAGAAACGCGAAGAGGTGAAAAATGCAGTCCAGGGGGCGTGGTGGGAAAGGGGGCTGAGGGGGCGAGAGGAAGAGGAAGAGAGAGGGAGAGGGAAGAATAATGCATTGTATCTAGTGGATGCAATTATGGCATCGCCAGGAATGTGAAAGGAAGCAGAATGTTGCAGTCGCCGCAGTTGTTGTCGTTGCTGCTGCTGCTGCTGGTGCTGCCGCCACAGCTCGAGCGCGCACACACAGGCGCAGCCAGATACGGTTGCAGCGCACGGATGCAAGGCGACGAAATCCCACCGCTGGACGACGGCGACGACGACGGCGACGACGACGAGGGACGAAAGAAATGCGACCGCGGGTCGAAGAGAGGGAAGAAAACTCAAGGAGATCGACAGGGCAGACAAATGAGGAGAGAGAGAGGGGGAGAAGGAGAGAGGGGGGGGGGGGGGGTTCGCTGCATCGGCCTCTGTCGCCTGCCCGCGCTCGCTGCAAATTTTGATCGTGTTTTCCCAACAGCAACTTCTTGATATTTTCCGCAGTTGCGGCTGCTGCTGCTGTTGTTTTTGTTGTTGTCGTTGTTGAGATTGTTGTTGTTGTTGTTGTGTGTGCGCTCAATCGCCGCCACGGCCTGACAATTGCATCGCCATCCGCCGCCGCCGCCGCCCCCTCGACGTCACCCGTTCCCGATCAGACGGCGGGCTCGGCTCGAATTCCGTCCGTCCATCCGTCGGTCCGTCGTTCGGTCTCTCTGTGTGCCTGTGTGTGCGTGTGTTGGTGTGCGTTTCTGCGCCAGAGGACGCTGCGGCATCGGCTCGGCCCGGCCCGGCTCGGCAGCCGCGGCTCATTCAGCAGCGAGTGCATCTCGATACAGCACACACACATCCACACACACACACACACACATGGCCCCAGAAATGCAGTTTTTTCTGCATTCTACGACTCCCTCCCTCCCCCTCCCCCTCTCTCTGGCTGGGTTCTGCAGCTCTGCCGCCGACATTTTCCGGCTCTTCGCTCTTTATCGCTGCTTCCGCTCGCCTCACGTCGCTCTCTCTCTCTCTCTCTCTCTGTCTAGCTGGCTCCAACTATCTGTATACTTCTCGCTCCCTCTCTCTCCCTCCCTCCCTCCCTCTCTCTTGTTCTCCCTTTCGCCGGCCGACCTCAGCCGTCGCTGCTTTGACATGAATGTCAGCTTTTTATCTATTTCGCCGTTCTTGTTTTTGTCGTCGCCGTCGTCGTCGTCGTCGTCGTCGTCGTTGTTGTTGTCGTTGTTGTTCTTATTGATTGCAACTCCTTCTTCTTCCTTCTCCTCCTCCTCCTCTCCCTCTTCGTCGGGCGCTCGCGCCTGCTGCAGCCGGTTCCGTGGCCTGTCGCTGGCCGACTGTTGCTGCTGCTGCTGCTGCTGCATCTCGTTGCATTTGAAGAATTCACTGCGATGCGTGGCACGAGAAGCCACCGCTCGTTGTTGTTGTTGTTGTTGTTGTTGTTGTATTTTTCCCAGACTGACCATCGAGTCATCCGTCGTCGTCGCCATGACAACAACAACAACAAAATGGCAAAAAAATGTCGCCAAAGTCGAGTCGCGTCGAGTCGTCGACAACATTTTTTGTGTTTCGCTGTCCGTCGGGCGACGTCGGTTGTTGTCGATGATGGCTGGTAGTCACCGCAGCAACAACAACAACAAAAACAACAACAACAACAACAACATGCAACAATTTCCGGAAGTCGACGATGGCGATGGCGATGGCGATGATGTTGATGTTGGTGTCGTTGCTAGAGAGGATGATGTCGATGATGGCGATGAAGATGTTCTTGTTCTTCTTCTTCTTGTTGTCGCTCTTGTTGTCGCTGTTGTTGTCGTTGTTGTTGCTTCGACTACATGAGAAGTTCTCGCCAAAGCTCGAGCCGGCAGCGACGACGACGACGCCGTCGAGAGAGGATTTTTCTGCTTGTTTTGTTGTTGTTGTTGTTGTTGGTGTTGTTGTTGTTGTTGTTACTTGTGGCATCGTCACCAGCATCATCAACATTACCATGGCTGTTCGTGTTGTTGTTGCTGTTGTTGTTGTAGCCGGCCACATGACGCTGCCCGTCGTTAGAGTCGCCGTCGTCTCGTTGTTGTTGCTGCCAATGCCTCCAGCCCAATGGCAACGACTTTGTTGCCGACGGCGAAGGACTGGGAGAGAGAGGGAAGGGCGTGAAGAAGAGAGCGAGCAAAGGAGGACGGAGAGAGAGAGGGAGGGAGGAGGGAGGCGGAGGACGGATCCAAGGTAAGGCTCGGCTCGGTTCGGCCAAAATTCCCACCGACCTCGGCCGCCTCCTTCTCGTCCTGCTCCTCCTCCTCCTTCTTCTTCTTCTTATTCCGCCCCTCCTCCTTCTTCAACCCCTCCCCCCCCCCCCCCTTGTCTTCTCTTCCCGCTCCTCGACCCCGAAATCAATCAAACGATCGAAGCCCAGACCGAGGTGGGGGCCGAGCTCAAGAGCAAGAGAGCGAGAGAGAGAGAGAGAGAGAGACGGAGTGCAGCGCACAATTTGTAATAATTTAACTGTCATTGGGGAGCAGCGGCAGCAGCAGCAGCAGCAAAAACAACAACAACGACAACTGCAACAGAAACAGAAGCGCGGACAATGAGGAGCTGCAGAAAAATTGCCATGGCAACAGGGAGGAAGGAGCGAAAAAAAGGCGAAAAGAAAACAAAAAGCAAAGGGAAAAATAAAAATGCAAAATAAAAGAAACCAATAAAAAACTGAGGAAAAATGCAGAATATTAAGACAAAAATGTAAAAAGAAAAAGCGTAAAAAATGACGATGACGTCCAAGGCTGGAATTTGGCCAAGGAGCGGGGCGAATTGGAAAATCATAAAGAAAATTGAGATACGTTTGTGTGTATGGAAGACGACGACGACAACAACAATGAATAAGAGCCAGCGATCGACAAGGGAAGAAAATTGCTTGGAATTCCAAGCGAAAGACGTGGTATCCGTCAGATACAGATACAGAGCAGCGACGACGAGTCGCCGTCGGCCGGAGCGAGAGCCGATGGCGCTGATGCCGTCCTGCTCGCCCATTGCGTTCGGCGGCGATGGGGACAAACACAACAACAACAACAACAACAACAACAAGAACAATAACAACAACTGTTGCAGACCGCATTCCACGCCAGCGGCAGCAACATAATCAGCAGCAGCAACAACAACAACAACAACAACGAAAGCGACAGCAACGACAACGAGAGCGACAATGACAACAACAACAACAACAACAACACATGCACAACTAACGAACGACGACGACGGCGTGCCAACAGATACAGATACAGATACAGATGCAGATGCAGATACGAGTGCAATTGCAATTGCAGATACTTTATGTTGCTCGCTTGTCGTCGTCGTCGTCGTCATCGTCATCGTCGTCGCTGCTGCTGCTGCTGTTGTTGTTGTTGTTGTTTTTCTTTATTATTTTTCAGTAGCTCTCGATCGACGTCGCGCTCGCCTTTTTTGCTGCTGCTGTCGTTGTTGTTGTTGTTGTTGTTGTTGTTGCATCCGCAAACCTGTCTCTCTCTCCCTCTTTGCCGTCAGCGTTCGTCGGGCTGTGGCATCGCTGTATCTGTATCTGCGGGATACGCGCGAGCGTCCACTCGAGTCCCCAGTCCGCGCCATCTGGAGGATTTTTTATTGTTTTTTTTTTTTTTTTTGCGTTTTATTTTTTATCTTCAGCTTTTCGGCTTTCGACTTTTCGGCTCTTTGGAATTTCATTTTGGTTCACTTGATTTGCCTTTGCCGTTGCCTTTGCCTTTGCTTTTGCTCGCCGAACCCTGCGTGCGAGTCGTCGTCGTCGTTGTTGTTGTTGTTGTAGGTCTCCTTGTTATCGTTATTTCATTGTTGCTGTTGTTGTCGTCGTCGTCGTTGTTGTTGCCGATCAGGAGCCCGATGCGCAAACACGAGCTTCGCCGCATCCTCGCGCTCCGCCTCCTTCTGGCCGCGTTTTGCCTTCTTCGACTCCCTCCCTCTCCCTCCCTCTCGCTCCCTCCCTCCCTCTCCCTCTCTCTGTCCCCACGCGCCGTCCTTCGCGCGACCTCCGTCGTTTTGTTCCTCGCCCGCTTCGGGCTCGCCTCGAGAGTCCAGGGAGCCAGCGGAAGGGGAGGCAAAGCGAAACCAAAATCCTCGACCTTATTTCGGAACATTTTCTTCTTCTTCTTCTCGCTCGCCTCCGATCATCGTGTTGTCGTTGTTGTTGTCGTTGTTGTTGCTGCTGCTTTTATGACCTAATGAAGGCGACCCCGACCGACTCTGGGCGGACGGCGGCGGCCGGGGCGTGGCGGCTGGGCGGGGATCGCGTGGAATTCTCTGGATTCCCCAGGCTCTCGTTTCAGGATTTTTTTTTATCGTTTTTTCGATTTTTTTTTTTCTCTTTTCCCTGATTTTTGTTTGTTCATGTTTTTTTAGTGTCGCTTGTTGTTGCTGTTGTTGTTAATCCTTCTTGTTCTTGTTCCCTCTGGCTCTTGTTCTTGCTCGTTTTCGCTGGTTTTCTTGTTGTTATTGTTGTTGTTTTGTGCTCTCTGTCACCTGGCACTTGACCGCGCTGGCATTCGAAAAATGTCCTCTCTCTCGGGCTTCCTCTTCTTCTTCCTCTTCATCTTCCTCTTCTTCTTCTTCTTCGCCCCCATGCCCTTGCTCTGCTGGTCGTTTTGATCGAGCACGGGGAGGACATCGAATGAGGCAACAACAACAACAACAACAACAAGCACTTCCTCAAATGGCGCCACTCCCGAGAGGCGGAGGGAGAAAACTAGAAACAACAACAACAACAACAACAACAGCAGCAACAAGATGGGAATTTAAAAGCAGCAGAAAACAGAAAAAATCAACGCGAATGAAAAACCAACGGCAGTAGGAACAAAATGCACAACAACAACAACAACGACGACGACAACGACAACGACATCAACAGCGATAGCAACATTTTATTGCGTGGCGCGGAGTGGCATGGAATGGAATGGAATGGCATGTATCTAGATACAGCAGCCCGCAGAGTCGGCGATGGATTCGACGGCAGCGGCCACTGGAGACCCCAAGACACACACACACACACATACTAACCCTGTGACACACACACACACTCACACTCACACATGCCCACAGCCACAACTGAGTCCAGCCACAGCCAGACGCGAGCCGGGACCGCGAAGATTTTCCGGCGACGAGCGAGCGACGGACGGACGGATGGACAGACGGACGGACGGATGGACGAGCGGCGACTGCGGAGAAGCCGGACGCGGGGCCGCGGATGCGCGCGCGATCCTCGGTCGGCCGGCGGACCCAGACTTGTCTCTTCTTCTTCCTGGTCGCCCCTTTCCTCTTCCTCCTCTCTTCCTCTTCCTCTTCCTCCTGCCTTTCTCTTCTCTTCCTCCTCTCCTCTCCTTCTTCCCCCTCTCCTCTTCTTCTTCTCCCTCGCCATCGTTTTCTTTCCCCCATTTGATATTTTGCATTTCTTTCAACCGCCCCCCGCTGGAGCGCTGGAGCGGCAGCTGTTGCTGCAGCTGTTGTTGTTGCTGCTGTTGCTGTTGTTGCTCGCGCTGCTGCTGCATCCATCGGATGCAACTGCGAGGAGTTCGGAGTGGTGCAGTCGAGATACTTGTTGCGTTTGTGGTGCTTATTATTGGAGTTGTTGTTGTTGTTGTTGCTGTCGTCGTTGTTGCTGTCGTCGTTGTTGCTGCCATTACCATGCCGTGTAATCAAGCCGTGCTCAGACACACACACACACACACACACACACACACATGTTTCAGTCGCTTGTGCGCCCGAGTCCATGTGCGGATGCGAAGAAGTGGATGGATGCATCTCGCGGATACATTATTTACAACCGCCGCTCGGCGCATCCCGCCCCGCCCCGCCCCCTCCCTCTCCCTCCCCCCTTCCATCCCCGCCGCCCGACCCCAAGTGGAAAATTGAATGCGATGTCGACGACGGCGACGGCGACGTCGAGTATCCGCGAGATACACATGTATCTGGCGAGGTTTCCGCAACGTTTTCCTCCACTCGCTCCGAAGCCGAAGTCGAAGTCGGGTCGGGCGAAGCAGGAGGAAGAGGAAGAAAAGAGAACGAGGTGGAGGAAGAGGCAGAGGAAGAACCAGGGGAAGGACCAGAAGAAGAAGAAGAAGGAGAAGAGGAAGGAGAAGGAGAAGAACAGGAAGGAGAGGAGGAGGAAATCGAGGAGGTTCCAGTTGTTGTTGTTTTGTCCTCTCACTTTTCCAACACTTTTCCAACAAACCGCAGCTTCACAACAAACGCTGATTCACAACAATCGCCCGAGATATCGAGATACTTCGTATCCACGAGATACTGCTCGCCATCTGCCCAGCCATCCGGCAGATACTCGCGCCATGTCGCGGGCGTGTCCGAGGTTTTTCCAGCGATCGTCGTCGATCAAAATCGCAGGCCATCCAACGGGGAGAAGGCGAAAGAGAGAGAGAGAGAGAGGGGGGGGGGGAGGGGGAGAGCGCGGGGAAGGAGTGGGAGACAGAGAGCGAATGCGTGTGCGTGTGTGTGTTTGTGTTTGTGGCGCACGGCGAATTCCAAAGTCAAAACGTGTGCAGGCGACTCGAGTTTTATTTGCATTGTTTTATTTTCATTATTCTCATTATTGTTGTTATTGCTCGTTGCTCGTTGGTTGTTGGTTGTTGTTGTTGTTGTTGTCGAATGGAATTTCGCGCTGCCGGCAACAATTGTCAACAGCAATAACGACAACAACAACATCATAAGCACGAACAATTGCCAAAGACTTCGATCGAACGACGAAACGAAGCCTAGCGAGGGAGGGAGAGGGAGGGAGGGAGAGGGAGAGAGGGAGAGAGGGAGAGAGGGAGAGATAGTAGGAAACACTAACAACAACAACAAGAACAACAACAAGAAGGAAAAATAACAACAACAACAAGAACAACACCAACCAAACACTAATAATCAAAAAAACCAATAAAATGAATGCAAATTGCGTGTTTGAAGGAGAGGCGAAGGCATCGCGATGCGTGGCGGGGGCAACAACAACAACAACAACAACAACAACAGCAACAACAACTCAGATTGCGCCCTCTGAAGCCCAGGGTGAATCGATCGATTCCAAATGTTGTCGCCCCCACTTTTGCCCTTCTTACCACAACCCC
Organism: Coelopa pilipes; assembly: GCA_947389925.1. Classification (NCBI taxonomy): domain Eukaryota; kingdom Metazoa; phylum Arthropoda; class Insecta; order Diptera; family Coelopidae; genus Coelopa; species Coelopa pilipes. Next base: position 42,055,174 of record OX376697.1, on the reverse strand, counting down.
CCCCCCCTCCCCCTAAACCTACCTCGCCTTCTTCCTGCGAGCTTCCTCTTCGTCCTCCTCTGCCCCACCATCGCCCTGCTTCTTCTTCTTCTTCTCCGTCAACCTTCCTACACCCCCCTCCTTTTCGAAATCCGCCCGACTCGTCGCCGCCGCCCCCGACCGCCTCCCGGTCCGGCCGCGTGCCCGGCATCGGCGGCCGCAGCCGCCCCGCAGCCGCACCAACAGCTGCCGCCGACCGATCGAGCGTCGCCCGCCCCACGGTCTGCCGCCGCCGAAGGCATGCGGGGCGCTCGCAATTGGCACAGAAATTTATTTCAGCATTTGCAACGCGCTCCGATCGGACGAGCCGCGGCCGCCGCTCGTCGTCAGAAAGCGTCGGGAAATCGAAATCGAGTGCGAACGACGTCTGTCCGGGGGGCGGACGGACGGACGGGCGGATGGACGGACTGGGGCCAGTGGGCACAGAACCAAATGCCACGAACCGATCTGAACTCGAGCGGGGGGCGGCCGGCAGAGGTGGAAGTCGGAGACGACAACAACAACAACGACAACGATGACGGCGACGACGACGACGACGACGACGAGCGGACACAACAACAATTGCACCATCCCATTTACTCCGACAACAACAACAACAACAACAACAGCAGCAAGTGCGAGGAGAGCAACTGAAACGAAATGAAATGAAAAACTACAACGGCCAGAAACAACACACCAACAAACAAACAAACAAACAACCAAACAACCAACCAAAATAAATAAATAAGGCAAGAGCCGCGGCGGCAACGCAGCAACCCAGCAACAAAAACCACAACAACAATCGCCACAGCAACACGAACGCATTCCAATGCGATGATTAAGAGTCCGAGTTTAGTCGAACTCGCAGCGGACGAGGAGGCGACCGAGGGGACGAGGAAGGAGAGGGAGAAGCGGGGATGGGCAAACGTTTTACAACAACTGCCAACTGAACGAGACCAGTCACAAATACAACGACCAGCGCGCAGCAACAACAAGAACAGAACGTTCCCAGCCGTACAAATTAAAGGCAAAGGCGAATTTTTTGAAACCCCCCAAAACCTTCAAAAGCCGACGACGAAGTCAATGGAAAAGCTACAGGGTTTTCAATATGAGAGGAGGAAACACAACAACAACTGAGTAAAGCATTGCAGAAAGTGATCGGAGATACAGATACAGATACAGACTCCATGTATGTGTAGCCCTGACTGGCCTCCGAAACGCGCTGTTAGTGGCAGACATTGCTACGAGAAGGCTAGAAAAGTGCAAGCGACCGATTGCGGGAGAGTCCGAGAAGAGTATCCGAGGGATGCGCAGATACGTGGCCGACACATGGCCGCCCAAGGGGCTGGCGGCTCGTCGCGAATCCACAAGGCCCAGAAGGTGCCAGCGTCCGGGCCCCGAGCGCATCTGACGGCTGCGTTCGCCGGTCCCACAAGGACGTTCGGCATCTTCGCATCTACTCCGGAACCTTTGTATCTGGGATCTTGGCGGGCGAAGCCTCGCCCCAAGACTCCTCGCGAGGGGACCGAGGGCGGCTCGGCGTACGTACCTGTCGCGCGGATCCAGCCAGGTCGTGTTCTTGGTGTTGTGGTCGATGTAGTAGATCTTGCCGTCGAAGTCCTTCGCGATGTCCCAGCCGTCGGGCAGCGGGAACTCGCTGTGGTGCGCCGTCGACGCCTCATGGTCCAGGTAGTGCTGTGGCGGCTGCTGCTGCTGCTCCTGCTGGTAGTGGTTGTGCTGCTGCTGCTGATGCTGGTGCTGCTGGTGGTGCGCCGGCTGCTGCTGGTGGGGCTGGTGTGCTAGTTGCTGTTGTTGTTGTATTTTTGGCATAATTTCAATTTTACAAAATTCCTCCGGATCGACGAAACTCGCGCTCGAGACGGCGGCGAAAATATTTTCACTACTCCTCCTCTTCTTCTTCCCGCTGCTGCTGTTGACGACAACAGCGACGGCGGCGGCGGCGGCGGCGACGACGAAGGCGAAGGCGAAGGCGAGAAGTGCGAGCGCGGCGAAAATCATAAACGGCGGCCCGGGGCGTGGCGGGGGCGGCGACGGCGACGGCGACTGCGAAATCCGAGAGCCAAAATTTGTTCGCTCTCTCTCTCTCTCTCTCTCTCTCGCGCCGATTGCTCTAGTTGCGCGCTGCTGCTGTTGTTGTTGTTTTACCCCAACAACATCTCGCCCCTTGGAGTCGTTAATGCGTCGTGTTTGTTGTTGTTGTTGTCACACACTCGCACTAGCACATTTTAATTGAATTTATTTTTGTTTTTTTCTCGTGTTTTTTTTTTTTTTTCACCAAAACAGCTTCGACCGTTTTTCTGCCTGTTGCTGTTGTTGTTGTTGTTGTTGTTGGGACCGAGGTTACGTCTGCCAAGTGAAATAATTTTACGATGACTGTTGTCGACTCTCGGCCGCGTTGTTGTTGCTGCTGCTGCTGCTGCTGCTGTCGCTGGTATTCGAGTAGCTTCAGCTCGCCTTTGTTGACTTTTTCACTAAACTCTGTCCAGCTCTCGCCACCGCCGCGACGACGGGTGACGCATAGATACTGTATCGCTCGGATACGCCACTTGATCGAATCGAAGAAATTAATTTGCCGCCACTTTTTCTGCCTTTTTCACTTTCAAAACTATTTCAATTCTCTATTTTTTTCACTCCACTCGATTCGGTTTATTTTCCATCACCTTTATTCGTTATTTTTTCTTACTATTTTTCATATACTTCATCTATTTCGTTAATTTATCTCATCACTCTACGTATCGCCTGATTTATTTATTTCCCCGATCGGCGCTGAAGTCGCACGCGAAGAGAGGAAGCGAAATGAAGTTGAATTGGAAAAAACAAAACCAAACAAGTTTCTGCTGCTGCTGCTGCTGCTTCTCTCCTCCTCCTCCTCCTCCTCGGCGGCTGCCCCGCTTCGAAACCCACAAAAATGCGACCCCGACAACGGCGTCGACTGCGACGAAGGCGGCGGCAGAGACGACAGGGAACAGGTCGACGATCACGAAGACGGAGACGACGGCAACGACGACGACGACGACTCGGCGGCACTCGTTCGCGCACTCACGCGGCCTCTGGCTCGCTCTGCTCTCTCTGTCGCACACGCGCGCCCCGGGCCGCGTTCAGCGCTCGCTGTCTCTCTCACCGCATTCCATTCCATAAAAAATTATCACTTCTCCTCGCACCGCTTTCGAGCGCACACGGTCGCACACACACACACACACACACACACAAGCGCGCGCGTACGCCAGCCACACTCGCTGGTGTCTCTCGTTGCTTTTCTATTTTTTCTGCCTCTTCGGAAATATTTTTTCCTCGCCTTTCGTTTGTTTGCCCGTTTTTCACTTCTTTCTGCCTCTTCCTCGCTTATTTCTCCGCTTTGTAAGTGCGGTATTGTTGTTGCTGTTGTTGTTGTTGTATTTGGTTCACTCTCAAATTTTTCCCGAACGGTCTCCGTGGAGTTTTTCGCGTTTTCACTCGCTGGCGCTGGCGACCGAGCGCCGAGCGTGAGGGGACGACGCGGGGAGTGCGGAGCGCAGGACTTCCATCACTTTGTTGTTGGAAATGGTGACGTTGACGATCTCGTTTCCACCAAGTCAAATATTTTTCACTGCTTTTGTTTTGTTTCCACGATGCTGTACGGTGTTGTTGTTGTTGTAGTAGTGTTGACTACGCTGCCACTGCTATTGTGTTGTTGGTGCTGTTGCTGTCGCCTCGGCGGAGTGAGGGTCGGGTGTCCGAGCACGAGCGAATTCGGAGATCGGTCTGAACGCAACGAGGTTCGCAAAGTGAACTGAGCGACGACGACGGCAGCGGCGATGATCGGCCGAGCGACGTCGTCGGCTCCGATCGGCGGCGGCGGCGCGCTGGCTCTCTCGCAGTCGCTCTCTCGCTCACTCGTACGAGCTGGCGCGGCTGCTCCACATCGCGTTCCTACGCGTGTGGGAGAGAGCGCGAGAGAGGGATCCGAGCGGCAGGGCTGCCAGCTGTCGAAGAGGTCGTCGAGCGGGGACGGCCGAGGCCAGCTGAGGCGAGGTTGAATCAGGTCGGTTCTGAGCTCGGAGAGTGAGAACTAAAAATTGGACACAAATGTTGGAGCGCAAGCCCAGAAGAGCTGCGTGTTTTCGGCAAGCACTTGCAGGGCAGGAATTGAGGAGACCGAGGCCGCCCTGCTGGTGGCGACGAGAGAACGACGGCTTGTCCGCTGAGCGTTGCCAGACCGGGCAGCGGCGGAAGAGACCCGAACAACGCGCGGTCCAAGTAGCAAGAGGAGTTCGTTCGCGGCAGGAGCAACAAGTGCTCCGAGCGAGTGCGGGGCTTCGCAGAGCTGGCAACGCCGCCGACTCGGCGCCGAGAGAGAGAGAGAGAAATTCTGAATTTCCTCAGCGACCGACACACGCTCCCACGGGTCTGAGTGGCGAGCGAGCGAGCGAGCGAGCGAATGGGTGCTGCTCAGCCATCGCTGTTGTTGTTGCTGTGGCTGTTGCTTCTGTCGGGGCTTGACTATTAATGCCTGTTGTTGTCGTAGTTGTTGCCGCTGCTGCTGCTGACATTCGAATAAATAAATCGTTGACTCGACGATCGTCGCGGTTTCGACGGAGTTTCCTCACGACGACGACGACGACGACGACGAGGACGCCGAAACCTCCATGAGACGATTCTTCCCAACCGAATTATTCACCCAGTACCAACAGCAACAACAACGACGACGACGACGACGACGACGACGACGACGGCAATTGAAGCAGCAGCGACTACGAAGAGCTCCAGCAGCAAAAATAATAATAACAACAACAGCAACAACAGCGAGAGGCAGAAGTGCAATTTAATTTCTACGAACGCTTCTCGTAGCTGTATCTGGAATCGTAAAACCCAGCGGCACCAACAACGACTACATGAATAACAACGGCGACGGCGGCAACAACAACATGCAGTTTATGTGCTCGATCAACATTCCGACGGAGCTTCGCATTGCGGCCGCTCGCCGCGGGAGGCGGCGCTGCGACCACGGGCGAACGAGACGAGGCGAGGCGAGGCGACCGACGAGCGACGACGAGCAGCGAGCGAGCGACGATGGAACTCGGCGGTGGCGAGAGAGCGAGCGAGCGAGCGAGTGATTGCGGGAGAGCGCGGTGGGCAGAGGAGGAGTGACAGAGAGCGAGCGCGAGCGCGGCAGACCGGAGAGGCAGAGAGCGGTCCAGGGCTGCCCAGGCGAGGAATTGGGAAGAGCCCAGTTTTGTTCTTCCAAAACCACTGGAAATAGCGAAGAACGGCGTCGTGTCCTTGGTGGGCTGCCGTCGCTGGAAAATCCCTGGCGACGCCGTCGAGGGCCGCGGCGGGAGATGAGGAAATGAGTTCGTCACAGAGAGAGCGAGCGAGCGAGCGAGGCCGCGACTCACAAGCGGTCGTCCGTCCTCGAAACACGACTGTGTGTGTGTGGTGTTCGTGCGAGTGTGTGCACCACGCAAGTGCGATTTGCGCTGAAATTCCTTTCGCCAACAACAACGCGCACGGGTCGCGTTAAGCGATCAACACGACGTCAGCACGGCAAACTGTGTGGAGTCGAGATGCACGAGTGTGTGTGCGCTTGTGAACGACGATTATCTCCGTAGGAAATTCAAGCGCTCCGCCGGAGGAAATCGCGGCCGACGGCGTTGCCAGATCGAGCGGCAGCGCCGATTCCTCTCCCCCTCTCTCTCTCTCTCAGTCCCCTGGCCGCGCTCGTAAACAAAACAATCAAAATTTGACTGGTAATTAATTGGCTCCGCATTCCGCAGATACATTCCATGCGCCGACATGGGTCGACCCCACCCCCCCCCCCCCCCCCCCTCGGCGGTGCCATCCCTCGGATGGAAATGCGTTCGGACGCGGCCGTTCGTGATCCGTGGTCAGGAATTCGATCGGCCGCGGCGGCCTCGGAGCGCGACACGATCGCAGGCAACGGCGACCGATCTTTGCGTCCGCGATCGTTGATGAACATGTAAGAAAAAGGCAAAGGAAAACGGAATCCAAAGAAACGAAAAAAGTATTCGAGAAAAATCCGACTTTTGACCGAAAATGACAGAATTAAAGGGAAGAAAAACCCGAATGAAAATTCAACGGAAAATAATGAAAAAATAATCGAGATAAGTGCGACTTTTGAAGGAAAATGTGCGAAATGGAAATTGGAAAATAGAATATAAAATAAGGAAATAAAGAAAATAAGGTAAATAAAGAAAAAGGGAGGAAATTGAAAGGAAAGCCATTGAAATTAATTAAAAGGAAGAAAATGAAACGGCAAGAAGCATAAAAAATAATTAAGGAAAATTTAAAAAAATTGAAGTTGGACGCAATGAAAGAATTGAACGGAAAATAAACTGATAGTGGTAGAAATATTGGAACAAAATCTGAATGTTCAATTAAAAAGGGAAAAATCGAAATTAAATGGAAAAAAATATTACAAAATTTTTTCCTGAAAATTTTGATTTTTTACTGCAGGGAACATGGAGGAAAATCAAAAGGACATGGACAAAAACGAAGAAAATATCCGAGGAAACCCCAGTTTTCCACAGGGACTGCGAGTGGACTCCGCGACCCCAGCTGGCGTCGCGATCGCGGCCTCGGGGCGACGGCGAGGGCGAGGGCGAATTGCGTTTCTTGGCGCGACCCTCGCGGCGAATTCCGAGCCGAGCGGAATTAATTAAAGCGATTGACGCTCGCCGGCCGCGGCCCCAGCGTCGCCCCATCGCCGTCGTCGGGGATGGCGGCGTGGGCGGAGGGCGTGGCGGGTCGGGTCGGCGCGCTGCTGTCTGCGGGCTCGCGAGCGGCGGCTTCTGCGAAATCGAAGCGAATCGAAAGAGGCAAAACACACGACGAACGCGGAGCGAAACGAAAATAAAACTCAGTTCTAGGAATCGCTCTTCGCCGCCTCCTCTTCCCCTTCCCCTTCTTCGTCGTCGTCGTCGGAGAGCGCTCGCATTTCGCGTTCGAAAACTGAAATTTTGAATTTCGAATTCCGGCCGCGGTGACATAATAACTTGGCACAGATACATGTATCGGGCAGATGCGCCGCGGCCGCAGCGATTGGGATCTCTCGCTGGGAGACGGACGGACGGACGCGGCCAGCCTAGAGACGGACAGGTGGACGGACAGACCGTCGTCCGAAGTGCAGTCACAGCCACGGACAATTTTGGGTCAACGATTCCGAACCGCACCGAATTCGGTTTTTTCTGTAGTCGCCGCGGCCTCAGGAATCTCTATGAGGCATTCCGTCCCCAGCGCCCAATTTTCCGAATGCGTCGGCTCCGAATGGATTCAAGTACGAATGCTTTTCATTATTCATTTGTAGGATTTTGAAAATTTCGCCAAATCTAACAATGCGGCTTCTCAGTGACGTCACAGGAGCTCGCGCCACTTTCTCGTTGATGCATTAGTTAATCAATTTGTAGAACTTTTAGTTTAATTTATTTTTAAATTTTTTCTTTTTCAGTTCAGCTTAATTAGTTACTTTTTGAAGGCTTTTGCAAATATTTTCTCTTATCCGATTTTTAAATTTTGCAAGAACTAAATTATTCAATATTATTTTTTTACAAAATTGTGATCGATTCCGTGCCGTTTGGTTCTGAGAGATTCACTAACCTGACTTCGGCCCGCGATTCGCATGCGGAACCGTGACATTTGTGGGGTTTCCCTGCTTCGCTCGTCTCTGTCACACTGCACTCTCCTCTCACTCTCTCCCTTTCGCGCGCCTTTCCACCCTCTCGCCCTATTGCTTCTCCCTCTTTCCTTTTGCATTTGTTTGATTTGAAATCGACGTCTTTATTTTTTATCGCCCTCAGCAACATGTCATCGCTTCGACATGTTGCACCGAAATGTTGCGAGGTCTGTTCGCGCATTTGGTTCGTGTCGTCGCTAGCACAGCGTTCTGGCAGCACCGCTCGATTCGCGTGTGGCTCGTGTCCCAACTTAGCGCTCGCTTAGAACTCGCTGGTCAAGCGGGGACCGCAACCGGAAGTCGGACAACAAACGAGCGACGCAGATTTCGGATGACAATTTGGCGGAAAGAGAATAATTAATAAATGTGTATTAAATACATGTGCACTAACAACATAGTCGAATGAAAATAATATGTCATTGTAATCAAATTAAACTTTGCTCTCTACGGCCAGCGAGAAATTTGATGCACGGAGCCACTGAATTCGACCACGCCGTGTCCATTTCCGAGTTTCTTCTCTTCCTTTCTTCCTTCCTTCCTTCGACCCAGCTTATTTTTCGCTCCCACACGTCCCAGCGGACATTCGAACACACACTTAGAGAGCTCCAACAGGCCGGCCGATGCGCCTGAGGGTGCAAGAGAGACAGGACGAGCGCGAGGATGTGTGTGAGAGAAGGAGAGAGCGGGAGTGGGAGGGAGACGGGGAATCGTTGTTGTGGTCGACTGATGAGTGGCCAGTGTCGAGTGTCGAGTGTCGAGCGGAGTCCGAAGCGATTTCAAATTCATTTCAACACTGCAATTTCTTTCTCATTACCACATCAGAAGGCCAATTACCTCAGCAACAACAACAGCAACAGCAACAACAACGACAACACGAGCAAGCAGACACAACTGCAACAGTCACAACAGTCACGACACAACAACAACAGCGGGACCCACAACAACCCCGAGAACTGCAGCGAGAGCGACGACGACGACAACTACAAAAACCACAAGAAACTACGGAAGCAACAAAAACCATCAACGGCAACCGTAACGAAAGCCACAACAAGAACAAGAGCAACAACGAGACAACAACAACAAGGACAGCGAGGGCAACATCGAAAAAACAACAATAACAGTAAGAGATGCACCGAAACACCCAGAGCAGACGAGCCAAGGGAAGCTCGAGAGAAGGAGTGAAGGAGATGGAGGAACGTCCAGTGCGTGAGAGAGAGAGAGATAGTCGTTAGTCAAACATTAAAAGGGAAACTGAAGACCGGGGAGCGCACATGAGTCCTGGGATGAGGGCTTGAGAAGCGGAGGGAGCGAGAGGGGGAAAGGGGTGGACACGGTCGAGAAGGAGAGAAAGAGAGGGTCAGAGAGGGATGGAGGAAGGAAGGAGGCTGAGGAGGAACGAGAAGAGCTTTCACTGAAGCAGGAGCGATGACGACGGGCGGATGGACGAGAAATCGGACGAGAAGTTCTGTGAGAAGGTGGGCGAGAGGGCCGAAGGGTCCCGGCCGAGAGGAGGAAGTGGCGGAATCGGGGCGGACTGAGATCACTCCATTGTCGGTGCGGCGGACTGTGATTGGAACCCGATCCCAGGCGACCCGAGCCACGCCAAGTCGGGACCAAGTCAGGGCGAATCGACCCGAGGGCTGCAGTCGGGCCCTGACCGAGTGCTGGCCCGACTTCTTGGGGCGAAAAGGGAGGCCAAGACACCAGCAACAACGACAAGTCAAACTGCCAGCAAAAGTTCCGCATCCGCTTCCGCTTCCGGTTCGTGTGAAATGCGTTCAAACTGTGCGATTTTCGGCCGGAGTCTGAACAACAGCAGCACAGCAGGTGACGACGACGACGACGCCTAATGACGAAACTATCAGCCGGGGTGCGGGTGTGTGTGTAGGGACACATGTACACCCTACACACACACACACACACACACACACGGTGAGTGGACTAAGTTGGTGATAATTTTCCCATCATTGCCACCTGCAGCGACGCCGACAACAACGGCAATCACTGGAGTAGGTACAACAACGACAACAACAACAACAACAACTCCATGCAGCTGCATCCAATTTCAATGACGACAACAACAACAACAAGAACAAGAGCAAGAACAACCGATAACTAGACCAGCAACTGCCAGCCTTCCGAGAGCAGTCAGCAGCAGCAGTTGTGCATTTTTAATGAGATCCTGGAGAAGTTTTTCACGCCCTGGCTCCGGAGGGAGGGTCAGGGGAGGGGAAGGGCAGGGGAGGGGAAGAGGAAGAGTAAGAGAAAGTTATCAACACTCGAGCTGCCATTAAATTGTGCTCGAACCCAGCCGGGCCTCGTCTCGCTCCCGGCTTCCGCTCGGCTGCAGCGACTCCTCGAGTGGCCCCGGTCAAGCGGAAGTCGGGGTGACTTTCGGTCGGGCGAGGGCTCAGCCAGGAGATGAGCGGTCGTCGCCTGCAACTGGCTTGTGGGAGGCCGTCCTGGGAGAGCCTTGAGATGGTTCTTGAAGGCGGCCTTCGAGCGATTCCTGCTCGGAAACCGTGCGAGATTCCTGCAGGAGCTCCAGGGCGACATTGTCTTGGAGGGACCCCTTGGATTCTTCCTGGGTCAAGTCGGCGGAAGATTCCTGTGTGGAATCCCTGTGCAGTTCCCCGGATGCCCAACCCGTGCTTTCGCCTAGCCCGCCTGGTCTCCTCCCCCTTAAAGAACCAAAGAGCCGGCCCAATGTGCGGCGATTGGTGGGAAAACGCGCCCGACTCCCAAGTTTTCATTTGTTAATTACGCGCGCTCGACGCGGCTCCACGCGAGTGTTTGTTTTGGCAACGAGGGCGCTCAAAAATTCCATCAGGACGAGATGCGGGAATTCGCATATGCCATGGGAGGGTTCGGGGGATGTGGGGACGATCGTGTGGTGGAGCAAAGTGCTCATGATGACGGAGAGAGTGACGATGATGATGACGATGGTGATGGCGAGGCGAGGCGATGATGAGGATGATGCAGGCGGGAGATGAAGAGCATGATGAGGACTATGAGGACGAGATTGATTCCCATGACGAGTTCCCGCCACCTCTTCAAATCCAATTAACCTTCCTCGACACTCGTTTCTCCAAACTCTACTGCTCGAGGACGCCAAAATTTAGAAAATCTGCTCATTTTCCTGGTCGCAGTTTCTCTAGCAAGGGCCAGTTAGACTTAAAGTTCTCAAGATCAAACTAAAGTTGAAGAATCATCACGATGTTTGAGTAAAAAATTTAATATTGCATATTTCTGCCATCCCCATGAGCGCACGTTCGGCTTTGTGGCTCTTACCGAACCTTCTCCTGGCCTTGGGCCAAAATTCTATGAACAAAGAAAAACACAAAAACGCAACCAAACTCCTGCGGAGTCCTTTAGTGTTCGTCTGAGCAGGACATGGAGGATCTTCAGCCACTTAGAGACTCAATTTTTGAGTTATCTCCCTCTTCTATCACTCTCCGCTGACTTCCTCTTCCCCTCCCATTACTTTCCTTCACTCTCTTTGGCTCACCCTCCCTCCCTCTCTTGCTCTCTGTCGGCATTGATGACTCGTGAATGTTTGTATTAAATTAAGTTTCCTCCCGAGAAGATTCCGCAAATTGCGAATTTCCTGCCCCAGTTTCGGCTGCTCGGTCGCTCCAACCCAGTCGCATCGCCGGGCGGGCTGGAGGCGTGTTTGGAGTAGGCGTGGCAGGTTCCGAGGCATGAAGTTTAAATTGGCAAAGCTTTCGTTTTGAGAATTTATGAATTCCTATTTGAAATTCAATTTGGACTTCTTGTTGCGGGCCTGGCCACAGCTTCACTTGCAGTTGCAGTTCCATTCGTTGTTGCCCATGTTGTTGTTGTGGCTCGTGTTGTTGTTGTTGTAATGTTGTGGTGGGCAATCGTAGAGGGCTGTTGTTGTTGTTGTTAGCGTTGTTGTCGTTGTGAATTTATGTGCATTAAGTTGGTTCGTCAAAGAGAGTCCGAGCATGAAGTTTACGGATTCCCATTGTTTTTGCTGTCCTGCTCCTGCTCCTCTTTAAGCGGGTTCGGGCTGTTTCGCCAGGACCTGGTATCACGAACCAACTCCGAGACTTAACCGGTTCCCTAAATCGAGGATTAAATTTGGTCCTCCGTTTAGTTCGAGTCGCACCAACAGATTTCAGCCATCAAGAAGTGGAAGTGGAAGTGGAAGTTTCTTCTGGACGAGCGGCTGCTTTGGGCAGGTGGCGAGGACCATGGCTTGGAGATAGCAGACCACGAGACGGCTTCGTTCCCGCCTCCGCCGCAGTCAGAAGGTTCCAGACCTTCTCGCTCTGGTGCCTGCGACGGCGGGAAAACTTCAGTCTTAAACACGTCATCCTCAACCACTTGGTTCTAAACAACTGCATCCCCTCATTCGGAAGGAACCACAAGGAGGGATGGGGAGGAGGATGAGGAGAAGGATGAGGAGAATGAAGAGAGGTGGAGGACGAGGAGGGCTTTCGTTGGTGGCTGAACTTAAGTCGAAGTTGGAGCTGCGAAAGCAAACTTTCCCAATTCGAAAGGCTTCGACGGGTCAACTTCGTGCAGCCGGCGTAAACACGAAGCTCGCCCACTTATTAATTTGCGCACGCCCGCTGGCCAGGGCCGAGGGGCTGAGGGAGGAAGCGTCCGAGCGTTGCCACATTAATAAATCACCACATGCAACGCCATCGTTCGGTGGACGACGATGCTCGAAAGTTGGCCGAAACTCGTTGCAGCTGCGTGGGAAGCGGTGGAAAGTTCGGAGGGAGGCGGTGGGGTGGCGATGGGTCCGAGTGGGCGGGGCGGGGGCGCACTCGATGCAAGGTTTTAATTTCAGTCGCCTCCCTCGAGTGGCTGCAGCTTCAGAGGGCGCACAGACAGGCGGACGGACGGACGGACGAGGGACGGACGAGGGACGGATTCGATTTCGTTCGATGGGATGGAACGATGTTATTTGCTGTCACATTTAATTGATTCCAGCCGTCTCGGCGACGGAGCCGCCTCCGGGTCCGCCCGGCCTTCCGTGGGGCGCCCTGACAAGGGACCGGTCTCGGTCCCGGCGTCGCTCGGCGCAACAAATTGGGCTCCAGCTGCAAATGGCATGGGTCACGGCACCCTCTCCCTCTCTCCCTCTCCATCCCTCCTGGTCGGCGGCTCCTTCTGGTCCGGAGCTGTCAGGCACACACACGTAGACAAACAGATCCGCTTCCGCAGTGGATCCCGGCCTAATCCGGCTGCCGAAACGGGGCGGGAGCTCCGTGGACGATGAAGGATTTGTCGTTCGGCCTTGTTGTTGCCGCAGGTCCCACTGGGCATGTTGTTCTTGCCCTAGTTTTGCTGCCATTGTTGTGCTCGCAGTTCTCAGTGTGGTTGCTGCTGTTGTCGTTGTTGTTGTTGGCTAGTTAATATTTGTATTTCATTGTTTTTCCCTGCCCTGCCCTGCCTGGGCTGGCCTTGCCTTTGACATCCTGGATTCCTCTGGCGTCCGCTCGAGACCAGGTGAATCCCGCCCTGTCTTCGGGTCCGCCTCCGGCTCCGGCCACCTCCGGTCTCCGTCTTTGTCCTCGCACCAACCCAACCCGATCCATGTGTGTGGGGCCGGGCCGAATCGTAGGAATCTCCATCATAATTCCGGAATGAAAAATGAACACGAACGTAATTTTGCCCGGAGCCCGACGGAGGCCCGGCGGCTTCGGTTGTCAGCCGGCAAAAGCTTTTCCCATCCACCCTAGGGCCTCAGCCCCCGCCGCAAACCCTCGTGAGCGAGACGGAGATAGACCGAGAGCGACAGAGGGAGCGAAAGCAAGACGGCAATGGAGAGGGTCAGGACGGCGGTAGTTTAAGTTGGTTTTGAAAGCTTCCCGCAAAGGCGAACGAGAATTTATGCGGCTCCGAGGGACCGCAGAGTGAAGAGGGAGGCCGAGAGGGAGGGAAAGAGGGAGAGAGAGATACAGAGAGAGAGAGAGAGAGAGAACGAGAGTGAGTGCTTGAGGTAGAGTTCGGTGGGTTCAACCGAAATTATTCAAAATAATCGTAAAATAGTAGAGAGCCGAGGGTTGCGGCCGAGCGTTATTATAGTTGATTATGTTGTTGTTGTTGGGATTGGTTGTTGTTGTTTTCATTGTTGTTGGGCTTGGTTGTTGTTGTTGTGGCCGCTGCTGCTGCGATTGTTTAATGTTATTGTGATTGTTCCTGTTGATGTGTGGTCGAAACACCTCGGCTCTAATGGAGCTCGGCAACAAAAGCTAAACAAATAAAACTAATTCGAGATCAGAAGTCGATTGTCCGAATTCCTATGGAGCTGGAGCGAGAGCGGGCCGACAAGAACAATGGATTCGATGGCGGAGAAGGAGAAGAACGACTTCAAACACAAGGAAAGCGAAGCCCTAACTCGAGGTCGGCTACGGCTGCGGAGCAAAGGCACTGTATGTGTGCGGGTGTGTGTGGACTTCTGTCCATCCTGCGGTCCCTGGCGTTGGACGGACGTCTCGACGGGCCTGAGCCAAGCGCCGGAAGTGCAGCCATTACGGCTGCCGGCCCGCATCCGCTTCAACCACATCCGGAGGCTGCGACATTTTAACGTGCAGCCTGCGAACTCTGACTTCGCGAGTTGTTGTCGGGCCGAGTTTCGGAGCGATGGGAGGGGGAAAGAGAGGGAGAGCGAGCACGAGGGAAAGAGAGCGGAGACAGAGAGCGAGACAGAGCGGGAGCGATGGAAGCCTAACGTACAGTTGGAGCTCCCAGGAATCCGACGCAGCTGCGACATCTGGGCAGCCGGATGGACATTCCGACTGGATCGCGTTTGTATGGGTGAGCGTATGTGTGTGGGGATGGTGTATGTGTATCGGGATGTCTGTGAGTGTGTGTGTGTCCACGTGTCCATGTCCTTGTGTTTGTGTCTGCGTCGCCGTGGCCCGGCCTGATTCTTCGCATTTAATACTGAATGAAGGAACTTTGTATAATTAATCCGATTTCCCCACTGAACAACGAACAGCCCAGGGGCCGACCGGAACCGGATTCTGAACCTGCACCGGAAGCCACTCGCAGCCATGCATGAATCCCACTGTCGTCGCAGATCAGGGGCTCCCGGTGAGATTGGCCTAATTAAATACACGTAATTACGTCGAATCACAATCGACGGCGACGGCGACGCCGACGAGGATTTCAATTGAAACGTATTAATTACTCAAAGACCGCTCCCTGTGTAATGGAGGGACAGGGGGCTCGTGGTGGTGGTGGGGGTGCCCCAGTGCCGTGGGGGTCCGAGCGGCGCAGTGGCGGGGCTTCGCTTCAATTAGGCGGCCCTGGGGCGAGGTCGGAGGCGTCTTCGGTGAGCTCGGAGTCGGCGCGAGGGTCGTCAGGGTGTGCAGGGGGAGGGGGGTCAGCCTCTGGAGCCCAGGGTCTACCACGCCCTGCCGCCCGCCGCCCCTGCCCCTGCCACGCCTCGTCCGGGGCTGTTAACCTCGGTAATCGCATTGACACAAAAGCGTCGCTGCTTGCGGTCTGGCTGAGGGGCGAGGTCGATGCGGTCGGTTGGTGGTTGTTGTTGTTGTTGTTGTTGTTGAGGTCGTTTGTCTTTTAGCGAAAACACAGGCCAACGCAGATACACAAATTGCCTCACACGCACACACACAGACTGCTCTGTTAATTGAACGATTTCCAATGGAAGGCATCGGAAGCGGAAATGAGACGATGGCCGTAACGAGGAGAGCGATGTTCATGATGGCCACTGCGATGACAGCGGTGAACTGATGATGGGGATGATGATCGTGATGCTGACGATGATCGTGATGTTGACCAGGATGGTGTTCATGATGTTGACTGAGTTAATGGCCATGATGAAGGCAACGAGGTCAACAAAAGAGCGAAGACGTGGAGAGACTGAGAGAATTTCCTTCGAGCCGGTCGAAGAGTTTCTGGCGAATGCCAGGCTGGGTTCTGCGAAAAGGGAGCCCAAAAACCTCCGGCGAGTGACAGACGGCGGGAGGTCGCTTCACTGTCTGTCCGTCCGGCTGTGAGGGTCGGACTCTCGGGCTGACTGCAGAGGATTCCGAGAAAATCTCCCGCAAAGGCCGGATATTGCGTAATCGCCCGACGTTCCGGCCCGAGGTCTACGACGTCGAGCAACAGGTGGGCCCATTGTGTACGTGTGCGTGTGTGCGGCACGATGGACGAGGCTTCGGAACCAAACGTCGGCCCACTAATTACGAGGCATCCCGCAAGCTCCGAGGCAGCTGAGGAGGCCAGTGAGGGAAGTGTATTCAATGTGGATCCGGCCGCCTTCCGAGGAACAAAGCAGCCGACTAAAGAAAGGATTCCGCCTGCAGTTCCTTCCTCATCTGCTCCGAGGCGGGAGCGTGGCCGCTTTGGACGAGGGGCGGCGGCCATTCGAGTAGGAAGGAAGGAAATTCCCGACACGTAAAAATGAAATTAGACGCGGCTCGAGGAGAGGGCGGAGGAGTAGGCGGAGGGACCCGGCCGAGGGGAGAGTGGGAAGAGAGAGAAGGAGGCGCGATTGAACGGAAAAAGATAGGGATATTAGAAAGGTTTTGTCGGCGGACCGCGGCGGAGTGGAGCATGATGTGCTCGGGTTTTCAATTACCACTGGCCTGGTGGCATAGAAAACAGAAAGAAGGAAAGAACGAGGAGGGAAATTTCTATTAAAGCCCATTAAAAGGAGTTGGCCCTTTAAGAAACTTCTTTCCTCGAACTGGTAAAAGTCACGGGCTTTCACATATTTTTCAATAAATTTAGAGAACTTGGAAACTCCGTAATTTTGAGAAATTACCGCAAGGACCTTCGAGGCGCTGCCCATTCGCACGAAAGTGTGGCTCTAGAAACTTTCTGCGAGCAGTTTGCGTGGGAGAAATGAATTTAAACGACTGACTGGCAACCGTGGCCGCGACCCAGACCCAGTCCATCCCCTCACCTCATTCGGGCCGCCTCTCGTGGCCTCATCATCTGCCCGTCCTCTGAAACTACGTTAAAATTAATCTCTTGAAAATCTCTTCGAAATCAAAGTACCATTTGAATTCATGTTAATCAAATTGGCGAATCATCAACATTAATGTTGTACATATACATTTTCAATAATTCTTAATGAAATGCTTTTATTTATGTGCAAGTGCCATGAAATTGGGGCATTAATTCGCGATCGTTTCAGTTCTAATGTTAATGCAATCAGTCGACGAACCACATGGACTCAATGTTGCCATTTATGTCATTCCTGCTACTCCAATTGGGTCTCCAGGTCGAGGTTGCCACAGCTCCTGAATGACCAACCGCAGGTGTCGCCGAGTTCTCTGCCTACCGTGTGAAGGCGCCGAGTCGCACATGCTCATCAAGAACTTGCACGTGTTGCTGATCAGTCAGTCAGTCGCGATATACATCAACTTAATAACGTGTTTCTAAAAAAATTATGTGCTCTGAACTTTTGAAAACAAATGACGGCATTGCAATATCAATATTTCATTAAAATCCATCAAAGTAATTAATTTCTACAATTTGTGTTGAAAAATCGAAATCGCTATTTGACTTTAATTAACTCTAGAAAGCTCATGTTCATTCATTTCGAAATCCGAACATTTTGTGCCAAAAATACATATTCGCAAATATTTCTATACCACGCAGGTATTATGGAATAAAAAATATAGCTAACTATGACTAGATCTATATAACTTATTATGAAATCATGTCTCTTATTTTGTGGAAAATTTAATGAATTTTTAATGTTCGACTAAAAAATCGTTCTCCACATCCAATGTCCATGTGCAATATCCGTGAAATTGAGAGGACAATTAGCAGAATAAAATACCCATGTTAGCTATCGAAAGCCTTCATTCCAGTTGCATTGCCATCTCATCAGGTCTTTGTCGAACTCCAGGAGGAATTTCAATGCTGCTGCTTTGGTCGTTTCTGCTGCTGTATGTAGCCTTTTTGGTTCAGGCGGAATTCCGGTTCACCAACATTCAGTGCGAAGCCTACGACAAACCTTTCGCGGAGTTCGCCGTCTGCCGCCTGAAGGTGCCCAGTCGGAACAAGATCGCCCTGGATTTACGCGTGGTACTACATCAGGTCCCCGTTAACAATGTCACAGTGGGTACACGAGATCCCATCAGCGGGATCTACTCTAATGTTTGCATTTTAGTTGAATCTGGCTCTGCTGAAGAAGGCCAGCGGCTACCGACCCTTTCTGTACAACTACACGGTGGACTTTTGCCAATTCATGGCGAACAAACGAAGGAACCCGGTCGTACAAGTTTGCGTCGATCTGCTTTCGAAACACTCCAATATAAATCACACTTGTCCATTCGATGTTCGTATAGAGTTGCTTAGTCGAAGTGATTTATTTCGGTATAATGTATGGTGTGTTAATATTTTTCAGCATGACATCATTGTAAGGGACATGCTTTTATCCGAGGGTGATTTCAAAAAGCTGCCGCTGCCCGTGGGAGAGTACCTGTTCAATATGAAGGTGGGTGCTTACAATGACTGGAAGGCAAATGTGAAAATCTTTATCAAAAGATATGAGGGTGCCTAGAATTTGTAACAATTTTTGGAATACGATGAACTAATATACATCAAAATGTTATACATCAAGGTGTTATCTATGGAATCGTTTCATTGCTTGACATGGTATCTAATATAAATCCTTTAAAACCCTTTAGTACCTAATGGATATGGAATCTGATGCCTCCGGGAATTGGCAGGTATTTCACATGGTTGGAATGTTTCAGCTGCACTCCCTTAAATAACGGAGTCTAAAGCGGGATTTTACACTGCATATTCATTGTAGAGTAGTCATCTCTATACTTGGGTGACAGATCGGAGGTGTGTTTCCGCAGACTTTTTTTTGGTATCGGAGTTTTTATAAGCGATCGGCGGCAACTTCTAATGTAGTAGGAGTTGGTGTCGACTCCAATTATGATTGGGATCTCCTATCGAGTAGCTTCTACCATTGCATCCCCTTGGTCATGAGCTACGTACGGGGATCCTGCCTAGAAGGTATGACACTGCTGTTACCAGGCTATCAAATGATTCAAAACCAAAATTTAATGCAAAGATAATATCCAATGGAATAACCATTAAGCACAAATTAAAAATATATTATCAACTATTCCGACAAACTGAAAAAAATTTGTTGCAGAAGTTAAAAGTCTGTGAGAGCGATATATTTCAGTATTACAAAAGTCAATGGCATGCAGGACTAGTCTGCGGATTACAGGAGGAAATGCAACTATTAATTTTCTTATCCTTGCTGCTGCTTCAATTGGCTTCTTATTCCGATACTGACACATACTTCCAAATGACCAACCTCAAGTGTGAAGCTTTCGACAAGCCATTCGCTGAGTTCTCTGTCTGTCGGCTGAAGGTGCCCAGTCGGAACAAGATCGTCCTGGATTTGCACGTGGTGCTGCACCAAGTCCCGGTCAACAACGTCTCAGTGAGTACATTCAATTCTAAATCTCATCGACACCTTATTTCATGTTTTCAAATTAGGTGAATATGGCGTTGCTGAAGAAGGCCAGTGGTTACCGACTCTTCATGTACAACTACACGGTGGACTTTTGCCAATTCATGGCTAACAAGCGAAGGAATCCTTTTCTAAAAATCGTCTTCGATCTCCTACTAAAAGACACCAATATAAATCACACTTGTCCCTTCGATGTGCGTATAGAAATGCTTGTTCAAATTGATTCATTTTGATACAATGTATGATGTGTTGCTATTTTACAGCATGACATCATCATAAGGAGCATGTATTTTACCGAGGAAGACTTGAAATTAATCCCGTTGCCCCTGGGCGAGTACATGCTATATCTGAAGGTGGGCGCTTACAACGACTGGAAGGCTATTGTGAAAGTGTTTTTCCAAAATTATGAAAGGCACTAACTGTTTTTTTGTAGTGTTCTGTAGTTCTGTAGTTTATGTGTAATTCACTCGGGGTTATTGGTTTTCGGAGCAAATACTATTTCATTACATCCAGGAACTACCTTAGGCAAATTCCTTTTTCTTTAAATAGAGTTATTTTGAATCTGTTGGCAAAGGACTATAGTTCTTTTTTACATTTATTGTGTGGTGGTGGTGGTGCTTTTTACTACGTGACAGTCCACCCTTTCTTCTGTCTCTCCCGTAAACATGATGAGTTCTGTCTGACAACCTCTTCCTCTATTCTTCCATGTATGCGTGAATCAAAATCTTTTGGCTTTTCTGCGATTTAGAGCCAGAAATTCTGTTATCTATAATTTTATTTAAAAAATCCTGGGTTTAAGTTTAGTCAAGACATAATGGTAAATACTTAAGTGCTTTTTTTCCTCTGCCTTTTTCATTAATGACAGTCGTCAACTTAATAACCAAGATTTAAAAATATGATGGGTTCTGACCATTTGAAATCATATGACAACATTTAACGATAATTATACTATTAACGTAATTACTTTCTAATTGCAATTATTTTTGCTGAAAATGGAAATGGTGATGACTTTTATTAACTATCGAAAAAGGATGCTGGTTCACTTAATAATGCATACAATTTGTATCAAAAATTCGTGTTTGTATATATATTTATTCCAGGTATAAGATGTATAACTAGAAAAAACCGGAATAGCATTCTAAAGTTAATTTATTAGTAGTTCTAAGTAATTCATAATGACATCACGTCCGGTATTTTATCGACATAGAAACAATGGGATTATAAAATTATGGAGTTCATGTGCAATATCCGTGAAATTGAGAGGACAAATAGCAACATCAAAAATTCAAGTTTGGCTTAATGCTCGAAAGCATTCATTGATTTGCATTGTAACTCTCCAAGTTTTCATCGAATTCTAGGAGGAAATTCAATGCTGCTCTTTTGGTCTATTTTACTGTTCCATGTGGCCTTTTGGCTCAGGCGGAATTCCGGTTCACCAACATTCAGTGCGAAGCCTACGACAAGCCTTTCGCGGAGTTCGCCGTCTGCCGCCTGAAGGTGCCCAGTCGGAACAAGATCGTCCTGGATTTACACGTGTACTGCACCAGGTCCCGGTTAACAACGTCACAGTGGGTACACGAGATCCCATCAGCGGGATCTACTCTAATGTTTGCATTTTAGTTGAATCTGGCTCTGCTGAAGAAGGCCAGCGGCTACCGACCCTTTCTGTACAACTACACGGTGGACTTTTGCCAATTCATGGCGAACAAGCGAAGGAATCCTTTTCTTAAAATTTTCTTCGATGTCATTCTAAAAGACACAAATATAAAACATACTTGCGCCTACGATGTTAGTATAGAGATACTCTGTTCAAATTGATT
This sequence comes from Coelopa pilipes, assembly GCA_947389925.1. Lineage (NCBI taxonomy): Eukaryota > Metazoa > Arthropoda > Insecta > Diptera > Coelopidae > Coelopa > Coelopa pilipes. Next base: position 42,034,188 of record OX376697.1, on the reverse strand, counting down.
AATTTCAATAGGTTGAAGTGCTGTTATTTTTCAACATGACATCATAGTTAGTAACATATATTTTACCGATGATGATTTCAAGTTGCTGTCGAAAAAACAAAACAATATATAACTTTATAGATGTGATCAATGAAAATGAAATCGTTTCATTATTTGATATGAGTTCTTTTTTCATCACTGCGTATAGCACCCAATGGATGTAGAGTAATTGTTTTATTGTTTGTAAATGGATTGTATTCGATTAATTGCTCGCGTGTTCTGAGCTTTTTTGTGGCCAATTAATACCCAACTTTCATGGCAGGCACCATGCAATTTGAATCAAGTTGAGCCGAAGCATAATTACTTAACATATACCTGAGTCGCATAACCCAGATAACATTGACTGGGATGAGGATCACAAGAACCTTTAGTGTGAGAGAAGAAATGGCACAGAGTCGCGAACATCGGCTGAGGTTAGGAAGGCAGACTGCCAGATTACCAGAGTACCATCGGAGGAGAGTCCAAACCAAGATAGAAGGGCGTGCTCATGGCTGAAGGTGAAGGTTTTTCTTCAGTCAAAGTGGCATCCGAATCCGGATCATCCGATCGCTAATCTGCGCAAAGCAGCTGGTATTTGTTACGATTTGAAGTCGTCACTGCGCAGGAAGGGTGAGACTCGATATGAAGACTGGACCTGATTAGGGAGACTCCCTCCTGATCGGATTTGGTCTCTTCAGGCTTGTTGGCCAGCTTCTTCATTCAGATCGCCACTTTTCTGAGGGTAACATTTTGTGATTAGTTTGAGCCGGTTTAGTGAAACAATGGTTAATGGACATCGAATTGTTGTGATGGCAATTATCAAAATCGTTGCCATGAAATGGTTGTTTTCTCTTCAAAGTAATGTAAAATATAAGCATTGGAAAAAAAATTAGTAAAAAACAAGCAACTAATTCAAAGATGATATCAAGTGCAGTCAAATTCCACTAAGCGTATCATTGTCCAAACACCATTTTGTGAGTGAGCGATTTATTCCAGTACTACTGTCAATTGCAAACGGGTATCTGCAGACTACAGGACCAAATGCGATTATTAAGTTTCTTATACTTCCTGCTTCTCCAATGGGCCTCATATGCCCGGGCTCGTATACTACTCTTTCGAATGACCAACCTCAAGTGCGAAGCTCTCGACAAATCATTCGCCGAGTTCTCCGTCTTTCGGCTGAAGGTGCCCAGTCGGAACATTCAATTCGAAATCTCATCGACACCTTATTTCATGTTCTCAAATTAGGTGAATATGGCGTTGCTGATAAGGCCAGTGGCTACCGACCCTTTCTATACAACTACACGTTGGACTTTTCCATTTCATGGCGAACCAACGACGGAACCCATTCGTAAAATTTCAATCTCCTTTTATCACACTCCAATATAAATCACACTTGTCCTTTCGATGTTCGTATTGAAATGCTTGTTCAAATTGATTCATTTCGGTATAATGTATGATGTGTTGATCTTTTTCAGCATGACATCATTGTAAGGGACATGTATTTTACCGAGGAAGATTCGAATTGTGTGAAGTTGGGCGCTTACAACGATTGGAAGGCTATTGTTTTTCCAAAATTATGAAAGGCACTAAACTTGCTTTTTAGTGTGTTTTTATACCACTATATTAACATACAAGAGCTATCTTAGGAGTGTTCCTTCTTCTTTAAATAGAGTTATTTTTAATCATGTAGAACTTTAATAATTCCATAAAGCTCACGTCGTATTGCCTTGAACTACAACCAGGTATTTAGTACAACTGTAGTTTACGTGCATTGTGAATAGTTTCGTTCTTTGAATTGGGGTTTGAGAGATTGACATCACGATGTAGCTGCTGCTCCTTCGGGTGAACTTCTGGCAATTCCGTCCCTCCACCTCGTCCTCTGTCTCTCTGGTAAACATGACGAGTTCTGTCTGCGAACCACTTCCCGTATTCTTATATGTATACGTGAATCAACATCCACTTCGAAGAAGTCAAGAACATGGGCTTCGGCGACCACCTAATTACGAACCAACTACTTGTCGAGATGATGTCGTCACTGCGCCGGGAGGGCGAAACTCGATATTAAGTCTGGTCCTGGCTAGGGAGACTAGTTAGGGACGGATTGACCAGTTTGAGTGGGTTTGGTGAAGCAATGTTAATGGATATCGAATTGTTGCGATAGCAATTATAAAAGCTGTTGATATGAAATGGTTGTTTTTCTATTCGAAGTAATGTAAAATATATGAGATGCAAAAAAATTAGTAAAAAACAAAAACTAATTCGAAGATGATATCAAATTCAAACATCCAATAAGCGTGAAATTGTCAAAACACTATTATGCATTATCAACCATTCGAACATACTGAAGTATGTTGCGGTAGTTATGAGTAGTTATGAGTTAGCGATTCGTTTCAGTACTACTGTCAATGGTAAACGGGAACCTGCGGACTACAGGAGAAAATGCGACTATTAATTTTTTCATCGTTTATACTGCTACAGTGGGTCTCTTACGCCGAAGGTAGAATATATTTCCGACTGACCAACCTCAAGTGCGAAGCTCTCGACAAGCCATTCGCCGAGTTCTCTGTCTGTCGGCTAAAGGTGCCCAGTCGGAACAAGATCGTCCTGGATTTGCACGTGGTGCTGCACCAAGTCCCGGTCAACAACGTCTCAGTGAGTACATTCAATTCTAAATCTCATCGACACCTTATTTCATGTTTTCAAATTAGGTGAATATGGCGTTGCTGAAGAAGGCCAGTGGTTACCGACTCTTCATGTACAACTACACGGTGGACTTTTGCCAATTCATGGCTAACAAGCGAAGGAATCCTTTTCTAAAAATCGTCTTCGATCTCCTACTAAAAGACACCAATATAAATCACACTTGCCTCTTCGATGTGCGTATAGAAATGCTTGTTCAAATTGATTCATTTTGATACAATGTATGATGTGTATTTTACAGCATGACATCATCGTAAGGAGCATGTATTTTACCGAGGAAGATTTGAAGTTACTACCGCTGCCCCTGGGCGAGTACATGTTATATTTGAAGGTGGGTGCTTACAACGACTGGAAGGCTATTGTGAGAGTCTTTTTCCAAAATTATGAAAGGCACTGAACTGGCTTTGTGTAGGGTGTTCTTATAGCAATATATTAACATATAATTAACATATAAAATTCACTCGGGACTATTGGTTTTCATTGCATCCAATTACATGGTTAAATGAAGTCGTCACTGCGCTGGGAGGGTCGAACACGATATGAAGTCTGGTCCTGGCTAGGGAGGTTCTTTCTTGATCGGCTAGAGTATCCTCAGGCATGTTGGGTAGCTTTTTTTTTTTTTAACAAGATCGCATCATTTTTGAGGGAAACATTTTGTGATCAACTTTATCCGGTTTAGTAAAACAATGTTAAATGGATATCGAATTTTTGCGATAGCAATAATAAAATTGTTGCTATGAAATGATTATTTTTCTATTCCAAGTAATGTAAAATATATGAGTTGCAAAAGAATTATTAAAAAACAAAAACTAATTCGAAGATGATATCAAATTAAAACATCCATTAAGCGTGAAATTGTCAAAACACCATTATATACTAGCAACCTTTCGGACTTGCTGAATTTGTGGCATAACTGATAACTGAGTTAGTGTGAGCGATTCAATTCAGTACTACTGTCAATGGCAAACGGAAACCTGCGGATTATAGGAAAAAATGCGACTATTAATTTTCTCATCGTTGCTACTGCTCCAGTGCGCCTATTATGCCGATGCTAGCACATATTTTCGAATGACCAACCTCAAGTGCGAGGCTTTCGACAAGCCGTTCGCCGAGTTCTCCGTCTGTCGCCTGAATGTACCCAGTCGGAACAAGATTATCATGAACTTGCACGTGGTGCTGCACCAGGTCCTGGTCAACAACGTCACAGTGGGTACATGAGATTCTCTTAGCACAATCCCATTTAATGTATGGGTTTTAGTTGAATATGGCGTTGCTGAAGAAGGCCAGTGGCTACCGACCCTTCATGTACAACTACACGGTGGACTTTTGCCAATTCATGGCTAACCAGCGAAGGAATCCTTTTCTAAAAATTCTATTCGACGTCATACTGAAAGACTCCAATTTAAATCACACTTGCCCATACAATGTTGGTATTACTGCATTGAGTTTCGGGGTTTATTCTACATGTGTTTTCTTCTAGCATGATATTATTCTTAAAAACTTGGTTTTTACCGAGGATGATTTGAAGTTACTGCCGCTACCCTTGGGAGAGTACATGATCCATGCCAAGGTAGCTGTTAAGAACGATTGGAAAGTAGACGTAAAAGTATATTTCAAGAATTTTGAAAGTCTCTAAACTGGTTTGCAGTTGTGTAATGTAGTGTAATCAACTGTAATATATTCAGATAAAAAGTTCATTTGGAACAAGAACTATTTTATTACTGCTGGAAGCCACCCTTCTTTAAATAGAGTCATTTTGTCATCAACGGAGGTAACGGAGTGTGGTTTCTAATTTCGAATACAGATCTTAATCTATTCAAAATGTATTCGGTTTAATTGCAGCTATTTTTTTTTTTTTGTATTTAATTGCAATACATGAAAAAGTTCAAGTGTAAATGTGTTTACTGCGTGATAGTGGGTGATATAACGTGGAACGTTAATAACTCCATAAAGCCCATGCAGTATAAAAATATATCTAATACCTAAATAAGTTTTTAGTACGACTGTAATTTGTACGCCTTGTAACCTCGTTAAAGTCTCGTTTTTGTTTCAGTAACTCCTAAAGAAGTAGAGAAATCATTCGCTAAGCCTGAGAGATCGAGATCACGATGCAGCTGCTGCTCCTCGGGTGAACTTCTGGCCCTTTCGTCCCTCCAACTCTTCTTCTGTCCCTCCGGTAAACGTACGGAGTTATGTTTCCAACCACTTACAGTGTTCTCATATGTATGCGTGCGCCAACATCAAGTCTAATGTGTGGGGACCCAGCTGAGGCGTTGGGGAGTCATTTGGCTCTTAAGCGGTTCAGAGCCAGAAATCCCTTTATCTCTCTGCTGCTTTCGTCAGGAGTGCAAAAAGTATGCGGATGCGATTCGCGGTAAATATGAAATAAAACACACGAGAGAGCGAGAGAGAGAGAGAGTGAGAGAGAGGGAGAGATAGAGAGAGAGAGATAGAGAGAGAGAGATAGAGAGATGACTGAGTATGTATGAGATCATCGTTCTAATTTTTTTTATAAGGTTATCTTCTTAAGAAGAAGTAGGAAAAATGGTTTAAGCATCCTGCGAGAGCTTCGCCGGTGACTCCTAAACAATCTCCACTCCCTCACTCACTCACTCTCTCTCTTCCACTATCTCTATTATCATCTCTCTTTCTCTCTCTCTGTCGCGGCCTCTTCAGTGTCTCCTGGTATAATTTTTTGCAGCTCCTGCTCTAGTTTTCTTATTATTTTCAGCAAGCACCACTACTAGCAAAGCTACAGACGCGAAAAAGGACGTAGAAGAATAAGAGGGGAGGTCTCTTTATTGCGGGGAGAAATGCTAGCGACAATGACACAGTTTTCTTATCATTGTTGTTGCTCCTTCTCCTCCCCTTTTCTTGCTCGTGTTCTTCCCGTGGTTGCTGCTGCTGCTGCTGCTGCCGAGATGGTTTTGCTTTTGTTCAGCAATTGCTGGCGGGTCGCTGCAATAATTGGATGCCTGAGACCCTCGAGGGCTTCGTCCGGGCAGGTGTTGCTCGAACGCCGCCACCCCCGCTGATCCGTCGCCGCATGCATGGCTCGGTTTCCTTAACGAGCGGCATATCATTATATTCAATTCATGCTGCAACCGCCGGTACCCTTGGGACGACAACTGGGTGAAAACAACAAAACGAAAAACAGTCACAACAACACTAGGAGATGGGAGGATGTTTACCGGAACAGGCGGAAGTGCTCGAAAGGGAGCCCAGGTCGTCGGGACTTGAGGAAAGAATCCTCTCGGGGACGGAAACGCATTCTTTTCGAGGAGTTCTTTTGGTTCTTTTACCCCAAGAAGAGGACCTGGCCTATGGCTTGCTTCGAGGATACCCATGCAGGTCCTGGGCCGCGAGGTTCGCTCCCAACTTCCAACTCTCGGCGACTCGCACCGGAAGCCGCTGTAGCCGAATGACGCAGGTGCGAATAAGATGCTTTTGGTTCCTTCTTCTTGCCGTGCATACAATTTTATTTCGTCCCATGCTCGAAATTTCCGCTGCAACCGGAACTTGTTGTTGGTTTTGTGTAATGTGAGTCGTGGCCCGAGGCCATGAGAGGTGGAAAACTAATGCAATACTGGTGTTGTTTTTGTTTTTCTTGCTGTTGTTGCTCCAGCTATGGTAAGGTTGATTCATTCCCATCACCGGGCTCCAAGTTATGAGCATGGGAATTTAATTAATAATGAACACCGAATGGCCAAGCAACAACAATATCCTTTACGAGCGGCGAAGAGCATTAAAAACATTAACAACGAAAAGGAAAACAACAAAGACGAGGAGAACAAAATAATAAAATTAACCAAGGCAAATACACCAAGAAATAGTGATGAAGAAGGCAACAACAGCAAAGGTGAAGAGGCGGAAGTCGGAAGCGGATGTCGGAAGCTCCTACGATATGCAACCGAAGGGTGGGAGCGGGGTTGGTTTGGGGGTTTCGGGGGTTGTCGTTGATGAGGAGCTTTAAAATGAGCCATGAAAAGTTTTCATCGCTGAGCAGGGTCCGTTCGATGAAAGGGTCTGGCGCACGGCGACAACGTGACATTCCAATGACAAGAGTTTCGGTGGAGAGTTAGAGATAAGGAGGAGGGACGCGGAGAGAGAGGGTGGAAGGTGGAGGAAGGGAGGAGTAGAGGAGGAGGGAGAAAGGGAATGAGTGGCTTTAAAAGTTTAATGTCAGCATTTGCGAGACTCACCACCAGATCGCGTCTGTCCGTCTGTCTGTGGGCGGCCGGGGGTCGATGTCGGAGACGAAAGACGAAATTTGAGCCATGATGGCCTTCCAGGGGTGTAAAGAGGGGACGGAGGGGGGTTTGGCAGCTGCACGAAGCCAGTCGAAATCGCTCTCAGGCGGGTCCCAGCGGGATTCAAAGATTAAACACTTCCTGGCTCAGGGAAGTAAACCGTGCTTGACGACAACAACAAAGAACAACTTCAAATAACAACAATGTATTTGATTGTTGTTGTAGTTGTTGTTACTTTTTGATTGTTGTTGTCTTTGCTCTTGGGCATTCAACGTCGGAGACGCGACTTACGGTGACTTTTTTGTAACTTTCGACTCGTCTTCTCCCCGTTTGCATCAGCCACATTTGTTTCTTTCTACCACTATCTCTCCCTGTCGTTCTCTCACTCTCTTCTCTCTCTGTCTATCCTTGTCTTCACCTCTCGCTATCTCGACGTCGTTCGATCTTGGTTCATTCCGTGTGGATTTGGATATTGTGAAAAATGAAACTGCAGCCATAAAAGGGGGAGGAGACGGTGGAGAAGAATATAAGGAAAGGAGAGGAAAGAAAGGAAGGTAGGAAGGAAGCAAAACTAAATACATAAAATTAGAAGCTAAAGTGAGAAAAACAAAGAACAGAAATAAACTGAAACAATAATGACAACAACTGCAGTTAAAACCAAATGAACTCCTGCAACAGAAACAAAGCAACGACTTCGACACGGTTGGGCGGACCACGAACGACCAACGCCCCGGCCCCCCCGCTCGTGACGCCCCACCCCAGCTCGTGCCCGTCAACGTCAAGGTGGACGTGGACGACGACACGGCGTCCTTTTGCGAAGTGTGCAAAAATATTTGCAGCTGACCCGAAGCTGGTGTTAAGTTCGACGATAAAAAAAGTCAACAAAAGCAGATGCAGTGTTTTTACGATGCCTCCACCTCCCAACAACCGCTCCCCTCCCTCTCCTCCTTCTGCATTCTCCCTCCTCTTCCTCCCTCCTCCTTCCTTCTCACCACTCGACTCCTTGCTTTCTGCCCTTCTCCTGTCCTCTCTCCGCGACTCGCCCACAGCCCTCGACCCACTCCGGCCTCCCCGACTCCGAGTGCTCTCCGCCCACTGATGCCCTCTCTCTCCCCCTCTCTTTCGTGTTATCTTCCACCTGCCCTGCGGCTTCCGCCTGTTGTTCTTTCCCCCATCTGTTGCCGCTGCTTTATCTTCACCAGCTAGCTTTCTGGCGCGGTTCCTTTTTCAACCTCGGTCTCCTGGAATCCCCAATCGTCCAACGGTCTCCCACTCCATCTCGCCACTCCCACACTCGCGTCATCGGCCTCACTCGCCCACTCCATCTTTTTCGTCGCTCCATCTTTCCCTCTTCAATTGTACGGAAGAAGGAGGAGGCTGGAGGCTGGTGACAGGTGGAGCAGGACCAGAGCAGGGGCGTGGGGAGTCTGGAGTCCATGGCGGAAGAAACAGCAGGAAAGGTGACATTGTTGCTGTTGTTGTTATTGCTTCCATGTACAGGCATTGTTGCTGTTGCTCTTACTGCATATGTTTTTGTTGCTGCTGCTGGTGCCTTGGCTTGTTTGTCATGGCTCCTCTCTCTCTCTCGCCTCATCTTTGGCCGTGTTAGCGAAGTGCTGAAGGCCACACACACACACAGACACACCCACATACAAACGTGCGGTCGTGTGTCAGTGTGGGTGCTTTGAGAGGGTGTCCTTGTGTTTGTTTGCTTGTTCATTTGCTTGTGTGCGTGGGCTTCCTCTTAAGGCCGGAGCAAATGTTGCCTTTACAACAACATGGAAACACAATAATAATAACACCAACAACAATTACAACAAGAAGAACAACAAATACCACAACTACCAGAAGAGCATCAAGAGTGCCTGGCACGATAACAACAATAACAATTTCAACCAAAAACACAACGTCAACGATAAAAACTCGCACGACAACAAGAACAACAACAACAAGGGAAATAAAAGCCATTGAAATTGCAAAACCAACAATGGAAAGAACAACAAAAACAAGATCAACAACAAGAACAATAAAGGCAATAGCAACAATAAATATTTCTTATGCCACCCCCCGCACTTTGCATACATTTATGGGGCTTGTTGTTGTAGCACCTTGTTTTAATCATATTGTTGTTGTCGTATATTTTTTATATTGCATCGACATTGTTGTCGCTGTAGTTGTTGTTTTTATTCCCTGTTTTGTTTGTGTTCGTTCTCTGCGCTGCTGCCGCGGAGTTCGCAATAATTTCATTATTTGCTCAACAGTGTTTCGCCAGGGCCATAAAAACCACCTCCGTCGAAACTGAAAATCCTCCTCCGAATTTTGAGCAGCACACACTCTGTCTCTCTCTCTCCCTCCCTCGCTCTGGCGCAGTCCTTCTCTCTCGCTCCTCCAGCTTGTTTTTTTGTTTTCACCTTCGCTTCACCTTCGCCGGCCACCCCCGGCGCCGTTTAATGCTGTGAAATACGGCATTGATTTGATGATGGCGCCCGCCTCCGTCCCCGTGCACGACCCACTTCCACCCTCGACCCCCAGGCTCCCCTCGCCGTGGCACGCTCGGCATCCTTGTTCGACATTTGCCGGCGTCCCATAAGCGAACCCGGCCCGAATGTCGGGGCCGATGTTTACGGCCGCGACAACAGTCAATTCCAAGGGGTCGCCGGTGGTTGGGTCGCGTGGGAGGAGGTTGTTGTTGGTGCTCTTCTTGTTGCTGCTAATGTCTTTGTTGCTGTTATTTTTCCTGATATTGCCTTCGCTGTGGGTCGAGGTCAAGTCCAACTACTCAAAGGTCGAGACGCCCTCGGGCGAGAACAGACAACTTCCGGCGCGAGCACAGGATCGTCGACCATAATGGAGGATTCCAGGATTCCCGACCTGGAGCTTGGAGGGTTTCCGTGGTGATGCCGGCAACGGTGGCTGATGGAGTCCGGCAACGTTTGGGGTGTGGGACTCCGACTGATTGCGACTAAGGGGAGAGAGAGGAGCGATAGTCAGATGTCACCTGACACGAGGATCCGGATCCGGACTCGAACAGACAGGTGGAGACGAGACGATTCGATTCAATCCGATCGGAGACGATTCGAGACGAGTCGGGGCGATTCAAATCGATTCGCGACGTCCGAGGACCCAGAGACAAAGGATTCCGATGGCACGTTTAATGAGGCCATGGCCGACCCCCACCTGCCGGGAATTCGACGAATTCCCTCGGCATTGTTCTCAATTGCTCCTCGCACTCTCTCCTCCTCCTTCGCTGCTGCTGCTTTCTCTGGGTCGGTCCTCGGCTGCTCTAATGAATCCTTAATGCTTATGAATTATTGAGAACACAAGGAAACGTCGACGAGGCCCAGGACAATGGCGAGGGGGCAGTGGGCGACGTGACGATGGCGATGGCGATGGGGATGCGAAAGATGATAACGAAGATCACGATGACCATGAGATGATGACCATAACGACATTGCAGATGCCGATGATGATGGGCCGGTTGGCGATAAGCAGAAAAGCGTTGAGGAAAACTGGGCGATAACGAGGAAGGGAATCCTGCATCATTCGGCAAAGCACGAGAATAATTAACGAAGAAGCGCCGCCGCCGATTCCGGGACGCAACAAAGCAATTCCCGGCTCCCTAATGGACGTCTGACGAAGGCGCGTCTTCGCCTTTGTCGGGTTCCGGCCCTGGGCGGGGCGGTCGACGAGTGACGACGGCCGGCGCCTCCTCCGGGACGGCCTCGAGGCATCCGGCGCTGAAGAGGATTCGTCGTCTCAATTAATTTCGCGCCATTAGAATTATCGTCTCGGGCTTCTTCGCCTTGAATTCCCTTGAGTTCGAAGAGAGCCGGCGAAGTCGAGCAGTTCGCTTTACCTTTCCCTAGTTGTGTGATTTGTAATTTTCGAATTTCTTGCTGAATTGTTTGTGGATCAATTTATTTTGTGCCACCGAACCTCAAACGTACCGCAATTATAAATCCATTTCGGCTTCGGCCTATCCAAGTCGATGCTATCGGATTCAATGGCGTTTACTTATTATGAATTCGTGTCATTATTTTTACACGATTGGGGTTTTGGTCAAAATCACTCGCAGATTTCCACGAGAGATGCGCATGGTCCGTGAAATTGAATCGTTTACAGGGTTTCAGTAACCTCTAGTGGAGTGGAAACGAAAATGAAGCGGGTTTCCAGTTCCGGCATGACTCGATTCAGTTGCTCTGCCTCGTCTGCTCGGACTTCGTCGCGGTTTCCATGGGGAAAATGCGAGTGCTCCGTCCCCCGTCGCTGCTGCCGCTGCTGCTCCTCTGGGCCGCTGCGGCCGAGGCGACCTTCCGACTGACGAACCTCAAGTGCGAGGCCCTCGACAAACCCTTCGCCGAGTTCTCCGTCTGCCGCCTGACGGTGCCCAGCCGCAACAAGATCGTCATGAACTTGCACGTGGTGCTGCACCAGGTCCCGCTCAGCGACCTGATCGTGGGTGAGCGACAATCGATTCGATCCGATCTAATCCGATGCCTCGCTTCCAGCTGAACATGGCTCTGCAGAAGAAGTTCACCGGCTACCGACCCTTCCTCTACAACTACACGCTGGACTTCTGCCGACTCATTGGGAACCAGCGCCGGAACCCGTTCCTGAGAACCTTCTTCGACCTGCTGACCCAGGACTCCAACATGAACCACACCTGCCCCTACGACGTGCGTGTTACTGCATCCGAGTTGGTTCGCGTCCGTGGGACTTAGTCATGCTGTTGTGTTTCTTCCAGCATGACATCATCGTCAGGAACATGCATTTCACCGACGAGAAGTTCAAGTTCCTGCCGCTGCCCCTGGGCGAGTACATGTTCCACCTGAAGGTGGCTGCCCACGGCGATTGGAAGGTGAATCTTCGGATCTTCTTCAAGATCTTCTAGACCCACTGCCGGAGTTTATTGTGTCAGATCAGCATGAGCAGTGAAGGCGGCGATTTTCCTACAGTACTTTATCAATAAAATGCTTCAGACAATCGTTTCACTCATTCAATAATAGAGAACTCTATTATCAATCATGAATTCCCGGGCTATTCCATTATAATTAAATCGACATTTATTTTTCTGCAATCAAGTGAGCGTTTAATGTTTGCGACGCAGTGAATAAAAGTACCAATCGTCGCTCCAGCGTTCAGAAAAAAAGAGGAGAATTCAGTAGAATGAAAATGTTGAATTCTATAATTATCTTCCTCCCTCCTTCACCTTCCTCCCGAGCTCATCGACTCCCAACCCCCTCTCAGCTCCCCTCCTGCACCACTCGAATTATCTACAGCTGCAAAAGTTATTCCAAAAGTTATTCGCCCTTCGATGTTCTCGATCCTACTCGCTCTCTCTCCGTCTCAATCGCCCTGATCCTTTCATCTCACACATTACGCCCTGACTTTCCGGAGAATCGATGGTCGCAAACCGGATTTTCCAATCGATATTCGTCCAATTGCGAAGTCCGTTCGTCCTTCCACCCCGAAATGTCTTCCCATAAATTTCGGGCGACATGATTAATGTCCTCAGATGAGAGCATTAAGCATTAATAGCTTACATCGTTCTCTAGTAAACCGTTTTCTCTTCCCTTCTCCCCATCTCCCCTTCTCTTTCGGTTCCCTTTTCCCCCAATTCCCGGGCGTTTCGATTGACTTCCTCGCCTTTTTCTTGTCGCTCCTTTGTTTTGTCAAAATTTCCCAAGCTCGCGACCTCTCGGCGTGGTACAATAAGTAGTTGTTGTTGTTGTCGTTGTCGGGTTGCTGTTGTCTACCGGCTGTTCTTGCTCTGAATTGATAAACGCACACATACAGCTTACAGCCGACGCACAGTACTTCAAACCTGCATTAGCTTAGCGACTACCAGGGGGGGCGGGCTCCGGAGTCCGGACGCAGGAGCCGCGGCCATCGACGGAGCTCCCCGGGCCGCCGCCTCGATGCGCGATGAAAAATTACGCCATTAGCGCCGAGCTGACGACTTCCTCTGAAGCGACTCGCGGCCGGCCGCGATGACGGATCATTTCATGGCCTCTGATTTGGCTTCCAAATTGAGATGAGTTGCTCCCAATTTATGAGCTTATCCAGTCCCATATTCTTCTCGCTGTTGTTGTTATTTTTCTTGTTATCGTTGTTTTTGTGGTCTATTGACCAACGTTGCTGCATTGGGTTTTCTCCCCCCTGTCCACCTCTAACCGACTTTTTACTGGTCGGCGGGCGAAACTTTCCAAAGCAATAAACATAAATATTAATGTGGATTATTGTTGTTGCCGCTGAAGGATTAAGTTCTGAGTTGGGATTTTTATTGCCGACTGACGCCGGGCTGGGGCGAAGTGGAGTGGAATGAAGGACCCGGAGTTGAAGGACGGAGTCCCGCGCTTAGTTTCGGCGAAGTCGTTTAAGGTCGACAGTCAACGACCTGAAGGGCCAACCCGGCTCGTAAACCGGGGCCCGTAACGGGCCGACGTCGGATGGATGGGCGGATTTTTTATTCATATGTCCCCGGGGAGGTCCTTCCGAGTCGCCTCCCGCCTCCGCCTCTTGATTTGACCATGCGACCATGAGTTTCCCGCTCCCAGCCGGCCCTCCAAGCGGCCTTCGCTCCTACTCCTCTCTCTCCCTCCCTCCCTCCCTCTGAAACCCAATTCGTTCCCCTGGGTTCTGTGCTAAAAGCTCTTTCTACCTTTGTTTGGTCCCACCTCAACTTAATGAGTTGCGCCCACCTAACCAAATACCAACTTGTCGACCACCGTGCGAGGGATGAATGGAAAGTCCTGTTTGGCATCTCACACGCACACATGCTCAGGCTCGCATCCTTTTCATGGCTTCGAACCTAATTGTTAATGTTTATGGCTAATAAAACAATGATTTTCCCTTTCGCCTTCAATTATGCAGCCATCCTAGTCCTGTCGCCATTCCTCGTCCACCGACTCCACTTCTTCCTCCGTCCGAGCCATTTATCCATCGTTGCTCTCTCTGTGTCTCGTTCATTCCTTGTCTATCTCCAATTATATTCTATATTCGTCCTTTACGACCCGGCTGCGCTTCCGCGTTTTACGACCCTGGACTCTGCACGCCCTGGCCTTGGACCGAGCAGGACAGGGCACGGAGAAGAGAACAAGACAGGGCGCGATAGAAGAGGACAGAGGAGGACGGGAGAGAACAGGACAGGACAGGGCGCTTGTCGGCCATTTTTATGGGCCCAATTATTGTACTTTCGCCCGCCCGCAGTCGCCCCTTCTTTGTCGTTCGACCGGTCGCATTTGAATGAGGCGCCGTCCCTCGACCCGACCTCCCCCCGGAGTCATCGGGCCTGCGGTTATTCATCCACTGGAGCCTCCGCGACACCGCACGGATCATCCGGCCATTGCGACCCGGACTCCCGGGGCAGTTGCTTCGTCCTCGAGGCGTCTGGCGCTCTTGGCTGTTTGTTGTTTACATGTTTCCTCTATTGTGCTCGCTGCTGTTGCCAGTGTTTTGTCGGTTTCAATTAAAAGTTTGATCCATCGACGAGGCCCGCTCAAACGACTCCACTCTGCCTCTCACGACTGCCCTTAATTTCAACAGGCTCAACGTCAGCCACGACTACGCTGTTTTCGCTCCCCCAGGTACAGCCCGCGTTTCTCGGTACCCAATAGCGGGGCCCCGAAAGCGGGGCGAGGCGATTTTCGTGCTTCACAGCATTGACCATGTAATTTTTATTGAATCGATGGTGTCGTCGTTGTTGTTGTTGTTGGTGGTCTGGCGCCCTTTCAGCCCCAACCCCGCCGCGCTGAAACATTCATGGACTTCCCGGTAGGTTCCTATCCTGTGAAATGCTTGTGGTGCGAATTCATCGGAATCCGGGCAGATACCGTGGGTAGCCAGTGGAGTGGAGCAACAGTTGCCCGAGTTGAGTTTGTCGGATGGATTTCCGTGGAAGCGATCAGTGGAGCAACGGCTGGAGTCGTCATTGGAGCGTTCAGTGGAAGCTTCCATGGTCCGTTCGTTCGGTCCCTCGCACCGGCGTCTTCTCATCGAACGTCGCTTCCTGTCGATCGTCCTCCGTCTCCGTCTGCTCCTCAAACTCCACTAGCTTCACCTTCTCCCCCTCCTCCCCCATTCCTGCTCGCTCGCCCCGTCTGTTCGCCTCCTTCCCGCCCTCCCTCGCCCTCCTGTCGCACGTCTGACGCCTGACAGACCTCGCGTCGCCGTCGCGTATCTCGAACTGAATGAGGTCTTCATCTCTGGCCATTTTCTTAATTGGCAACGCGTGTCGCTCACTCTCACTCTCACTTTCCTTCGCTCTCCCCCCCTCTCTCTCTCTCTCTCTCCCAATCTGTGCGAAAGTGTATGCATGGCTGTGTGCCTGCGTGTGTGTGCGTGTCTTTGGCAGCAACACAGCCGACCAATTGTCGCAATGGCTGTCAGGAACACGGCTCGAGCGCTGTCGGCGGCGGCCGATGGGGCCGGAAAAGCCACGGGCCGTCCGTCAGCGATACCAACAACAACAAGAATAACGACAACAACAACAACAACCACATTGACAACCTCATTTGGCTCGTTAATAAATTAATGGCCGCAATCGGAAGGAAATGAATCGCAGCGACGGCGAAACGGATCCGCCACGAAGACGGCGGACGACGGTCGACGGACGAGAGGCGACTGAGGACGACGGGGGACGACCAGGGAGCGGACGGGCGAGGAACGAAGTTGAACCGGAGGAGCCGCGATTTCTCACGCTCGCCGGGCAGAGGCGCAGGAATCACGCACGCACACGGCCGCAATCATTCACTCGCTCGCACTAGCACTTTGTTGCCCTGCGAAGAACACAAACACACTCACACACACACATGGACACACGTAGGCACTCGGGAGCGTGAGCACTTAGCAGCGACAACAATAACGAAATGGAACAGCGTCAACAACCGGGCGGCTGAAAAGAGGGAGATCGGGATCAGGAGTCAGGACGAGGAGGAGGAGGAGGAGGAGGTGGGCGACTGCGGAGACAATAAAAGCATGTGACGCCTTCGTCCTCGGGGCCCGGGAAATCCTTTGTCCTGCGGCCATAAATTACGGCGGCCGGGACCCTCGGAAGCCATTTGGAGCGCGTGTCTTCGTCGGCCTGTCAGCCGGCGAGCATAATTTGTCATCCGCCAGACCTGGCCGGGGGCAGGTGGACCACGCAGGGGGCGGGGCGAGGTGGGCGGTGGAGACCCGGGCCGAACACGGCGACAGCATGTGGCGACAACAACAGGCCCACGAAGGTCCAGCAAGGTTAGCGTGGGCCTAGGCCCGGGCAGGCACGGACCGGCGAAAGGACGTCGAGAGGCAGACGATGGCGACGAGGAGGGAGCGGGAGGTGGAGACGATGAGGAGACGACGGTGACGTGGTGGACGAGGAGGAGAACGAGGACGATAAGGTTGATGGCGATCACGACGACGGCGGCGACCCCACGGCGACGACCCACGACGACGACCCACGATGATATCGGTGACGAATGCTCGAGTGGACCTGCGAAAGTATCCAGAGGCTCCGGCAGAAATTGCGCCGGGACGTGGTCATGTGTCCGAACGCCCCGAACATCCGTCCCTCTGTCCGCCCGTCTGCCTGTTCGCTGTGGCCTGAGGACGGAGGCCATGCGGCTGAAATGTTTATCCCGGCGACGAAGAGAACGAGGAGGAGCCCGAGGAGGAGCAGGAGGAGGTCGCCGTCATGGATCCTGAATGCGGTGCCGCAGGGTCCCTCGAATGACGGGCGCCGTGGGAGGGCGTGCGGTGAGCCCTGGACGTCGAACAGATGGACGAGGGGTAGAAACACGAGAACCGCGTCAGAGGCCCGGAATTAGGCGACTGACAGACAGACAGACAGACAGGTCCTTACGTCGCAATATTGTCGCTGGGAATCCTTTCCTCAATTGCTGGATCACCGCAGGTTCCCCCGTAGGCTCTCCATCGGAATTGCGACGAGGTTTCGCGCTCTCCCCCGGGCCTTTGATTAGACGGGACGGGACGGGAGGCGGGAACTCGGTTCAAGGGCGACTTCTGCGATTTTCGACTCTCATCTCCGGTCGTTGCTGATTCCTATCAAACGCGAACTGGCGCCGTTTATTCCAGGCGATTGCGCAGCCGAGGCTTGGCCAATGGAGCTGCCTGTGCTCTCACACACATTCAGGCGACGCTCACATGTTCCGATGCCGGCGCTCATCTGCATATCCTTCACGTCCTGGCGGCGAACATTAACTGTTGAATTGAATTACAAGCCTGACACGCATCGAACACGGAGCAAACGCAACAACCGGAGCAGCAACAGCGGCAACATCAATGGCAACAGCAACAGGGAGAGTAACAACAACAACAACCCCGAGTGGGGTTGGAGACGACGCGAGCGCGCGAGGACCCTCGACGGAAAGCCGAAAAATAATAAATAAACATGAAAGCATTTGCACGACACGTGGTTGCCGCGAGAGCCCGAGGGTCGCACATTTGCGCTTTATTAAAACGTTAATGGAACCGGGCCCCTTCCGCGCAGCCCTCTAAATGGTGGCCGAAAATATGGCAACGCTCTCGAGATCTCAGAGAAAAAACAGGGCAAACATGAATACCGAATCCCGAAACATTGCCGGCGGCAACTGGGCCTGAGAAAGGAAGGGGAGGAGGTGGAGGAGGAGGAGGAGGAGAGAGGAAGGGCAGGAGACCATCAACCAGTCAGCAACAGCAACAACAACAAAACCAACAATACCAACAAGAAGAATAACAACAACAACCATAATAACAACAAGAGCAATATGATGAAATTTAAAGTGCGGCATCGCTCGCAGCAGATGGAGCCAGGGCGCTCCGGGAAGCAACCGTGTTAATCCCGTCCTGCATAAATTGAGGCCCGCGCTGGGGCAGACGCTCGGGGTGGCAACCCCTCACGCACACACACACACAACAGCCACTGGCACACATCGTCGTCCCTTGCGGTTGCCGGAAATCGGAGGCTGCGTCTGGCATCGGAAGCGTTCGACTGAAAGTGAAAACGTTGGGGGCCAACAACAGCAGCAACAACAACGACGACGACGGCGACGACGACGAAAGCGACAACAATCGAGTAGAAGGGATGTGGTCGGGCCATCAAATGTTGCTGCTTCATTGACTTCGAATGCTTAGCGTGCGATTAGATGTTGCTCGGTTTCTTCCTCCCATTGTTGTTGTTGCTGCGGCGGATAGGAAGCAGCAAATCTGTGGGTGTTTTTGTTGTTGTTGTTGTTCTTCCCGCAAATTTGCATAGAAATTAAAAGGGCATAAATTATTTATGACTCACGTTGCCGGCAACCGCAGCCAGGCCCCGAAAACTTCCGGTGGCGGATGCGTGATTTTAATTAGAATCGAATTAAATGTCACTCATACGTCTCGCCGGCAGTTAATTGGACAACCAGAAGAGAGGGGGAGCTGGGAAGGATTTGGCTTGTCATTCGGAGGACGGGCGGGGCCGGAGCGGAAGGCGGAAAGCGGAAAGCTAAGGTCATTGGGTCGCAAGAAACGCGGCAAGGATCCAAGAAGGAACAGGACGCCACAGATTGCAAGGCGGGAAATTGAGTTAATTGGTAGATAATTAGAAAAACCCCATTAAAAAGAGTGAAAACCAAAATTAGCTGGCAATGAATTGTCGCTCACACCCCTCTTTGTAGGAGAAGGAAACGAAAAACGTTGGTTTATTGGCATTCAGGATTGTCTTGGCTCACTTTTGGCGAGTGAAGACCCAGCAAATTATGAGATTTGCCTCGGTTGTCGCTGTCAAAAGTCTTTCGTCGAACAATTACGCCCCAGGCATCACAGGATGGTGTTCAGGTGCTACCCAATTGAGTTTGAAGAGTGGAAGCCAAGTCTGTCGGTAGCAACGTCAGGCTCGAGTTTCTTGCGAGTTCCTTCCTCGAGTTTGCTGGATTTTCACGACTCGGCAGCCAGAGTTCATAACCGCGGGCACAACGGAATAAATTCGACTACTTTCACCACTCGCTCGCTCTTCCAATCCGACGTTGGTATGTTAAGGAACTCCCGCATGTGCCATAAATTAACCTCTCCACACGGACCGCCCCGATCCTCCCACAGATGCCGCGGGGGCCCGGCCAGGCCGCCGAAATCCCGGAGTCGCCGGCGTGGATTCAATGAATGGGAGCGTAAGCGAAATACGAAATTGAGCACGATGAGAGGGGGAAAAGTAGGAGCAGTAGCATAAAAATACAACAACAACGAAACGATACGGACATAAACAACAACAACAACAACCTGGGGTTGTAGAACATGAACAGAAACAAAAACTGGAGAACAAAAGAAACAAAAGCAAAAAAAAACAAAAATGGGAAAAAATGAAGCATAAAAAATGAGACCCAGGACAAACGGAGATGAAGGCAAGAATCAAACAAATAAAAGCAAACAGCGACAAGATTTAGACCGACAACAACAACAACTGGAGAAAAACGAATTCCATGTCTTCGCTGCCTCGTCCTCGTCCCCGCCGCCGTCCCTCCGTCTTTCGCGTCCCGGCCCCGAATTCCATCGTTCGTCCTCTGCTTGTTGCCATTGCTGCGGAGACTCGAGTTGTTGCTGCCGAATTCAGCAAGCGATGCCCATCGAATTTGAATTCTTCGAGCGCAGGACGTGAAGCACTTGAAGACTACGGGCTGTCGTTGTTGCTGATCCTGTTGCTGCTGCCGTTGTTGACATTAAGTCATGTGAATATTTAAGAACGACTTCCTCCTGCTCCTGCCCACACTCCCAGCCGCATTTCCCGCCCTTCGTTGTTGCGCCGCCGCTCCGCCGGGATCCGATAAGCTCTAAGTCGAGCGACACCCCAAGTGTGCAGGTGAAGCCCTGCTGCTGGATGATTCTCCGTGCGCAGGATGAATTTCAAATTCTGATTGTTTCCTGTTTTCCCTGAAATTAGCTTCTGTTTTTCTTTCGACTCATCTCATCGAGTTTTTTCCACCTTCTTTTCCCTAGAGTACTCTTGACGGACTTTTTTCGTCGGGTTTTATCACATTTTTTTTTCATCCAGTTGTGTACGTCTGTTGTTTTCTTCGAGTTTTTCCCAGAAAATAATTTTTTACCATGATTTATTTCAATATTTTTTTTAAAATTTTTATTATATTTTTTACATATATTCATAGTCTCTTTTATCGGATTCTTACCATTGATTTATTTTTAATTGACTTGTCTTTTAGTTAATTTTGTTTTCATTGAGTTAATTTTGTTTATTTATGTTAAAATAGCTTTTTTTAGATGGAGTTTTTTGCATCGAAATTTCCTCAGAGGTTTCCATTCAATTGATTTCCCTTCATCAAGTTTATTATCGAGGCTCTTCAGTTTTTTCCTTCATACTTATTTCAATATTTTTTCCTTCATAAATTTTTTTGGTTGGCGTTCGTTTTCACAGTCTTTTTTGTCACTTGCTGCCCTTGATTTGTTCCTTATTGCCTGTTTGTGGTCAAATGGTCCAATGGCTTTGATTAAATTTTTGCGAAAGTAGTCTTTTGTTCATGAATTTTTTCATCGAGTTCTTTCCGTCCGCCCTGCTTTTTCCGCTGGGAATTGAACTTGCGCTTGTTCGGCGGACGAACACGCGCTGGCGGTGTTTCCGGTGGTTGCCGGAAGTGGCAAAAATGACGCACACAAGTGCATACGAAATTATTTTCCAGCCTCCCTCCCTCCCTCTCCCCCGCCCAGCGCTTCCCCTCTCTGGGCACTCGCTGGAGTTGTTGTTGCGGTAGGAACCGCAACAGCTGGATTCGCGCTCAACCTGCAGCCATTGTTGCGGTTATCGTTGCTGCAATTGCTGTTGTTGCATTGTCCACTCGTCGCTATTGTTGTGCCCTGTATTTGTAGTTGTTACGGTTGAGTAAATGTTGTTGTTGTTGTTTTTCCGCTGCTTCTTTTGCAAGTGGTTTCTTTGTGAATCCCGCGGCCGCCCGACGCCCGCCGACGCCGGAACTCGAGCGGATGCTGCAGAACTGCTTCCACCCGCGCACACCCACACACATGGGTGTGGACTCCCACACACAGACACACGCACGCGCGGCACAGGCACACACGTGAAGATAACGGGCCGTGCATAAAGAGCGCTTTGTTGCGGTCAATTTGGCCTTCCCGACGTGGCCAGGTGGGAGCCTGTTGTTGTAGCCGCCGTTGCATTTGTTCTTGTTGCTGTCTCTCCTGTTGTTGTTGCTGCTCCAGCCGCCCCTGTCGCTCCCTCGCCGCCCTCCGGCTTCCTGTTCTTCTCCCTCAGCCACAGCCCGTTTGCTTACTTTATTTAAATTTCACTCTCTCTCATTTCGTTTTTATTTCCCTTGCATTTTCCCTTCGGCGAGTTTGGAATCAGTTTAAACCATTCGGGGAGTTCTGCTTCCTCCTTGAACAATTCACTTGTTGTTGTCGAGAAAGGAGAAGAGAGAAACGAACGCACATGCAGAGAAAATCAAGAATTCATGAAAAATTTAGATGCAGGAGAGCCAAAAGCGCAGGAAATCAAAGGGAGAGAGAGAGGGAAGAAACGAGAGAATGGATGTGGGAATCCCATGCCCATTACAACAACTCTGGCGCATGCAACGAGCACAAATAAATTCCAGAATTTATTTATTCTGGTCGGTCCCAGTTGTTGTCGTTTCTTTTTTGGCATCGCTCGGGGTTCATCGATTCGCATTCGATGCAAGGTTTAGTAGCGGTTCCAGTTGTGGTATTTGTTTCATATTTTGTTATTGTTATTGTTGTTGTTGCGATTGTCTTCTTGTGGTTGTTGTGCAGGTGCCCAGCCAGCGCAACCCGTCGTGCCCACGCGGTGACTGACGGTGTTTTGAAGCTGGCGTTTCGTGGCTGCTGCCGACCTTTCTCTTGTTGTTGTTGGCACTGTACTCTTTGCCCAGGACAGCATTGTAGTCGCGCCCCCCTCCTCCTCTTCCCCCTCTCCCCGACGGGGGCTGCAGCAGCGACCGTCTACAATTCAATTAGTTTCTTGTTAGTTCCAACCGCGACGGCAGGAGAATTGAAATTCAGTGGCAGAAATGATGCAGGTGGTCGGTGGGAAAGGCAGGGAAGGGCGGGGAAGGGCGGGGGGAAATCGAAATTTCGAGAGACAGAGCGAGAGGGGGAGAGAGGGGGGTGCTGGAGACGACGAGTGCGAAGTGCAGGCGATGCCAAACTGAGGACGGCGGATCGGAACCGATGACAAAGGATGACACCAGCAATCATGGCGTGAGGAGCAGAGGGGAGGGAGGAGAGGGGGGAAGGGAAGAGAGGGAGGGGGTGGGGGAGGGAGTCCGACGCCGCCTCGGTCGGATCCGCGTTGATTCGATTGGATTCCACGAAGCACGCGGCGTTCGCTCGACGGCACGAGGCCTCCGATGGACCGACGAGGCCGAGGCAACAGGAAGCGAGCCGAGGTGTGGGGAGGTGAATTGAGGTGAGCTGGGCTGAAGTGAGGTGGGTGGGTGAGGTGAAGAACGCGCATCCCTAAAAGCTTCGGCGTCGCCCCCTCCTCGCACCCCCCCCCCCACCATTGACGCCTGCCCACCTCCGGCAGGGCCGCCGTCGTCGGCTGAATGACAAAAAGGTGCAGTTTGTCGAGGGGCGGGAAAGGGGAGGGGGCGTGGTGAAAATTTCGTTATTTGACGAGCGCAAAACAGAACGAGAGAGGAAAAGAGAAGGAGAAATTAAGAGGGAGGGAAAGAGAAAATCCCAGGGCATTCGTCGGCAGCCTCGCGAAACTTTGCCATCATCCGGAGCACAAAGGGAGCATTAAAAGGCACCTCAGCGTTGCCACATGTTTGCTCCAAGTTGAGCCTTCGACGCAGAGGGGGCGGGGGGGCGAATTAGAGACGAGCGAAAGAGACGGACGGACCGCGAGGACGGCGACGAATGTAGTCATTGAAATGTGGGGCGCGTTTTGACGATTTTTGGGCGTTGCGAGCCGTGAAAGTTCCAACAACAACAAGAAGAGTAGAAGAACGCAAATTGTATACAGAGATAACAAGAAGAACAAGAAGAGCGGCAACAATTGTCGGCAACACTTAAAATCACAAATTCATCACTTTTTCGTTCGGCTGCCGACAGAAGGGAGAAAATTTCGCAAGGATAGGGCAGGAAAAAAAGAGGGAAGCACAGAAAACCAAGGCGGGAGCAGAGGGAGAAATACAGCAACAACAGCTGGAGAAACAACAACAATAAGAACAGCAACAATAACAATAGCAGCAAAAAATTAAGCGCGATTTGAAATACAAACAAATTGCGGAGCCGCCGCCGCCTTCCCAGAAAGCGAGGCGGGGCCCGAGAGAGAGAGAGGCAGGAGTCGACTCCTAGCTCAATGAGAACAACAACAGCAAGAACAACAACAACAAGAACAACACCAACAACAGCAACCACTACAAAACACGAGCAGCAGCTGCTGCTGCCGCCTCTGCCCGGCCTCCCAACCGACCAGTTTTCATTCCGCCCTTGCTTTGTCCATTGTTTGCTCCTTGCAGATTTGTGTGTTTTGGGAACATTTTCCACTTCCGGTGCATGAGCTCGACTTCCGGGAGACCGACCGACTCGCGGCAACATCAACATCAAAGGCCGTGCAGTGCGGCCAGCGAATGCAGCGGCTTCCGGAACAGACGAGGGAGCCCTCGAGCCCTCGAGTCCTCTCCTCGTTCCGGCCGACCGACCGAGCGACCGACGATCGGGCCAACTGAGGGACTCCTGCGAATTAAGGACCTTCCGTCCGTGGAGCGCCGACGATGCCCGCAGTTTTCGGGCGAATTTCGCCGGGGAGAGCGAGGGGAGAGCGATCCCTCGCGAAGGGATGATTATGCGGCTTCAAATTCGCTCAAAATAAATCGACTGGCCTGGATTCGAGCCTTCGCCCCTCCTCTGCCGCATGATGGATGACGGCCGCATCGTGCAGGGGGTGAGGACGAGGCCGTCTCGTAGTTTTGTCATTGATTCAATTAGTGGCCGGAGTCAATCCTTCCTCTCGGGTCCGCGCGTGGGCGATGATTAATGCGCGGGAGGACGCCAGAGGCTGGGACAAGGGATCGGCGCCAAGGGCCTCTGGAGCCAGGGACGCTGGAGCCCAGGGATCTGAGCCAAGGGATTCCGCAGGGCCCGGACTGTGGACGAAGAGGGGCTCCAATGAAACCGAGGGAAGTTTCTCCGACTCGGGCTCTTCCTAAGTAGGCGGAGGGCTTCGGCGGCTGCGAGAAAAACTTCATTGCGGCAGAAGACGAAGATTGATGCAGGCCTGATTGTGCGAGACGGAAAGCGAATCGGGGAGCAGGATGAGGGGAGGCAGCATGGGAAACGGAAGGGGCCGCGGGCTCATCGACGGAGGGCGGAGTCGAAGCAAAGGTGCGATTGCGGCCTACGTGAAAAGTTCCTGCCACACAGGCTGAGGCGAAACCGCGCGTGGGTTCGGAGTCGCTCGTGTGGACCGATTAGCAACGAGTGGCCGCAGGACGAGGCCTGTGGGGGGCCCTGGTGGTGCCGGTCGTGGGCCTTTCAGCCCTTCACCGATTGCTGGCATCCCGAGGAGCCCGAGATAAAATTCATAATTTTCGATGTGAACATGAAGTTCTCGCAAATTTCCAACTAATAATCCTCCAGGGGACTGGGAAGGCGGGCGAAAAGATGGAGAGACAGAGATAAAACACAGAGAAATCTGGGAGGAACAGAGAGGGGAGATGGTGGGAGAAGCAAACAGCACATGGACCCAAATCGTGCCGTTATCGGCGTTTATCTGCGAGCCATAAATCAAGGCCACGCAGCCGGCCGTCCTGACATTTGATCGGCTCCCGGACTTCACAATGGCCAGCCAGGCGTGTGAACCGAGCGCGGGAGAAGCGGGGGGGGGGAGGCTGGGGAACTTTTGGCGAGCGAAACTTTGCGATCTCCTGTTTGCGGGGCGAGCGTGTGCGGCATTTGAAGTGGGATTTCGCGGCGATTCCTTTGTATTTTTCACTTCGCCTCGGCTCTAGGCATTGTTTGCATACATTACGAGCTGGAGGACGGACAGAGAGAGGCACACAGAGAGCGAGAGAGAGAGAGGAGGTGGGAAGAAGGAGAGGCTGGAGTTTATCTGCCAGGGCGAAGTCGAGCGAAAAGCTGAAGCCTGCCAATAAAACACGCACCAAGACTGGGACCAGCAGCAGCCCCGCTCAGCGACAGACACCGCAACACCGCCGACACCCACACCGACAAAGCCACTCGCACACACTCCCACACACACGTACTCCTGTTGTTTGGACGTGATAAACCAGACGGAGGCAAGAAACGGGTGCGAAGGCCGGGAGTCTGAGGCGAGGCGAGGCGCGACGCGGCCATCGATTGGAAACGAGTCGCTGGCGAGTGTGTGTGGGAGAATTGTGAGACGATGTGTGTGTGTGAGTGAGTCTATGTGCGTGCGAGTGTGAGTGAGTGTGTGTGTGTCTGTTTGCGAGTGGGAGCGCGGGTCGCCTGGGTCGAGTTTCAAAAGATAAACTTTTTGTCGAACAACAAGAACTACAAGGAGAGCGCCAAGAAGAGCCAAAGAACAATAAAAGCAATGGCAATAAATGCAATAAAAATATACGAAATAAATATCAAAAAATACACGATCACAACAGCAAGCGACAAAAACAACAATACAGGGAAAGTCGGAAAAAGTGCGCCCTTTTGCAGTTTTCAGTTTTGTTTATTGTTGTTGCTATTGCGGTTATTGTTATTTATGGGCGACGATGAGGCGGTGCTGGCGTTGCTGTTGTTGTTGTTGTTGCTTTTATTTCTCTTCTTGTTGTTGGAATTGTTGTTGTTGTTGCTGCTATGGTTGTTGCTCCAAATATCCTTTGTCTTGTGTGAGGTCCTTTGTTTGAGAATTTCATCGTCAACCGATTCCTGCACGAGAGAGAGAGAGAGTGAGAGACACAGCATTTACTGTGCTTATTACGAAGACTTCTTCTTCTTCTCGTTCGACTTCTTCTTCTTCCTTTTGTCGCTCCTCCTCCTCCTCCTGCCGTTCGTGCACTTCGAGCGACTTCAATTGTTTTCGACTCGCCATTCAGAGAGGGTGAGAGTGAGAGCGAGAGGGAGGGAGGGAGGTAGGGTGAGTGGGGAGAAGAGAGTGAGAGACGAGTGTGGGCGAGTGTGAGTGTGAGAGGAGAGTTGGGGTGAGAGGGAGAGGGAGGTGGCGACAGTGTGAGAGCAGCGGCAGACAATGCTCGAGAAAATCGCTGAAAGACGGCGGCGGACAAAAGCGAAACAAACAAGTGGCAACACTTAAGCGGCTGCAGCGGGTCGCCCCGCCCCCCATCCCTTGGTCCACCCCCCACAGGATGCAGTTGCGAGTGGGTGTCAAGTGGGTCGAGAGAGAGAGACAAAGGCGGAGCCGAGATCAAAGTGAATTCAGCTTAATTGTGCGTATGGCAGTGTGTGAGTGCCCGACTGCGTGTGTGTCGGTGTGAGTGGGACGGACAATTTCCCATTCCACAGCGTATGCGTGTGGGTGTGTGCGTGTCCACCGCCTCGCCACAATGGCGCCATTTCCGGCCTTTGATGAAACTTTTAAGTCCTCATTTCCGCCGGCTCCCGTCCAAAGGGCGTCCGAGGCGGCTGAGGAGGCCGCGACCCCCTCTCGCTCACGCTCTCACCCTCTTCTCTGCCCCCGATTCTCGTTCACTGCAAACCGACGTCATCGCTGCAGTCGCGTCGACTTCCGGCGACCCGGCGAGAACGACCCACGGCCGGCGGAACGAGGCGGAGTGAGACGGGGACAGAGGGCGGAAACGGAAACGCGTGGAATGGAGTGGAATTATTTTCAGAAAAAAATATTTAATTTTATTTTAATTTAATTCAATCTACTCTAATCATCGTCGGATTAGAGTACTTATAAGTTAATTCCCTCATTACTAGTCATGACTTTAAACGCAAATTCTTCGTCACGAGCGGCTTCAAATTACTGGCGATTACTCAATATTCCACATTTTATTTCATTCTATCATTCATTCAACACACATATCGGTGCCTGAATCGAACCACGAGAGTTTGAAGATGAATTTAGGAAAATTCAAAACTAGTCATACTTTTCAAATTCTCCCTCTGCAACTTTGCGACGTCCAGCCGCTGCTTTTGGTGCCCACAGAGGTTTGGAATGAAAGTGGAGACACCGTGGCACAAATAGAATAAAAGACGCTTCACTTCAAAGATGTAACTAAGTGGGTGAACAACAAGGAAGCGAAGAGAATTCGAGCGAAGGAGACCAAATGGACGGGGCAAAAATGAAAAAAAAAAAACAAGCGACCGGCGACAGGACTCCAAGCAAACTGGACAAAACGGCGACGAGCGAACCGAGAGCTGACGTTGAAAATAATATTTGACAAATATTTGCATTTCCACTGTGTGCACGAGGCGGTGGGGCGAACGAGTACCCGACTCATGCTGCTCGAAGAACCGACTACCGAAGGAAGCGACTCCGAGAGAAACGACTCCGACTGAACCGACTGCAAAGCGGAACAAGTAATGAATAAATTGAAGGCGAAAGGCATAAATTTTCGGTCGCCACCTCCGCCCCTGTGCCTCGAGATCCACGCGCTTCGAGAGCTGTGCGAGTGTGCGTGCGTGCGTCCACACGTGTGTGTGTTGAGTGTGCGAGTGGGAGAGCGTGTGTGCGTAGGTTCGCCTGAAGCCATTTATCAGAAAGTAACCAACTAAGCGAGGACGAGCGCCAGAGCCGTGGCGCCGCAACATCGCTTTGTCATTGTCAGTTCGCAGTCGTTGTCCTCGTCCTTGCAGCCGCGGACCGGGCGTCCGTCGTCCAGCCTCGCCGCCCCGCCCCGCCGCTGGGGCTCCCGTGTCTGTGTGCGTTTGTTGCGAGCGACAATCGAGAGTCGTGGACCGCGAGCGATTCGCCGAACGCCGCCCAGCGGGCCGGGGAGAAGGGTTCGGATTCACGCCCACATGGACTCCGTGTTGCGAAAATCAAAAAGTCGCCTGTCGGAAAAATTGACAACTCCTGCCGCTGACGTGGGTCGAGTCCCGGAAGCCGACTCTCTCCGGAACCCCCCTGGAGTAATGAGGGACGACTCCCAGAGCTCGGGAGTCGTTTCATTGCCGGGCTTTCGACCTGGGTCTTCGCAAAATGATTTTTATTAAGGAACCCATGTGGTTTTCCCCGACACGGGGAGGTCTGAGGGCCATCGGGGGATTCTACAACAACTCCACTTACCATGAGCTCGCTCCTCCCTCCTTGGGCGAAAAGAAAACCCATTGTGTGTTTTAAAATGTTTCATCTCCATTTATTTAGTTTCTTCTTAAAATGCCATCAATAAATATTAATTTGTTTCTTGTTTAGTTTTCACATTGTAGTTTTGTTTTTCTCTTTTTGTTTATTTTAGTCACTAATCATTTATGTTATTTTCCCTTTGCTATTTTGTAAATTTTTCTTAATTTCTTGCTTTGTTTTCTCTTTTTAGTGGTTGCATGGGAAGAAACTTAACCTCTTTGTGAGTCTGATGCTTCAGTTCCTTCAGTTCCTTCACGTCTTTTATTCTTTTGCTCTTCTTCTTCTTTCTTTCTTTCTTATACAAATCTACTGACCTAGACAAGAACGACTCGAAACCGAAACCCGATATCTCGTTAATCACATAAATGCAGATAAGTTTGAGAGTGTTTCTGAAACCAAGGCTCGTGGGTTGGAGTTCGATGGAAAGGGGAAAAGCAGAAGTCGAGGGTTCCCTCGGCTCCTCTACTAAAGGGTTTCTTGACTGATTCTAATTACGAAGTCTGATCCTTTTGGCTTCAGGTTTTTGGATTTTGGATTTTAGAGTTGGATTTTTGCTTTTTCCTCTAGGTTTAATTATGATTTATACTTAGTTTGTTTGTCACACATTCATCGATTAAGTCTAATGCATTATGATTCTGTTCACTTAGTGTATTAGTTCATTACCGCCCTATGCTTATTGCTAGTACATCATTAATATTATTTTGCTTCACTTATTCCATTAAATTAACATTTAGATTAATAGGTTTTATCACAGAGAGACGTGACTTTCTTTAAGAGACTTCAACACAAAATGCTCTTCCTTACGATGTAGTTTTCTTCTTCTTCTTCTTCCTTCTTTTTGGTACAAAAAATATAAACAGAACAGAAACAATATAGTGTATACGATATAATTTAGTGCAACGTCATAAAAACATGTAAAAAATTAACAATAGGTAAAACTAGTTAACTTAGCGTGGAAACTGTAACACCTAACTCGTTTAGCTCTTAATCTTTTGGTTTTTCACACGTGATTCTTTGGAGAATTTCTGCTCGTTTCACAAACAAAACAGTTACAAAACACTTGCCGCAGTTGCTGCTGCAGTTTGTTGCTATTGTCTTAGCAAGCTATCAATCATATCGTCTACATATAGATAGGTATTGCATAAGTATGGATCTAAGCAGGGGCTCCCGGGGACCAACCCAGGTCCGTGTATGAAATCATGCACTTGTCACAGGCGGAGACGGCGGAGATCCACAGACAAACAACCGGCCAGACAGGGAGTCATTTGACAGACAGACAGGCAGAGAGCACGATTGAAAGGCAGACAGACCGAGCGACCGACCGACCGATTGCAAGACCGCCAGGCAGCGGGGCAGAGGAAGTGGCTCTGAGACTGTGGCCACCGGTTTAGCCGGCAATTGACATCACGACGCGGGCGAAAGACGTCCAGCATCGGTAGGCGGGTGTGGGCTGGGGTGAGGGTTGGGAGGCTCGGAGTACCCGCAAAGTGACGGCAGTCGATCCCGGAACTTTCCGGCGGAGGACAGAAAGTGGGATGGCTTCATACACCTGGGGGCGGGAGGCGTCCAGTGGACTCTGGGTGAGTGGGAGTGGGAGATGATGGGGTTCCGTGGACTCTTACACTAAGTACTATCAGAGAATTACATTTAAATACAACGTTAGTCATGATTAGCTACAGTTTGCTGCTTGTTGCTTGTGGTTGCCCTTAAACCGCTAGTTAGTGGGGGGTGGTTGTGCTTGTGTTAGTGTCCTTTGCACGAGTATATGAACGTCTTCGACGCGACCTGCCCGGGCGGCGTCGCGCGCTTGAACCGCAGCCGCCTAGTTTCAGAGGAAGCTCTCGCGGGCGCCCTGCCGCTCGTCGCCGAGCATGACGCGCTGCGAGGGCGGCTCCCCGTACTGGTCCTGGTAGTAGTTCTCGCGCATCATCGTGTTGAGGCTGCTGCACCGGAAGTAGAGGATCTCCTGGAAGGGCTTGCGGAAGTCGCGGTTGAGGGTCGCGTAGATGATCGGGTTCAGCAGGGAGTTCGCGTAGCCCAGCCACAGGAAGAGCGACGACAGCGTCTGCGGGACGTGCGTCGTCTCGGACTCGACGAAGGGCCGGATCAGGGCCAGGATGAAGAACGGCAGCCAGCAGACGGTGAACGCGGACATGATGATGCCCAGCGTGGTCGAGGCCTTCTTCTCCTTGGCCAGCTGGAAGCGCAGCTTCTTATGGTGCGGCGAGCCCAGCAGCCCGCTCGACCCGCTGCCGCCCGCCCCGTGGCCGCCGCCGCCGCCGCCGCAGGTCGAGTACGTGAGCGAGGTGTTGCCGCAGCTGCTGTGCCGCAGCCCGTTGCCGCTGCTCAGGTCGGTGGCTCCGGTCGCCGGCGCCGGGGGCGGCGGCTGGGGCGCGGAGGCGGCCCCGTTGAGCGCGTGCTGCAGGTGGGTCTGGGCGCGCTTCTCCTCGAGCACTATCCGGCGGGCGGCCCGGAAGATCTGGTAGTAGACGAAGAGCATCACGGCCAGCGGGATGTAGAAGGAGCCGAGGGTCGCGTAGATCTGGTACGCGAAGTTCTGGCAGACGGCGCAGATCGGCTCGCCGTGCTCGTCCTGGTGCTCGTTGCCGAGGATCAGCAGCGGCGGCAGGGAGATGCAGGCGGCCGCCAGCCAGACCAGCGCCACGCACAGCATCATCCGGCGCGGCGTCCGCTTCACGCCGTACTCGAGCGGCTTCGTGATCGCCAGGTACCGGTCGACCGAGATCGCGCACAGGTTCAGGATCGAGGCCGTGCAGCAGAGGACGTCGAACGAGACCCAGATGTCGCAGAGCAGCGGCCCGAAGGCCCACTTCTCGAGCACCTCGTAGAGCAGGGCCATCGGCATCACCAGCACCGCCACGCACAGGTCCGAGAGGGCCAGCGAGACCAGCAGGTAGTTGCAGGGCCGCCGCAGCTTCCGCACCATGCACACGGCGATGCAGACGAGCACGTTGCCCACCACCGTGCCCAGGATGACGAACAGCAGCACGACGCTGACGGCGATCGCGTGCAGCGGCGGCAGCGCGTACTCGGGCTCCGCCTCCGGACCCTCCGGGGCGGTCGTCGTGGCCGGCTCGCTCGCGTTGAGCGGCCCGTCGAGCAGCTCGCCGAGGGCCGCGGTCGCCGCCGAGGTGCCGCCCGCGCCCAGCGATGGCGGGCCCAGGAGGCTGCCATTGAGGCCGCCGGCGCCGGCGCCGGCGCCGGTGCCAGAGCCAGAGCCGGGGTAGAGCGCGGCGAGCAGCGCGGTCAGGTTCGAGGCGTGCGGCGAGGCCGGGTCGCCGGCGCCGGGCGGCTTCGGGGCTTCGGCCGCCTCATCGACCAGGACCAGCGAGTTGAACTGGAAGGACTCGAGGATGCTCTGCGCGCTGCCGGAGTCAGAGTCGGAGTCGGAGTCGACGCTGGCAGTGGCGGCGACCGCGACGCAGCTGCCGAAGACGAGGATGACGAGCGTGAGGGCGGCGGCCTGGAGGGCGGCGAGCGCGAGGCTCCGCGTCGCAGGCGAGATCAGTTTGAAAGCGGTGGCCGGCCGGGGGGCGCTGCCGGTGGCTCTGGAGGGCGAGAGCGCGGGCGTGGCGCGTGCCGAACACAGTTTGAGCGGTGCTGGTCGCGCTCGTCCTGACGATGTTTTCTCTGTTTCTCTGGATTTTGCTGCTGTTGCTGCTGTGGCTTGGGCTGCTGCTGCTGGGCGGACGAGGCCGAGGGAATCCATAAATCTGGAAGCGCGGGGCGAGCGCCAGACGGCAGTCGGTGGTCGCTCGATGCCCGCTGCTCGATGCTAGGCTTCGCGTTTTAATCCGTGATCTGTCTGTCTCTTTCTGGCTCACTGCCCAGGGTGGCCCCAGTCCATGACACGGATCGATCGATCTCGTCGCTCCCAATGGGATCGAGGGGCCCCTCAACTGCTGCAGTCGTTGTCGCAAATGCGCCTCTGGTTGTTGCTAAGGTTCCTTTTCCACTAGTTGTTGCTGGAATTGTTGTTGTTGTTGTTGTGATGACACCGCCTCCAATTGGCGACGGGGCAAAAAACACGGGTCGTCGATGCCCGTGCGACGCCCACGATCTGGCGTCGGATGCGGCGATCGGTCGCGATCGGCCCGCTCTGGCCCTGTCTGTGGCTCTGGATCTGGTTCTGGGTCGGGCGCTGGCTCTGGCTCTGGGTCGGGCGCTGGAGCTGGAGCTGCTCTTGCTGCGAGTGCGGCTGCGGCTTCTGCTTCGGCTTCGGCTTCTGCTGGACGCGCTAATCTTTTTCTCATTAATCATTTTTATTGGTCGCTCCGACATGTCACGACATCATCGCGCCTTCCGTTGTCGTCGATTTGTGTCGTCGTCGTCGCTGGCGGTCGTCGGTCCTCGGTCGTTGATGCGGTGGCGACGTCAGCAACGATGACGGTCGTCTGGCAACGGGCGATGAGCGACTTTCGGGAAGGTCAGCGCGACTCGCCTCGAGCCGAGGTCGGGGTAGGGGTCGTGGCTGAGTTCGAATCGCTCTTCTGTGGATCGTTATTTTTATCGTCCGGTGCCCTCGGGGCTTTGGAAGGACTCTCGAAGGTCTCGTGAAGACCCCTCAAAGGTCACTCGAATGCCCCTTGAAACCCTCTCGAAGGTTCCTCGCAGGCCTCTCGTAGTTTTCGCCCTCTCCGGGTTGGCTTCGCGGGGGTCCGGTGCTTGGTTTTGGTTTTGGTGTTGGTTGAAACCTTCAGTGCTCGCTTTCAGGCGAATGAAACTGCTCGGTGATTGTCGAAGGTCTGAAACGAGAAGAGCGGAAGCGAAGTTGTAGAAGGAGGCTTTTAATAGAGAGATCCTCTCATTAAGCAGGATTCGCTAGGTTCAATTTCCGCCACGTTGATGGAAATCGAGCACGAATATTGAAAAGCCGCGGACCCCAGGGGGAAAAGTCGCCCAAGGTTCCCAAGGGAACGCAAAACTTTCGCTCGCAAATTAATTACAAAAAAATCCCTCCCTCCCCGCTCTCCACCACCTGTTCATCCTTTGTGCGGCCTCAGTTCGAAGTCCGAAGTTGGTTCGCCGAGCTCGGACTCGGTTTTGTTCGCGTACGCATCCTAATTAACGGTATTGCTGCATTGTTCACATCATCAACAACGCAGTACGCAGTTGATTAAGAAACGGGAGAAAAACCAGGATGAAAAAACCGGATGAAAAAGACAGGAGTTCAAAATAAAACTACAAAACAACAGACCAGGGTACAGACAAAGCGTTCGTGGGAGGGAGATCTGGGTATGAGCTGGACGAAAGTGGAGCCGAGAGCTGGATGAGCCCGACGACGAGACAGCCGGGGTGAAGCGAGGACGAGCTGGAAGGACGGCGTGGCGTCGAGGACGCCGCGAGAGTTGTCGAGAGTCCGCCGAGAGTCAGCCGAGCCCGGCTCAGCCCTTGAGTCCATTAAACTGGCCATGGAGGGGGATCCTAATTGAGCGGTAGTCCCTGGACTGGCGTTTAGTCCAGTGAATCACTTCAGTTTCAGCTCCACGTAGGAGAAGCGGCTGGGACGATGGAGGGAAGGGAACTCGGAGTTCAGAATATCGTTCTCGCGGATGCAGGGAGACGGCGAGGGAGCGAAAAGTGGACAATTGATTTAATACTGACGACATTTGCACAGGAGTCCTTTGTCGCGAGAGACAAAGACCAAGGCTAAGTGCGAGTTATTCTCGCTAATTGCCTTAAGTGCTTGCATATGCCAGAGGGCGGGAAAAGTGCCGAAATCAATGGGTTGATCATCGCAAAGAGCAGGATCTGAAGATTTGTTCTCGGTGCCGGCAACCTCTGGCCCCCGTCGCGCCCCAGCAGCCCCGGAATGGCGAATAAAGCCGGCACTGAATGATGGCCAGAGGGAGGGGGTAGGAGAGAGGTAGGGAAAGAGGGAGCGCGTGAGAGATAGGGAGTGGTCGGGAGGGGCGAACGTAAAAAACCACAGTGCAATCACGCACCGCTCAGCGTGGGCCGCCCACGCGTGGCTCGTTTTGAGGAGATAAAAAAACACCCAGAAGAACGGACAAAAAAACGGGAAAAAACACATGAGGCAGCTCGAAAACGTTGTGAACAACAACAAGAACAACGTGAGGAAAAACAACAACAACCAAGCACGACCAACAACAACAGCAGTGAACGTCAAACCACGCTGACATTCCGCACCGCATGGCGCGCAAATAAATGAAAGCGCGATGGATGAATGGGAGTCCATTTAAAATATGGCGGCCGCGACGCCGGCAGAGCCCGCGGCGGAGACGTCGGCGTCGCGTCGGCAGAATGGCAACTCTTCCTCTTCCTCTTCCTCCGCCGCCGCCTTCCTCTCGGTCGGTCGGTCGGTCGAGAATTCGCGTTTCTGTTGTTTCTCTGTGATCTCTTATTTATTTATTTATTTACTTATGGCGTGGATTTCGTTTGCCTTAAACGGGGGTCGGTCCCTGGGCGGGGTCGGGGCTGTTTGAGTGATGGAGCCGTGAGAGAGGGGGCGGGGAGGGCGCGAGCAGGAGACTGAGAGGCGCATAAATCTCTAGCTTGAAACGGGAGTACGCAAGGGAGAGAGAGAGCAAAGTGTTTTTTACGTGGAACGAGCTGTGGAGCAGGGAGGTTGGCCCCGAGGAATCCATCTCCGTCCCGTGGCTGGAGCGTGTCTGGTTCGGCGCCCGCTTCTCCATCGCGTCCCCTCCCACTTTCCCACCTTCTCGCCTTGGTCAACTTCCGGTCCCGTCTTCGGCTCCTCCTGCCCGCTCTGTCTGCCGTCGCCTGGCCCGCAAACCACCTTAATTAGCCGGCCTTTATTTGCCCCGGCCCTGTCTGTCGAAGGCCTCATAAAATTATTCATTGCCGAAAGAAAAATAAGCCCACTTCATTATTTTGATTGCCATAGAATTTGTACTGCTCTCCCTCGCCGTCTTCCACTGTTCCTCGTCGGTTTTGTTGCTGCTGCTGCTGTTGTTGCTGTGCGCCCCACGCGTCCACTTTAATGAATAGTTTCGTCGAATCCATTTACCTTTTGCCCACATCTTCGGCCCGGCCGGCCGGCCACCCGAGACCGAGACCCCGTGGCGAGACCTTGCTTCGTTCCTTCATTCATTTCTGCTTCCTCCTTCCTCTTTCCTCCTGCCTGTCCGCCTCCTCCCCCGCCCCATGGGTCCAGCCCGGTCCGCCGCCCACCCGCTCCGAGCCCTGTCGTTTTGTTTGTTTTTCGTTCTTAATTAAACCGGGCAAATATTTATTTATTTAAAATTCCGAGTGGAAAATTTACTACGTTCGCAATGATTCAAAGTGAATTATTTTATCTGCTGCTTAGCGAGCTTTTCATGTGCTTCCAGTATTATTGTTATATTACTATTATAGGGCTAGTGTTGTTCCTGTTCCTGATGTTGTTGGAGTTGTTGGTGTTATTATCGTGGCTGCTGTCGGCGGCCGTGTTATTTATGCTGCTCTAAATAAACAATAAACAGCAAGTAAAATTGCAAATGCTCCTTCCGAACTCGAACCCACACACGGAAAGCAGTCTGGACCGGGGACATTATTTTTATTGTCGACTTAAACTGAGCTATAAGTTAGTACATTGAATGAAGTAACAAGTAACGAGAAGGTCGCAGAGAAGCCCGTGGGAAAACAAGCTTAAGACCTTCTGCAAGGCCAGAGACCAACGTCAAGAAGTTCGGGAAAAGCCAATAAGTCCATTAAACACCACTCGGCGAAACCGCAAGTAATGAAATGAGTTCGAGTGGCCGCTTGTAAATTTAATAATCCACACTTAGGCGAGAGAAAAAGGAATCGCAAATGCCTGGCAATGAAGTCCTTTACAAGCACAATAACCTCGGGAGGGGAAACGGCGAAATCGCGGCGATGCCGATGCAGACAACAACAAGAACCATAAGAAGGGGCGCAGGGACGAGGAGCAGAACAACAATGGAATATCGACAGGGGGTGTCGAGTGCTTTAACGCCCATTTGCCGGTTCCCCTCAGGCGCCGCCGATTGCTCCATTCACAGCGTTTCCATTTCGGTTTCGATTTCCGCGTCGGTCGCCATCGCCACGCCCCTCGCAGCCGCCCGCCCCGGCCCATCGACGTGGGTTCGCGGGAACAACGTTGTCGGAACAATAAAATACGGTTAATTTCAAACCGACCCGCGGCGGAATATTTCGCCATTGCTGCCAAGGAATTCGCAATTTAATTGGGCCGAGCCGAGCCTCGAATTCTGCGCTTCTCAGGGACAGACGGAGGAGGGAGAGCGAGAGTGCGTGGATTCCAGATTGAATGAGTTTAATTCAATTAAGGCTCGGAGTGAAGAACCAGCGAACGCTTCCTGGCTTACCGGCTTCATCGCCTCTTTCGCCGACAAATTGATTGGATTAAGTTCGGGATGATGTTTTTTCGATGTGTTGTATACAGGGTGCTGATGCCACACCACACCACAGACAATTCATATTTCACTCGGCACACTTTTCGAGCGCTGGTCAGGAACGTGTAAACATTTCCGACAAGAAAACGAAGGCGAAAACGCGAGAACGAGACAGGAACGGACAGGCGAGCAGCGGCAACGACAAAGAGTGTGAGGAAAAACCGGGAGCATTTCTAGAGAATTTCCTCGAAATAAATCGAGGGCGAGATTGGCGGAGGGGAGGCGCGTAGGAGGCGCGGGGGCTGCCAGAAGACACAACACGCCGTCAACGCAACCGGCGCGAACTCAGCCGAGAACCCGACCTAGACTTGGTCGAAATTCCTTGTCCCGTGCTCGAGGCCCGGTCGAATGTGTGAATTTATGGCGAAATCAAATCGTGAAAAACATCGGAAGTACATGAATTTAGAGAAATTCTTAATATTGAATTTTAAAAGAATTGAAATTCCGCCAGATTACAATTGAAATGGCTCGAAAAGGCGACGGATGCTTGAAGTCAAATTCACGTCGTTGGAATTGGGAAAATGTTATGACTTAATTTTGGCCGGTGAAAATCGAATGAAGGTGGCGAACTTTAAAAATTGACTTTATTTAAGTCAGCATGGCTGAAAATTAATCGGTCTTCAACGTCCCAGGGACATCTGGAGCACAGGGAGCCGTTGGTCAGCGGGAGGAATTGGCTTGAAGCACTTGTTGTCGTTGGCACTAATTGGAAAAGTTGTTGCCATGTTGGGGAATTTCCCCCACACACTCACATCGCCCCACGTACACACGCGAATGCATCGGTGCATCGGTGTTCGGGCATCAGCCGATGATCCGAACGAAATTATTCGGCTTTGTTTATTGGTCCTCCTTCTTGCCGTTGTTGTTCGGTCCTCGTCGCAGGCAGGTTTGAAACTATTTCGGAGTTGGAGTTGGGGACCGGAAGCTGTTTATTAATTGCTTACAACTACAGCTGAATGCGAGCAACAACAACAACAACAACGGCAAGAGTTTTGATATCATGGAGCGTCCTTACGCTCGGCTTCCCTTCCGTTCAATTGAAAAACTTCACTGCAGAAGCAACAACCTCATTGTTGTTGTCCATGTGGCTTCAGTTCCTGTTCATGTTGCTGTTGTTGTTGTTGTTGCTCCTGGCCACAAACATGCGGTGCCCGCAGCATCCCAGACGAAATCCTGCCGAATCAGTGCCTTCGCCTCCTCCTCCTACTCGTCGTCCTTTGTCAAACTCATCCTCCTGCTCCTCTGCTCCCGGTCCCGCTCCGCAAAAGGACAACGTGGTGGATTTCCTTGGTCTGAGCCCGATGTGGGGCGGCCTCGAGGCGGGGCCCAGCGGGTTGCGTAGCCGGCGACGGCGAAACTCGAAGCCCAACAATTTTCGAAGTTCAACCTCGACGCCTGGCATCGACTCGAGTCGATTCGCCGGCCGGAGCCAACTTTTCGCCGCCGACTTCCATTAGTTCCGCACAATTTCGAGAATGCAAACACTTTGCATCCCGACCCCCGACCCGCTCTCGTCCCACCCACTCTGAACACTTTGCACGGTCGCCGCTGTAGCAACAAGGACGAATTCATGAAGAGTAACAAATGCAAGTGCAAAAGAACAACAACAACAACACCAACAGCAACAACATGCACTAAAAGTCGAAGGAGAAGAGGAAGAGCCGACGAGGCAGCAACATGATTTAATAAACTTCGAACTTCGAGCTTCGAGCTTCGACGCTCGCTGTGGGGGAAGCGATTGTTGTTAATGTAAAGAGCTGATGTCAAAGCGAGAAGAGCAAGAGAAAACACACAAAATGTGTAGTAGAGAGAGAGGGAGAGGGGACGATTTGTGTGAATATTCGTAGCGGTCGTGACTTTGTGCGAAAATTCGCCTGCTCGATGAGCGAAATTCAGTTTGTGAAATATTCGCCGGCGGAAAAGCGATATGGAAAAATGCACATGGGAATAACTTCAGACCGAATTGAATTTTCCCGCGCGCACAAAATTCAACTGAAGTCCCAAAGCCCTCCCATACACATTGGAGCATTTCCGTACGTGAATTCCATGAAATTTGATGAGCTCTCATGAATTTCCCACCGATGTTTCGAGACCATTTGAGGGGAACAAACTCCACGGTCTGGCTCTAAATGACGCGGGGATTGGGCTGGGGCTGGGGTCCGAGGACGAGGACGACGAAGCCTCGACCGAAGTCTGCTGGGTCGACGAGAGGACAGAGTGGCGATGTCAGGCCAGTGAGAAGAGAATCTCGAGCTCTTTATCGGCATTCGAGAGCTTGGGATTCCCTGGTGGCCTGCAGTCGTCCCGAGTTACGCACTCGCTCGCTCCCTGCCTCCGACGAGGCTCCCCGGCCCCAAATCGCGGACAGGGCGCGAGGAAGCGGGACAAAATGGCTGAAGTGAACGCTCCATTCGCCGTAATCCGGGCGATTGCTCAGCTGAAGCTCGACAGTCGTTTCGCAAATTGAAAAAATCGCAAAAAAATGAAAAAAAAACCGACCATCTCGACGATGGCCAGGGGTCCCCGTGACATGGCGCAGGACCCCGCGGCCAGGACCTGCCCAGATTTCCCGGATTCTCACATACAGATCGAAGTGAATCTTTTCCAAGAGCGACGAGAGGAGGGAGAGCGGAAAAGAACGACGAGAACTCGGTGGCCATGTGAGGACGTCTCCTCGACCGTCTTCTCGGCAGCGCTTCAATGCAGGAAGCGTCCCCAAGGACAGCTGGGGCTGAGTGAAGTCCTCGAGACGGGGGCGCGGGGCGAGGCGACGAGTCGAGCCCTGATGGCCGACCTGCCGCGGAGCTTGGAGAAGGTCTGGTGGTCACTGGTCGTTGCTGCGAGTGAGTGGACGTGGGTGGTGGTGAGGATGGGCGTCGGTGGGGTGGGAGTCGCGTGTGTGTCTGAGTAATTCAAAGATATCGGACAAACCTCCGCCCACGGCACGACGGCGAAGCGGCCACGGCCACGGCCACGGCCAAGGAATTCTTCTTTTCTACTCTGCACTTTGTCCGCTCTTTCTCACTCTTCTGTTCAACTCATTTGCCCATTCATTCTGTGTCTTTGTTCTCTCTTCAATTCTCTTCTTGAAATTATGTCTGTCCCCGGGTGAGAGAGAGAGGGAGGGAGCGAGACAAGGGGCGCCTGCAGAAACGTGCCGCAAATGGCTGCAGCCAGTCCCAGAACCGACGCCCCCTCCCAAGTTCAAGGTCGTCGGGGCGGTCGCTGCTGGGGCGCCAATAAAAAGGACAATTGAACGGACCTCGCCCGCGGGGGGAGGCGGGCATCAGCCACACACTTCTGCATTTGCATTCGCAGCACGCGGCGGGGACGACGACAAGGGCGACGTCAAGGGCGACGACAACGGCGACGACAACGGCAGTGGCGAAGGCAGCAGCGCTCGCCAAGAGCAACAACAAGGACGGCAACCGTGGCCTCGACAATGAAACAATAACGGCACAAAGTGGTGGATCGAGGATTTCCATCACGCCACGCCCACTCGCCGCCCCTCCCCACGGCGACAGTTCGAAGTGATCGAAATTATGAGAGCTTGCGGAATTTATGGAACGGCCAATAAAGTCGTAATTGAAATGCTTTGTGGTTTTACGACGCACACAACAACAACACAACACCACAGACAAGCAACAACACCGCAGACAATCGACCGAACAATATCGACGATAACAACAAAAACAACACTCGCCCCGATGATGTCACTCGGCGTCCCAATGGCCAAAAAACAGCACGACAACAACGCGAGCAACACCGGCCATAAATCGAGGAAAATCTGTTTGCTCTCGATAAATGCGTCCTGGCGGCATGACGTAATGCCGTCACGTAAGGGGCCGGAATGTACGTAAAAACCTGGAGTGCAGAGCGAGGAAAAGGTAGGGAGGAGAATAATTGAAGGAGCCACGAAGAAAAGGAGCGAGGACGACGAGGAGGACGAGAAGGAGCGAGTTGTTGTGCAAGGGAAACGCGAGGCAGGGGCGGCGGAGCAGAAGAAATAAATTTTACAACTCATTCTTGAGCCCAAATTGAGAAATTTCAATTGAAAATATTTTCATACATCCCGAATTCTCATAAAACTTCACGCTCCAAGGTTGCTCGTCAAGGAGTCGTGCGGGTCGAGGGCGTGTGGAAGCTGGGGGCGGGGGGATGGGTGAAAAGAACGTCCTTTACGGCGAACACCAGCCCAGCCCAACGTGAAATATCGAGGCTCGTTATCACAACAAATGCGCGAGAACCTCCATCATCACTCATGCACACACAGCCACAGGCCCACACACACACACGCAGCCACTCGAGGGGTTGCGAGGCTTCGCTCGCCCACCTTGGCGGTCTGGGACTCGAATGTGAGTCTTGAGATAATTTGCTTCTCGGCGAGGTGGTGGAGCACGAGAAGCCACATAAAGCCGGTAACTACAGGAGGCCACAGGAGTTTAGCGGGCTCTTTAAATCCCAGCTGTCGGTAGATGCTCCCCTTACTAAGTGTGAGAACAAGTCTCATTTACCTCACGTCCTCTTCCCGCTGGTCACCCGGCTCTCCCTCCTTTGCCTTGCATTCCTTGGTTGACTCACGACACCCACCGACGGAAGGACGAACGGATGGACGGCCAAAGAAACTTTAATCCTTCCGGCGCGCCCTGCTCCTGCCTTGGCTCTGCCTCCCCTGCCCCTGCCTCTGGGAAGCTTAGAAGATTCATGCAAATTAATCAAAATGTTAATTTGCACGGTGCTTCCGGCGGGCTTCCAGTGGGCGTGGGAGCGACGAAGGTTGCAGCGCCAGGCAGCGGCAGCAGGAGCTGCACAAGCCAGATAAACGCAATTTGTAGGGAAATCGACACACGTTCGGGGCTCAATTTCGGGCCCAGTTTAAATATTTATATCTCCCAGTGCAGCTGGGAAATGAACTCGTCCTTCTTCCATCCTTCCGCCCTTCTGTCCCGTGTTCCCGGTGTCCCTGTCGCCTCCTCCGCCCTCCCTCCTGCTCCCCTAATCCGACTCTCTCTCTCGCTCTCTCTGTCGTCGCCTCGACCTCTTCCGGCGAAGACGACGCCAAGGTCTGCGCTGGGACGGCGAAGGAGCTCCGTCTGTTTGTGTTCGCCGTCGATGCAGCTGCAGGTGCTCGTGCAATGAATAATTGTGCCGGTGGGAGGGTGCGGGCGGCTGGGTGAGTGTGTCTGTCTGTGTGCATGGCAGGAGGCAGTGCTGAAGTCGGTGTGAACGTGTGTGTTTGCCCATGTGTCCTCTTGCGCTCGGTTGAGCATCAATCATTGGAAGCCAAGCCAAGCCAAGCCAAGTCGAAGACGGAGTGAAGGCAAACAAAGTGGACGAAGTGAAAGACGGGACTCGTCAGCAGGAGGTGCAGCAGCACCAGGAGTGGGAGGCGGCGTGCGTGAAGAAGATGCTCCGAAGCCGATGTCTGCGGCTGTTGGTCCGACGGCTTCCTGCACGCTCTGCAGCCGCATCGACACTTGCGAAATTAACGCCAAGTCAAACCTTGGCATCGGGAGGGCCGGGCTCTCGTTCCAGCCCTCCATTGGGGCTGGGCGATGATTAATGCCGAGTACATTAGGACGAGCTGGAGGTCAGGAGCACACCGAAGCAGCCGAAATGCAGGGAGCACGGGTGGAACCAACTGGCGGAACGAACAACAAAGAGCGGGACATAAACAAGGACCTGGTGTGAGGGCGGTGGTGATGGAACAATGTAGGCGAGCGCATTGCACGGCAAACTCTGGCATTCAAAGCGCGCTCGCATTTAAAATGCGAGTTTCTCGTGCGCACTCATGCACACACACACACA
Source organism: Coelopa pilipes (assembly GCA_947389925.1). Lineage (NCBI taxonomy): Eukaryota > Metazoa > Arthropoda > Insecta > Diptera > Coelopidae > Coelopa > Coelopa pilipes. Next base: position 41,991,766 of record OX376697.1, on the reverse strand, counting down.
CACGCCGAAATGCCACAACACTCGCTCACACACTCAGCCACAGCCATTGGCGCACACAAATGTAATTAAAAGCTCTGCCAAGGATTTCCTTCAAGCGACGGAGGCGAACGAGCGATTGCAAGGGAGGAGGCAGAGGACTGAGAAGAGGGGAGCGAGGGAGGGAGGGAGGGGGAAAGCACGATCCGCAAGCGAGAGCGACGAAAATCGCGCACTTGTTCACCCAAAGCGAAAGCGGAAGCGGATTCGGAGGAGTCGAGGCCGGCCGCAGATCAGGCCCTGGTCCGATTAGGGCTCTCGGTCTGTCGGCCGGCTGGCGAGGTCGCAGGTGCGCGGTCGGGAGGGGATCGCGAGTCAGGGAGGCGCCTGGGCCGGCGACAGTGGGAGGGAGGGGCAGGAGGAAAACTGCAAAGGGAGCAGGCGACAGAAGGGGCGCAAAAAGGGCGAACGTTCAAAGGGAAAGGAGGGATGGACGCGACGGCCCTCCTCGGCAGCTCCGCTGAAGGCCCCTCAAAGGCTTCGCTGATCCGAGTCCCCGCCGCTCCGTGGATCAGCAGGCGATTCGGCGCTGGATCCCGAGCTTCCTCCGAAAGTCAATTAAAGCCTTCCTTCGTGTTCATGGTCCACACACACACAGCTCCTTCGCCATAAATTTTGGACATTTGGGTTTTTTCCCCTCTCCTCCTCGTTTTGGCCTTGTGCATGTTTTCTTGGAAATAAAATTTATACATCGTGCGCTATAAATTTTCGGGTTTAAGCTCTTGTTCCCTGGTCGCTGGTCGTTGGTCGTGGCCGTTGTTCGTTGTTCGTGCTGCTTTGTCCTCGTTGTTGTTGGGTTTGTTGTCGTCCTTGCCGTTGTTGTCGTCCTTGCCTTTGTTGTCGTCGTCGGTGCCGCTGTGCGAAGGCAAACATTTTGAAATTGATTGCACTTGAGGCCACTCACACACACACACACACACACCCAGTCCCCATGCACCCTACATCAGTTTAACGCAAACCATCGCAGCGGTTCTGCCAACCGGCGCATCCGTGCCCGAGGACGTGGGCAGGGACGACGGCTCGAGACGGCGCCGCATCCTGCGAGTCCTGGCGAGCGTAATTTATTCTGATGAAGTACGGCGAGCGGGAATCGTGGGATCGGGCCACGGGGGCGGCCAACAGGAAGGCCGGAGGAAGATGAAGAGGCTGCCGCCCGGGGACGGCCGGACGCTGGCGTTGGCTCGTGGGCATTAATCGCGAGTTTTCATGGCGGAAAATTGATTTTAAATCTCATTAAATGCGCACGCAGTTCATTTCAGTTTATTTCTGTTTCCCAGAAACTGCAGCGAATGCAGCCGACTTTGGCAGACCCTGCAGGTGACATCGAGAGTTCGCCTTGATTTCGCCCGCCTCGCGTGCCGCGTTCCATGTTTGAAACTCTCCCGAATGGGTTTTTAAAGAGCGCACAAAGGAGGAAGAAAATACAATAGAACGACTGAACCCGCCGTAAAAATCCACAGACGCCGGCGGACGTGCGGCGACGACGCTGCACGAGCCAGTATTCGCCGGGACTCGGAGCGGTGGAGCTCGGCAAATCAATATAGAAGGAGGAGCAGAAAATCCTGGGAAAACCAACGAATTAAACTAATGTTTATCAAAGGACGACGGCGAGTGCATCGAATGGAGGCATCGGTGGAGGCCGGGAGGGAGCGGCCGAGAGGGACAAAGCGCCGATCATGGTCCTCAATGGGGCGCGGTGGGGCGAGGTGGGCTCTCGAGGAGTCGCAGAGCGACGGCGGCGACGTCCTCGGGCGACCGGAAGTGCAGCGGGAAACTTCATGCAAATCACGACCGCGTAATGACGTCGTTTCCGCCCGGCTCCGCCCGCGCCGCGCACGCTCGTCTTAAGTGGCAAAATATTCGCCGTGGCACCTGGAGCCCCATCGCCCCCTCTCCCTCCCCCTCTCCTCCCCACTCTAGTTCTCTCTCTCTCGTTTTATTCTCGTTTCCCCTTCGCTGTCATGGCGGCGGACGCGCGAATATCGCGGGAAATTTTCATTTGATTGCTTTTCATTCTTCTTCTCGGGCGTCGCCTCCTCCTTCTCAATTTTTATGTTCTCCCCCTGTGTTGATTTATCTTGTCTCTCCCTCGCAACGCACCTCTCGTTCTCCCTCTCTTTCTCCCTCTCTTTCTCTCTCTCTCTCTCTCTCTTTATCTATCCATCTAACTGCCATTAGTCTGTCGGCTCCCCAGTGTTCTTTTCTCTCACTTTCCAACTACTGCAGTTGCGGTTTCTTCTGCTCTTTAATTTGTTTCTATTACCGTGTTTTTTTCTTATTCTTCCGCTCGCTTGTTATTAAATTTTTTGCGATGTGTTTTCATTATTTTCACCTCTCTTGCTACTTCGTTGTGGACTTTCAGCGAACTTCATTCGTTTCCACTTCTACTCTGCATCGCTCCGTACTCAGATTTCGACTCCGACCGACTCCGCACCTCGTCCTCGTCCACCTCATCCTCATCCTCGTTCTCTTCCACCTTCTGCTCCTCATGCTCCGCGTTCTGCTCCTCCTCCTCCTCCTCTTCGTCCTCGCCAGGATCCGCCGTCGCGCTGCAGGAGCCGGCGGTGGAATTCATAATTAATTTTGATGTCATCCTGCGCGAATGTCCGCATTCGCCCCGGCCCCCGGCCACGCCTCTCGCCCGCTCATCCCCTCGCTTTCGCTAGATCTATCGCCGCCGTTATCTCTCTCTCAGTCTCTCTATTTCTCTCAGTCTGCCCCCCTCTCTCGCACTCCTCGCTCGATCTCCTCGCTGTCGCTGATGCCGATGCCGTTGTTGCTGATCCTTTGCTTTGGTTACTGTTGTTGTTGTTCAGTTGCTCTTGTTGTTGTCGTTGTTGTTGTCGCTGCTCATGCACCTGGCGAATGAATATTCATGAAACCCTCAACTCGCACTCCATGCAACTCAGAGTCTTTCAAATGACTTGCTCTAGTTGTTGTTCGTCTTCTTCTTCTTGTTTTTGTTATTGTTATTGTTATTGTTCTTCTTGTTGTTGTTGCCATTTGTTATTGTTGTTTTGGAAGTATTGTTGTTGTTGTTGCCATTGTTACTCTTGTTGTTATTGTAAATTCTCTACTTAGTTCTTGTTGTTGCTTTCCTGACACACATAGTCGGGGGTTTTGTTCTGTTGTTCTTGTTGTTATTCTTGTTGTTGCTGCTGTCGTTGATGTTAGGTGAAACATAGTATGTGTGTTTTGGATGAAACATTGCTGTTGTTGTCATAAAAATGGTCGAGTCGTCCGAGTCGAGGCAATCGTTGTTGTAGCTGGGAGCCGCCCGCACACGGCATTAGGCTCAGAGAGATCAACCGGGTCAGGATCGGCCCAATGCAGTGTGGACAGAGAGGGTGGGAGAGGGGGAAGGGAGGGGGAGAGAGAGTGGAAACGACTGGACGATGATTTGTTTTAATTAATAATGTTCGGGAGCCAAATTCAGAGGACCCCAAAAAACCCCTCGCTGGCAGAAACACAAACTCACACAAACTTTCACAAACTAACACAAGCTCACACTACTACACAGACAAGCTCATAACTCATTTCCGCTGCGGAGCTCGGCGGGCTCCGGCCATTTTTTGTGCTGCTGCTGCTGCCGCTCGACTTCCGCATTTGATGGAAATTGATTTCAATAATAAATCAATTTCAAATATTAAAGCGCACGACGTGGGCGACGGCGCCGGCGCCGGCGCCGGAGCGGAGGAGAACCAGGAGAGGGAGAATGAGGGAGGCTGAGTGAGGCTGAGGGTGGCTGAGGGAGAGCGAGGGAATGTGGGAAGTGGAAAAGGGAGGCTGCACGAGTGAAAACCCTTCCTGCCTTGGCTGTGAGCAGCGGGACCTTTAAAATAAATGATGGGCGCGATCGCACAATGAAATTAAACTGACATCATCGCGATATTTGCGAAAATTCGCGACTTCTGTCCCTAGTCCACGGTAAATAATGGACAGACTGACACCGATTCATGCCGAACATACATCATTTTTACACACCCTGCGTTCTTTACACACAAAGCACACACACGCACATGCCCAGGCACCGCATGTACTGGCGAAATAAATTGATTGGAAAATGACAGAGGCAAATAGTGAAGATTTATTTGCTCACGGCCTTGTTTGCGCTGCGAATTAAAATGCGATTTCAAACGAACTGCTGCGGTCACCCGTAGGTCGGGTCCTGCCGAGGTCATTGCGATTGTTTTTCACAAATTCACAAATTCATCGAAAGCCAAATGGGATTTAAATTTTAATTAAAACCCAGAGAACTTCTGACGATTGCAATTAAAATGGTATCGGAAACAAAACCTGCAGTTGATTTTCCAAGGAACGCCGACGCTGGTGGAAGCCAAAGCGGCAACTGGGGAGAGGGCGAAGGGAAAGGGGAAAATATTGCGGTTGGAGAATTCGAATACGAAGCATCGGAGCGATCCGATTGACGACGGAAGCCGCCACAGGCCCGGGGCCCGGGGCCCGGAGTCCAACCGGATCTCGCATGACCGGAGGGCCGAGCAACGATTGTTGCATTTTCAATTGTTTTAGCAATTATCGGAGTAGGTTTCGGACAAGTTTCTGATAAGTTTTGGAGAGAAATTTACATCAAGATAAATATCAAATGCTCGCAAAATCAAAGTCGTCTCCAGCTTCCTCCAGTCCGCCCCCAACTCGGCCGCCTCGTCCGCGCTCCCCCGCCTGCGGTCTCCCATCATTCGCCTCAATCGTGCCGGAAACTCAAGAGCTTCCGAGACCGAGTCCGTCTGCCACTCACATAAATCGCTCGCCCCGGCACTCGATGGCCGGAGCACGTTCGACCCCGGGCGTGCGAGGAGTCCGAGCTGCCCCCAGTTTAATCACTTAAAAGCCGGCTCTTGTTGCACAACCACAAGGAATTGTGTGAGAATGCGAGCCGAATGTTGTGATAACGCAACGCACTCTCGCTCTCCCCCTCCCTCTAGCACCAAGGGCGTCGACCGCTGGCGAATCGGATCCTGGCGCCCCCGAGCAACAACAATTAGAATACGGAGCTTCGGTGGATTCAGTTGTTGTCGGGCCCAGTGGTCAGTGGCCAGTAATGACGGCTTTTGTCGAAGTCCACTTCGGGTCATCTGGCCCGTTTCCCGGTCGCGTCTCGACCTCCTCGCCTCCGCCTCGGTCCCCCGGTACTTGAGCCAACTATTTTTAATGGATGGGTTTAAAACGCGCCACTTCATCGTCCTCTCGCCCTCCCCAGAGCCACTGGACCCACTCCTCTCCCTATTACCCACTTTTCCCTTCCCTCATATCCACGGGGCTTCCCTCTCTCCCTCGCTCTGCTCCTCCCCCCTCCGTCAGGGTCCGGACTCCGGTCGTCTTCGGCGCCCCCGGGTAGCGTCTTTCGGTCGTGTTTATTTTGCCATGAAATCTAATCTCAATTTAATGGAGAGAAAACGTGGACGACTCTTGGAGCCGGCATGGGCGGGTGGGTTTGAGTGTGTGCGAGGCCGAGGGCGTGGGGGTCGGGAGCCCAGTGGCCGCGCACACAACACGTTAACGCCATCGACAGCGACAGCGACAACGTGTTCGTCGCTGTTTTACGAACCACGCACGAGGAAAGCGGACTCCGGCAGCCCGTCCGACCACCCTCCACTCGCGGTTGCCTGACGCCAGGGGCCAGAGGGCCATCTGCGCCTTTTCGTGGTCTGGCGGGCAGCTGGTCTGCTGTCCCGGGTTCTGGGGGTCGATGGTTTGACGGCTGGAGCCGTGTGTGTCTGCGTCAATCGTCTCCGAAGCCGCTGATACGGCGACAGCGTGCGGCGATAACAGTAAATTTGATCATTCGCGGTTATTATGGAAATTAAATTGGTATTCAAATAGCGAAATGTCACATGTCGTAACGTTACATCGCGCTACATCACCGAACATCATCCGGTAACCAAGCGTAATGTAATTGAATAAATCGACGTTGGGACGACGTCGTCGTCATCGTCGTCGTCGCCCGACACGCTCGACACCACGAAGTCTTCTCTCCATCATCGACGCCACCTCACCATCGACATCTTCGTCATCTCCGACGTCTCCGGTGTCGCCGTCGCCGTCGTCGGCAGCCGCCTTGACAGGGACGACTTTGTCGGCGGCGTCGAGTCGAGACCGCTGCGGTCTGCGGCCGGTTTCACTTCCGTTCAATATCCACGTTGCCATTTAAGTTATAATTAACGGAGGCGGCGCCCATGGCGACGTCTTCTCAATGTGTTGCCCATGTGGGATGAAGGGGGACCGCGTTGGGAAGTGATCGATTCAGATCCGGCTCCTCGGCCACGAAATTCCTCGGGAATGCACGGGAATGGACGACCTGCCGGCAGTGGCCACGGGGAATCGGAAGTGAGCGAAAGAAGCGGAGGCAACCATGGGAACCGATGAAGTTATTAACTTGATCGAAGTCATCCGTCATCCGCCATCCGTTCCCGTCCACGTTCGCATGAGGCGACTGAAGGGAAATGAAAATTAATTTAAATTTTGCCCCAGCAGATAAACATCAATAACTTTCAATTAACATTTCAATGGAGGGAAGGATTTAACGGACGACGTGGCCTCAGGGGAAGAGGGAAGAGACGGGAAGAGACAGGCGGAATCGGGATCGGGATCAGGATCAGAGTCAGGAAGCACAATGGCCGACTGACGACGAGCCGTGGAACAGGTGGAACAGGTGACGGCGGCTGCAGCAACAACGACCACGGCTGTCAATTAGGGAGGGCGGAAGCGACAACGAGGGAGAAGACGGGGCGAAAACGAGGGAGCGAGAGCGAGAGCGACAGAGACGAGTGCGGGACGGTGGAAAAATCATTATTCATGTCCTGCGCTTCCGTCCGAAATTAACGTATTTTATTCCCTTCGCCGACAGCGAGCTCATAAATTAGCACGAACGAGATTTATGTGTCGGAGGGCGCGGAGGGGCGTGGTAGGCACTGGGCGACAGTGAGTGTGTGCGTGTTTGTGTTGTGTGTGCACTTTAAAGGCTGACCAGGGCGTCCGCCTGGTGCTGGTTCCGCCGCCGTCGGCCCACGGCGCGCGCCCGCGGAGCCAACTCGTAATTAACAACAATTCAATTAAAGCCGGCGCCCTCGCCGCACGCTCTCGCTGACATCTGCCGCCACGCCCACCGCCCGCTGCCCATCGCCCTCCGCCCCCTTCGACCCCCTCCACGGTTCGTTAGGCAATCATCCGGCATCCGGCCCGCGGGCGCCGAGCGATTCGCCTTGCGATTCGGCCGTCCGTCCGTCCGTCTGTGCATCGGTCTGTCCATCGGTCTGTGCATCCGTCTGTCTCTCTTTCCGCCCTCCAACCTCGAGTTGATTCGCGGCGAAGGCCGGGATCCGCGGCCGCCAGACGGAGGTCGGCGGTCCCTTGAGTGATTGTGTGCAACCCCGAGTGCGACTGAGGGCAGGGTGGCCAAAAAAGGAGTCGGCGAGCGAGAGGGAACTGGTCGGGGTCTCCATCGCACACCCTCGCACACTCGCTCACGCAATTAAATCTGGTGCCACGACTCGATTACAACTGTCCGAACTCGTGTCGCGGACTCGCGTCGCCGGATTCGGCTCCTGATCCTCCTCCTGCTGCCGATGCTTCTGTAATTCCGTTCTGTTTGCTCTGCCGGCACCCGGGCCCAAAGGACAGCTGTTCAATTAACGGCGCTCGCAAGCAAACGCACGTCAGCGCCGGAAACGGAACTCGCCCAACTGCAGGAAGCGAGCCGGCGGAGTGAAATTTATTAGTTTGCATTTTCCTAGAACAAAACAGGAACAACTTCGCTGGCGAAAACAAAAAAGCAGAACCCGATCGAAGCAGTTGGAGCAGGTTCAATTTTAAAATTTGCACCTATTTTCCAAATCAAATAAATGAACTTAAATATACAATTTTTACGTATCACAAATAAAATAATACTTTTCTATAAATGGGTTTCAATTTTGTTTTGAAGTAAGAATAAAAATTGGAAATACTATTTTTCTCAATTGCCTTTTTTTCCTTTTCAATAGACTTTTTTCATTTCCCCCTCTGAAACCTCTGCACTATTTTCACAATTAGAGAACCCCGGCCACCAATGGCCGCAGACTACCAGGAATTTATTGAGAAAATCGAGCTGGGCCCAAGCAAATGGAGCAACTGGTCGTTGCTGGTCACGGCAGAGCCGAGCGAAAAATGCCAGTGAAATGGGAATCGATAATAACAACAGAATAATAACAAGAATAAAAGAAACAACAATAACGACAACAACATCAACAACAAGAGCACCCACAACAATATCAATTCATAGCCCCGTTGGTGGAAATCCAGATGATTTGTTTGCCAACTGCTCGCCATCTGACAGCCCTGTCAGGACTCGAGAACCAATTAGAGGAAGTTCTTTTTTGCGCCTCCTCGAGTTCAAAGCGGCCTCTGGGCGGGGCAACAACAGCGACGCCGGGGAAAACATGGATGGTCTGGGCAAATAAAGGGATAACCAAACCAAATAACAACAGGAGAACGTCCACATTGGCCTGAAGTGCGCGGCAAATAGAGGTTATGGCCGACGGGACACTCGAGGCTCGTATGGGCCGATGCTATTTGTTTGCTTTTCGGCTGCGAAAATGCTTCCGCCGCGCTGGCGAAACAAGAGCCCGCAAATGAATGGGGGTTTCCTCTCCTAATGAAAGTCCTCCGCCCCTGGCCCCGCGCCCACCTCCCCATCGATCACATCAGCGATTCCGTTTCTAGCGAAAATTAATTCCAAATTGTATTCCGGCGCCGGAAATTGAATTCGCGAGTGCCGAAAATAACAAAAAAAACACATTTTAATTACAAATTAGTGTTTATTACTCTCAGATGCCGTTGTCGTTGTTGTTCTGTCGCTGTTCTGTTGTCGTTGTCGTGGTCGTTGCTGTGATCAACGCCGTGCCATCGATTGCCGGCTGCCGCCGTGCTCAAATAATACTCGGAATTTCACACTTCGCCATTGCATTTGAATGTGAAATGGAAATTCGAATGGAAGTGTGGAGGCGTTCGAACCGGATCCAAAGCTCATTATTTGCGGGTAGCAAGTAGCTACAAGGTATTAAAATAACAGCATTGGACGATGGGGCCGGGAGGAGGGCAGGCAGGAAGGACGCGCTTCTCCCATGGGGAATGTCAGGCGTTATGAGAGGCAAACGAAGAAAAATACTTTCGACAATTGCTCTCGCAACTGTCAGCAACACAGCAACGGAACGTACTTCGAAAGTCAGCATAAAATTAAATTTTAAACTGTTGCCAAAAACTTCGTCCAGGCGAGGACGACATCGACCACCACACAACGACAACGACAACGACGATGATACCGACGACGACAAGGCCGGCGGGCGAGCCGGGCGATGCTGCTGCTGCACTGGTAATCAAGAGGTTCTCGAAACGAGAAAACATTTCTCTGGGCCGAAACTTTTAATTGAATGTCGTCGCCCGTCCTCGTCGGCTCCGTCTCCATCTCCGTTGTGTCTCCGGCTTGGTCGAGGGAGCCGACGGCGGCCAGAAACCGCCATTTTCACGCACGCTTCCACCGGAGCCGGTCGCGTCCACGGAAATAGGAAACCGATGGGAATCCATCCCGAATCGGAAGTTGATTGATTTAAAAATGGCATCGAATTGTAAACTTTAATTGCGAAGTCAGAGTCGGCGACGACAGGACGACGACAGGCTGCCGCTGGAGGGAGTCGCCGCCCACCCAGCGCCTCCTTCCGCCGCTGGAAGCAGCTGTCTGCAGCACAGGAAACGTCGAGCAAGCGGAAGGCGGAGGTGGCGAGGCGGAGCAGAAGAAAGCAAGAAGAAAAATAGCCGCGGGCCCGCAGTTAATGAGTTAATACTGCGAGTTGGGCACTGGAATAAATAAACCAGATGAAGCAAAAATAAAAAATGAGAACAGAGTAAACACTCGCTGCTGCTGCCGGAGCCCAGGCCGGAAGGGCTCAGGCGAAGTGTTTCAGGATGTGACGGAATCACTGTGCACATCCTGCCCCCAGGTCTGCTGCACGTGGACCAGGAGGAGTTGGCACAAGGCGGCCGGCCGACCAGAGACCAGCATATCATTTTCCACTTCCCTCCGCCTAACCCTAAGTGCAGACAGGGACTGAATTCAGGGGGGGATGATGGGAAAAATCACTGGAGGAAATTGGGGAAAGCGAAGTGAAACGAATCATGTTGAATAATTTGAATAAATGCCCAACAACATTCTGAACCTCAAATTCCGAACCCACGTCAATCAGCGCTGCGGCGGTGCCCGGACCGACCGAGTTCTTGACGACGAGGCAGAGCCGGGTGACGGTTATGTTGTCATAATTTAAAATGGCTTTTCGCCCAAAGACAACGACAGAGACAGTGACAGAGAGGGCGACGGGGCCGCCGGTGTCAACCTGTTGGCGCGTTCACCTTTCATCTATAATTCCAGTTCCATTTTCGTTTGATGGCATAAGTTTCCTGTCAGCCCGGCGCGCTTGGAGAATTCGATAAAACAAAATATTTACTTTTGACTTTGAAGTTGCACAACCAACGGGCACGGCGGCGTCCACGGCGACGGCGACGGCGGTGGTGACGACAACGGCAGGCGGTCGAGGGGAGACCAATCAACCGACTAATCGTCACATCTGCCGTTCGAACGAGCAGCCGACCGACCAACCGACCGACCGAGTGACGACCGAGTCGAGGGCTGGGAGCGGCCAAGGCGAGGGCCAGGGCGGATGAGTGATTGACGCACCGGGCGGCCGTAAAGCGCTGTCAGTCGCAGGAAACACGGCGCGACGGCTCGGCCAGGAGCACGTGCAGTGCGCTGGAGAAGCGGGCGGGACCGAACTGAGCCTGTGTCGACCCTGGGACTGGGGCTGGGACTGATTGACGGCCGAAGTTTCAGCTCGGTGTGTGCGGCGATCGCATCCGCCGGCATCGGCAGCCGGCAGCCGGGATGGACGGACGTGGACCGGGCCAGGTGGCAGCGCGAAATGGCTGCGTGACAGCCGTCGCCAGTCGCCCCAAGCCCCAAGTCGCCGAAAGCTCCCCGACGAGCTTTCGCCGATGACCAACGGAAATAAATGGAGCCTGTCAAGTGGTGAAGACGAGCTGACAGACAGCGACCGAAATACATCACAATATTTAAAAACTCTGAACAAAGAGTTGCCAAGCGAGGAGCAGCGGCCGAGTCGAGCACGGTGTGAATTCTGAATAATTAAGCACGAGAATAAATATGGAAAGATATCAGACAAAGAAGGACAACGAAACCAGAACAAAATGACCGAACGCCAGTCGAAGACCCTCGACCGTCAGTGCATGTAGGTCGGTGTGTGGCGAGAGAAGTGAAGGAGGGTGAAGTGAAGGAGTCAAATGGGCGACGTCGGACGGTCGGGGTCCCCACGACCCGCAGACAGTCCGGGCGACCCGGTCGTAATGACGCCAATTAGAGCCGGCCAACCAACCGTCGGTCCACCCGACCGAGCATCTGAATGTCAGGGTGTCTGAGAGTCTCGCCGGCGGCACGTCTGGGTGGTGGATGCAAACGGACGCACGTCCTACGGGCCGAGCTGACCATAATCGGGATCGGCAGCTGCTGACCGCAAGAATCGCTCGGTCGAATGGAGTTCGGGGCCAGGGAGTCGGGAGTTGGGAGTCGACCGCGGACGTGATTCGTGGCTCTGGGGGACGCCATCGATTGCCATTTGATCGAATAACGACGGCTTTGGCAACTCCCAGCGCGAGCACCAGCTCTCGCCACATTATTATTTGGCACTGATTGCGGCCTCATGTCGGTTTGCCCGGGCGAAAGAGACGGGGACTCACCTGTGTTTGTGTGTGTTGAGGACCGGAGGCTGACGGAAGGCTCAGTGGACGATCCAGGGAGGGCTGAAAGAGAAGCGAGGAGAGAGAGAATGCGTTACTAAGGAAAATAATTAATTCCGCGAGATTCGAATAGATGGAAGAACGAGAATAACGAGAGGGAACTGTCAAGAACCCGTTGAACTCGAGCCAAGGCCGGTGGAAAGAGAGGGCGAGCGAGACCCGCCCCATTTCGCTCCGAACAACAGCCGTTGTCGAAGTTTTTTGCATACGTCGATGTTGTTGATGCTGCGAAAAAATTCTGTTTTTGCGAGAGCTTCCACAAGTATTTTTTGGCATTTGAAACTGGCAGCAACAACGTCCGAGCGTTGCCAAAACATTTCGATGAACGAAGGCAGGCAGACAGACAGACAGACAGATGAACAGACAGAGGGAGGCGAGAGAGAAAGAGTTAGAAAAAGTAGCGAAATGAAATAAAAATTACGCAAAACAAAAACGACACGACGTGGAATTACTGAAAATCCCCGGAAGTAGGGCGAGGAGCCGGAACTCGGTCCCGGAAAGGACCGGATGCGATGCAGCGGCGAGGACGGCGAAATGCAAAGTATTTCACATCACTTTTTATTCCTTGCTTTGTTTCATTGGCTTCACTTGGCGTTGCAGCGACTTCTAATGGAGGTCGGAGCGAGGGGCGAGGGAGGAGAGAGGGGGAGAGAAGGAGTGCGAATGGGCCGAGCGCGCTTCGACATGTCCCGAGGTGAAGGCGATCACCGCAGGAGCCACAACAACAGCAGAAACCACAGCAACAACAGCAATGGTGCTTTTATGTCCAGCTTAATGACAGCGGCAACGGGGCCGACTCCAAGAAAAATAAAGCAGGCAGCAGAGAAACCAACAAAGAGAGAGAAAAAACCCAGAATAAACAACAGAATCCAGAAGAGAAAACAAATTGATGGAAAAGGTCTGGCGACGCGGGTGGCAGCGGGACGAAAGGATTGGATTAGCAAACATGCGGAACAACAACGTTCACAACAAGTGGCAGCGGCAACAACACGGCCGCAGCAACACCAACAATGGCGATCAACATCAACAAACGCAATTAACTGAAGTTGACGCCTCAAAGTGTGGCGCCGTCGACAGCAACAAAAACAACGACGACAAGGACGACAACGGGCAAAATCAACATGTTGTTAGTACTGCGATCGCTGATGTTGCTGTTGCTGTTTCTTGTCGTTGCCGACGCGACGCCACGGCTGCAGTTGCGCCCCGGGCTCCCACGAGGAATGGGGCGAACAACGAGTCGAGGCCCCGGCGCCCGCCGCCCGGCGCCCAAGGAGCTTCATTAAAATTGGCTCGTTCGCAGAGAGCCTTCCTGGAACTTCAACCTTTTGCTCTGCGACAGATGGCGGCAGGAAGGCAGGCCGACAAGGGCGACGCTGGACGGAGGAAAAGTTGCGGCTCGGAGGGATGCGGATAGCAGGAGGTGGAGCAGGTCGAATACAGTGAAGGTCGGGACCCAGACGAGTCTCCGGAATCACCAGAGACAGTTGGCTAAGACTGATATGGGGTTTTCTTTTCTCTCGAGGGGTGGGAGGCAGAAATGCTCTGGGAGGATGGACTGGGATGGGAGGCGATGGGAGGATGGTGGAAGTTTTGAGACGCGTGGCAACATCTGGTGGCCTGCGGGGTCGGCAATCGGGCTTTGTTTATTATTATTCTCCATTCACTTCATTTCGCCGACTGTGTTTATAAATCAATCAACATCACCTGCCGCCGAGGAGGAGTCGGTCGAAAAATGTGGAGTGTGTGGAGCATGGGGGAATAAGCAAATATTTTGAGATTAAATCAGAAGGTAAAACAATGAGATTTTTTCCGACGCCAACGACAAAGAAAGAGAGAAAAATAAAAAAGGAAACCAAAAGAAGGGCTTCTTAATAAATGAATTTTCTAAAAAACCATTAGGAACACTCGCTCGCCCCCTCCCCTAAATTACTGTATTCTTCTTCCTCATGCTCGGGCTGTCCTCATTTCGCATTTCACTTCACTTCACTTCAATTTATCTCTCTCATCTCTCGCAGTATTTTCGTTCACCTGACTTTTGAGAAATGTCTTTGAAATTAAAACCATTAAAAAAGCTAAAAATACCGCATCTTCTCGTATGGGTGGGTCCAGGGCGGCCTCGTGTTGGCCACCCGTCGATGGGTTGTTGTTGCCCGTATTTTGACAGCCACTTTACAGTGCAAAATGGTCCGGTCTGGCCCGGTCCGGCCCTCGGGAACTCACGGCGAATTTCGCGCACTTTTCCCTTTCATTTCCCCTTCATTTGCCATTTGCAATTCTATTTTTTACAGCACTTCGACGCCACGACGGGCACGAATTTACCTAAAAAATTATTTTTTTAAATTCCCCTTCCATCGAAGCATTTCACGGCGAGTCTCGGACGTTTCTTGAAATGCGTTCGGTTTGACGTATGTCGGAGGCCAATTGGCGAGATATGACGGGTTTCAAAACATTTTCGTTCAGGGTGCTTCAGCATTGCACAAAGAAACTGATGAAGAAATGACATTTGATAAAATTAAATGAGATTAAAGAAAAATAAAATAAATGAAATACAAATGACATGAAATCAAACCGACGAATCAAAGAAAACTGCATTAAAATAAGGCATTGTTGAAGCCATACTTTGTTTTAATTTTTCTTTCATTTTTTATCGTTGTAATCAATTTGAAATTTATTATTTTACACATTTGATTAGAGGAAGATGTTTGAGTAATTGATGTTTACAAATTGCATCTGCAGTTTTTATTCGGAAGTGGTTGTTTGTGAAAATTATTTATGATGACGGCTGTAATGCGAGAACTTCAACAATAAGTTGATACCTATCAATAGCCATCGACTATTTAATTATGGTGGATGAAAAGGTAATTGTTGCGGTTTCTAGTTAAAGTCATTCGACTGACTGCTGCAGTTCTGTTGTTGGATTTCCGATGAATAATGAAATCATTTCATTTCGAAAATTGCACTGACTGCGAGTCGATTCAATAAATGCTCGGACCGGCCACAACTAACAGGGAGAGGGTGGGGTGGGAGCAAAATGGAGAGAGGGAAAAGAGCACCGACAATTAAGTTAAATATTTCGCGTGCGAAAAATTAAAAATTCTGCAGAAAAATAAAAAACCGTTGAGTTAAATGGCAAAACTTGGCCCGATCGCGAAACCGGAAACGAAGCAAATTAAATTTACGACGGAAAAAACGAACGAAAAACACAGTCATACCGGAGGGGAGAGGAGTCGAAAGGAGGGGAAAACGAAACGAAACGAAAAGAAAACAAAGAAAGAATCCGACTGAATAATCAACTACAAATTGCGCGGACTGCAATTTTCCCTATCGGCCGATCGCCATCGGGAAAGCGCCGGGACCCCGGCGGGCCCTCGGCCGCCACCGGGGCTGCCCGGGTCGGCGGATGGACGCGGCCGAGGCCGGCCGAAGGCATGCGAGGCGCGCCGCCGACACCCGGCCACGACACCCGGCGACGATGGTGTTCGGGTCGACACGTCTGGAGTCGTCCCTGTCGTTGTTGCTGTTGTTGTTACGGTGATTGTTATTTTTCTGTTGTTGGTGGAGTGATCGTTGTTGTTCTTGTTGTTGTAACATAGATAATTGTTGTTGGCGCTCGGTGGTCGGTTGTCGGTTGTCGGTGGTCGCTGCTGCAACTGCAACGCCTTGGACATAATTGCCAGCAACATGCCACCAGCAACATCAACAGAGAACAACAACAAAAAATAACAACAGAAAACAACATCAGAAAACAACAACAACAGAAAATATCACCAGAAACAATAACACAGACAGCGCCCAGAGCAGAAGCAATGAAAAGGACGAAAAAGAAGAGTGAAAAAAACAACAACGACAGCCGGAATCATAACAACAAAGGCAATAAAATGCACTGAAATCGCATAAAATATTCACTCTAATTACACGTGAGTGTCGGCATGATTGTTGGTCAACGTGTTGTTGTTGTTGCTGTTGTTGTTGCTTCTGCCTTTGCTCCAGTCCTTTGCGCCCGCCAAGCCTTGGCGCAAACACATCCTCTACACGAGGAGAAAAGGTTCGAGTCCAGGATGTCCTTTGCGAAACTCCGGCGTCGCAGTCGGCAAATTAACAATTCATCCGCTTTTTCTCGCCGTGTACCCCGGCGGTCTCCACTCGCTGGCCCCCTCCGGGCCCTGGGCTTCCGGCGCACGTCAGCCGCCCGAGTGCTGACGTCCGACGGGCCCAGCGGCCGCCCCTTTGACCACCGTCGGTTGCACCTCGGCGACTCCCACCGGAGCCCGCCGTCTCGTAGAGGGGTCGGGAAGGCTGACTAATGGTTGCGTGTCGCCCGCAGCCGTAATCTTGCAACTCAACACTGAAGTTTAACAAATGATTTCGATTGTGTGCGGGCGGTGGGCGACGCTGGAGCTGGTGATGGTGATGGTGGACGGCGAGCTGGCCAAAGGAGTTCCGGCCAAGACGACGATGGCGATGGCGACGGCGACGGAGGCGGAGGCGGAGGCGCCGGAGGAAATGCAAGAATTCCAATTTCGATTTCCACTCAACGCCACGCCGTCCCCGTCCTCGTCCTGGTCGCCGTGTAGTCGCTCGTCCTCATTGTGTTTCGATTCGTGGAGGTCCGAGGAAATTAATGGCTCTTGAAATGCAATACAAAGGAAATTCCAGCGAAGACTTTCATTACTCACCCTCGGGAAAGAGTTCTTTTCATTTTCCTCTCGTGTCGAATCGGACGGAACGAAACGAAAGGAAACGATAGGAGCCGAACGTGGCCGCCATTCGATACGATGTGCCTTCGCCGATACCAGCCGGCCGACCAATTTGAGATCATAACTCAAGAGGTCCTCCACGGACGGTCGATGACTCCTGGCCCGATTCGCCGGCAGTCGGAATTCGAAGCTCGGCTTCCTCAGATTTCCCTCGACATAATGGGAAAATAAGAAACATCCGATCGCACGTACGGGTTTCCGTTTCCGCCGGCCGCCTCCACCGACCCCAGGTCACGGGTCCGTCGAGAAGGTCGGCCTCTGATTGATGGCCCGCAGCCCGAGCCACTCCCAGTAGTTACGGGGACATTTGGAGGCAGCCCATTAGTTGGCTCGAATTTTGGCCTAATGACTACCTGCAACTGTTCCGGGCCTTCTTTGACTGCGGCCAATGCGGACGACAAGTACAATGTGCTAATTTGGCCACGCCCCGCCCTCGTGCACGACCACAAACACAGCCCACACTGAGTACACAACGAGTGGACGCACACTTGGGGACAGCGTTGAACGTAAGGGGCGGCGCTCAGGAGGCAGAAGGCGACGAAGACACCTCGTAAATAAAACAATCCCTGGAATTTGCCCTCGGTCAACCTGGGTGCAAATTATGGAAATTGTTGAAACACCATTCAAATTGAATCGACAGACAGCGTTTCTTGCAACTTCCATAGTTTGCCTCCTGCCCAATGCCAATCGATTTCCCACCCCGTCCCCTGCCACGATCGACCCACGCCTATCTTGACGTCAACGAAGGAAGTGGGTAAGTAATCAAATCATATCGACGTAACACAATCGACGGTAATTGACAGAAATAATTCCGGGCGGAGGATTAACTTGGGGAGGGCAATCGTTTTGACCTGCAGCCAGGAGTTGGCCAAAGGCAAATAGTTCGCAAGTGAACAAACCCGGGCTGTTTGCTCGGTCCAAATTCGACAACTGATAGATTTAACTCGGGAACTATGGACGTCGACTGACAAAGGAACAAATGGCACTATGCTATTTGCTCGATGGTAATTATTTGTACCAAAAGACACTTGCTCGAAAATAATGATTTATCCCAGAGGTATTTGACGTTTATTACCCGAATAATTCCGCATCAGAAATGTGGAAATGTTCCACAGGAACGACATTCGACAGTTGAATTTCTCACAAACTACGTTCTCATACTTGATGCCATGTGTCCTCGATATCCTGCAGAAATAAATGCCATCCGGCTGTGTCCGTTGCCTCCTGGCAATCGTATGTCGCCACCCGCACGAGGGTTTGGCTGCCACAGATTCCATCAACGACAGCCAAATGGTTTTCACATCTCTGCACCTCTGGCCGTCGATCAGTCATGGAATGCAAGTGCACTTGCTCAAGGATATGCACGCCACCTTGCCTGGGCATGTTTCATATTTATCCACGTGAATGCACACAAGCAAAAGTCGTCCTTACTCTTCGTTTATTGCACGGTTTTCCACTCGTGCTAACTGATCCGATTATCTGGAGCTGCCAATCGAATTAGGCAGTTGTCGCGTTGCCAGCGAATCGGGATTTCGCGTTTTCCACCAGCCGCAACCGTCACTGGCGGATGCGATGCATCGGTGCAGGGCGTGTGACATTTGCGGAGATTTATTGATGCGAGGAGTAAAATCGGCATATTTATTGAATTATTTATATACACATATATATCTACGGCTTCACATGCCTGCAGCGAAAATGCGGGGCTCTAAAAATACCGAAATACGAAGCGAAAATTGGTAAATGACAAATCCCTCATGGTCACCGAAATACGTTGACTTTGATTGATGCTCCCATAGCCGGGACCGGGCCCGAACACGACGGTAACATGAGTCAATCAACGTTTGTTTCGGCACGCAATCTCGGATCGGTTTAAATTATCTGCCGGCGTATTATTTGATAACTTATTGACTGCAGAACTCTTTCGGGCAAACGGCGCTGCGTCGCGCTCTGATAATGCCGAGTGTATTTTTGATACCAGGACGACGGACAGCCTGCCCGAGCGACAGACAGCGCCGAGACTTTCCGCCGTCGTCGTCGTCGCCGCCGCCGCAACCAGAGCGGGACGAAGTGATGCGTGAGAGCGAGAAATGGATTCGCCCGCCGACTGCGGCCGCCGCCAGTTTGAATGCCGTATTGATGAGCGATAATTAGGAATTTCCCTGGGCGATCGCTCGGCGGATTCAATGCCAAAACACAGACCCCACTCCTCGATACATCACGGCGGTTTTAAAGTTTCTAAGCTCTTCATGATTGATCTGCTTTCGCAGCGGACGACGGGGGTGGGCCGAACTGGATTGGGCTGGGCTGGGCCGGTTCTGCTGCCTCCCAGTGGCGGGAACTTTTCCCACTGTCGGTGGCGCTCTCCGGGTTCCCCTCCTCGAAGCCCCCATCGCTCTTCGTATCTCTCCGCATGCTTCGCTCAGTCTCCTTTGTCGGTGGTGATTTTTTGTTTTGGTTCTTCTTCGGCCCGAACTTCACACAATTTGTTCCGCTCTTCGTTCCGTTAAAGCTGTCAAAGTTTGTTTGGCGTGTGCGTTTATTTTTCTTGGGGTTTTGGGTTTTGATGAATTGGTGATAGATCCATATGTAAACAAAACCACTCGTCATTAAACACGCCGCCATCGCCGTCGTCGTCTTGGCCAAGTTTGCGAGGGCCGCGACAGGCGCTTCTTGGCACCCTCCGCCGGCCCGCTCCGACGCCTCGCCCGGAAGGCCCTGATGGATCCCAAGGCCTTCGGCGAGGAACCACGAATCATCATAATGACGATTATGACGATGATGAGATGAAGGCGATATGAATGAATGCCTGGAGCAGCTGCAAAAAAGGTTCAATAATTTCCCAAATGCTTCGCCGACCGACCCGACCCGGCCCAGTGCACGGAAGCCCTTCCGGCGTTAAACTGTGGGAGCCCGAGCTCGAGCCCGATTCCTTTGTGTGCGGCCTCGCTTTATTTCCCAATCGCCTCTCTCGCTACAGCCCCGCGTTCGCTCCTTTTTGGCGGAATCATCAATCATTTCCCAGAATCATTGATAACTTTTGCTTTGTTGCCGCCGCCGCCGCCGCTCCCGCTGCTTCCGTTCATGACGACGACGACGACGACGACGATGACGATGGCGTTGCTGGTGAAGCGTGGCGCTGGCCGCGGGCAGGCGGGCCAAAGTCAGCGGCTGCAGTCGCCGACGACGACGATGATGATGTGGGCGCGAATATGAAGTTCTCGAAAGACGTCCCTCGGCCCTCGACCCCGGCCCTCGTCACCTCGTGCGATGATTCCTCATGCTGTCAGAGCACGCAAATCTCTGGAGCTTAGGAGGGAGGCTCATTTTATTTATGGATTTTGTCGCTTCTTCTGTGCGTTCCTCTTCTTCGTCTTCATGTTGGTCGTCGTCTCCCACCCCGAGCAGCAATTAAGTTATTTGATCAATTTTTTATGTCTTCTTTCCCAGTCGCGCCGAATCGATGGTCGCATGAGTGATCGTGGAGGGGTTGCTTTTGTTGTTGTGTCCCTTGGTTTCCCAAAATAGACCTCCTTTGACGGGCGAATTAAGTGGATTAATGTTTATCGTTACACAATTGCCGACCTAGACGCGCGGATGAGCCGAGTACCTGCTGTTCATGAAGTTAGTGGCAGGAACATCAGTAGTAGGAACATCATTTTTCTGTCGTCTGCTAAAAGAGCTTCCACGGCATTACGGCAAATGGAACCGGGTGGTTTTTGCCGCCACCGGAAGGCCGCTATAATTAGGTGGATAAACATTTCCCCCTGGGTTGTCCAGGGTCGACCGGCGGAGGCTTTTTTGCTCTCCCTCTTCGCGTACTCGTGTTCATTAAATATTTGATCACTTGTGAATTTATGAATTCGTATTTCAGTTTTGTTTTGCTCCGCTGCTGTGCACAATTATTTATTTGATTTAATTTTTTCTCATTTTTCATTTAATTTTTCATGTTTCGTTTGGTCTTCGGCGCGTTCGGAGGTCGGCTCGGAAAATTGTGAAAGTTAAATAAATTCCATAAAATATTCACGTGCGAGTGTGTTAAATGCTAAATTTAAGAGCCTTTGTTTATTTAAATTATCGCCTTAACAGTGTTTGCGCAGCTCGGCGGACCGAGTGTGATACGCAAATAACAACAACAACAACAACAGCAACCACACCAACTATGGCAACAACAGCAAAACAAAAACTAACCAGAATAATGAAATGGAACAAAAACAATAACAAATTGTTAATAAATAGACTCATAACGAATGGACAACAAACTGAAAACAAACTGAAAACATGAATCGGCGTCTTTTTGCAGAAAGCATAAGCTGGAATAAGAATAATTGAGAGCTCCTTGAAACTGACCGAAGAAAACAACGCGGGAATCTGAGAAAAATAGTCGGCTGAACCTTGGAAAAATAAGTACAAAAATTGTTTACATACATCCTCGCCATTCAATACTAATGGAAAATTGTTATTAATATTATTTTTCAGCCGAAGGAGCCACGCAAGATTCGGGCGGCGGCAGAGAGATCGACAGAATTCGGAGTGGTTTCCATTATAGAGAATTTCATTCCAGCTCCATCTCCTTCCCCTATCTGAAAAGGTCGATTTGAGTGCTGTAAGCTCGATTCTCCCCTCCTCAGCCCGTCTCGCCCAGGGGACCAATTACGAGGATGCATTAGCCGAAGGAGAATATTGAAAACAGCCTCCGGACTCGCTTTATCGGAGTCGATTGCAAAAACACCCACAACAATGATTGCCATGTTCTCACCGACGTTCCGAGCTGGCGAGAGGGAGGTGGGTCTTAATTGAGGAAAGGAAGGCGAAGCGGACGAAGCAGGAAGAAATAAGCGGAGATAATGAGGGAAGCGGGGAATGGAGAAGGAGGAGGGGAAGAAGGACGCGGCAAGAAGCCAATGTCAATAGAAAAATCCATGTCACGTCCGCCTCGAGCCATTCCCTACTTAGCGCCGCTCTCGACTGCGGATTTTGGCCGACACATTAAACATACTTGCAGGAAAATTCATGTTCAACACGCACACACACACACACACACACAGCACGTCTCTCTGCTCTGTGTGTGTGCAGGCTCTGCAGGCAACGCGTTTCATTACAAATTTATGCACTTTGGGAGCCGGACGAGCGCCTCCGAAGCCCCGGCGTCGCCCGGTTGGCCTCGTCGTCGCCGACATCAGGCGATTACCTCATGAGGAGCCTCAGCGGATATGCGTAACTATAATGTGAATATCGATTTTTGATCCCTCTCCCTCGCTCCCTCCGCCTCCTCGTCCTCCCGGTCGGTCTGGCTGGCGTTTTATGACACTTATGGCGAGGATTTAAGTATTTATGAGAGTTTCGCTTCCGCTCCCTGTCTGTTTCCCTGTCCCCGCCCGTCCTGCAATGCTGATTCATCCAGGCTCTCTGCCTCTCTCTCTCTCTCTCCCTCCCGCTTTGTCGCCCACTCATGGTCGCCCGGTCTCTTCCTAATGCTCCGAGTCATTAGAAAGTGCGGAGACTCGGGTTTAACGACAAACGGTGTCGTATGAATTATGAAGTGATGCAGGAGGCGGCGGCTGCACTGCTCGACTGCAGCCTGCGATGCCCCGGTTATGGGCCATCAAGCCGGGACGTCTTAGGGTCCATTAGGATTTATGCGGGCTTGTAAGAAAGAGCTCAGATTGTGCCCACAAAGGATACAAATGAGCTGATTCATTGTCTAGTCAGTAGTCGTGAGAAACCTTTTAGTGCAGTTTATGACTGTCTTAAAACGACTTCATCAATTTGTGATTAAGCTGAGCATTCAATGACAAAACTCGAGTAAATGAAACTGCGATGATTCACTCAATGTTCTGCACTCTTTCACTCTGTCGATTATGCTGCGAACTGTGTTCTTTTTCCAAGGAAATCTCCTTCAGGGAATAATACGACGGTATTTGAGTTTGAGATATCTGCTGAAATATGAAGTCCTCAAATTGATCTGCCGATGGCAGATCCCAGTGATTTACATTTCTCTAATCTCTCGCTTTGTCTTTCCTAGCCTTAGTCGCCCATTTTCCTCGCTCCTGTGCTTATTTTTCTGCTTTTCTCCGACCAATTCTTTCTCTCTAAGGGGGAGGAGTGAATAATGGCGAGATGCGGAGACGAGAGAAACCAAGAATTTCCACTCTGATGTTTCCGTTGCAGCAGCCGACCGGGGTGGCTCCAGCATCAACACCAGATGCTGGAACCGATGGCGATGGCGATGTCGATGTTGCTGTTGCCCCCTCGAATTCTGGGCGGGCTGCAGGCGGAAATTGTGGCAGCGTCGTCTGTAGAGCTTTTGCCGCAAATGTAAAAGCGAGGAGGAGGGCAGGAAGGAGACGGAGCAGGCGGAGGAGGCGAGAGGTGAGGGGAACGCATTTTCAATGAAATCACTTCCACGGGCCGGAGGAAAATGCAATTTTCTGAACTTTGATCAGACCCTGAATCGAATCGAGCCGAGAAATTCCCATGGGGGCCGCAGTCGAGGCGGGTTTCTTTCGAATGAACACCGACGGCGGCTCCGAGTCGCTCAGGGGCAGGAGCGCGCCTAATTGTCCGCGAAGGAAACGATTTTCCAGCAAAAAAGGGGCGAGTCGTCGAGTCTTGGCCCAGGCCGGTCGATGCGGGTCGCCGTCCTGCGAAACGGGCGTGAAAACGCGTGAAATAGTTTTCCACCTCCGCCCCTCCATCGACCCGGCTCAGAGCCAGACCCGGCCTCCTTCGTGCCGCCGAGTTGAAACTCATTAACGAAGAAGCTGGTGCGAGGCAGGGAAGAAGGCAGCGCAGGTAAGGATGCGAGAGCTCGGCCCGCAATCCGATGATGGTCAGGGGCAAATGCGAGTCCACGCCCCCGAATGACGACGTCGCGTACGTGAAACGCCGAGAGGTTTCGGCCGGGATGCGCGCCATCAGGGCCAACAATCGGGACCCCGGTCCCCGGACTCCGCCCACTCGTGCTCCCTGCCACGAAGTCACTCGGATGCTCATTTGGGTCAATTTTGGTGTTTGCTCCGGGGACATTTGCGTTGTTGCTGTTGTTGACCCCCGCCCCCCTTCAGCCCACTTTCCGAGCGGGGCGAGCGAAACAAAACAGAAACCACGAAGAAGGAGCGGAGAAGGAGGGGGGGGGGGGAGAGAAAAAATAGAATACAAAATGGAAGCTTCCGCTTTTAGCGATTTCTTTGCCACACGACTGAGCCAACACAAATTACGTCCGCTTCGTTAAACCCGAATAGACGGGGCGGGGGAGACGGCGAATGGCTGAATGGTGATGGGTGAGTGAGTGAAAGAGAGGGAAAACGAGTGAGCGAGTGAGTGGCGAAAGTCACACAGCAGAGCAGGCATGCAGGCCATTAACTGGGCGACGAGGACCGGGCGGCCGCCGCAAGGGCAGCGAGTGGAGAGAGTTCGGAGATATAGAGATATAGTGAGAGACATGTGGTGCGAGGGAGACGGGCAGCGGGTCGTTTCCACGGCTGGGAACAGGGACAGGAAAAATAGACTCGTATGGACACGTGTGCCGTCTGCCGTCTGCCGTTTGGGCCACAACGAGGCAGAGGCAACGATGGCAGCCGTTTAATGACATCATGCGAATTTAAATCAAAGCCAACCGGAAGAGCGACGGGCCACATCAAGGACAAGCGGAGCAAACAAATGGGGGAGGCCAACAACAACAACAACTATGAAGGCAACCACAATGAAAGCAGCAACAATGAAAACTCGGCAACCCCGGCGACGAAAAATGAACAAACAAAGCAATTCAAGGAACCTGTTGATTAATTTGCGTAGCTCCAGGGCAGAGCCAGAGACGACGACGACGACGACGACGATGTCGGGGCGACCGTGACCGGGGCGAAGGACGGCAAAGGAACAGGACGAGAGGAACCTCGACGCACGCCGTGGGCTGACAAATGTTTGGCATTTGTCAAAGCGACAACAGACTTAATAAACGTCATGCCGGAGCCCGAGATATGAGATGTGAAAACAAGTGTAAAGGGTGGGAAGAGGAGGGCAAGAGCAAGGGAAGAAGAGAGCGAGCGAGTTCCCCGAAAGGATGCCCAGGACCAGGGGTGATCGCCCGGCCTCGCACTCACCTGACACGTCGCTGGCGGCGCGGTCGCGCGAGGTGGCAACACGTGTCGTGTGCTGAAACGAGGCGAGGCGAAATTAAATGTTATTTGCATTGTTCTAAAATTTACATCTGTTCCTTTCGCTTCTTCGCCACCCGTGGCCTGGCGGGGCCGCGGGGTGGTGGGCGTCCTTTCACTAGTCGCCGCGACTCGTCGGCGTTCATTAACTCATTACGACACGGAGCTCGACACTCGGAGGTGCCGCCTGACGTCTGCAACCCACCCACCTGCCTCTGCTTCCACACAGCTGCAGTTGCCGCTGCCAAGAAGTTCATCAACTATGCAAAAGGCCACGGCAAAATCCTCGAAATACTTCGCGAATCCGCAGCGAACGCTCGAGCGACTCCGGCGAGGGGGCAGCACTGGCGCTGCAGCAAAGCCGCCGCATCCAGGCGGATCGGGCGGGTCGAGGGCGTGTCGAGTGGCGACGCAGGGCTGTAACTGTACACCAGGGCCGGGTGGCGGCCACCGGGGGTCGAAGTCGACGTCGGCGTCGGCGTCAGGTTTCGCCGCTCTGCTCCTGCCGACGACGACGGCCACGACGGCGACTAATTGCGATGCTGCTGATTAAAGCCTTCGGAGATGGCGACGGCAGTGGCGACGACTACAACAACCACAGCCCTCCACCGCCAACAGCAATTATGGCAACTACAACGGAATAATGGCAACTACAACAACAGCGCCATGGCCGGCCGCAACAAAGGCCGTAATGAGAAAAGAACGAAACGGAGGCTGGCGACGGCTTCTGTTTGAGCAGGGCGAACAGCAAGCAGTTGTCCGTCCGTCCCAGTCCCTGTGTGTTTATTCGGCGTCCGTCCGCCGGTCCGTCGCCCTTCCGCCTGTCTGTCTGTCGGTCTGTCTGTCAGTTATGAGGCGTCCTTGCTCGCCGTGCTCGGAAGTCGGCCGAAGGAACTCGTCCGGCGGCCCGCCATTGGGGCTGAACAAACTCAGTCGACCGGGTCGAGGTCGCGGCGGCGTGTTAAAAAGTTAATGGCACGAACTAATGGCAAGTCAAGTTCACGGCGGGCGCGACCGCCGAGTGAGAATTGAATAATTTAAGAACCCAGGCTGCACTGCGTGAGGGCGAGTGCGGAAGAAGGGAAAACGTGGCCCTGTTGGAGTCATCTGGCTAAGTAATCGAATCGATTCCAAAATGCATGAGATGGAAATCCTTAATTAAATCGCAGCGCCGACTCCCGCGCCACGCCACGCCAATCAGTCGATCATCACGTTGCCAAGGTGCCCAAATGGATTCCTCACGAATCGGATTTATTTCATATTTTCGCAGATTCAGGACCGGGGTGGAGCTCGGCGTCTTGGGGCTTCCAAGCCGAATAAGTAGATGGCAATTTGTGGGAGCTCAGAGGAATAATTACTAGGGAATCAATTGCCTGCAGGCCGACCGACCGAAGCCGACGATGGATTCGTTCGGATTTCCTTGCTGAGATTTACTTCGCCTCTCCACCTCCTCCTCCTCCTCGACTCCTCCTGGAGTGAGGACGACTTGATTTGCTATGCGATAAAGCCGGCAAATGAGATTGAATAATCGCCTAAGCAGTTTCTGGGCTGGTGGGAGGTAGTGGGAGAGAGATAGAGCGAGAGTAATCGGAGAAGAATGAGCTCATACATTAATCAGGGGAAGCCCAGGATCCGCCGCCTCGCCCGCAAACGGCCTTCGCCATTAATAATTAGTGGCGAAGTTGCGACGAGATGCGTGTTGCGTGTTTGAGGAGAAAGAAATGCCATAAACGAGAACTGGCAGCGGATCGGGACGAAGGGAGGGCAGGGAATCACAACAGAGTCCGACCCAGATCCTGCTCCGGTTGCTGGTTGCCGCAGCCGCTGCTGTCAGTCGACGGGCGCGGGACGCGCGAGCCGAGATGGCGTTGGTGACGAGTCGCAAATTGAATTCTAGGCCGGGATGACGAGCGAGGGACTCGGGGACTTGGGCAGTGGAGGAACTTCTGCGAAGGGAATGGCACGGCCATGATTGGAAGAGCGCGAGGAGAAAACCGAAATGGGAAGAGCCAAATGATGAACGGCCAAAATATGAACAGCCAACATATGAAGACCAAAAAAATTAACAAGCAAAAGGCGAAGGACGAAACCTTGAAGACCACGGAGCCCGAGCAACCTCGAGAATATTCTTCGGTCGAAGTCCAAGCCGGAGACCACAGGACGAATGGCAAAAGGACAGCCGACAACAGCAACATCGAGTGCAACCACAACTAAGGCCTGTACAACAACAAGTGGCGACATGTAGAAGACGAACTTCTGCAAGGAGATCCGAGGAAAAAATTGGCGGTCGTGTGATGAACAGGTTGAAGGACAGACATCGGACACTCGCCACCAAGCGGGAGCTGCGGAGCGAATCCTGAGGAAAATCAGCCGCCATTCGCCGCTACCGGCAACTGACGTTTTTAGCACACAAATCCATTCAGGCGGCAGACAGAGAGAGGGAGGGAGGGGGAGAGGGAGAGGGGGACAGACAGGTTGGTAGGCAGCGAGGGAGAGAAATTGATGGACAGTCAGTGGGACGGACGGCACATCTTTGAGCTTGCCGGGGCCCAGCGTGGGCCGAGGTTGGGTCAACAGTCAGTCGGCTTGAGGGACAGGTGGACAGGCGGACGGACGGACGGACAGCAGCTAGATAGACAGAGAGACTGGCAGACAGACGGACGGACACGGGCCGTGAGTGAGGCGGGAGTTGGATTGAGCCGAGTATCGAGCGAAACCTCAGGGGACGCCGTGGCCGTGGTCGTGGTCGGGGACGGATCCAGACTCAATGGACGGACGACCGAGCGACGCATCGACCAGCGGACAGTCAGGCAGACCGGTGGACAGACGGACGTACGGACATCATGACCATAAGGCGGCAGCAGGGAGAGGACGAAAGAACGACAGTGACGAGATTCATTCGCTTGGTGAATACGTCGACGTCAACCCGTTCTCTGCTGGACCTACTTCCAAGGAAGGAGGGAGCAGGGGACGGAGCAAGTGGGAAAATGTGCGTGCGTGTGTGTGGCTGTGTTGTCTGTCCGTCCGTCTGTCTGTGTTTGCAATTGTTCCTCAAATGTCCTTCGGCCATTAGGAGGCCGGCGTTGTAGTTCCTGGCTCGTGTTGTTCGTGCTGTTGCTCCTGCTGTTGTTGTTGTTCATGTTGTCGATTATGTTGTGCTCGATGCTCTCGTTGTTGTTGTCGATGCTCCTCGTCGTCGCCGTCGTTGTTGTTGTTGTTGTTGGCCCTCTGTTGCACGCTGTTTGTGGCTTCTGTTGTCGCACGTCCAAGGGCTCGTGATAGGCATCTGGAGACGTTGCTCACTCTCGTTCGCTTAATTGAATTACATGCTTCTCCAACCACTCACACTCACACACTCACACACACATGCAGAGCCGCATCCACGTCGCCGGCACGTGTCCTTCGCGTGCTGGTGCTCCCTGCATGTTCGGCCGACCTGCCGGAATGCAAAGTCGAGGCAGTTGTTAATTGACTTTAATAAATTGCGCTTAATTGGGAGCAGGCATCGAATCGATCCGATCCGATCAGATCTGATCGGACGCCGAGGGACCCAGCGTCGGGCGGGTCGTGATGGGGATTGGGCAGGGCGGGCGGTTGCGGCGAAGTCCTCGGGACACAACATTCTGAACATACTGAAAGACTCGAGGCCGAAAGGCCAAGGTCGAATGCAATTTGTGCGAAGTTACTTTGAAGCCTCCTCTTCCCAATTTAATTCCCTCATTCCTAATCAATTTCGACCTCTTTCTAGTTCCGCAAGAGCCCTGCGCTTCCCAGGAATTTCCCTCCAGCCTTCATTCGACTAATTTTCCCGCAACGACCGCTGTAAATCGCGCGCTTCCTCCATCGACCCGCCATCGGCGGCCTTGCCGAATGTCGACTGACTCGCGCGAAGGACCCGCTCGCAGGCCAATCGCCAATCCACTGCATGCAACGATCGAGGACACCTACAATCCCTCCCTCTCCCTCTCCACCCCTCCCTCCCTTGCGCACGGCGGAAAGCAACGACAGTTGTTTGCTGCGATGGCTTCCGTCGCGGTCGCGGCGATGGTTTGCGAAGCAGTGCAAGCTCGCGTGCAACAACAACAATGGCAACAACAAAGACCACAATAGCAAAAGCAATGAAAACTACGACAACAACAACAACAACAAGAACAACCACCGACCGACGAGGCCGCTGCACAGCACATGCAACAGGAGACAATGGAGCGAGAAAAATCAATAGAACCCATTTAATTATTGAAGGCACAGCCCTGACACGCCCACCGCCGCCCCCTTCGCCGCCTCCCCGTCTTCAGCTGCGACGCCTTCGTGGCGGTTCCGCATCGTGAAACTTCCTTCGGCGCAAGGATGCGAATGTTAAGTTCAAGCATCAAGGTGAAGTCCTTGCTAGCATGCAACGACGGCAGCAACAACAACGAACAAAGGCGAAAATTGTCGTCTTGGCGAGGGAGCAACAGAAACAACAACATCATGATGACGACGAGGGCAGCAACAACAACGCCATTAACAACAAACAATGGAAGCATTTGCATATGAGCGGAGTCACAACAACTACAAGCAGTAGGAACGGCAACAACAAGAACAGAAATAGAAGGAACAACAAAACAACAACGTCAATGGCAGCAACAACGCGAACGGGGCCAACAACAAGAAGGCGAAGTAGGTCGCGGGAAGCGGCGTGTGTGGACTTGTCAAGAACGAGTCAAACACCAGAGTGACACGCGAAGAAAAGCGCGCCCCTGACGGACCGACTGACGGGCTGAACGACTGAGAGACTGACGACGGGACGGACGGCCAGGGCGAGGGCCGACAGCCAGCCAGAGGACGGGCGGGCGGACGGACGGCGGACGAGCCCGAGCGAAGACACCGCAGATGAGCGGAGGAGCAGAGCGAGGCGGCGAAGGACGACGAATCGCGCAAGGACGCGGCGGCCGACGTCTGCTGCTGGCCCCATTAACAAGGTGCCTGGCGCACAAACACAAACACAAGCCCAGGCACGAACACACACGCACAGGCACCCACACGCTCTCATGCGAGCGCAACAAAGGAAATTAAAAAATTAACCAGTCGCCATGCGAGACCGAGACCCAGAGAGGGGCGGGGGAGGCAAATCTAGGCGGCTTTCGGTGCTTAATTTGCGACCCTTGCGAGGCGGCGGGATTCGGTGAACGGATGAATGGAGGCTCCAACAAGGGCCACCCACCGACCGACCTGCCTCCGTCCCCGCCCCTCGCCGTGGGGGTCGGCGGGCTCAGACATGAGTTATGCCCGATTAGGGCGGCAGCATGTGTGTGTGCGCGCCATGAGTTACGACGCCCTGTCTGTGTGTGTGTGTGTGTGGGGGGGAGGCACCCACACAAACGCCCTCACAAACGCCACCCGCCGGCGCCGAATTTCGTATCAAAAGCGTTGCAGCGACGCCGACGCCGACAACGACGGCCACGTTGACGATGCCGCCTTTTTTCAGGCTAGTGGTAGAGTCCACAACAACAACAGAATAACAACAACGACATGGATGAGATTTTTGCTTACTTTTTGGCTAACAAGTAAAAAACACATAAAGTGGAAACAGCCAAAAAGAGCGGCAGAGCCGAGGCCCAGAGCGAGAAAGGGATGCAGAGATGGAGAGGGTGAGAGAAAGAGAGCGAGTGAGAGCAAGAGGGAAAACTAGTAAAGCATTAAGAACGCTATTTATGAGCCAAAGCGACACCCGCCGTAGTTCGGTTGGTAGAGACGGAGAGGAGGAGAGGAGGAATTGAAGAATTTGGGAGAAAAGATTGAACAGGTAGGGAGAGGAGTTAATGACAATTTATATTTTTATTACAATAACCACAGCACAATTTCCACTAAAGCCCACCACAATTATTTCTATTTTCTTTAACTTCCTTCAAATTCAAACAGGGCAAACGATTCTCAAATGGTTTCAGGATATCCTGAAGAGGTTTAGATTCCTTCGACGACTACAGATTTGTTCGATGGCCCAAGATTATCAAGATCAAGGAAGTTCCATTTCATATACGAGTTCACTAACATTTTCCGTTGGGCGTGCACCGAGTCCCCTTTAGTTGTCGTCGCGCAGCTCGTGCCATGGTTAATAATGTTGTTGCTGGTGTTGCTGGTGTCGCTGTTGTTGTTGTTCTGGCTGCGTCACGAAACCAAACGCAGCATGGTGAAAATAATTATGGAAATTAAAAATGATTTTTCCCCTCACGACAAACAGAAAAGAAAGGAACAAAAGTCCATCCATGCTAAATTTGCCGACAACAGAAAATAAATCACAAATGGAAGCAACTGCCGGAATGCGAAGAGAAGAAGGCGGAGGAGGAGAAGCACTTGCCGCCATACAAATACAAATACAAACGTACATCTATATTTATTTCTGCTTATGATCTAATTCTGTAAAAATTAATTAAGTCAACAGAGTAAAGACTAGTTGCACGTCTGGCACTGGGCTCGGAATGTCCGGCAGGGGCGGGGAGGCCGTGACTAATGGCGGATGTCGTTAACCTTTGGCACTGGACATATTTTTGAGCTGGCGTTGGGAGCCGCGCCCGAATTAATCAAACGCGGCCCCAGCCGACCACCCAGCGGCCGCCGCGCCGAGGTTCAAGTGCTTCGAGTGATCCCGAGAAAGCCTGCCGCGAACGCCTGTTGCTAATTGGGGAGAAGTCTTTGACCTTCCGCCCGCAGTCGGCGCCGCGAGACGAGTGTCGACGAGTCAGGGGAATCGGACGACAGCCGTAATCCAGGCGACAACCGAATTAGTCTATGCTAATGGCACGCCGGTGGGTGGCGGGTTCCGTTGACCTCTGACACGGCGCCGAGGTGGGCAAAAGCGACACAGACAGCTCTAAGAGGATTACCTGGGGCGCAAATGGGCGGAGGTGGAGGCGGAGGCTGGGCGCCACCCCCGGACGGCCCGACGACCCGTCGACCCAGTCCACCTGAGGCTGTCAGAGGTTATTCTCCGAGCCTCATTAGATGGAAAACATCGCGTCACCCAATTAATTTGCTCTTTAATTGGGACTTTCTGGGATGATTCAAGCCGCCCGGCTGGATGACACATTCCGCCGACATTAATCGCAGTCGTTTATCGAATCGGTCGGCTCGATCCAACAAAAGTACAAAAGCTGATATTCCCCAGGCCCACCGCTGATAGGCCATATTTCCGAACACGATACCCCAAGGCGGACAGACAGACGGCGTTCCCTTGCCATTTACGGTACTCCCACAGACCGCACCGATTCCGGCTAATTTTCCAGCTCCCACCGAGTCGATTTGATTCAATTTTCCGCCGAAAGTTCCTCCTGCCTCCTGCCTCCCGCCGCCCTCCTCCATAGCGCGTATCCCAGGCAATTCTGTTTCGTTTCTCGTTTTTCCCCATTTTTGCTGTGACTTCTTCTGCCTGCTTTGTGGTCGTTTCCCAGCAATCTAAAGTTGCTTTGCATAAATGTCGAGAAATGTCGAAATTAATTGCAGACAGTGAGCAAAGAAAACGCTTTCGGCCCAAAGATAAGCCGGCTGTTAAGAAGTTAACTTGGTTTGGCCCAATCCGGCGAGGTGTCCGACGGTGCAGAAAGTAGACGTTGAATTCGGGCTCTTATCTCGTGGGCGTTTATCGTGGCACCCTACACGAGGCGTATTCGCGAAACTGCGGACTGCTCCAGAGCAGTCCGGAGGGTTGTCGTGATGGAACCTGCCTCCAATTAAGCAATCATATTCCCAGACAGAGGCACATGATTCTGTCATGGAACTTGTTGCCGTGCGTCCACGAGTGCTTCCCAGTGCTGACGATGGCCGACCCGTAGTCAATTGTAGACCGAAAATTCGCAGACTTGTTTTGACGACAAACAACGTCTTGTTATCGCCGGCCCCCGCGGGCCATCGAAGGAGACACCTGGATGGATCTCGGGCGCGCTGGCCGGGAAGGGAAATTTATTTACGACCCCCAGAAGGCGTGGGAGTGGGAGCAGGGGTCGCCGTTATTGCGATTGCCCTGGCGCCTTAGAATTAGAATCAGAATTCACCTGCCGGTCATTGCATAACGCCAGCGACGGCGGGATGGAGTCGGGAAGAAGTTCGTGCCTGCTTCGGTGTGGTTTGGTTTTCCCCGTTCCCAGCCAGTGCCCATTGCCAATTCACCAGCTCATTAAATAATTAACTTCATTTTTATTTGCACCTCTCCCCCGACCCGGTCCCCTGCCCCTGTAAACCGAGTAATCGGTTACCCCACTTGGCGATCGCGCTGCCTCTGCAATCTCGATGTCAAAGTCAACAACGGCGGGTCCGGGGGAAGAATGCATTATGAGGACAGCAACAACGACCGCATCCGGCCAGTGCGAACCCGGGGGCGGGTGGCGACTGACGGATGGCGGATGGAGGAGATGGCGCAGACCGATCGGGTTTAGATTGAGAATCTCATTTGAATAAACGTCGAGTGATGTGCAAATGGATGGATGCATCAGGGATGATGCATGGCATGGCTGAGTGAATGAGTGAATGAGTGATGAGGGAGTGAGTGGTTGTGTGATTGCGTCGATGAGTGCACCGATTATGGTCGATTTTATTCGCCGCATTATTATTTGATGTCTGCTTGTTTTCATTGCCGCCACCTGCAGTTGCCCGTTCCCTGGCCGCGTCACAGTCCAGGGCCCGCTCGATTGTCTCGCCGGCGTTGCGAAATTCGAATTAGGGCTCAAATTGAAATTGAAATCCACCGAAAACGGATACGAATCTAGCAACTGATTATGGTGAATATTTCCTCCGGCGCCGCGGGATTCTGATAAAACCTTCAGCCTGCAACCGGCAATCGGTCTGCACTCGATAAACTTCTGGGCGCGCAGATAAAGAGGGTGATAAATTGAGGAGCGATCGCTTCGTCAATGGCCGGTGGACGACGGTCGGTGGTCGGTGGTCGATCGGCGGCCGTTGGTCGTTGGCCGTCTGGCGGTGGCTGCGGGGGTGGGCGGTTGAAAATTAATTAAATTGGGTGGAGTTGCGCCGATAACCCCGGTTGGCTTCCGCCGACAGATAAACGCGGGCTGAAATTTTCGCGCCTTGTCGTTTATATCGGGGCGCCCGAGAATAAGAATTCTCGGCCGGCGGCGGCAACGACAACGACAACGACAACGACTGCGGCAATGACCTTTGGCCCAAGGGGTGGTCGCTCAGATGAGGGACTGATTGCAGACAATCCCAGGCAATGGTGACAACGTGAACAATTACAACAATAATGGAAAGGGGAACCACAAGAATGACAACAGCAAAGTGGAATGCAGAAAAAACCCTCCATAGCGAAGCGAATCGGATCGTAAAATCTTATCGTCGACGAGTGCGAGAGACCGGGCGAGAGAGAGGGAGAGTGGGAGGGAGAGCGAGAAAAATTTGGAGACTCCCATTCAGTAGATTAGATGTTACTATTCCAACAGCAACGAGATCTCCGGGAAACCCTGATTGTGTCGCCGTCGCCGCCGCTCGGGCGGTCGGAAACAACCACGAATTGAATGAAGTAAATTGAGAAATTTCCACCGTGGCCGTGGCCTGTCGAGCACAAATTGAATAAATCGCAATTTTAGACAGGCGACAGCTACAACAACAGCAACATTAGGAACGCCAAAGAGCAGACCCGAAGTAGATGAATGCAGAAGTGAAATCGAATCGTGGGCGCAACTTATCACCGAACAATTAAAAAGCAATAAAAACACAGAGAGCTAATTCGATTGAACCGAGCGAGGGCGAGTAAGGGGGCGGGGGCGGGGGCGGGGCTCGAAGTTATCGCGGCGGGCGATGGAGACTTTCGAGCAGTTTTCCGGAGACCGCGAGAACGATGGAGAGGCGATGGTGGCGGCCGCTGGAGTCTTCGGGGGACGACGACGGCGATGACGGCCCGGTGTTTGCTCATAATTTAATTGTGTTTGACTAATTTGCGATAAATTCAATCAGGCCAAATCGTTGGCTCGACGCGCACCCCGCGCTTGGCCCGGCCCGGCCCGGCCCGGCCCGGCCCGACAGCCCGAGCCGCGGACGATGGCGATACGGCGAGCGCGGCGTATCGTATAAATTATGTGGGCTTAACGCGTTCGGGTCTCAAGTGTCGCGACGTTTCTTAATCGCGTCACCCAGCCCGACCAACCGACCAACCGACCGCTCTAAACTCGGGACTCGGAACCTTTATCGGTGGATCGGCCGGCCGGCAGTATTTTCTAGCCGTCACTCTGGCTCCTTCTCCCCATCAATTCACTTCAATCCAATCCAATTTGGTTTAATTCGCGATAAGCCGCTTAAGGTCCACTTATTAAAACAACATACAATGGGCGCAAAAGGAAAGGAAGATCGACTGCGGCGCAAACCACGGCGAAGCGGGGCAAAAACATGGAACATGGTCAGGGAATGGGGCGGAAAGGGGTGGAGTTGGAGGGGGAGAGAAGGGGAGAAGGAGAGTGAGAGAAAGGTGGAGAGAGATGTGGCTTGGGGATTATTTTGTCCTTTTCCTCTCTTTACGATCGGACACACTGCAGTTTTTCACTGCAGCTCCGAGACGTCGGGTGTTGAATCGTCGTTGCCATTGTTTTTGCTGTCGTTGTCGCTGTCACTGTTTTGTTGTCGCTGTCGTTGTTGTCACGTTGTTGTCACTGCGTTGTTGCCACTGCCCCTGTGGCCTTCTTCCCTTCTCGCCTTCGCCCTTCACTCGGGGCGCCAACAGGTGTCTGCGCGTAGCAGGACCCCGACAGGACGTGGGCTGCCGGCTGCCGTAGCCGGAGTAAACGCATTTATTTGCATTTTGCAGCGATCGAGAAATCCATCCATCCCGCCAGCACGAGCTCGAGCGCAAATCCAACGGGCATCAATGTGAACGTCGAGCGACAGATGGAAGCCGCCGAGCCGGGAATATGGCGATTGCAAATGTGAGGGAAAATAACGTGAAAAGCGTCCAGGCAGGTCCCGACAACCGGCGAGAGAAATCGAAGGCAGACGGAACGAGGGGCGAGGGAAGCAATTTGGGGACAAAAAAGAAGACGAATTTCGAGGCTTCCCCGAGACGCGCGGCTGAGAGCGAGTGAGCGAGCGAGCGAGCGAGCGAAAAATGTACTTGGGGCGAACGAGCAAATAGAGAACGCGTTATCGCCGGGCCCGCATCAAGATAAGTCGGAGTAAAGACGTGCGACAACAGACATAAATCTGCAGCACGAACATCGTGTGGTTCGTTCGGGAAATCGCGCCAAACCTCGAGCTCTCCTCGGCGACTTCCTCATCGACGCCTATGCGATTGTTGCAGGGCAAGGCAGGGCAGGCGATGTAGCGGGGTACAAACAACAACAACAACAGCGAGAACAACAACCATGAACACATCTCAATAATTGGCAGGTATCGGCGGCCCATGGTGAGCCGATCGGAACCGGCTGCACTTGGCCAACCCCTAATTGCGAACGACGGCGGTCTGACCCCTGGCTCGAACCCGCTTTCAATTAAATAACAATTAAATGCCTAACTACTATTGACATTTCGCTTCAGTTATCTTCTCCCCCGCCCCCTCTCTCGCCCCCCTCTCTCTCATTATTAGCCAATCTCGGCCTCTCTCTCGCGATCGAGGGAGAAACTTTGAACTGCAGGAAGAGAATTCGTTGCGCCAGCGGGCGGGGTGTGAGCAGGAGGCGGGGGGTCTGGGGGGAGGGAGCTCCATTGTGAATAATTCATCGGGGAACGACAGCATGGTGACCCATTCACCGTGGCCCGAGTGTTGGACAAACACTTGCGCAAACATGAGCGCGATGTAAATAAACAAAACACTACTTCTGGTTGTTCCAACTGGTGTTGTCGTTGCAGTCGTTGTTCTTGTTGTTGTGGCTGCTGTTGATTCTACATTGTTATTCCCACTGCTACTTCTCTGATTGTTGTTGTTCCTGTTCTTGTTGTTGTTGTTGTTGCTACTACGGCGACTACGCTGTTAATATTGGTCTAGCGCAATCCACTCGTGGTCGTTACTCATGTCGCCCCGTCTCTTTCGCTCGCCCCGCT
This sequence comes from Coelopa pilipes, assembly GCA_947389925.1. Taxonomy (NCBI): domain Eukaryota; kingdom Metazoa; phylum Arthropoda; class Insecta; order Diptera; family Coelopidae; genus Coelopa; species Coelopa pilipes. The sequence goes on along the minus strand of OX376697.1, from coordinate 41,954,952 downwards.
CCTCCACCCTCTCCCCTGCAGTTCGCGTCGGAAGATTCAGAAGACTCTGCTCGGCCAGGGGAATGTTGTTGTTGTTGCTAGTACTCTTTTCATTGTTGTTGTTGTGTATATTAGTATATTTCTTCTACTTCCATTATCAATGCAATGCACGGCAGTTGTTTCCATTAAAACTTATTTCAATTCGAGTTGAGTTTTCCTCCTTCTCCCTCGCTCTCTCTCCCCCTTCCTCTGCCCCGCTTTGAGCATATCTTTTTCTACCCTTCATGTGTTTGCATTTGAATGAACAAACATGTGGCGAGCGAGTTGTTTGTATTTGTTTGCGTGTGTGTGTGCGTGTGCATTACTGATGTAATTTCTACAATTGTTGCCATTTCGCATTTCTACGATTGCTTTATAATTCCCCCGAGAATCAAGACCGAGGCTGGGGCTGCAGCTGCGGCTGCGGTAGAGGTCGAGGTCGAGGTGAGGGTCGGACCTTAATTGCCGATCGCCCTGCGTAAACACGGAGTTTATTGCGAATTCTGCACTGCACAAATCGCAAACTTTTCCCCATCCTCATCGCAGTTGTTGAACAACAACTCATGGCGGAGTGGAAAATTTTCGGCTTGGCCCCAACCATGAATTGGCAGAAGGAACAAGTGCCAGTGATCGATCAGAAAGGCGCGCCTCCCAACACAAGGCGCGATCCTCCGAGGGTGCTGGGAGGACTCCGTGATGGACTTCTCCAAAACTTCGCCCATTCAACACCTTGTGCAGGAACACCTTGTCTCAATCAACACCTCGACTCCAGCAACGCCTTCTACCACTTATTGGCCATTGATTAGCCGCGGTCGTCCCTCGCAGAGGATCCCACTTGTCCAATCAGCCGCCGCATTAAGGCCTTAAGGCCCAAGGACTGGCTACAACATTGTAATTCAATTAGTTCTGGCCAAGGCGAAGAGTTGTGAACTACTGCAGTGGCGTGGTAACAACCATAAAGGCATTAATATTAGTAACCGAGGCGAATTCTCCTCCCTAATTAGTGACAAGCACATAATCACAATTATGATCGTTGGCGGAAACCAGACAGGCAGACGGCGAGTCGAGGCGGGGCGGGGCGGGGCGAGGGAGCCGGATCGATGTTCGCGACCGCTAATTGCTGACCATTAATCATAATTTATGCCCTCCACTACACGTGTCCTATTCGAACTCCCATTTATTTGGCTCGCCCTCCCTCCACGCCACGACCACGACACTCGTCCTGCCGGCCGCCCTCCCTTCCTGCCGCCTGTCCGGCTGTCGGTCCTGCCACCCAGTCCGCCAGCTGGCCACATCCACAAGGGACCTCCCTTGTCCGACACCTACGAAGCCCGCCGCCCGTCAGTCACTCTGTCTGTCCGTCCATCTGCTGTCTGTCAGCCTGTCCGTGTGCTGAGCTTGTGAATGTGCAGATATTTATCGGGGTGACAACGCGCTGTCAGAAATTACAGCACAATCTAAATTCAGCGACGATGCGGCGGGGGTCCTGCGGCCGGATCACGAGCAGGTTTCTATTAACGAAGTCTGCTTCTTATCCACCATCTCTCCCTGCCTCCCTCCCTCCCTCTCTCTCTCTCTCTGTCTCTCACTCGGTCCCGTGGGCCTCCCTCGCGGTAATCTGCATATGATAAATGAGTCCGAAAATATGCGCGCTCCTTCGCTTCCCTTTTCACCGCTTCCGCCCGGGGCTCGCGGCGACCCCGCATGTCGACGCGTTGTTTCTCCCTCTCGCTCCCCCCCTCCCCCCACTCTCTCTGTGCGTCCGCTTTGTCTGCCTCCTCGTTTTGTCTGTCCTTCCGTCCATACGTCGGTCGCTCCGTGGCTCCTGCGTGCACGCGAGACCCGGTGACAATGACGGAAATCGAAACTATGTGGGAATATTTCGCCATCAACGTCGCCATCTCTCTCGCTCCCTCCCTCTCCATCCTCCCGCTCCTCCTCCACCCGCCTTCTCCACCTGCTCCCTCCGGCCGTGTGTTTTCGACACCCGCCCGCCATGTACACTTTTCGGGATTTCACGAGGCCCCCGGTGTTTGCTGCAGTCGCCGCCCGCCCGCCTCCGGCTAATCCCGCTCCCGCTCTGGAGGTGGCTTATTTGCAAATCCACATCCCGGCTGTCATCATTTGCAAAGCGAGGGCAGGGAGAGGGAGAGGGCGAGGCGGTGATTGATGGCCTTTCCGGATGAGCTCCCATCGGGCCAAGGTGAGCGTCGACAATTGGACGGATGGATGGACGGAGGATCGCCGAGGGCGATGGACAGACATTCGGCACCCATGCAGCGATCGCCGGGCACAGAGACATCCTGTCGATAGGACGGTCGCGACAGCCAGCCGAGCATTATGCAAATTCTCAATTATTCCCAGAGCAGGGACGAAACAAAGCCAAAGCCTCGAAAAAAGTCATGAAAAAAGAAGCAGCCAACAAAGAATACAACACGAGCTAATCCCAGGACGTGGAGGCGGGAGAAGAAAAATGTCCTTTAAATACACAGGATTGTTCGCTTAAAAGAGAAGACAAGGAGTGTTTTTTGTTGCCAGAAAAGTTGATGATGAACCCAGGACTTCTGGCGGAATGGAGGAGATGTCGCCATTAATAACGAAATATTTAACGAAAGGTCATGGGAATCCCCAGAAGATGAGAACAAGAAGGGAAAAAAGGACAAGTGTGGCAGAGAAAAATTCATAATTTATAGAAAAACAACCGAGCCAAATCCGAATTATGCGGGCCACAAAAGGGTCAGACGGCGGGACGGCGGACAGAAATGAAGAGATCATCACAGGCCGCTGATTGAGATAATTTTATGCAAATTGCACAGAAATTAAAGCAAATAGTCGAAGAAAAATTCATACTCGGGGATGGAATGAAACCCAAAGGACTTTTTCGTTCCATTTATTTTATTTCACGTTGTTTGATTTGGGTGCAAAGGATTTGTGGGGAATCCTGTCTTTGGAGGGATTAAATTGGACCGAAATCGATGTTTTATTGATGGGGAATTTGGGTTCATCGACACCTGAAGGTTTTTTCTTTCACTTCATATTTATGTAGGTAGATTTTCAGCATATTTTTGCAATCACTCACCTTTCGTCGCTTTCGTTCGGCTCCCGGAAAATGTTAATCCTGGCCTGATCCACTTGTCAATGCAATTACATACGATATTTGTTGTAATTTCAAACCACAGTAAGTTTTACATTTCCATGTGTTCGTCGTTGAATCCTTCACAGCACCAGCCTGCTAATTATGACAATAACTTAATCGATTCTCGATTTATAAACCAATGGAATTCACGAACGGATTGGATTTTATTTTTGAAATTGCGTTTATCAATAAACTCGACGCGGCGGCTTCATTAAAATTCCATAAAAACAGGGATTAAACTGGGATTTTTTCGACGGTGGTCGCAGGTTTTGTCCATGTAATTGCCGTTGTGTCAACGAAGCCTGCAAGTGGAAAAAAAGTAGATTCATGTTGAATGCTTGCAGTTACATTTGTTTGAGTAATTTTCGGTATTGAAATGCTTCATTTTTCCGCCACATAAAGGGAGGAAAGTGTTTTCATGAAAATGTGATTTTATTCATCTTCCCACTAGAGCCATCAGCGTCGTCATCGCCATCGCCATCATCATTTCTACTCCCTCGGCTCCACCGTCGACTTAAATATACATTTACATTTATTCTTTCAATTTGCCGCCCTCCGGCTCCTCTCTCGCCCCTGGCCGCGCTGCGGGGGGCCTTGAGAATGGCAATAAAATTCAGTTAACATTTTATTCGTTCGTCCCCTCTTTTCCGGTTCGTTTTCTTCTCCCTCTCTCTCTCTCTCTCCCTGCTTCTCCCGCTCTGCTCTGTGCCAGCCAGCAGAAAGGATTCTTCCCTCCGTGGCGTCCGCAGCATCCACTGGCATCACTACCGCCCCCCTCTCTCTCCCCACCGCACTCAGTTCAGCGAATTTTAAGTTAATTTTCTCGTTTGCTCTTAATTTTCTCCCCTGCTCTGCTTTAATTATCCTCGCGTTAGTTCAGTGTTTTTTGGTCTATTTTGTTTCCAATTTTTTTCGTTCTCTTTTCTTTTCCCTTCTTCCTCTTTGGTCATCAATTTCAGGAAATTGTCCGGCAGAAGAAAAATGCTCGAAAATGAACCGTCCCGACGACGGCGGGCCAACGACAGCAAGAGATTGCGGCAAAGGCTGCGAGGACGGCGAGCCAACAACAACAACCGTCGTCTGCCATCGTCCTCTCTCTCGCTCTCGCTCTCTCTCTCTCGCTCTCGCTCTCGCTCTCTCTGTCCAACCCGGTCCTCTCGACCGTGGCTCGTCCTCGTGCCTGGAGATGCATTTATTTTATCAGAGACATTTGAATGCCGTTTGAGCACGAAAATCACTGAGTTCGAACGAACGAGCGCCGAAGTCTCGTGGACTGATTTCGTTATTCGCAATTATTGCCACGTCCACGATTCGACGGTCGCCGGTCGTTGGTCGCCGGACGCGGTCGTTGGTCGCCGGGGTCGGCGGTGGCCGAGGACGCGGGACACACGATGCCGGTTCTCGCTGTCGGTCCACACATTCGCATCGATTAAGAGTTCCTTGGGAAGCTCGAGGCACCGGAGCCGCAGCCCTCACTCCGCCAGACCACCGGCGACCGTCAGTTGGCTCTGAGTAATCGATCGGTCGCTAGTTTCCGCCTCCCCGGTCCCCGGCCCTCGATTCGATTTGATGGATGTTGCTCCAACGCCTGCTGGGGCGGTTGGGCGTCTGGGGGCCGATTTGGCCCAGAACAGTCCCGGAGGAGAGCGAGAGTGAGAGCGGGAGCGGGAGACTCGTGGCCTTGAGCGCTCGAATGACTCACTCAAGCCGCCGCCGATCGTCGCCCATCGAACGTCGTGACGTCGGCTCCGAGTTCGAGTGGCGGATGTGAAAATGAAGATTGAGGTGGGGACGGACCAAATGTGGCTTTAATGGAAAAACATTACCCCGAATTCTCACATGGCCCCACGGGGGTTGCTGCGAACAGGGAGAACCGTGGCTCCCAGGCGGTCTCGGGGTCGAGGTGGGCCCGAGGTGGCGAGTAAAAATTGACTCGGAGCAAATCTGGGCGAAACTCCTCGTTACGAAAAACCAATTAACGCAAGTAATTTACGTAATGCGCCCCTAATGATGAGCACGAGATTCGCCCGACCCCCAACCGCCGACATCTGTCCGAGCCCACAAGCCTACGTTGGCTACGGCGAAGGCGGAAGCGAGGCAAAATGCAGCGAAGCGTGGCGAAGGGCGGCGAAGAAAGAAAACAAACGCCGAGAAGGAGACCCCGGCCAGACAGGAGGGGGCAGAGAGATTGGGCGAGTGGGAGGGAGCGAGAGGAGCGCGAGCGGGAGCGGGAGTGGGGGGAAAGGGTGCGAGTGAGCGAAGGAGGAAAGTTTCAAGCACATTGATAGAAGTTCCAACTGGAGGGCGGCCTGACGGCGTAATGAGCCTCATTTGTCTTTCAAAGTGAATAAACACCGCCGACATAGCAACAACGCCAACAACAACAACAGGGATTACCAGCAACAACAGGAATTGACAACGGCAACAAAACTCAGCTACAAGAAGACAACGACACCTGCAGAGCAAAACCGTGAGCAGACGAAGGCCGCACTTTTCGAGAGCCCCGAGGACGGCGCCTGAAGAGCTGAGGAGCTGAGGAGCGAAAACAACGACGCGGGGTCGCCTGCCAAGCCTGCCCGAATTTCAAAGGGACCCTCGTTCCCAGCTCCGAGGACTACGCGCAGAGACGACGGTCAAGGACTTCGCGAAGAGGACGAAGAGGCGGCGGCGACAACGGGCTTAAGGCCGCGGCCTCATCCCAAGCAGTTCTCATCGGGTCAGCTTGTCTTGGAATGTTGTTGCAGTTTCCAAATCCTCGGAAAACCATCGTCCCAGATCGCGAAGCAGCGGAGGGTGGAGGGTGGAGGGTGGAGGGTGGAGGCGAGGCAGGGCGAGGCGAGGCTTCGGAATTTCTCTAAAAATGCCCGCCGTTGGCAGCGAAATTCCTTTTATTTTCTCTTGAAATATTAAAGCCCTGCCAAGCCGGCGTCCTTTTATTGTTTTCTTCTTTGCACTTGCCTCGTTTCACTTTCTCTTCCCCTTCGCGTTCAACACTTCCGGCTTGTTGTTGTTGTGTTTCTTTGTTCTTTGCGAGAGCTCCATTGGCGTTTCCTGTTGATATCGCTCCGTTTGCTCCTCGTGTTGTTTCCGTAGCTGTTGGTCTGGCGTCGCATTCGTACTGTTGTTGTCGATTATTGTTGTTTTCATTGTCGTTGGAGTTGATTTTATTGTTGTTTTTGTTGTTGCCGTTGTTTCCGTCGTGATTGTCTCTGTGCTAAATGACAACACAAACACCTCGCCGTGTCGCCAGGTGTTGGCGTTGGAATTTTTTCCCCCGTTCCTCATTTCGTCATTCCTGCTTTTGTATTCGCCGTCAACATTCCGGCCGTATTCCGGGTCCTCGTGTGTGCGTGTGAGTGAGTGAGAGGTTTCTGTAACTACAGGCTGTTAAATCCAGACACTTCACATCCTTTACACGGAACTTGAAAAATCACGGCCGCTGTTCGACGCATTCAGACAAGAGCCACGGCCAATGATGGGGGTGGAGGCGGCGAGGGCGAGGGCGGAACGACATCGAGCCGGCTTTTCGAGCCACATCGACCTGAGGAAGTCGGAAGCAGGCCGTGCCCCGGGGCGTATGAGCGATATTTTGGGGAGATTCTCCGTAGCTCGAACTCGTCCTCCCGATTGCCGTTTTGCCGAAAACACAAATGCGATTTTGCACCTCGACCACCCCGGGCTCGCTTTGGACTCGCATAAATTGATTTTGTAACCAATTCTCCCCTTTAATCTCGTAAAGAAGCCCAACTCATGCCATCGCCTGGCCGGCTGCTGACCACATGCATGTGTCCATGTGAGCGATGCACGAAGACAAAGCACCAGAATGAAAAGTCATTTCATGGTTATTTTCACACACTGACTCGGTCTTTCTCTCCCCTCCCTCGGGGCTGAGGCTCCCGACTCTTCCTTCGGGTCATTGAATAAGAACAGAAGGAAAATGAGGGGGAGAATGAGCGAGAAAAGAGAGGGAGTATGAGAGAAGGGACGGCACGAGGACCAACTCCAATTAGCATGGCTGAAATAATGAGTTGCTGGAATGAGGTCTTGCGCCTCCCTCGTCCCTCGTCACACCGTGGTCGGAGGCGCATCGGAGGTCGGAGGTCGGATTCAAAGCAGCTGAGCCAGCGGAACTCAGCACAAAGGATATCAAAGGAAATCGGTGGAATGGCGAAGAGAAGAAGGCGTGAAATTCCCGAGTCAGTTTTTGTTCACAGCTTCACGGGTTGGAAGGCGTTCGAACCACAGGAACATCCAATGGAAGACACGAGGCGAATTGTTTGGAACAACGAGTGTCTCGAACTGATCGCAATTTCACTCGTTAAAATAATCACTTCTTACACTAATCATTTCATACACAAATCACCTGCTCACTGATCGCTGGTCAAAGTCCTTCGAGGGCTCCGCAAATGTTTACATCGGAAGGCGAATTCGTTATAGATAATGTGTTCTGTGCGTGAGCCGTGGAGATTTCTTCACAGCCGACGACTTCTTATGGCCATCAATCGCATTCTCCAAGCCGCAACTTTCAATTCAAGGTTTATTTGTTGAGATAATTTTCAAGTGCGCGCAGCAATTAAATTCCGCCTGAGATATAATTGATCTGGAGTGCGATTAGAGCGTTATTAACGGGATGCGATTAGTAATAGTTCGCCGGCGCTCGGCGGTGCAGGAGCCACGAGTGCGCGCCAAACAGCCCGATTATTATTATTTCTGGCCAAATAATTAATTAATTAATTCCGTCTTAATTGGCGCTGAACCCGTCGGCCGCCAACGACGGCCGGCGATAATGACCAAGGTGATGATGGCGATGATGGTCCTGTTGTCGGTTGCTGGTTGTTGGGTCCGGAGCCGGTGCCGATGTTGCTTGGGGAAAATCCTATAATTCGAGCGATCTGCACTCGGTTTGACGCGATGGCGGCGGAGGCGGCGACTTTGGCGATTGGAGGGCGAGGATGGGATGCCGACGACGACGACGATGGAGAGGAAGTCGACGAGCCCTGGTGGCTGATGACGATGAGGGCGTCGACAACGTGGTCGCCGCGAAGCCATTAGGATTCACGGCAGAGCTCCATTCCAATGAGATTCCCTGACAAATTGCCAAAGTTATCAACAAGGCCGCCGATAAGAGCAACAATAAACACAAAGACAACAGACCAGGCCAGCCGGCGGGAATTGGGCATGAGTGCGAGGCCGAAGAACGTGACCAGCGATATGTATGTGCAGGTAAATGAACATATTTCCTCCCACTCGCGGCTCCTCCGAGAGCGGCTTTCATAAATATCTGCGTTTTATTCAATTTCCAGTTTAATTACTGGAAACTCATTGGCGATGCTCGTCGCAAGCTCAGCCGGCTGTTGGTTTTATTAAATATGGAACGCTGGCTCGCCGCCGTCGACCGCGATGGGGGCGATGACGACGGTGCTGGGGACGGCCCCGGTTTGGATCGGACAAATCGCTCTGAGGTTAATTCGGCGCCCAAAAGTGTCAGCTCGCAATTGCCGGTACTCGCCGGTAGTTTTTATAACTTTCTTGTTGTCAATTCGCGAATTCTTCGAATTGTCGAATTTGGTTGACCAGAAGTCGACGAAATGAGCTGGGGAGCGGGTGGTGGGAGGCGACCCGAAGCCTGGCGTCGTCTGGTCTTCCAAATCGAGCACGACGACGTCATCCCGGGGTGTTCGAGTCGAATTCGGCGGGTTCTTGAGAGTGCGAGGAATGATTTGGAATGCAAATTCGAAATTCGTGCTTTTGGAGCAAGCTTTGGAGGCCCCAAGTTGGAAGGAATTTCCACAGTTGGGTGAAAACTTTTAGTAGACTGTTAAAAAGCCTCCAATTTGTTAAAAGTAAAGTAGCACCGGTAAAACAAGTTAAAGAAATAGTTTGTCAGAAATTGTAAAAAAACACAAAACACTTAAAATTCAGAACAATTTGTTTAAAGGCCACTTGTAATTGTTAAAAATTCACCCCAAGTCGTTGAAAATTCCACAAAATTTCTAGTAAAATGATCGCTTCGTTAAAAGGCGATCTCAGTTTGAAAAAATCAATGCAGTTAGTCCAAGAAATTGCGGCCATTTCGGAAAAATTCCCACGAATTGGAAAAATCATTCGTAAGCGGATCAAGAGATGCCAGAGCTGAAAAACATGTGGCGTCAGGCGAATTCGAGAAGTCGCAACAACAACAACAACTAGAACAACAAAAAACAACAACAATCAAGCACAATATTAAGACGGTTTTATTAACGAGGTGGCTTCGATTAAAACGAGCTCGGGCAACCGGTGGCCAGGGGTCGACATCGAGGGAGGGGGTGGGGGAGGTTTTTTTCGTCAGACGCTTTGAATGAAGAGGAGGAGAAGAAGAAGAGAAGAAGAAGAAGAATCATTCATGGTCTCGTGAGAAGTTGCCGGAGTTGTTCGTGCTGTTGTTGTTGCTGTTACTGGAGTTGCTTCACTTTATTTTGGGAATATGATTAGTTGTAGCTATTGTTGTTGTTGGTGTTGCTGCTTTTTCGTAGTGGGTTTCCTTGTGACAATATTTTTGTTGTTGTTGTTGTTGTTGTTGTTGCCGCTGCTGCTGTTATTCTAATAAATTGAAAGCAACGCAAATTTGCATCTTTCATCGGTTTCTCAGCGACGACGACACCCGTTGTTCATACACTTGATCTAGGCGACAACAGCAAAAACAGCAACAACAACAACAGTAATAGCAACAACAACAACATGGGAATTAAACTATAATATTATGAGGAGAAAACGAGTTTTTCCTCGCTTCGCATGGAGTGAAAAAGCTCGGAAATGGGATTTTTTTGATTGAATAAAATGCCGGAGGAAAGTCAATGGCGATAAATTAAGTGGGAAATTAAAGATGTATAGGAAACAATTTATTCAAAGAAAACATTACATGGGCATGATCAATTGACAGTAAGTGTATTCAAATGAAATGATATGTAGAAGTCCAACGAAATACAATAAAAGAAATAGAAGAAAATAATCTAATCAAAAGAATCAAATAAAAACAATCAAATGAAAACCACGAAAACGATACTAGGAATACAAAAGGAAAAACATAAATGAAAATATTCACGAGAATATAATCAAATGAAAACAATTACAAGAAAATAATGTACAAATATAATGAAATTATAACAAATGGCTTGAGCGTATTGAAATGAAAATCATGAGCGGAAATTAGCAACAACAAAACAACGGAATTCGAATGAACAAAATTAAGAAAACAAAAGTACAAGAAAAGCAAATAATGTGAAAATAATTGAAGGAAAATAATCAACATTAATTAAAAATATGAAAATAACTAAATTAAACAAATGAAAAGAAGGAAAAAAAATAAAATAAGAACCGAAAAACAATGCACCATAATTTGACAAATTAAAATAACGACCATAAAATGAAAGCAATAACACAGGAAAAAATGAAAATAAATAACGAAATGAAAGCAAATAAAATGCAAATAATAAAAAGGAAATTTTAACCAAGTGCAAAAAATAATGAAACAATGGTAAAAACTCAATGAATGTGAAAATAATAACATGAAATAAATCAAACCTTCTACGGTTGACGCCGCTGCAGCTGCGACCGGAACCAGCCTCGATTTCCACACTTTGTCGCCGGAGCGGTTGCAGCGGTTGCTGCTGCTGCTGCTGTTGTTGTTGTTGTCGGCGGCGATTTTCAATCACAACAACACGAGCACGTCTCTCGACACTCAGACACACGCGCGCACGAACCCCGAACACCTCGCACACACCGAAGCGCGAGCCGCGGGCCGGAGACAACAAACGATTTTCAGAAATGGATTTTCCCGCCCCTCTCCGTCGCCCGTCGACTGTCGCCCGTCGGCGCTCAGACGTCGGCCGTCGCAGGAAGTGTCGAGCGCCCCTGGCGCTTCCGCTGTCGGCGTCGCGGCCGCCGTCGCCGTCTCCGCTTTAATTGCGCTCGGAACCGCTTTGTCAACACCTTTTCGCACACCCGCTCTCTCTCTCTCTCTCTCTCACTTACTCACTCTCGCCCTCCGTTCACCTCGGAATTTATCCTTTAACTTTTATTTGCCTCCGTAATTCGTGTCGTTTCCACACACTTCGATCGTAATTTCGCGATTTCCGTTATTTTGCTTTATTTCTCTCCTTCTCTCAATTTCATTTCTATTCACTTCCTCTGCGCTGTTTCTCACGCCAGGAAAATTTCTCAATATTTTTAATTTTTTATGAATATTTCTTATCAATATTTTTGTATTTCTGTGGTGGGATGTGGTGAGGAGTTTTTCAAAATTTAACCGTTACGGCACAACGTCAACGTCCCTCGACGCGTCTCCGCTGCGGCACTCGTTTGTTTTCGCGCGCACGGCAGAAGTTCGACTGGAGTCGTTCGCGGTCGCTCGTCAGGCGGCATCGGCATCGGCATCGCTATCGGCAGCGCCAGCCGACCCGGCGCTGCTCCGCACTGGCGACAACGCACGCACTTGCTCTCCTCTCTCCCGCTCGCGTCGTGCAGAAGAGCGCCAACTGCACGCCCATCTGCAAGGCTCGGCTCGCCCGCCATCGTCACTGTGTCAATGGGTCTCCATCACTCCCCCGGCTTGTGCAGTGCCAGCATAGAAGCAGCAGCTGACGCAGCCCCGGCAGCGCCATTCGCTCTCCCAACAGTCGCATTCATTCCTGCTCTCCGCGTTCTCTCTCGGCTCTTCTATTCAGCACTGGCGCTCACCCGCCTCTCACTCACTTGGTGGAAATTTCTCGCATGCGAGTTGTGGGTGGCGGGCGGCGAATGTCGCGGAAACGAGACGCCGTTCGCCGTCGGTTCTCGGCTCTGTTACGCTCTTTGCAGCGGCCGCTCGCCGGCGCTGTTAGGCTGCTGTGCTGGTGCTGTTCTCTGTTATTCGCTTCTGTTCGCCGTCACGCTGTGGCCCTCGTGGCTCAGCTGCTCTGTTGCCGGTGCTGCTGTGGTGTCTGCTATGTCGCTGCAATGTTGTTGCTGGCATGTTAGCCCCTCGGCTCCGATGTTTCGGGTCGGAGGTTGCTCGTCTGTTACCGGCAGCAGGTGGCATTGGAGTCCACATGAGTGGGATTTTAACATGATCCACGAACCCAACACGAATCAGATTCCAACATAAGTGGGAGTCGGACATGAGCCGGAATCGAACATGAGTCAGATTTTAACATCGCCCTAACATCGAGTCCTCGCTGTTGGTCCTGTAGAGTAAAGGAAAATCACACATTTTAGATGCAGAAATTGTGGCGCGATGTGAACATGGACGGGTGTAAAGAGCTCTTTTCCGTGGCAGCGACTTCAAATCCTCCTGCAAGTGAAAACTCCAAAGTCTCCAAGATCTCTGCACACGAAACGCTCGCTTTCAGTGGAACAAGTGGAATGGGGCGGAGGTCGAACGAATGAAAATAAAAATTAATGAGAAAAAAAAATGTTGAAAACAGTAAAAAAAAAAAACAGAAATTTCCTCCAGAACCACGGCAGCGAAATAAGGCAAAACATTGAAAAATGCTTTAGCTCTCGACGGCTTCGCATTGAACGGCATGAGAATGTATGAGAAGGAACCACTCACACACACACACGCACGAGTCTCGCGAGCCCTGCGCCGAGCAAATGTTTGAATTCAAATCGGCATTTTTATCGTCCGTTCGGCCGAAGGACGGGGAAACGTGAAAAGTATTTGAAGAAAGGGGGAGTGAAAGGAGAGGGGGAGGGGGGGGGGGGGGGGGGGGTTGGTTAATATTAAAACAAATCCGCCGGCGAGTCTCGTGGTCGGAGCGAAAATCGAACGGGCGAAAAAAGCAATAATTGAGGAATAAAAAAAATGGAAGAAAAACTCTCGATGAATATTCAATTGAACGCACACACACAGCAAGCGGCCAAGCCGACCGACCAGCGCATGGGTGTACGTGTGTGTGTGTGTGTGCGCGGGGGAATAAATACATTCAATAAAATCGCGCCGATGCCTCGTGTTGTTGTTGTCGCTTTTTATGCCTCCATTCATAAAATCAACCATCTGTCCGTCCACCGGGCCATCGGGCCGTCCGTCGTCCGCCGATGTTTATTTTCAAAGCGATTGCCAGCAAGTGATCGCCGGGAATTGTTTCCTAATGCGAATTCCCCCGACTATCTCGTGGATTTATGCGAATATTTCTTAATTCGAGCTCTTTTAATTCCCCTCTCCCCCTCTCTCTCTCTCTCCCTCTCTCTTCCCCTGCTGCCTGCTCGGATTCGGTGGTTGTTGTTTGTTCTCGTTCCACATCAAGTGGAGAGATTTCAAAACCCAGGCACCGAGGGCGAGGCGAATTTTCCGCCAGAGCGAATAATTAATCAATGAATTCAGGAGGACCGTTCGGGGATTTCAGGAGATCCTGGAAAATCGAGAGCACATCCTGAAAAGCCGGAGATGATCTGGAGAATATGGAGAATTAAAACTTGAAGTTAATATCGCACATGTGGAAAACTCGGATACTTGGAAAACTATGGATGACAATTTGAGGAAAACTGGTTGAAAAATGTTGACATGGAATCAGAGAAGGGACTGAAGAGGAAATAAAAACAAATAAATTATGACAAATTTCGAAAACAATGTTGGGAAATTAAGTAAGAAAAATATTTTTTAAACAATTTTCCGATAAACCCGTAACCAAAAATTACAAAATAATGAAGTGTATAAAAATTATTCAAAAATTTCGAAAAAGTCGGGAGAAATTTGCACAAAAATATATTTCGAATAGTCCGAAAACGAGGGAAAAAATCAGAAAAAGCATGAAATCACCAAAGAAGGAAACGAAACCATGAGAAAATTGGAAAATCTGAAACGGCCAAAAATAAAAAAATTCACTCGATCGTGTTCGGAGTCGAAGACGCTTCGAATTTTTAATTTTAGCTCCGTCTCCCGCGCCTCGAGACGATGCCAAGATCTCGCTGTTGTTGTATTTGCTGACATTGTTCTTGTTGTTGTTGTTGTTGTTGCTGCTGTTCTTCTTCTTCTTCTTGTTGTTGTTGTTGTCATGTTGTCGCCATTGTTATGATTATTCGGTTTGTTCTTATTTTTGCCGTTGTTGCTGGCGTTGTTGTTGTTGTACTTGTGGTCAATGTTGTAGTTGTGGCTGTTGGTACTTCTTGCCATTGTCGCAGTTGTTGTCATTTGGCGCTGCCACCGCATCTGGCCCTGGGCCAACGTGTCAGCGGACAAGGCGAAATCGCAACAACAAGTAGAAGAACACGACTAAGACCTGTCTCTGTCTCTGTCCCACCCCCACTCTCACGCTCTCTCTCTGGCCCTCTCTCTTTGTTTCCCTGCCGTCGGTTTCACCCCTTCCTCGCCCGCCCCCAACCGCGCGGCCCAGGGCTGAGCGTAGGCCGAGGGTGGGCGAGGCTGGGTCGAGGCTGGGCCAGGCTCGGGTCGCTGGGCCCGAGGTCTGAGCCACGTGTGGGCCTGGGACTGAACCGGCTCTAGGCCAAACCAACTCCCGCTCTCAGCCCCGGCCATTGACTTCCCATCTGGCCCTGGCCGCTCCTCGACCATCGGACAACCGCAGCCCTGCCACGCCCCGCGAGCACCCGAAACGACGACTCCGACAATTCGGTTGTTGCCATCGACGACCCAATGGGACAGGCTGCGGGCGACGAATGCGAGGCCAATGATGAGGGCGCCGCGGCCGGGGGGCGGAGGGCGTGGTGGGCGTGGTCGGCAGGTCGTGCGGTCGGGGGCCTGATTAGTCGCGATGGCCGGTTGCGGTCGAAAACCGCGCTCATCGCAGGCGCTTCCGGCGAAATCCTCGTCTATTGACTTATTTATTTCATTCCGCTCACTCGCTCGCGCCCTCCAGCCCACTCTGCCTCTCCCTCTCCAACTCGTCGTCTGTCTCGTTGCCAGGGCCGAGTGCGGACAGAAATCATCGCATTCATGCTGAATTTTCCAGTTGATTTGCGGCGACCTCTGACTCGACTCGTTCGCCTCATCAATATTTTCGCATTTATGCCGTCGTCTCTTGATTATTTATTTCGCATATACGATGGTTATTTGTATGATTTATTAATAACTCATCCTTTTTTCTATAGTTAATGTTTGTTTTTCCTGCGGTTTCTTTGTACATTTTTGCTTTATTATTTTCTCTACTCTTTTCTACCTTTTTTCATAATGGTTCCTTCTTTTGTACATATGTTTTTGTAGTTTTTGTATAATTTGTTCTCTCTATTTTTTTCTGTATTTTTTCTGCATTATTTTCTGTGCTCTCTCCTGTCTTTTTTTTTCATTATTATTTTCTTTTTTTCTCTATATTTATAACCATGTTTTTTCCATACTCTTTATTATGCTTTTTTGTAATTGTTTTTCAATAGTGTATTCTAAATTTTCCCCTATATTTGTTTTTTATATATTTTTCTGTATGTTTTCTACATTGTTTGTAATTTTATATCAGTAGTTTTTCTATATTTCTTGCTCTATTTTTCCCATATATTTTGTCGATATTTTTACCACAATTTGTCTTTTTTTTATTTCTATTTTCTTCTGTATTCTTGCAGGGACTTTGACTATTCCCATATTTTACTTGTCAATTGGTTCTTGTGGTCTTCATTGCAATTTATGCATTTGCATTTATTTTTCATTTCAATATTAATATTTATAATTTTCCCACCCTCCACACATTGCCTTGACTTTGACTTTTCGGCGACGGCGCCCGAGTCGGTCCCAGGGTCGAAATGATTTCCTCATGGCGCAATGCAAATACACATCTATCTATCTCTCTATCTGTCTAACTGTCAATCTGTCTGTCTGTCTGTCTGGCTACTTGTCAATGCGTTCCGTGCCGCTGCAGCGCCCGCCGCCGGCCTTTGTCTCGCATCGATCGTCGTTTGCTTCCATTTTCGTTTCACTTGAACGCCGATCTTCAACGTGCGGATTGCGGATTGCGGATTTCGAATTTCGGATCGCGAGTGCCGGACTTTGAATATTGTTTATTTTAATTGCACATGACATGTGTTCCTCTTGATAATTCGCTGTGAATGGCGCTGTTGTTGCTCGGTTGTTCAGTTGTTCCGCAAACACTCGGGCGACCTTGCGAGTCAAGTTCAAGGCCGGCGACTGGCGACTGGCGGAAGTGAAATCATCGCCGTCGGGGTCGGCCTTTTCGGGCAATCGATTGGAGTTCGCAACAATTTTTCCCCCATTTTCTTTCCTCATTCATAATTGGTTTTCCCCTTTGAAAATTCTAAATTTCTCTCTCGAAAAGTCATTTATTTTCTCTGAAATATCAATGCTATTTCGTCGAATTTTGAAATAACACCTTTTATTTTGAAATTGGATACCGAAAAAATGCTTATGTGCAGCAATTACTTCTAAACGAATTTATGAAATCATAATATAATCGAAAAATCTGGTTCTTTTGGATTGGATTTTCAATTAATTACCAGGACATTTTGTGTAATTTAATGTAAATGGCTTTGACGAACCTGAACTGAAACCATCTGCGGTCCATTTGGAACATAAAATATGCTCCGTAGTTAGGTAAATTTTTCCAAATTTAGTCGCCCAAGCCTAAGCCTAGGGTGAATGATTGGACTTTTCCCGCGTTTCCCCAGCGACATCCGCGCGACCTCCGCGCCCCGAACCGAGGCGCGGTCGCGGACGAGAGCCTGCGTCGTCGCCTGCGGAGCAATTTGTGCAGTCGTGGGAGAAAACGCGGCAAAAAATCGGCCACGGACACCTCGCACGGTCGACCTCCCTGGGCGGGACGGGGGCAGGGGCGGGCAGCCGAGGGGGAGGGCGCGGAGGGCCGGGGTGAAGGTCATTTGGAGAAGTCAAAATTATGTCAGCGCCATAAATTAGGAACTCAACGAGCCCGAACACGGCGTCAAGGGCCATCGTCTAAGCCGCGGCCACCGCCGTAATTCGCGTTGTTGCACGGGCAGGAGGGCGGGGGCGGGGAGTCCTGGAGACTAGGGAAGGGGAAGGGGGAGGGGAGGAGGGACGAATGAGGGCGAGGGCGCGGGCGAAAATGGCGGGAGGAAGAGGTGGGTGCAACGGCGGCCCACGTGGGCAGCCGCGGAGCAGGCGAAGGCGACGAACGATGGAGCAGCAAAACTGAGAGAGAGAGGGGGGGGGGGGGCGCAGTAGAGAGAGAACGACGAAGAGGGAATGGGAGGAAAAGGAGACGCAAAGACAATGAGAATGGACGCCAAAGAGACCGAGCAAAATAATTATAAAGCTCGAGTGAACACACACAATTGCAATTTAAACCCGAACCACGCGCGGCTAACGGGGCGGGAGGGAAGGTGAGGGTGCGTGTTTGTTGTTGTTGTAATTAGGGAGGACCAGCGAGAGGGAGCGAGGGCGAGAGCAAAGAGAGAAAATGCGCCCCTACCATCGGGGGGATGCAGGAGCCCGACACACCCCAGACCTGATTAAAAATGACGCCGAACCCGGACCCAAATCCGCAGGAGGGACGAGGGGAAGAGGAGGAAGAGGAAGCGGGCCACAAAGAGAACGAGCAGGGAGGAGGCAGGGCGATCAAGCGAGGGCGAGGGGGTCGAAGGACGGGACGCTGAGTGAAAACCATTGCCGTGCAATCGCGCCCCGCTCGCCCGGATGCGGGTCCCTTTCGTGTGCATCCGCCCTCGGTCCCCGGTGCCCCGCCATCCGCAGTCCGGAGCCCGAAACTCGAAGCCCGGAGCCTCGGTCCGGAGCCCCCTGTGTGTGTCTGTGGACTGGGGATCTGTGTGAGAGTGTGTGAGGGCTGAACTGGCACAAAAGATGCTCATTTAAATGAAAACGTCATCGCCGCCATCGAGCGAAGGTGTTCGCGGGCTGGTTCAGTTACCTCGCCGCCCCCCCCCCCTCTCGCCCCACCAGCCTGAGGACGACCTCGATCCGGTGCCGAGGACGACGAAAAAATCGTCTCTCCTAAGAGTGGAAGAAAAGAAGCACGACGAGGAGGAGCAGGAGGAGAGAGAGGCGAAGGAGGAGGAGGAGGAGGGGCCAAGGAGAAGCCGAGGAAAGTGGCGGGGAAAAAGCGAGACAGAGACCACAATGAACGGAGCGAGAGGGAGCGGGGAAGCTCGGATCGAATGAATGTCGGCCATTGTTGAAAGTTGGCAACACTTGTTAGGGCAAAGTTATGCCAGCTCGCACACGGACGCACACAGCTCGTTGAAGGCATTCAACGCACACACCGACACACACACACACACACACTGACACTAACCTAGTGACGACGTGATCTCACACACTCGCACTCGCACGGCACTCCTCCGGAATTAGTGGAAGCAAACGGCGCCCTCTGGCTCCGCCCTCAGCTCGGGATTATCCTGAAATTGCTCTCGTCCTCCGCCCGACGAAGCCCTTGCGAGGCGGCCTGAGTGGCCGTGGCGGGAGGTGTCGACATCGCTAGCTGGAAACTGTGGAGAAACAATTGCAGAAAATGGAAGAATTGAAACTGATTTAAAAGCAATGCTGGAAGTATTTTTGTAAGAGGGAAAAATCACTTCTTCCTCATTTCAATGGAGACATCGAAATAATAATTGAATTAAAACGAACTCACACTAAATTCCTTTCAACATTCTAACTTCTCTAATTAAGACGCCATTTGTGCTATGAGGCTGCTGGATCGCTATGAAAAACCTGGGCTGAAATCCTCGGAACAACAGAAAATGCCCTGATTTTCGATCACAAATCGAGATAACTGAAAATGCTCGCCCCCCTGGCTCAGATCGAATCAAATGTCCACGAGCTCCACCGCCTTCCAGAGGGCGACAGAGGCCGACTGACTTTCGGCCTGCCCTCCTCCCAGAAAGGGTTGCGAGCCCGGCTCCACCACGACCCCGGCCCCGGTAGACAGAGGAATTCCCATCCCATCACTTCGACCCGGCGTCCAAATTAACTGCGAGTCCTGCTTATTTCGGCAGCAACGACTTCCGGCCGGAACGATGGGAGGCCGACAGGAGGGCGTGGGCGGTCGGCAGACGTGGGCCGCATGTTGTGCCTTCGTGTGACAAACACGACGTCGACGGCATCGTCCGGGGCTGAGGACGGGGACGAGCACGAGGTGGAGAATTTTGGGTCACATGTTGGCTTTAATTGACTCTCAGGGCGGAGAGAGAGATGTTGGGAGAGAGGGTGGCTGAGGGTCAACTGGAGTGAAGCAACGAGTCAATTAAAATGCCAGGAGTGAAGTGAAGCTGATCCCTAGCCAAAAACCTCGTCAGAGGTAGGATGAGCATCAAACGATTCAAATCAATTCGACCTGAATAAAAAATCATTCTCTACCACGACACCCAATTAGTCTTCGTATGAAGGGACTTCAAGAACTCATTCAAGCACCATAAATGCGGGATGTCGAGAAAATGCTCTCGAACAATCAATGAATAATGAGGGAAAGCATTATGAGCACGTCCTCCGGAGGACTTCGCCAAGAATCCTTTGCGGCGGAAACCCAACGGCATCCGCAAAACCCAAACACGAGAAGCCATGACGCGTGAGCCATTGTGCTCGAGACCGCATTTCTCTAATTGCCATTTCCTAATTTATCACGGCCCTTCACAGTCTCCAACCGACCAATCGCAGCCCCGACCTCTCCATCAGCCTGACTTTGATTAATTTGATCAAAGCCACGATGCGAAATCACAAAAACCGCAATTCCTGAAAACACATCTTCGAATTGAAGGCAGCGCCTTTAAAGACACGCCCACCAGCCCGGCCTCCCTCTGGGCCACGGCGCTGTTAACACGATGTCGGAACACGAGCATGGATTTGGAGATTTCATCAAAACGAACGAGTCCTTAGGAGGAAGTGGCGACGTGACGAGAGGCGCCAGGCGAGAGGGGAGGAGACAAAGCGAGAAGGACGAAGTGGGGAGTCGAGGCGGCAGGACGAAGCGAGCAGCAGGGCGGAAGCCAACGGCAAGCCACCAAGCCAAGGAAGCCCTACACAAAAACAATCACAATCTCGAGCACCGGCAAAGCACAGGAAGGAGCGGAACCGAACCTCGACCACTTGCAGTCAGGCGGGCGGAGCGACGGCGACGGCGATTAGAGCGGCTCGGTTCGGTTTCTGAGCAGGACGAAAGGAGCTCCTTCTCCGACTCTCACGGCCCTCGACGACTACTTCGTTCACTTCCACCGCCTCCCCTGCCACTGTCTCCGCCTGGTCCCGCCAAGGAGGATCCTAGTTTTAAGCCAGAAACAATGCACGAGGCGGTTCCGCGGCCGCTTAAAGGGAAACCGCTCAGTTATCGATTGGCTCCCACACGCTCGTCGACGGGCCTCGCCGGCAACAAACAGGGAGTAACCAACAGGCTCCAGCAACAACCTTAAACCGTCGCCATCAGCCATCAGCCGTCAACCGCCGTTTCCGTTTCCGCCGAGCAGCTGTCGACGGAGGAAATTCAGGCAGGCGATGGAAATTGATTTGAATCCAAGACATAACTGGGTTGATGGCGGACGACGGCGAATGCCACATGTCCACATACACACACGCACGCACACACACACACACACACACACACACATGTGTACACACACATACCGTAGCGGAGCCGAATGCAAGTGTGTTGGGCTGCCTTCTGGAGGCCGAGAAATGCGAAGTCATCGGGACGAATCGTTCGAGCAGCCCTCGAGGAGGCTTCCAAGCCTTCCCTCGACTGCAAGACGTCTTCCCAAAGCCTTCGGTACCCCGCGACCCGCCCTCCGGTGCCGGGTACTCGCCCCGGCTCGCAGGCGGCCAATAAAGGTTAATGAAATTTCCTCTCGCGACTGCAGCAAATGCTCGACAGGGAAGGAAAGACGGAGGGAGCGAGAGAAGGAAAGAAAAGAGCCCGATGTTGTGGAAAATTCACCGAAAACGCTTTCATCCAATTTCGGGCCCTGAAATTAATTGGGTTTTCTGTGCCTTCAAACAACGCTGGGTGGGGTGGAGAAAGCCCAAAAATTGTTCTCGGTCCTTTTTCCGCATTAATATTCGCACTCTCCGACTCTCCCTCTCCCGCTCTCCGCTCGCTATTGCCGTCTCTATTTAAGGGATCATTAGAAAAATAATTGAAGGCTGACTCGACAGGAAACTTCAATTTGCTTCTTTGCTTGAATTTCCTCGGGTGCGCGGTGGCGAGAAGCCGAAGGAGCCAATGGAGCGATTATTAAAAAAACAAGATGAAATCACAATATCACAGAAAGCATCAGCAACAGCAACAACAACGACAACGACAACGGAAAATTCGCACCCCACGAGAAAAACAACTCAGCATGAGATGCACGAATCTGATGATCGAAAAAAATATTCCACAGCAAGAGAAACGAAAAACGCCCAGACGACGTTATTATGAAGCCGAAAATCGAGCCAGAACCGGGGAAAAATTGCAAATAAGTCGCAGGGCCTCCAGGGCAAATTGGCTTTCTCATTTAGCGGCGGCAGAGGAGGAGGCCTGGACACCGGGCCGTCAGCGCCGAGGCCGGCAGGTGGAAATTCGGCGAAGCAGTGGCCGAAAGGGGGGCGAGTCCGGGGAAGAAGGGGAGATTTTTCCCTCTTCCTCCCCATTTCACTGCGCGATTCGCACGAAAATCAATTTATTTCCCATCACGATGATTTCCTCGCTCGGTGATTTCTTGTGTTTGCTGACCCTCGGTCGGCGTCTGCTTCCGTTTCCGTTGCGGCCCGCCTCGCTTGGGTGCGTCTCGCGATTAGAATGGAAATCACATCATTCCCTTTGGGGCAGCTGCAGGGGTCGCGGCCAGTGGGGTTGGCGAGGGATCGCGGTCGATTCCGCCGGCCAATCGAGGAAGATTTTCGGTGGATTTTTAGTTGTTTTCTTGCTCGTGGGCCATCAGAATTATTGAAGAAACTCCGCCTAGATATTAAAAATACTTCCAGAGCAATTCAATTAAATTAAAGTTTAAATCAAATTTTCCTCCCTTTTAATCATCCCATCGCTCATGGAACGAAATTTAATATTCATTTGCAATTTGCCAATATAAATTGCACAAGCAATTTTCCACTGAATTCTCTTTTTGTACTATTCAGCTTTCAGGCCGACAGCGGGACAGACAGACGCCGAGGTGGAGAACCAAAAACAATTTAATTTATGAACAGTCGGTCGGTCCATTGCATCAAAAATTTCCGCTAAATTTTATGCCTCACATGCACAGTGTGAGTGTGTACGCGATATCGCGATAACGCGGAAAATCGAATCGAATTCTTCAATCATGCAATTAAGTTTTCCATCGCTCTTAATTACCGTTGTCATCAAGCGAAACGCATGTTGTTGTAGTGCGGTGAAATCCGAATTTATTCCCGCTCCGGTTAAGCTCTTTAAATCGGGGCTGATTCCATTAACCAATCGCTCTATCGCACGTCCGACAAATTGCAGCTGAGCCTCACATTTATTTCGCCGCCACCAAGAGCTACCGGCCACTAATTTGGGCGCCTCCGCCACCTCCGCCACCGCCGTCTCTGGATCTCCTCGGCGGACCTTCGACCTGCTCGGTTCTCCCCGGCCCTCTGGCTGGGCCCCCGCAGTCGCCACCGCGGCCACGCGATTAATATTCATAAGAGCCATCATCGCCGGCCAAAGTGCGGCTGATAGGCGGTGGCTGACGGTCGCGGTGATGAGGACGAATGGACCGGCGTCGACCGCACGGACGGGCCGCGGTTCCTCCTGCCCAAGTGCAATTAAGGATCAGGGATTATTTAGGTTTTTAGTTTTTGCCGAATCCATTTCCATTGCGATTCGTTTGCACCAGGAATTGAAATGGACTGCGAGCATTTGTCACAATTTTCAGCAAACTCTGTGACTTCCTCAACTTTTCATACGCTCGTTTTTTCCAGTTCTTGTCTGCTGTCTTTGTTTCTGTCTGCTGTTTCGCGTCCTGAACCGTGGAGCCCGTTCGGCAGCGGTAGCGGCCGCACTTCGAGCACCTGCCGTGGGAACTCGATCCTGTGGCCGCTCGCACGTCCGCGCCCCGTCCGGATGCCCTTCAATTGCGACTGCCATCCATCCGACGGCGTCCTGTCATCGCCGCAAGAGACGCTCCTTTCACCCGCCCTTTCATCTAGTTTCGTTGTTGCCACCCCCAGTTGTTGTTTTGCGCCATCCCTTCGTCGATGCAACTCGCGCTCTTTCCTTTGTGATTTCTTCGGGGCGGCTGGAGGAGGAGGAGGAGGAGGACTCGTAACTGAATCGACATCCGCCTTCGCTTTTTGGCTCGTCTCCGTCTGCGACTCCAGTTTCCGGCAGCTCGGGTCGAACTGAAAAATGGCTGTCACGCGCTTCCGATTCGCGTCGTCCGTCCGTCCGTCTCCGTCTCGGTCCGGGTCGCCCGGCAGTTCGAGCTGTCATCGGCCGTCTGTCGGGGCGCTCGAGTAATTGTGCGCTTGTGTGTGTCCTTCAATTGAGCCGGCTCGTGCATGTGTGTGCTGTGCGTGTGCCTTGATTGCACTCTTTCAGGAATGATGCATTTCCTGCGAAGAGGACGCGAGCGAAAGGAGAGGAAGGAAACGAAAGTCGACTCAACACCCGGAAAACTCCGGAACTTCTCGTTTTCCGCCCCGCCTCGAGCGCTCGAGGCGCCTTCGGGGACGGTCGGACGGACCGCGGACTCGCAGCCAGTTGAGTCGCCCTCGCCCTCGTCCTTCCCTCGACCCCTCCGTGATGGGCTCCTTGATCGTCTCCGCCTCTCTCGCCCCTGTCTCTCTGTTCACTCGATGGCCGCCTTTGTGAGCGAAATTTTCCGATCTTATAAAAAATGCCAGTAATTTTCTCGCCCACACCCACACGGGCGCATGTGTGTGTGTATGTGGGCTGAGCTCCTTTGTTCCGGGCGCGATGAATGGACTTCGAGGATTTTAAGGAATTTGAGAAGCTCGTTTCGAGGAGTTTATTACAGGACCCGGAGCGATCGCGGCAATCGGCAGCGCCCACGAGGAGCCCGCGACTTTAATGTCCTTGCCGCGGCCCCGCCACCTTCTCCCCTTCGTCCCCCTCTCTTTCCGTTCCGTCGACCTCCCTCGCGAAATCCCGCGGCTCCTCGAGCGATCCGATTGCAAGGTTTCGCTCGAACTTTCGAACTCACGGCTCGCGTCGAGCTTTCAGCCGGTGGAGCTCACGAATATTAATTAACGGCGGTTCCCGGGCCGCGGGCATGTCGAATAAAATCGGCCGGCCAACCTTTGCCACCATTGTCAACAACAACAAAGACTCCTGCCTCAATCTCAACGCCAACAACAACCACACCAGTGTCAATTACACGAACAATGCCAATCACACCAACGTTGCAAATGACAAAGGCAACAATTTCAATGACAACAACAATGGCAATGACAACGACAACATAAAGAACAATAAGAACAACAACAACGAGAATAAACGGCCACAACGTCCAATAATGACAACAACAACAGCAGCAGAGTTTGAAAATCAAATTTTCGCAGATTAAACAAAAGTTTCAATTATTAATTTCTCAGCGCGCCGCGAAGGCGGGAGGCGGCGAAAGAGAGAGAGAGAGAGGGGGAGGGAGGGAGGACGAAGACAATGGGGATGAAATGCGACGAGGCCCAGGTGAAGCGGGCGTCGGTGGATGGCTTAAAGAGAGCCTCCCGCTCTGGCTGGTTTTAATTAAAGCACGAGACATCGTGGGACGACCCAGAGCCTGCGATGGGGGACCAAGGGCAGTGAGAGGTGGAGGCGTGCGGAGAGAGAGACGTAGGGAGAGGTGAGGAGAGGATGAGGGCGGTGGAGAGCGATCGAGTGGCCTCAGTAGAGAAGGAGGGCGAGGGCGGCTCAGGCGAAGGTGACGGGGATTAAGGGGTCTTGGAGGATGGAGGACGTTCCGCAGACGAGGCTGATCGGCCTGGTGGAGGGTGGCCGTAAAGAGGAGCCGGTCTAGGAGCAGACAATGGGCTAGCGGAAGACCGAAGGAGCAGAGGAAGAGGTAGGGAAAGGCGGAGGGAAGAGGAAGACGAAGACGAAAACGAAGGATGCCTGGAATGTCGAAAAGCAAGCGTGACAGACGTAGGCGAAGCCGGAGAAAATGTGGGGATTATGGAGAGAAAAATGGAAATGGGGAGAAGCTGGCGAATTATCGAGGTAGACGAACGAGGTAGACGAAGAAGGTCGAGGCAAGGAGAGAAGATGGAACTAAAGACGGGGCTGAAGATGAGGCTGAAGTCGGAGAAGAAGCTGAGGATGAAATTGAAGATTTGATGAGGAGGCCGATGGTTTCCAGAGGGGGTCGAAGTCGCTCCAGCTCCCGTCTCACGGCCAAAGTTATCAGCGATTTAACTTCGCCTACGTGCCTACAGCCATGCGTGTGCGTTCGTGTGTGTGAGTAAGTGTTCGTGTGTGCGTAAATGTTTTTATTTGTGTTTTCGTTATGTTTTCGCTCTTGTCGCCATCGTGAATTGAGTAAATTTGCATTCGTATGGGCGAAGCAGCGAAACACACACAGACAGAAACACAAACATGAACGCGAAAGCACACATACGGCTCTCGTGGGTGTGTGCGTGTGTGCTCATCGTGTACCCATGCAGAGGGCGCAAACACACACACACACACACACATGTACAACGCTGCACATTCACACGTCAGGCCAACACTCGCTCGCTCGAGTCGCTCCCAACTTTTTCCTTCTCCCGCCCACCTCTCGGCCTCTGTCGCGCCCTCCCTCCTTGGCCGGGACGGAAGTGACAGTGATGAGGCGGCCAGGGGGCGTTGGGGGCGTGGCAAGGGTTCGGGCAAGTAAACGTCCCGCGAACGTTGTTTTGAATGCAAAATGTTCCAAATGTTCCTAAAATATTTACAGCCGTCGCGCGCACATTCAGAATAATTGTTATTTCAAGCAGACGCTCGCTGCCGCCAGGCCCGGGACCGGGACAGGGACAGGGGTCGGGGCCAGCACGAGCCAATTACGCGTCTCTCTCGTCCACGCCCTCCTCTTTCCGGGCCCCCCGCACTTTGTTAACACAACACCGAGAACTTTTCGTCTGGCGCTGCTCCAGGAATCCTGGCCGAAGGTCGTCCGAAGTGTTTTTTCCGAATATGCGTTTGTTTGGCCTTCGGTCTGACCCGCTCCAGTCGCGGCGACTCCTGCCTGGGTCCCTAATGACCCGCTGCCCTCGCCCTCGCCCTCGCCCTCGCCGCAAAGTCGCGCGACGTCCTCTTGGCGATCGCTCGTGGCCGGCCGAGCCCCGCGTCGTATTTGCTCAGTGGCTGGCGCGACTTCGCCCCTTCCACTTCGGCCTCTCTCTCACTCGCTCCCTTCGCACCTGGACCAGTTGCCCACTCCTGCCGCCACCCCTGCCGCCGCCCGGCGACCGCAGCGTGGGCCCTCGGCGCACCTCGTTTGCCCTGGCCCAATATTTGAGCCGTCAATTTAATTTCGACGCTGGCTTGTTCGGTCCGAGTCTGTCCTGCTGTCCGTCCCTCTGTCCGTCCCTCTGTCTGCCCCTCTGCCCGTCCCGTTGCTCGTCCTTCTGTTCCTCCGTCCAACCACCTCTCTGTTCATCCACCCCGCTGACCGTGCTTGGGCTCCGTCGCCCGCTCAGTCCGCGGCCCTCGATCGGTCGACTCTCTTCCGGCCATCGATCCATCAAAACGACCTCCCCCTTCCTCTTTCCCTCCAACCGTCGTCCGTTCCGCCGTCCGTCCGTCCATCCAACTTCCGTCCATTCGCCCTCCGTCCGTCCGTTCGTCCCGCTCTCCCTCTGAGC
Organism: Coelopa pilipes; assembly: GCA_947389925.1. Classification (NCBI taxonomy): domain Eukaryota; kingdom Metazoa; phylum Arthropoda; class Insecta; order Diptera; family Coelopidae; genus Coelopa; species Coelopa pilipes. The sequence continues at coordinate 41,928,106 of OX376697.1, read as the reverse complement.
TCCTCGTCGTCGCCGTTTGGCCTTTTCGTCCGGCTGCGGTGCTCGCCAGGCCAGCGACCAGGCGCCTCCCCTCCCCCCTCCACCAGGCCCCTCGCCGGCCCACCTGGGCGTATCTTAAGTGGCGTCCGTTTTGGAGGCCGCGCCCACGGGCTCCGCTGCACCGGATGCAGCCTCCGCAGAGAGCAATCAATTCGAGGAAGAGAGCGAGAGAGAGGCGGGTCTCGAGGCCGTGCACACACACATGCATGTATGCATGAGTGTGTGTTCAAGTGGGTGTATTGGGCGATGCTATGTGCGGTGTCTGTGTGTAGGTGTGGGTGTGGGTGTGTGGTTGATATTGACGAACTGATGTGAAATCCACACGTTCGGCTGCAGTTCAACAACTTCGACTTCGCCGCGTTTGCGTTTGAATTGCGAACAAACTTCGAATGCAATTTCGCCTGGCAGCCCAACACGCCACGCCCACCGCACACCGACCCTTACCCTCGCCCCCGTTGTCTCCCGTCCTCGTCTCCCAGCTTCCTGTCGACCTCCGGCGGCCTCCGAAATCCGTCCGCCCACCTTCGATGCCTTTGCTTGATGGCGACTCCGGCGATTTATTGCACTTTCTACTCGCCCTTCTCCTCCTCCGCCTCCTCCTCCTCTTCCTCCCCTTCCTTCCCTCATGCCATTGGAACTGGAAATTGATAATTTGTAGTTCTTCGCCTGACAAGGCTCGTGCCAATAATTAGCAACGACTTGGCCCCGGCAATCAATTCGGCGAAGCAACGAGAACTTTTTCGCAGTTGGGGTCTGGTCAGGTGGCAGCACCGACGAGTCCCACGATTCCCCAAACTTCGACCACCTCTCCGCCATCTCCACCTCCACCTCCACCTCCTCCGCCTTCGCTTTGTCTTTTTCCTGCTCCACGTCGCTGGCTTTTTCTGGCTCCTTCGCTCTGTCTCCCCCTCTTCCTTCCGGGTCCTCTCCACGTTTCACGAACAATTACGAATTACGTTTCATGTTTGGCTTGTTTTTGCTTTTGTTTTTAACTACAGTTATTCCTGAATACAGCCATTGTTGCTTCTGATGCTTTTGTTGCCGCTGAAACTTTTGAACTTTAGAACTTTTTGGCTTCCGACGGCGGCGGGGTTCGCGGAAACGGGGGCGGGGTGGGGAAACAGCGCGTGTCAATTTGTGAGGAGGCGAAATTTAATGCAAATCACGAAGGCGTTTCTCGCAGATTCTCCACCTGCGTCTGGGTCACCACTCAATTGTCGGCTATTTGCCAATCACCAAGTAGATGCATTTCTTGAAATACTTCCCGAAATATTCTCCTGGAAGGCTTCTTTTTCAATATTCCTCTCAATAATGGATCAGTGGCCTGGTCTTAATTCCCCTAATCCCTGGTGGAGTTCGTTGAAGTCGCCCCATGGTCCCGGTTTTCGTCGTTATTTTCTTAGTTTTATCCACCAACTGATTCTTCGCCCTCACCCTGTATCCGCGGCACAGCCCGACCCTCGTGCGCTCATCCGAACGGGGGTCCCACGGTAATTAGCCCGCGATATTCTGCGCAGCAACTAATAAATCAATTGCGATAAATCAAGACGTCCGCGGCCACGCCATCAAGCGCAGAGCAGCAGAAAGAGATCGCTGCCGAAACGAGATGGGGAGACGAGCAACGGCGTTAATTGTGCGGGTCGAGAGCCACAAAGAGCACCCAGGAATCCAGAAGAAACCGGGCATCAAAAACAAAATCAAGAACCGAGAATTTTTCCCAAAAACACAACGAATACCAGCAAGGGATCGAGGGCCATCTGCGGCCGGCGAGCGAAGATTTATTGCTTTCAGTCATGAAATGATTGGAACGTAAAGGATTAAATGAACAAATTTCAGGGCGAGGACGGATTTGGATTTGGTGGAGGAAAAGGAAAAGGGACCAGCGAGATGAGCCCGATGAATGGACGATGAGCGAGCGGGCCTCCGATTGATTCATTAGTCCGAGGGCGACGGACAGACACCGGCGTCGTCATGGGGCATCCGGTGGAGGGAGGCGAGAGGGGCCCAGGGCCGGCTCCTGTGGCCGCCGTCGTCGGTACTTCGGACACCGTGCGTTGCTCGTCGTGATCTATGGAGCCGAAACCCGATTTCGGTGGTCGTCGGGGCCGTGGTCCTGGTGGTGGCTCGAGTCGGTGACGAATCGATTTGGACTAAATCACTTAATTAGCATCACAACGGCCGATCAGAGCTCATCAGGTCGTCACGGATGGCCGCACGTCCGGCCCACTAATGGCCGAAGCTGCGGCTGGAACTGCAACAACCACGTGGCAGCAACAACCACATGGCAACGGCAACCTCATGACACGACAACCACGCGATGACAACAACCTCATGTCAGCCACAACCACTCGACGACAACAACAATAACGGGAACCGACCGCACGAAGACGTCGGCAGCCCACATTCGAGGGAATCGAGGAGTTCATGACGTTAATTTCCGGGATAAATTTGTTCTTGCGGGGTTTGAGTGCGGTCACGGGGATCGGTGCGTGTGTGCGTGTGTCTGTGAACTAGCACACACATACAGCGGCATCCACCTTGCAGCCCGAGGAAAGAATTTAATTCATCTCAGTGGAAAATCAACTTCGCCGCCGTTGGAGCCGAACGAAAAGCGAACAGAACGAGGCGTCGGAAGCGAGGGAGAAGTCCTCGAAACAAATGGCGTCTGGATTGACACCGGATATCCGGTTAGCAATTGCACGCTGTCAATCTCGGCGCTTCCGCCGACCGGCGATCGAGGCAGGCCCGGCAGACGGCGAGGGCGAACTGAAACCGAGGGGAATCGAGGACCGACGACGACGGCGACTGGAGACGAACGTCTTCCGCCTCGTGCGAAGTTGGCTACGCCTCGTCGTTTAATATCCGGTCGAGTTGAGGAATTGTTTTCGCCCCCTCTCACCCCCCCCCCCCTCGCTGCGCATGGACAGTGTTTTTATTTTCTATAAAACCGTCGGGAACGGCGGGAATCAGGAATTCAAATTGACGAGAAACAAGTCGAGAATCCCGAGGCACGCAGGAGGGAACAGAGCCGAGTTGGAGGAGAGCGAAATTTCCCAATAAAAACTGTAATGAAATTGCAGTGGCGGCGGGACAGCGAGCGAGCTGCACCCACTGGGGCGTATGAGCGACATTTGATTGCAGTCGAGCCGGACTTTTTGCCTTTTTGTCACAACGGACCAGGCCAAGCCGTGGCGATGTTTATTCCAGAAGACGAGCCGAGAGTGAAGCCATATGCCTGCCGAACCTGAGAATCGGCACGGCATCGTTGAATCATGCCGAAATTACATCCAGCTGGAAGCCGGAATTTCTCTTAAATTCTAAGCTGCAGGCGAAACAATAAACAATGAATTTTCCGACACTCCCGAAGGCGGTTCGAGGCAAGAGCGCAGAACAAACAACCTTTCGCCCGATGGCAGAGGCGGGCGCGCGGCTGGAGAAGGAGCCGAAGAAGAGGACGGAGCGCCGGGCAGGGGTTGAGCGCCGGAGCAGGCGAACGAAACGAAATGCTCGACAGTGAAAAGTCAAACGTTCTCGTCCTCCTGGCTTGTTTTCGCCGAGCACTTGGCGAGGGCTGGGTGTTTTTTAAGCGGGCCAAATGGCTTTAATTTATGCATTATTTATTTGCCAAAGGAATTTCGCATTCGCCCAACAATAATCCGACAACCGGAGCCAGACGAATCAACATTTGGCGAAAAGGGCGACGAAGGGAATTAAAATATTAAACACCCAACATTACGGGCCAATTGACAAAATTAAAATGAAATGGTATTCGACAAAAAGGATTAGAAAAAGTGTGTTTTAAAAAAACCAACAAAATATTCTGGTTGAAAATGCCGAAGCATTAATTGCCAACAACAGCTGGCATTCAAATGAATTGCAAACGGCGAAATATTGCCAATTATTACAAATTACAAATATTCGCATAATAAATTGGTCTTTGAAATTGGTTTGCGTAATTTTTCAGTCTCTTTTTAAGCAGCGGTTTGTATGGAATTTAAGTCCATGTCCGAACTAAAAATCGAATGGTTCGCATTAAACTTTGTCGAGACCGTGAATATTAAAGCCATGATTAATTTAGCGGTGGTTGGAAGACAAATTTCACGCTTGACCCGACGCCAAACTTCCCCGAAAGCGATTTAAAAATTCATACTTGCTGTGCAAATAAAATAACGAAAGTGAAATATTCCATCCGTAAATATGTTCCAATACATTCTCATCCTTTAGGGTTTCCTTTTGAGGCTTTTCTCATGTTCATTTGCCATTTGTTTTGATTTTGGTGTACTCTATTTATAGCCTTGAATTTAATCTTTTCCTCCTTCCACTTGACCGCACTTGATGCGAAGCCATGTTTGGCCGGCCAGTGATGTGAAGGCATGCGACAGGCCAGCCATCCCAGACATATGGATTTATTATATTTTCTAATAATTTCTATTTCCTCCATGCAAATTTTCTAATAGTTTTTATTTCCTTCACACATGTTTATGTCTTCAAATAATTTTTATTTCCTTCATGCATGCCATTATACTCGATTTCTCCGCCTCAAAATATTCCTCACTCCCAAAGAATTTTTATTGCAAGCATTATAACTATTATCATTATTTATCGTTGTTTTTTAAATATTCTCTCCATTTTTCACTCTCACATGTCGCCCGACTTCAAATTCCTCGAATTTCTAGAGCTTAAATTTCAATTATAAATATTCATTGTTTCAAATACAACTAATTTCGTATTCTATGAGCGATCGCCGAACACACACACAGACACACTCACACACACTGTGTCCACCAATGTCAAATGTATTCTCGATTCCTACACAGAGTGGGGACGAGCGAGTGAGAGAGCACGAGCTCTCGTCGTTGCATCGAAACGTAGACAAATCCAATTAGATTGAACTCGAAACTTTGCTCCGGCCCCCCCCCCCCCCCGCCTGGAGCCCGCCTGGACCCGACGCCCGAGACCCCTGTCGTGTCCTGCCGATGCGCCACGTGGCCGCAGTTGTTGCATGTCGGGCGGCCCTCGGACATGCGAGAGAATTTCCCCAGCGATGGACCGACTCTTCCCAGTATTCCGTCGCACACACGCATGGCCCGAGAACAACGACAACGGTCTCTCTGCCTTTCCGCCGCCCTGTCTGTCTGGCTGTTGTCCTCTGTATTTCCCCCCGACGACCGGATGTCGTCCTCTGGCCGAGCACCGAGCACTTGTCGCTTGTGCCCGTGGGTGAGCGAGTGTGTGTAAAGCAGCAACAACTGCCAACAACAACAACTAATGCTCCCGATGCCGGTCCCGGCCGAAGGAAATCCCCGGTCGTCTTAAATTTTTGATCATTTCGTCGAACGAGCTCGAGTATGCATTTCGAAACATCGATCTGAATATTCAAAAAAACACAACGGCTCCATCCTGGGAGCTGTGTTTCCGACGAGCATTTTCCGAAGTCTGACAAGTTTAGCAGGATGGAATTAATATTTGATCAACCAGCGTTCGATAGCCGTTTGTTCTGCTGCTGTTTAAATACCCAACTCTACCTCTGGCAGATCGGAAAATCAAGGCGAGTCTTGCTTCGGGTGGGAGGTCGGCCCCCGTCCGAAAACATTGTCTTGCATTACGAATTCATGCCCTTCGCCTCAGGCCTCAGGCCTCCCACCGACGACCGGGGGCCACTGACGCCCGAGCACTCAACAACGGCTGGAGACGCCGGATCGGGCGGGCCCCACTCGCCGGGTGGCGTCGCTCGGAGAATAGTTCAACTTTTATTGTCGAAAGCTATTAAACTTTTCCCATCAGGCGGAGGGAAAAATGGCGCGGTCTGATGAGCCGGTCTGTCTGTCCAGCCAGCCATCCAGCCAACCATCCAGCCAGCTAGTCAGGCTGTCAGTTGGTGAGGCTGAAATTAGGCCACGGCTTGAGTGCTTCCGCCTGCGAATGGTCAAAGTTCTGGGTGGACCCGTCCGTGCCTCGCCCCAATCGATGGATGTCGGGTCGCAACTCCCAAGGATTTCAGGACCCGACCCACCAACCACCGCCCACCCTCGGGTCTCGCTTCGAGCCCTCTCGATACGCGCAATAAGTGCGGATTTGTTCGTGCTTGTTTTTCGCTATTTTTATCTCCCTTTGTTTTCGCCCTCGCTCTGGGACCTCCCGCTCTTGTGTTTTCGCCCAACTTGTTCTACAATTGTTCAGAGCGAAAGTGAGCGCCACGCCCCTCTACCAAAGCCCACGCCCCCATATCGAAGCCTGAACAATGCGAAGAAGCAATTAAATTGGAAAAGTTGGGTCCTGTCTGCGGACGGGGGAGGGAGGCCGGTCGGTAGGGAGCAAGGTAGAAATTCGCCCTTATTAATTCCTCGAGATTCCATCTTCACTTTTCACTTTCGCGGCCCGATTCGGCCCAGGAGAGGCAAAGCGTGGCGGGCAGATCCCAGTCCAATCAACCGGGGCAACTACGGGAAGTTTTGTCATGAAAACGGCTGCGGAAGGGATGTAGATGTTATAACGAAAAGGAAGAGAGAGCCGAGAAGTCTTAGGAGGAAAATGGCAATAAAAAATTTACATAAAAACACTAAAATTCTGCAGAATTGCGGAGACAATGGCTATTTTCATCATCGTTTGTAAAACTGCGACTAATGCCACCAATAGCCGGCAACCTTTCAGGGTTCCAGGGCGCGATTTCTATTGCCGCGGTTTCAGCTGCATTGCCACGACAACAACAAGTTGCCACTGTTGTCGTTGCTGTTGCTTTTGTTGTCATTGTCGTCGCCCTATCTCGGCTCGCGATTGCAACTGCAATTAATCGCGACGCAATGGAAATTGTGCCAATTGGAAGCTCGTGCTTGAAATTTGAATCAGCACAATCCTGATGATTAACGAGCTCTCGCTGGGCGGCGAGGGGGCCGGGAAGGCCAAGGACAATGAGGGGAGCCCGATGGCAACAGGAGAGCGGAGGAGCGGTTCAAAGGATTCGCTCGGCCTCGGTGGGCGGCAGGCGGGTAATTGAAGGATTTGTTTGCGAACCGCAAATTCCACCGCATAATTGGCCTGACAGTCGTGTGTCGAGCGCTGTCTTCAATTAAATCCACGACAATGCCAGCAACAGCAACAGCCGTGACAACAACAACAGCCACAATAACAGCAACAACATCACTTAAGCCCCTGTCTAACAATGAGTGTAATTAACATCACCTCCCCACCTCCTCCACCGCCTCCTCCTTCAAATCCCGTGTGCTCCACACGTGCGAGCGGCGCGCCGACGACCACGACCGACGACTGGGTAATTGAAGTCTATGCGTGGTTGACACACCAGCCGACACTTTCGAATAACAATGAAAATAATTGCATCGTTCCTCCTGGCAATTGTAGCCACCATCCTCCAGCCACACAATCCACATCTACATCGCAGACACTTCGGGAACATCGGCCTCTGGCTCCGGCTCCGGCTCCGACTCCGGCCCTGCTTCTGCTACAGTTTCCGTTTCCCTTTCGCCTGGGGTTCCCACCCACGGTGGTGGGCTCCCATAAATATTTGCCCAGATATTACATCTCCGAATTATTAGTACCAGGAATCCATTTGCAGAGTCGTTCCCAGGTTCCCCTCCGGCACCTTTTTCACTTGTGCCTCACGTCAAAGGAAATACGATTTCATCTCCTGCGTTCCAGCGAGTCCTCTTCGACATATTGAGTAATTTCTTCCATCCACCAGCAGCATCAAAAACAAAAATACCCTTTGGCATCGGGATGCATCCGTTCGTCCCACACCGTCATCCATCATCATCAACTTCTCGCTTTGTTTTCCGCTCTGGGTCCTCGCATTACATTTATTAATTTCCAGCTTTGAGCTGTTTCTACCGCTGCTCTACGTATAATCGTTTCTGACTGCAACAGCAATCGCAGCATCTGTTGCTCGCCATCCTCCGCCTCCCTCGGTAGCGACTCTCCGTTCCCTCTGACGGTGTCTTGGTGTCCTGCTCGCACCCTCGTACATACGCCACTTGGTCCTGTGGCCCTCGTCGGGTCTCCGTCGCGTCTCGTTTCGCCTCCTCTGCTCCGGCGCCTCCCCTGCCCTCAGCCACATTACTCTTCCCAGGTTCCGGTGTGGGCGCCACCATCGTCATCATCACGTTTCTCTCCCATCCTTCGCTCTTCTCTGCACATCTCCTCGTTTCTGTTCACTTTCCTCCTCTGCTCGTCACTCCTCGCCCTCCGTGGCACCTTTGAAATGCAATCGGAGAAAAATGAAATTCCAAAACACCGGAAACGGAAGGCATCTTGCCTTGGCTCGCTCGGCGGGCGCATCCTGGCGAATCTCTTAAATTGCCACGGATGCGCGTCCAACTAGGAGACAGCGTAAGCAACGTCCTTCCTCCTGAGTTCACTCCGACCTCACTTCACTCTTACCTTTCTACTTCCCACCTTCCTAGCTTCCTTCCTGCGGTCCTTCCATCCCCAGGCCGCCCTTCATTCCAGCAACCAAACATTCTTCACTCTTCCCACCAACATTTCACCGGTGGATCCTCCGCACTTCCACACTTTGTATCCTGCTGAAGAAATGCGAATCCAGCAAATGTGAAGATTTGATTAAAACGCGTTGCCGGCGAGGAGGCCAGAGGGCAAAGAAGGGTGAGGGAGCCGGAATGTTGTGGGAGAGCGGGGGAACGAAATGGAGATGAAGTTTGTGCTGCAGCAATTGCTTGCGGGAGACGTCAACTGTTGCTACGTGCGATAGCGGCGAAATAAAGATTAAAAGTAATAATTGAGTTGAATTGAGTTGTGACTGCGACACGAGGACGGAGGATGGCGAGGAGATGGAGGAGAAGATGGCGGGAGGAGAGGAGGCGGGAAGAAAGCTCTAGATGGGTCTGAGTTTAATTTGGGAGAGAAGTCATCTGAAGTTTCGTTTGAAAATCAAAACCAAGGCGAAAAACACCCAGTCAGAGGTGAGAGAAAAGAGAAGAACGAGAGGCGGTTGAAGGCTCTCGAAGAGAGGAGAGAGAGAGGGTGTGAGAAATAAAGAGGGAGAAAAATAAGGATGGATATGAAGCAGCCAAGAAAGGACCAGAAGAAAGAAATACATGAAATACCGGTGAACAACGAAATCGCATGATCCCGCTTCACCAATGCAATGGTGTTAAATCCATCACTGGCAGGAATCCTGCGGCAGCACCAACAAAAACAATAACAACTACAAAATTCCAACCGACATACAACCGGCAACTGCTGCAGCAACGAGAGCAACAACGACCTCGGCAGTGCCAACTGCTGCAGAAGGAACAGCTCCGGCGGTGGGCGACAAAAACCGACCATTTCACGGGACACTTAACAGCAGCAACAACAACAATGTCGCTGGCGGTCTCGGCGTCGTCGGTGCCGCTGTTCGCTTTTTGTGTTGCCGATGGAAATGATTATGAAATGCGGAATCGTTCGCTCAAACCGGCGCGAATTTAATTGCTCGACGCCTCCATCTGGCAGGCTTCAGGTTCATGTCGTCGGGAGCCGCCATTTTGTCGCTCCGTCCGTTGCCCGTTGCCCGTTGCCCGATGTCGGCTGTCGTCGATGGAGGCCCGAAGGCGCTGCATCGCCGGCTGGTCGTGCTTTTAATTAACTTTTTTCGCCGCCTCTTGCACATTGTTTCCATCGCCACTCAGTAGCCCTGTCTGTTTTTCACTCACTCTCCGTCTCCCTCTTCCTCTCCCTCTCTCTCCCTCTCTCTCTCTCTCTCTCTCCCACCCTTCTTGTGTGCCTCTCACTCGCTCAGTCGGCGGTGACTCGCAGGCCATCGTGTCGTGTTTCGGAACGACATTTTATGACAATCTTGCCACCAGTTTCGCCAGGGGCCATAAAACTGTTTTTTCGAATGTCCTGACGCCAGCTCTTCCCGCTCTCTCTGCCTCTCCCCCTCTCACACCTCCTCGCTCTTTCACTCTATTTCGACCGGCTGTAGGGAAGAAGCGAAATGAAAATTCTCTGCAGTTGCTTTTCAATAAAATGAAGCTCTCGATTGCGGGCAACGAAATCCATTACCACCGAACACATGCTGCCCATGTTGGGTTGTGTAAGGTTCACGCCCGTGTCCTTGCAGCCCTCCTGTCCTCCGGGTTCCCCCCATTTCCCTCCCTACTCCTCCACCTCCTGCTCCGTCCCTTCTTCCGGCTGATGCCTCGGGTCCACTTCAGCCAAATTCACCTGTTACTCTTCTTCGTCCGAACTCGTTCGTCTGTCGCCCGCTTGATCCGCCCTCACCCTCCCCCTCCCCCTCCCCACCTCGCCCTCTGCCATCCAGGGCAACGGATTATTTCGAATCTATTTTTCTAGTCTGTCAAAAGAGTGAGCGACGAGCGACGCGAGTCGAAGGGACGACGGCTCGAGGGTCCTCCGATCATCTGATAGTCCGGGGTCACTCAAGCTAATTAGTTGGCTGACACAAAGCGCTTCCTTCTCCCTCTCTCTCCTCTCTAGCTCTGGCAATTTCAATGTTATCTTTTAATTTTGACAGCGTTTATAAACCGTTCTTTTATCCCCACTCGGGATGCCCGGTCAGGAGCCGGCCGATGAAGGAGACGCAGCCCGACGTCCTTTCGACACCATTCGCCTAATTGTCCACCACTACACGCGCCTCGTGCACCGCACACACACAAATACAAATGCAGAGCCCTTGTTTTGATTGCCTGGAATGTTTGGCTCCTGGCTGCGCGATTCCGAACACGTTCCGCCGGCCCAACCCATCAGCCAGCCAAACCCTCCAACCTGCCTCCTGCTTCGTTGCCGTCGGGCGTGGCGTGGTGGCCACTGGCGGGGTCGCTGGGCGCTGCCACCTGGTTTGGTGGTGCGCGGAGCCGCGAGGGTGCTTCATTTTCCAATAACAACAACAACCCGCTGCACCGGGCCACCTTCGTCCGGGGTCCGCAGCCCGGAGTCGGAGCCGGAGTCGGAGCCGGGGTTCGACCGGGCGCCCCTCGGGCAGGTGTTATTTCGATCACGTAATCCAATGTATTTTCGACGCACAATAAAATCGAAATTGAATTTGCCTTCTGGTTACAACAACAACAACAACAACCACAACAACTGCTGTTGAGTTAGCGCAGTGTTGTTATTGTTATATTATTGCTGATTCGGATGAGCCAAAAATTATGTGCAAATATTATAGCGAAAGCCATTTATCGGTGATTACTTTGGTCTCCTACTTCGCTACTTCGTTAAATGCAAATGGATAATGGATTTATATACTCCAAGTAGTGTTGCTGTCATTGTGGTTGCCATTGTTGTTATTGTCAGTGCCGATAAATTATGATGCATCAATATTTGCCAGATGCTACTCCATGGCCGGATTAATTGTCGTACAACATCAGCATTAATTGGGGAGTCCGCGCCGGTCGGACCAATTGATATTTTAGACAGAGTTGTTATTGTTCTTAGTAGACCTTACCATTGTTGTTGTCTTTAGTACTATTATTTCCATTAGTATTGTTGTTGTCATTGGGGTTATCGTCGGTGGATAATCGGAAAATCACGAATCGCTCGTGGCTGCATTTAATTTGTCCCACTCATATCATGAAACGAATGCTGAAAATCAGGAATTTCATTTCATCACACTTGCGTGGAAATCTCTCTTCACATATTCGAATTTTTTTAATTTTTTACATAATTATGATAAAAGCTCTGAGTCAGTTTCTATTTAAAGGGTGGAAATGTCTTCATTTAAGTTTTGGAAATTGCCATCACTGCATGTTTCAGCTCTCATAGGAGATATTTTTAAATTTGTATATGAAAAAAAACAAACTTCAAAGCAATTAAAAAGTTCTGGATACTTTTTTTAGAATATTTTTCTAAAAAGGACTGCGCCCCAAGTTTTGCAAGTTGATCACTTTTCATGGAATTGATGCGTGAAAATTTGCCGCATTTCCAACTTTTGTGTGGCAATTAAAGAAGTTGCCGACATACGAGGTGAAAGAAATTCGAGCTCCCAAACGGCGCATAATATTTCGGGGTTTCATGACGACGACATGCATTAAATTTTACACGTTTGTATATGCGTCAAGGGGTCCATGTTGCAATATTTTAGAACAATTATTTTTGAATTATAATGAATTATTTTGTACATATTTACTGATTTTTGTATACTTAACTTAAGCTTTGTGTATTAAATTGGAAATTTAATAATAATTTATTTTTTAAATTCTGTTAACCACTTTGCCTTCTTAACATAATGTTAACGTTTAACAGAAGCTTTGAAGCAGCTTTTCTGAATTCATTTATGGTTTGTGTACATGATAAAATGGTTTCCGTTTGCGGAATTCGGGTTTTCGTCGCCTTACAATTTATCCTACTACTTTTCTCAATACAACTATTATCCTTTGAATTTTTATTTAAATGTTTAAGCATATTCCATTTAATTGGATTAGCATTTCTCTAAACACTATATGGACGTAGTACTTTGAATAAAATAACTTTGAATTAAACAATCTAATTGGAAACCTCTAACTCTACACGATTCCTAATTATAATTCCATGCGAGTTGTTAATCATAATCAAGTGGAGAAACAAGAAATTAGTGAAGCAATTTCATCGCTTTCCCGAGATAAATTTCCAAGATAACAAACGAAAGGTTCTTTCGCGGAATCGATTGAGTTCAGAAACATTTCCGATTGACTCTTTGAGCTTCTGAGAATCGCGATCGTACATCACTTTTAGCAGGCAATTAAGCGAAGCTGTGGGCTGGGGCAAGGTCAAAGCGACCACTACTGGCCGTAATGGCCACCATCTGTGCTGTTCCGACGAGCCCCGGCGCCGCCAAAGCGGGACGACTCAAGATGATCGCGTGAAATGCCGGGAGTCTCGACGGAATTTCTACTCCAAGGCATCGAGTGGGAGGTAGGGAATTGAAGGGATGAAAAGTACACGAGGTTCCTCTCCGCCATTTGGACTATCCGCGATCACTATTCTGGCTCAGACACTTTTGGCCCACGGGTGCCCGAGTCACTTGTGCAATTCATCATTCCAATTGGAAGCCATTAATTCGCAATGAAATTAATGAGCTCCTCAAATCCGATGCAAATGTGGCAGCTCGTCGGCACCACGTCGACGCTCCGCACCTCTCGATCTCTCCCTCTCGCTCACTCGAAGGCTGTGTGAAGCAATTGCCGGCTTCTCATCGTGTTTGCACTCACATGTCCAGCTGCCTGTCTACCGCAGTCTTTTTACCCGAGCCGTCCGTCTGCGCATCTGTCTCTCTGTCTGTCCGTCTGTTCTGCGGTCTGTTCGCCGGTGAATCTGGGACGACGTGGTCCTCGTGGGCTCGTAAACAAATTGAACTCATGTTTCTTGTCAGTTATTGTTTAGAAAAACCCGCTTCAATTCCAAATTAACCAAACTAAACGTGTGTGGATCTTGCGTGTGTGTGTGTGTATCGTGGCGTATTTGCACAATACAACGACAGGCAGAGACCTGACCACAAACACAGAGCCGACGATGACGACGACTCCATCGTTCGGGCCCGCGAGGCGCCAAAAATGAGGGCCAAAACCAACACGTCTGACGCGCGAAAAGTCACTGACATTTGTGCAAATTGTTTTTTTGTTTTCTCAGTTCATTTTCAATTATTTTTGTTTTTTTTTTTTTGTATTTTACTTTTGCCCATACCGAATTTTTGGAACATTTCTGAATGACTTTTTTGAGTTTTGTTTCGGTTTCCATATGCTGAATGTTTCACGTGATCTCCTGGTTGCTTCAAACTCGTTCGATTTGATGTCCTTTTATTCATGTATCGTGGAAGACGCTCCACTTTTTGCCGGCAAGATGCTGTCGGTGTCCGATTAGGGATCGGTTGCGATTTCGCGGAAAATTTATCGACTGTCGAAACCGTGTAAACAAATCGTTGGCACCGAATTTCGCTATTTGATTATTGCTAAATAATAGCAACAAAAGCAACAATAACAATGACATCAACAACACAAACACAATCATTACAATTGCATCAACAGCATCAAAGAAAACGAACAAAACCATCGTGAACAAATATTAATTTGGAGCAGATGTTGCAACTGAGCTGTTGATTCCCGTATTTATTCTTATCTTTCTGTCTCCTTCGCTTTGCTTCGCTTCCCTTTCCCTTTCGTTCGGCACTCATCATACCCGAGCAATTGTTTCCTCTTGTTCCGTACGTAATTGGGAAGAACATCGATGGGGACACTCGGTAATGAGAACGACAACACCTTTTTGTGTGAACAAAGCAACCGGCACTCGGAGCAGAAACAATGGCAACGACAACAATGAGAACAGGAAGAACAACGAGACCAATCAGTTTAACAACAAGTGACAAGAGGTGGCTCCCTAGCAATGGAGACAAGAAGTCTAACAATAAGAGCCAAGAAGAACCAACTAAGAGAAGGAACGAGAATCAGAGGAGAAGGAGAAGTGAAGAGTTGAGTTGATCAGTTCCTACGCTATTGGCAGCGTATCGGATCGCAATGATGTCCTATATAATAGAGCAGAGTGGAAACATCTTTGTTCTAAAAATAGCGCCGATACAGCGAAAATAAAAGCACGGACAACAATATCAAAGACAACAACTACAAGAAGGAGAGCGGAACAGCTTCGGGGCGAGGACCGGAGCGGACCGGACCGGGCAGAAATCGCGGCGACCATCGGGCACAATGGGCCAACCCGGGCGCTGCGTTCGCCGGACCCGATACCGCCACCGACACCGACCCACCATCGACACCACCACGGCCACCGCCACCGGCACCGACACCGCCCCGCCCACCTGAAACTCGCAGAGCGCGAGAGCGAGAGTTGGACGCGGCGAAGGCGAGTCAGAGAGAGGGAGAGAAGGCAACGAGCTGGGAGGTTTCTGTGATCAGTCAAAAGGAGCGAGGGAGAGGATTTCAAGTGGCAGCCGACGGAAAATGAGATCGTACCGTGGAGGAGAAGACCTGAACCTGACATTGGAACCAGATGTCGGAATAAATTAAATGTAAGAAATAATATCGGGAAAGTTATTAGTGAAAGTCGAAGGACTGATGAATTAAAAAATTCAGAAATAATTTAGAAGAATTGTGTTCAATTCAAAACAATATCGATTCGAAGAATTCACGGTTGGTTGATCGACTCCACGGTACGAACGCGCGCAGACATCTTGAAGAATCTCTTCGATTGACCGTCAAAAATCCGAGGTCCGGGAATATTTTCAAATTTCGACAGACGGCCGGTGCCAGTGACAATGTCACAAATGGTGTTTTCATCAAAAGCGACGGTCCATTAAAATGCTAAAGCTTTCGCAATGGCATTTTCTCAGCCTTTGGTTCAGAGATTTTTAGCAGTTTGCAAAATACTTCGATGCAGCGCGACGGGCGACGACGAGGAGCGGAGTCAAAAAGGAAGACAAAGGCGAAGGCGGTCGAGAAGAATTTTCAGAATACTAGAAGAATACAAATGTTGAATAGTTTAAAGGAATGACTTTTAGAAATTTTTTTAATTTTCAATTTTTTTTTATTTTGCACACGTTGAGGTGAACCAGACGGGGGACGAATGTGGCCGAAGAGTAGGAGACGACACAGTAAGATGGGGGGAAAGTAAAATTCGACGCCCACCCGTCGCGAGGCCTGCACAGAAAATGCTGAGGAGAATCTCGTCTCGGCCGAGCGGAAGGCGCGAAACTCTCTCGCGGTCAGGTTGCTGCGAGGCGCTCGCCGCAGGGTGGGGCAGGCGATCGCGAGTGATGCGGCCACGTGACGTCACCACGACGAACGAGCGTCCGACGTAGTCCGGCTCGTGTTGCTTCCATTCGCTACACAAGCTCTCTCTCTCCCTCTCCCTCTCCCTCTCCCTCTCCCTCTCTCTCTCTATCTCTCTCTCTCTCTCCAATCGATCACATGACAAATGCCGAAATATAATTCTCAATTTGAAAATAATTTCTAATATAAACCATAAATAAAACACCTGAAATAAAAAGGTTCAATAAATTTTCTGTTTCTTGAATTTTCTCTTATTTGAGCAAATTTCAAAATCAATTTTTAATCAAACATTTTTTTCCTTTGATACAATACTTTTTTCTGATTAGTTAATTATTAATTTGCCATGTTGGCTTATTTCGGGAATAATTTCAAAATTGTTTTTTTCTTTTGTTTTTTCAAAAAATATTTTGCTGCTTTCTTTTGGTATTCAGTTCTGAAACATTTTTCAGTTTCCGACTGCACTTTGCCTATTTTAGATAAATTTCCCAAACTTATTTTGACCAAAGACAACGACTACGTCATTCTGCCGCACTCTCAGGCACAGCGCGCCAGCCCCCTGAGAGCCGGGAAATCCGAGAGAAACTAATTAGAGCAGAGAATATATATTTTATTTATATAAAAATTTTCACGAAATTCAAGGGCGACAGAGCCTCAACATTTTCTTGGGCCTCTGTCAATGTTCGAATTTCGCTTGGGAAAAACGCACGGTGTCGGGAGTCAAAAAAGTCGCCACGATGCGTGCGCGCTGAGTGTTTGGAAGATTTGCTCAGAAATCAATTCGTAGAAATAAGTAATGTTCCAGCCTAATTAGCTCTTAGCTTCACATAAGATCACATTGAAATTAAAGGAGAAAAACAGGAGAAATATTATCAAAACAACTGCGAGTGAAATACAAAAGTGAGAAATTATTATAACGTAATATTGCCTGAAGATATATTTGGATTGTTTTCGTGTGCGAAGTGTGAATAATATATTAAAAATTCAAGTTCAACAGTTTTAATGAATTTTCGTGCAACTGTCTAAAATAAATGCGAGTCGACGGCGCCCGTGGAGCGTCCGGGGGAAGCGGCAGAGGAAGAGGAAAGAAGGAAATATAAGAAGAAGAAGAAGAGAAGTCGCCTGACTGACTGACAGAAATTGTCAGTTGTGAGTGTTTTTGTTGAAAAATTGTAATTGATGCGCCACAGCCGTGCATGCGTGTGTGTGCGAGCGGGTGCGAGTGTGTGTGCGAATGCGAATCTGAATGCGAGTTTCCGAATCCACTCGGATCATGTGGGGTGTGTGTAATTAAAAATTAATTAAATTCAAATAAAAAACGAAACATAAACATATATAAAACACAAGGCGACACCCGAAAGTGAAAGTTCTGAAGTCTCGGCGAATTTACGAATCTTTTTTTAAATTTGTTGCTCCAATTCGTGTTATATACTTTGTTTGTTTTCTTAACATTTTGTGAGTGTTTCTTTTTTGTTTTCATGCTATTTATGAGTTGTTGTTGTTGTTTCGCGCATCCTACGAAAATAAAACACAACAACAATATTTTTATTTATTACCTTAATTTAATAGCAAAGAGAGAAAGGCGAACAAAGGAAAACCATTAAAACCATTATAACAACATATACAAAAAGAAAATACCACTTGCGAAGCAAAGGAGAACGTTATATTAGCAATAAAATATATAAGCGGAGCAACTGCCCGAGGAGACGACAAATACGAAAGGAAAGGAAGAAAAATGTCGTCGTCGTCGTCGTCGTCTCGAAATTCGAAGGCGACCAAAGCGCCGTCGGCCGCCGCCGGGACTGCGACCGGAAACAAACAGAAGAGCAAATACCCGATGACCAAAGAGCGGATTGTTGACGGTAAGAGCACACGGGGCGAGCAAGAGAGAGAGCGAGAACCGGCGCAGATGGCTCGGCTCTCCTCTCTCTCTCTCTCTCTCTCTCTCTCTTTCTCTCTCGTCTACGCCATGTGCGAGTGAAGAGAGGATCGCAGTAAATGTTGAACCCTTTCGTGCGTTCGCCGGCCCGATCCGGTCCGTCGTCCGTTTCCGCTTCCGTTCGCCTTGTTTCCGATTCGTTTCGTCGTCGTCGTCGTCGTCGTCGACAGTCGTGGAAGCCCGACGAAATCTCTAAAAAATAAATAGAGCAACACAAATAAATAAATAAACATTCTGCGGCTAATGAATGAAAGAAGCGAGGCGAAGAGAAGCGGGCGAATGAATGAATGAACGGCGTCCGAAGTGAGGTCTAAATAATTGTAAACAGAAAGCTCCCATCGTTTCTCGGTTCGTTCGTGTGTCCTTCGTGTCCGCTTCAGCTCTTAATTCGGTGCTAAACAATTTCCCAAGTGCAGCACATGTGGCGAAATTTTAAACAGGAACCCGAACTATTTTGTGACCCCCACGAAAAAAAATGAGCGTGCCGTTCGCTCATCGAAAATAAAAACCGAAAACACTAAAGTAAACACGATGAAATATATTTTTATAAATCGCTGTCACATGGCGTTTTAATTGTTTTCTATTGCATAGTTTATGATGCCATAAAAGCGATCACAAATCTTCAGTCAGTTCGCCCGAAGTTCGTCGATGAATTTCCCGACTTATCCATGACTTCCGAAAAACATTGTCCCATGACACACTATTAAATAAATTTCGAAAGATTTAGTCCACCATTTTCTTAATCTCTTCAATCTCTTCCGTATAAAAAAACATTTCATTAAATCCTATTCCTATCCAAAGGTTTTTAGACTTAATAAAATTGATTTCTACCGGGCTTCTCATTATCCTTTTGTATATTTACATTTCATTTGGATCTCTAGGCACTTCATATTATTTTAATATGTTTCCAATTAAGATTTCATGAAGTCTCTATCGGCGGAACAATTTATAGTTAACAGCTGTGATGAACATTTTTCATGGACTTATGACAGAATTTCAGACATGTTCTGAATATTTCGAAAATTCCTCGCGCTATCCTAATCCGTTTTATCCACGGGTCGAGTGTGAATTTATGAAAAGAGGGCCGACCTGTCTTGTAAACATTGTCCAAGACGTAGTTTTCTTAGATGAAAATTCCGACGGTCGGAAAATCCGTCATGAATTTCACAAACTCACATTTTTCGTTCTATTAGGTTTTAATGATAAAATAGTCGCGTTCAAAATTTCAAAATCCATTTACCTTAAAGATTTATACTGTATGCAAAGGTCTAAAAATCCTGCTAAAACGACTGATCGCACAAGCTTTTTTGAAGTGAGCTCGGTTTCTGTGAAAATTCCTCTACTTTTATCAGTTTTCACGAAATAACTATATTTCGAAAACAAGTCATAACAAGTAGCATTACTAAGAGCTCGTTAAATCAAATTAATAGAACATCTGAAAATAAAATATCACATGCAGAGTGATTATGTAAATGCGAAATTCTCTTTGGTTGCCAATTAAATTTGATTGAAATTCTGTGACAATTGAATTGCACCGCAGATGTGCCCCTGCCCCCCTCACACAAACTCACAATGGCCGAGGTGTACGACGCAAAGACGGGGAAGCCCAACTACGACGCCCTGCGCCAGCACTTCGTCCTCGAGGGCCGCATCGAGGAGGAGCCCGCCTTGCGCATCATCAACGAGGGCGCCGCGATCCTGCGCAGCGAGACGAACATGATCGACGTGGAGGCCCCGGTGACCGTGTGCGGCGACATCCACGGCCAGTTCTTCGACTTGGTGAAGCTGTTCGAGGTCGGCGGCCCGCCGGCCTCCACGCGCTACCTCTTCCTGGGCGACTACGTGGACCGGGGCTACTTCAGCATAGAGGTAAGCTCTCCGCCGTGCTTGAGTAAGGCTCACAAAAATGCTCGTTCGCCGTTCCAGTGTGTGCTCTATTTGTGGTCGTTGAAAATCTGCTACCCCTCGACGTTGTTCCTGCTGCGCGGCAACCACGAGTGCCGCCACCTCACCGAGTACTTCACCTTCAAACAGGAATGTGAGTCCCCCGAACAGTTCTTCCCCAGACTGGACAGCGCCTTACTTTGATTTACATGTATACGCGTCAATTTGATAGGCAAAATTAAGTATTCGGAGCGTGTCTACGATGCGTGCATGGAGGCCTTCGACTGCCTGCCCCTGGCGGCTCTGCTCAACCAACAGTTCCTCTGCATCCACGGCGGCCTCTCGCCCGAGATCTTCACAATCGACGACATCAAGAAGGTCCGCCTCAATCTCGCCAAATGTGGTTACAATTAATCCACCTTAATAACTCGTTTCCTCCCACTCAGCTCGACAGGTTCCGGGAACCGCCGGCCTTCGGGCCCATGTGCGACCTGCTCTGGTCGGATCCCCTGGAGGACTTCGGCAACGAAAAGAACTCCGACTTCTTCACACACAACTCTGTTCGCGGTTGCTCGTACTTCTTCAGGTCTCCCTCTCTCTCTCTCTCTCTCTCTCACTCTTCTGGTTGGTTCCTATAACTTGTTACTCCCTTCCCCACAGCTACTCGGCCTGCTGCGAGTTCCTGCAGAAGAACAACTTGCTGTCGATCGTGCGGGCTCACGAAGCTCAGGATGCCGGGTGAGTTCTCTTCATTTGGCCTTTACTTCGAACCAATATCTCAACCTCTCTTTCTTTTCTCTTTGCTGTCGGTCCGCAGGTATCGCATGTATCGTAAGAACCAGGTCACTGGATTCCCCTCCCTGATCACGATATTCTCGGCCCCGAACTATCTGGACGTTTACAATAATAAGGTTTTATCCGCATGTCAAGAGTCGGGGGAACCTAATCGTAGCTATTTTCTCTAAAAGGCAGCCGTCCTGAAGTACGAGAACAATGTGATGAATATCCGACAGTTCAACTGCTCGCCGCATCCCTACTGGCTGCCCAACTTCATGGACGTCTTCACGTGGTCCCTGCCGTTCGTGGGCGAAAAGGTGAATCTTAATCGAGCGACTAACTAGTGCTTGGTAGAGATAGTCTGGCGCTCATTATCCTCAACACAAATGCAATTGACTCGTTGACACCTCCAGATTAGAGATTAATGGAAGCTTTCATTGTTGTTTTTCGGTATCTCCCAAAGGTGACTGAGATGCTGGTGAATATTCTGAATATCTGCTCCGACGACGAACTCGTCTCAGGGCCCGACGATGAACTCGAAGAAGGTATTTATCATTATATGTATATATATATATATATCGGACTAAAAGAGATTAATTCAAATGATTGTCATCGCGCCTTCAATGTTGTGTCGGTGGCGATGATGTTGACCTTCTCTTACGTACCTTTATATAAATCAATGTCGTATTTTCCCCTAATATTTTACACATCTTGTTCTTCTCCTTCTTCTGATTATTATTATATTTAACCCAACTCATACACTGACGCAATTGTGGGATTCCTCTAATAATTGTTATTGTTTTCTTTTCATGTCTCTTTTTCCTCCACCTTTCACTCTGTGTAAATTTACTACTTTCTATATAAAATTATTGGTGTTGATATTGATGTTGTTGTTGTTGTTGTTGTTGTTGTCATTGCATGCACACATTCATACAACAAACACACTCACAAAAAATAAACATAAACCTACACTCGGCAAAAACCAAACAAAACGAATTTGCAAAAAACGAAAACAAATAAAAAGAACTGCGCAAGAAAATCGTTCTTGTGCCCATGAATAGCAACAATAACAATGCGAATAAGCCAGGTGAGCAACAACTAAATAAGTTCAGTTCAGTAAATGAAAATTACAACAATTGATTTCTGCATTGCGAAAAACTTAAGAATAACGCGATCGTCTAACGATTTCTATGTACAGAGCTTTAGCATTTTTCCACTTCGCTTTAGATCTTATGAATATTTATAATTGTATATGTATTTAATATGATTCATTATAATCAAATGTTTAAAAATATAATGCGATCGCTTAAAGCTCGCCCAAAGCTTCAGCACGTAGCGCGGAAGCCAACCAGCTTGAGGTTCCTGTAGGAACTGCCAAACTTTCAGAAATTAAGAGATTTGCACGTCAATATATATCTGAGTATACATGCGTTGTTTGTAAATAATCTGTCCAGTGTTTCGCAAAGGCCCCAACAGTGAGGTTGTTTACTTTATATTTTCATATATTTATATATACATGGTGGCTGTGATCAGGAGCTTAAATGACCCTTAGCGAGTCTGAACATTTAGTACCTGCTGCTCGGCCAAAACACGTTACATTAATTTGTACATAAGACAGAAACAACATCGTTATTACTTATTTTATTTTTATCCGGGATTCACGCTGCTACACACAGATTACACTAACAACAATTATATGTCAGATGTTTTATTCAAATCGTTATCGAATTTTAATATCCGTGGAACACATTATAGTAGATTAAGTCGAGATGAGCGGAAATTAAGATTTGCTGAAACGATTCCATTGACCGGCTTCAAAAGGGACAAAATGAAAATAAATAAATCAATATTTTTGAATGGCTCTTTAATAACTGGGCTTACTTAACTAGGCTCTGGACTTAAACTACTATAGAACTCCAGAGCTACCACGGTATATCTAGCATGAAAGCCATGCCTCCAGCTTCCTGTACAAATGCAAATGTTTCTGCCTTAACTATAGTTAGCAGTTGCCCATAGTAGAACGTTTAGTAAAATGTAGTTTTCACTCCCTCAGCCTCAACAGTGTCGGCCTTGCGTAAGGAGGTCATCCGCAACAAGATCAGAGCCATAGGAAAGATGTCCAGGGTCTTTTCGGTGTTGAGGTTTGTCGCATCAATTGTTCTCAATTGTGTAAATTAAATAAACGCCAATGTTCTGTGCACATCTGCAGGGAGGAGTCTGAGTCGGTGCTGCAGCTGAAGGGCCTGACGCCCACGGGGGCGTTGCCAGTGGGCGCGCTGTCGGGGGGCCGGGACTCGCTGAGGAGTGGTAAGTGGAAGGCAGCAGGATCGCCGAATCGCGCCTAATCAACTTCCGCCTTGTGCCGTTAAAGCTTTGCAGGGCCTCGGCGCCACGCCCACCATAACGTCGTTCGCCGAGGCGAAGGGTCTGGACGCCGTCAATGAGCGGATGCCGCCCAGGCGCCCTCTGGTGCTCAGCAACAACAACAACAACAACACAAGCACTACAAATCACAACAATAACTCTGGAGAGAACAACAGCAAGAGCAGCAACGGAGCCAAGAAAATCGTGAAACCCGCCAGCGTGAACGCGACCGCGGTGCGCTCGAGTTCTGGCAAATACACGTAGTTCCGGGCGCGAGGTCGGAGTTCACGAGATTTGGACAAATGCGGTGAATCGCGAAGTCGCAGCTTTTCTGGGAACAGTGGAGGCAGTAGCAGCAACAACAGCAACAACAGATGCGGCTGCCGGTAGTTAAGGGGCCCAAACTTAGTCAAGTGTATCGCAATTTCAAGATTTCATTTTCTCAACAATAATTTTCTATTTATTTATTTATATTTTTATTTCTTGAGTCTTTCGTTATTCTTTTTCACACAATTATTAATCTCTGTAGGCGTAGTTAAAACTGAACAAAAGAAAGAAAAAGATGTGAGAGAAGAGCGAAATCAACTGTCTAGTCAATGTTTTGTAATTATTTATTCGATTAGTTATTCTCCTCTAGTTACGCAATAAATCGTTTAATATTTTCTAAATGTTGTTATTCACTACCGTCGTGGCTAGTTGCAATTGTTGTGACAGTTGTTGGTAAACCAGATTCAGCGAAATTCTAAAACGACACGATGATGATGAGCAAACACGATAAAAAAACAACAGCTTCTTTCGTTTTCGACGCATCGCGTGTCGCACGCCGTGCCATCGGACATTGAAATCTTCCGCATTTAGGCCGGGGTTCTTATCGCATTGTCAACAGAAGCAACTCCCAAAACAAAAGCCCTTGCCGTAAAAACAGCCATGTTGGCAGCAATCGGTTGTTTGCAAGCAAACGCTCCAATGAAACGGCTCCAATTGGCATCGTCAAAGAATGTCGGACACGAAGTAATTAATATGAGATTTAAAATTACAAAGCGACGAAGAAAAAATTAAATGAAGTGTAAAATTACAGCCAGGAAGAATTTCTGAAAGCTGAAGTTCAACAATTCCAGATCCAAAAACATGAGGCAAACAAACAAGTTAAAAATTACAAACCACAAGACTTCCCCAGAGGAAGCTGCCCCCAGCTGTCGACCGATCAACAACCTCTGAAAAGGTGATTCATGAGGTTCTCTCGATTCGATGACCTTTACCTACATTTATTACCCGTAGATTGAGATTCTCTGCCTCGATCCCAATGGCTTCTGCGGTTTCAGCATCGTCGCCGCCGGCAGCGAGTAGTGAGTTGGAGCTTAGTTATTTATTTATATGTCATAATTAGATTTTACCGGATTCGAGTAGCGACAAGTGTTTATTGAATGTCGTGTTCTCGCTTAAATGGTTTTGTTAATACAAACACAATAAAGGTCTAATTATTTTATTATCACCCAATTGTGGAGTTCCCTCTATTTATTGTTGTAAATTGTATTGGGCACGTAATCACAACAACAACAACCAGCAGTCAGTCAGTCACAAGAACACACTGTCGTAGTGAATAATCGCCGATGTCGATCATCCGACTGGAAAATGCACCGCACTACACCGGCAATCGAGAGGCGTAAGCATGAGTGTTGATATTTGAAGTCTGAAGTGTTAACGATTTTGATTAGTTGTTCTAACAATGTCACGTCTGAAGATGGTGCGATAGAGAGATCACTTCAAAAGTAATCCGTCGGGGACGGCAATCGAACCCAATTGTCGTCGATTGCTTCGAGGTCCACGTGCGCGCGACCTGCGAGGATAAGATAATTGCATATCTTTTCCAATGAATCCCAGCTCACCGCGATTCCGAGTGCATCTGCTGTGTCTCTGGGAAATCTCTATTCTCGATTAATGAGAATCTTTTATTAGCTGTAGGCGTCGAACTAGCATCAAGCAAGTGAGATGCTCAATAATATGTGAAGGGAATTTTAATGAATATGATAATAATTTCAATCGGCGTCAGGTCGGCGGGGGTTTTCCTACAATAACGTAATAGTTTCCATCTCAGAAACTGGTTATATAAAACCAATTACCCTCTGCTTAAGGTATATTTAGAAGCTTGGAATAAATTTTCTGGAAATTAATACGCAACAGTGGATGCATTTCCACTGCAACTTGCTTAAAGACATCGTTTAAATTTCTAGACTAATACGGCGGCCACAAAGTATTGTTTGAGGTGATCACGGTTATGGTCACGGTCGGCCCTAGGGTGACGTAAATCGTGCCAATGACGGGTAACGACAGGCGGTTTATCTAAGAGCCGAGAGCAAATAGACTGTTTTACTCCAGTAAAAGTATCTGAGTCTATGGTCATCGCAGAAACGTGAAAGCTCCAGTTCTAGTGCACGAGCACCCGCACCCCTCGCACCTGCCGCTCACGTGTCACGTGCAGACTGAGTTTCCACCCGATTAAAAAAGCACTGAAAGCCCCTTTCGTAACTGGAAAAGACGGTAACAAATTCTCATTGGGTATTTTTCCCTTAGGGTTTGTAGAAATTTAGACTCATTTCGTATTATTACTTTATTGGATGGAAACCGTAAGTAAATATTGCCGAGACTCTATTTTCTCAACTCGGTGTCGAGACGAGACGAGCCGAGGCGAGGCGAGTAATTATTGCAATGACAGTGGAATCGAATGTAGCGAACGAAATACAAATTTACCTCGGATTGTTCAGTCATTATGCAACGTTCACGTTCGGCCGCCCCACCGTAGGGTAAGTGCTGTATATCGCTCGGCTACGAAGACTCGTTGTACGGTACGCGAGACGACCGTAAAACGGCGATCGTGCCATCTCGTGTCTCTTTATTCATATAACGGAGCCGGGAGTTTCGACCACGTCGTAGTCGCTCCGAGACGCTTGCCTCGAGTCGTTCACAGTGGCTCGAGCATTGACTCGAACCGATCGGAGATTATTTTATTGCACGTTCGTTCCTCCCACAAGTGATAATTCGAGCGCCGCTTTCAATTGTGATTTTAATACAAAACCTAATTCGCGGCAATTGCACGACCTTAAAGAAGAGAATTTGATATAAGCTGTGATATTATTTTAATCCCCTCGTACTTGGCTAAGACGCAGAATGTTAAGTTCTAAAGTCGTGCTGGTGCTTTCGTGCGCCCTGCTCCTGGGCGTATGCGGGATTCGGGCAGCCACAATCGCGCCTCCGCCGGTGATACAAACGCTGAACGCCACCGAGGTCGGCCCGGAGTTCGTCGCGGTCCCGGCCGATCCAACGCAATCCGGCGCCAAGCCGAAGTCGGATACGGACAAACAGGTCGAAGGTGAGGAATCAAGTCTTTAAATTCATCATGCGATATAAAATAATATTATGGTGCACAAAATAAGCCAAGAAACAAAAAGTGTGTCGTTCGCAAATCGTTGACAAGGTTCTGTACCAAAAATCAACTTTAATTAATTTGCATTTAGCTAAGCTTTCAACAGTAATGCAATTTGATCTTCTATTCATTCTGCATTCAAGCATAAAGCTCGTCGATTTATTGGTCAGGTTTTTGAAACCACTTCTTAATAAATTCAATGGATTCAATATTAAACAGCATTTTGCATGTCTTTTTTTTTACATATCTATTTAATATATCTGTGCCAACACCTTGGAGGTGTTTGAGTGATAATGTTTTGAGTGACTTTAAAACAAAAAACGAATCTGTGAAAAGTCGATAAGGAAAATTTGTAAAAAGGTGACATTAGGCAACAGCATTGAAATTATAAAAAAATGCTCTTGCTTAAAAAAAAGTGAAAATGTAAATTTTGTGATTTATATCGACATACTTAAGGTACATTTGAAACAATTTAGAAGATAAAAATATAATATAAATAATGGATTAAAGAGACCTAAGCTTTTGTTAAAAAAGATTATATTATTATATTATTTTTTGTTTTTCCATTTCTGTCGCTTTTAAGTTCAGTAACATGAAAGTTGCATTTTAAGAAAGAGTACGTTAACTAATTCGCTATTGTCGATTTAAGTTACCAACATTTGATGACACAGATATAAAGAACTTATTTCAAAATCAAAAAGGCCTTGTTATTGAATATTAAAATACTGTTTTTTTTTAATGAAAAATTACATTTCTCTCTTTTTTATAAAATGAATAAGAACATCGAGAATAACTTAAGACTGTTAAATACCTTTCAAATAAGGTAATTAATTCTGGTGCGCAGTTAATATTTTCTACTGTATTTAATTATCATTTGATTACTGACTGGATCATTTACTTTAACTGATTTTTTGAACAGCTGAAAATACAGTCAATTATGAAGGATTAATAGTAAATGTTTCAAAGATTTAACTTGTCGTTGTTTGGGGACGACAGGCAATGAGAATAGTCGTATTATACGGGTATATTGGAGCACCTTGAAGACATGAGTATTATGCAACAGAATAGGTTTTCAATAACAAATTTATATACAACCGTATTTGTAATACAGCCTTACATAGATAGATACATTCGAGTACTTTTTTCAATTCCCACTCGGCTTAAGCTGAACGAAGTGACTTTGTAACTATTTAATCTGGATATACATTCATGTATTCAGTTGTTCATTACGTGACTTTCGACGAATGATGGAAGAGCCGTGTTGTGGCTCAAAAATTTACTTCTCAGATTCACGTCTTAACGACCAATGACGTCTGCCACTGAGCTCGAAAACGTTTATAAGTAAATGCCTTATAATATTTAAGGTTAACATTCGGAAACTACGTTTCTGGAATGCAAATTTTTGCTCGTCTCACTTAAAATTACCGGCATTAAACGAGGCGACGAACGGTGGCAGATTCGGAAGCAAAACTCTACGTAAATCAAGATAACGAAAATTACCGCCAGTCATTCTGGAGTTGGGACTTTTCTTACAATTGGAAAAATCTTTCCTTTCCTTCCTTAACAAGCGATAAATGCTCAGAAAATTGGCAAAATATAACGATTTGTAGATTTGTAGATATAATCATCGGATTTCTCCAACATCCTGAATTCTCTAACAACCAACCATTTCAAACGTTTGTATCGAAATTCATGTGTACCTCTTTCAGATGCGGGTTACTGGCACCAGGTCGCAATGAAACAGTTGGACAAGATCATTAAATCGGCCCAGAAATCCGACGAGACGGCCTACAAGAAGAAGGCGAAGAACATCATCATCTTCGTGGGCGACGGCATGGGCCTGACCACGATCACGGCGGGCCGCATCTACAAGGGCCAGCAGCTGCACCACAACAGCGGCGAGGAGGAGATGTTGTCCTTCGACGAGTTCCCCTACACGGGCTTGGCGAAGGCGAGTCGCACAAGCGAAGGCAGCTCCTTTGATTAGTTAACTAACTTCCAATTGTCTTCCGCAGACGTACAACGTGGACAAGCAAGTGCCGGACTCGGCTGGCACGGCCACGGCCATGTTCTGCGGCTCGAAGACCGCGTACGGAGCCATCGGGATGGACGCGACGCGCTCCATGACGAATGCCACGCAAGGCCGACTGCGCTCGATCATGGACTGGGCCCAGGCGGAGGGGAAGCGCACTGGCATCGTGACCACGACACGCATCACGCACGCCACGCCCTCGTCCACGTACGCTCGAGTCTACCACCGCGACTGGGAGTGCGACACGAAGGTGCCGAAGGAGTCGATCGGCATCCACGTGGACATCGCGCGGCAGCTGGTCGAGAACGCGCCCGGCAACCAGTTCAACGTGATCATGGGCGGAGGGCTGTCGCCGATGGGCGCGGTCAACGAGGACGAGAAGAAGAGCACGCCCTTCGAGGGCGGCACCGAGAAGATCTGCAGGCGCGGCGATGGCCGCAACCTGACGGAGGAATGGCTTCAGATGGGCGGCGCCAACGAGAGCCGGGTCTTCGTGCAGACGCGCGAGCAACTCATGGAGGTCGACCTCAAGAAGGTGGATCGCGTGATGGGCCTGTTCCGCAACAACCACATCACGTACTCGGTGGCGCGCGAGGAGGGCGAGCCGTCGCTGAAGGAGATGGTCGAGGCAGCCATCGGTGTCCTGGAACGTGGATCCGGCTCAAAGGTGAAACTATAAGATTCCCTCTTCTCTTGTTCGCTCTACATGTAAGTCTTTCGCAGGGCTACGTGATGATGGTTGAGGGCGGGCGCATCGACCAGGCCCATCACCAGAACTACGCGCGGGCCGCCATGCAGGAGGTGCTCGAGTTCGACATGGCCATCGAGGCGGCGCTGAAGGCGACCGACGCCAAGGAGACGCTCATTATCGTCACAGCCGACCACTCGCACGCGGTGACGCTGAACGGCTACCCCAAGCGTGGGGCGGACATCCTGGGTTTCGCGAACGGCGCCGACGACCCCATGGTCTACGAGACGCTCACCTACGCCAACGGGCCCGGCTACTGGGACCACTTCGTCAACAGCACTCGCGACGCCGACACCTCGATAATGTGGCGTCCGCTGGGCCAGATGAGCGAGGCCGAGCGCATGTCGCCCACCTACCGCCACCTGGCTACGCTCCCCCTCAAGGATGAGACGCACGGCGGGGAGGACGTCATCGTCTTCGCCAACGGCCCCGGCTCCAGCCTGGTGCGCGGCGTGTTCGAGCAGAACTACCTGGCGTACGTGATGAGCTACGCCGGCTGCATGGGGCCGGCGAAGGAGCACGACGCCACATGCAGCAATGTGAAAGCTGCCGGCAGTGGGGCCGCCTCTCTAGGGGCTTCAGTGATGGTGTTGGCGATAGCATTAACTTTGATTCAATTCAATAGTTGAATGATTGTTTATTGTTTTAAAAATGATACAGCTTTTTTGCATCAGGTCAAACATTAGCAAGTAAGTGTTGAATTGAGTGACAAATTTTAGTACTCAATGTTGAAAGTGTTAAGTTTCAAATAAATTATTGGTTGTTTCTTAAACAAAGATTGTACTTACCTTTTGATCAGATAAGGGGTTATTTTGACAATATTTCTTCTCATCTTTCAGTATGCTTCACAATTTTACAGAAATACAGAAATACAGAAATAAAACAAAATAAAAACAAAATATGCACAATAAAAAAAAATATTATCCAATCATTTCTGTTTTAGTCATCAACGTTCAAAACCCGGAACCGGAACTGAAACTGTTCGAATTAAACTGAACAAAGAATCTACCGTTTCTTGAACATTGCCATTCACAATAGACAAGCACAAATAACGTGCAATGTGGAGAAAACTATAAGTGAACATTTCGTACATAGGCATATGTATTATACAGATTTGGAGTAATATTAGTAAAAAAAAAAAAAAGTATGGATAATATTAACTATCGTAAAATGTAAAAAACGACTAATTATATTTCATTCTTGTCTCCCTTTTATTTGCGGTGCATACATTTACAAGTTAAGTTAGACTTTTAAGTTAAATCGGTACTGAATTTAAAACAAACGTAAGTAGGTAAACATAATGCATTATTTTTTGAAAACTCTAGGATGAAATCAAATGATTGCATATCTAAGTTGGAACAGAATTTCCATCACATATTCTCCACTATGGCCATCATCTCAAGCTGCCTTTGCCTTGACATCTGTGAGTTTAGGATCAAAGCTTTCATCAAGTTTAGTAACACGATTGACACTGACGCAATTCCTGAACATTGCCACCTCTTCGGCGCATTTGAGAGTTTCACCCGGATGCGCTCGATAACAGGCGATAACTTGTGCCTTGAGATCTTGGCACGGAGGCAATTGGTGTGCTGGAGAAGCTGTAGCAAAACGCTTACGTACATCCTCCACAGCCGCCGAATATTCCTTCTCCATGATGGAATTTGTTTTCTTCAGCGTTTGTTCCATTTGAGCCATGCGTTCACGCCACATAGCATCATTTTGTTGAAGTTCAATTTCTTTCTGACGACGTATATCCAGGGCTGTCAGCGTTGCTCCTGGTGCAGATGGAGCGTACACAACAGGTGGCGGTCTTTGAAAGACGACCTGAGGACGTGGAGCTGGCGATGGAGTTGGAGCAGCTGGTTGGTTGGCTGGAGAAGGTGCTGGTTTAACTGGTTCCGCACGAGTTTCCTTCGGTTGTGGCTTTGGCGGTGGATTCGGTTGAGACTTCTGAGAAGCAGAGTGTTCAGCAGTGACATTTTCTTTGACTATAACAAATAAAATTCGATATTAATACAATAACATAATATGAAGTCAATAACAATCTGACAAGGTACAAATCATTGTAAGCAATCGACTTGGAGATCGAAACAACATTGATGTGTCCAAATGAATTTGGAAATCTAAATATTTAAACACACACATTTTGTACAGAATAAACAATTGTGTATATTAATATTTGGCAATTGTTGTTGATTTGGTCTCTGGTTGCATAACCTGCTTGTTTGTGACAATTTCGTATATGAAGTCATCATTCCTCAATTTAAAGACGAGTCAACCCAAGGTCTACCCTGGATACTCACCTTGCTTGGTGATGCCCTGCTTCAGCCGATTCACAACCTCGTCCGACAAATCAATTACACCAGGTGGATTCGGGTTGTCCATGGACACGGAACGTGGTTCGGAAGAGGAAGCTGCACCCATTACTCTCTATTTTTGCCCTCGATAGCACTGTATCAAAGAATAATTATTTCAATTTATTATAATATTCGTATGTATCTCTATTAAACGGTAAAAGCGGTAGGTTTTATGCGATAACCAAAATAAAATGCATTTAGCACCTTTCTTTCGAAGAAAATCGGCAGCGAAAATTGAAACCCACTGAATGCACGCAGGTTCAAACGTCACTCAGTCGGCAATTGAATACAATTGTCACTGTCACTTTGACAGTCAGCAATGACGTCAGCTGTCAATAATAACATGGTTACCAAACGAATATATAATTCATACAACTTATAGTTTTTGCACGTCTTTAAAAACATACTATTTAAAAATGTATAACATAAATTGTTTCTTCACGTATCTAACTCTGAAAACTTTTCTAGGAAAGATACACTATTCTTATCACCACGGTTTCCCGTATGACTTTTTTTTTTTAATAAAAGACATTTGCATATATTTTCGACATTGTTTGAAAATCACTTTTATTCGTTTTCCAATCACGAATTCGACAATCTATTAGATTGTTACCGATTTTCTTATTTAAGTTAAGTAACTATTCAGTAATTTTTATGGAGTACGTTTTAATGTAGCATTTCATATCACTTTTCTTTTTGTTATTTGAAATTTAATTCGGTTGATTACTATTTCAAGTCATTTAAAATGCGATTGCATAGTTGTGTATATATGTATGTGAGGGTGTGAGTGATTAAAGGATCGAACAATGTATTACATATATCTTTCTATAAATAATTTGCTTTTGCAGTTTTTGTGGAACTTAATGTAATTGTTCATTTTTTATTTATTATACAATAATTTATTGTTCTTATTAATACCTTCACATTTATATATTTTGTTGTAAATGGGGACATTTAATAATTATTTTCTTAATTGATGATTCCTCCCGTGGGGAATCCCTTAAATTTATTATAAAGTTCTTGTACACTATTTTATATTTTGTTCGCCCATGATCCGTTTTCATTAGTTTCTGGTGGTTGTGTTTAAATAATTTACATTTTTTAATACAAAACTCATTTTGTTCGTAAATTAGTCTCCCAAAGTATTTAAGAAGTTGCGATACTTTATAATATACGAGTATGCACGGACACAATTCATTTAATTTATTATTATTTACAATTGGAACTTGTTGCCAGCTATTCTTATAATATTTAGGATGTCAAGTTGGTCTTTTAAAGGATCTTGTATTTTAACTTCATTTTGTGTGGATATAAACGAATGAATAATGTATGCATGAAAATGGGATAAGTACGAGCACATAAAGAAAACGATTGAGGACCTGATAATGTGATGGGAAAATAAAGTGACAACTCAAGAAATAAAACGCAATAATGTACATACAAGAAATATCACTTTAAAGGATTATTTATTTATTTATTTTTTTTTATTTTTTTTATTTCATTTAAATGAATGAGACATATTATGACTTAATTAATTTGTAGTTTTTTTCTTAATCATGTTTTGATTTTCATGTTAGCTTTAATTTGAAATATCTATTTCAGTAATTTTGTTAATTTCTTTGCCAGTTTTCTTATTTATTTACTTATCTAAGCCTTTAATATGTTGTCTAAACGAACTATGCATAAATCAAGAACTCAGTTTAACAATTATATGGTAACTAAAAAAATAACTGAAAAACAAAAAAAAACTAAAAATTTAATTTCTTGAAGTTATTAGAAAGATTTTAGTTCTGATTTATTACAAACCAAAATTGAGTTAAGTAAAATAATAAATTTTGAACAAATGTTTATCAAATTACATTCATGAGACTACTAATCATGTGTATTTCAATTCATATACGAAAGTTGAAAAATTTTCGAGTTTTTGCATTTTTATCATTCAACTTAATTTATATATATTTGTATATTAGATAATAATATTATCAAATAAAAAGATGATCATATGTCGTTACATATATTATGTATTTTTCCATTTTAATTCTAGCTTTATACGAAAAATTTCTAAATTTTATTACTATATGAGGGACGTGTCGGTGTCCTTTGTTTTGCATTAATTATATTTGCTTTGTTCAGTTGAGTTATTTTCTTCTTTTATTGATTTGCTTTATTTCGTATTTAAGATTTTTACAATTTTTAAAATTAAAAATAATAATTGCTAGTTATATTATGTTAATTTATTTATTTGTAGTTACTTTTGCCATGTAATTTTATGTTTTCTACTATTTAACCATTTTTCGATTTTTAAAGATAAACGAACTAATATGTGAAAATCATATAAAAGAAATGTACAAAAAACAGATTTTATTTTTATTATTAAATAAAATGCACAGTTCAGTTTTGTGTTGCGGTTGTTTGTTATAATTTTTGAAATGTTAAAGCTTTATGTTTAGAATTTAAAATAATAATAAAATGATAGGAAAAAAATAATAGAAAATAATAAAATATCATGCTTCTACATAAATAACGAGGGCTCTCTCGGCAGTAGAATCAAATAAATAAGCATTCATTGTATGATTTTTCAATTGAACGAGATGTAGATTCTCCGATTAGATTTACGTGGAACATAATATTCACTCGAATGCACACTTTATTAATTTAGATAAAATATTAAATGCAGTGGAAACATCAAAAAGTTGAAAACAAAATGACATCAATATATATTGACTTCAACGGACTGATTCTCAAAAACAGGCTAGTTTTATAAACAATTAGCAAATCCATGCCATTTCATTTCAAGATCTTCATGAGTTTCGCTCTTTATATTCTTTCAGTATCGATATAACTTGATCGTATGTATATCAAATAAAAATATGGTATTGTTCCTTGTTTAATTTCATTCATAAATTTTTATGTTTATATTATCGATATAAATGTATGCATGAAAATGGTTTCGTAAATAATTTCAAATTATCACTAAAAACGAAAACTTACAATTTCAAATTCAAAAGAAGAATATAATATAGCAAAAAATTAAGATAGTTACACTTAAAAAAAAGAAAATTGATGATAATTCATAAATGTACACTTCTGATGCAAATTCATTTAACATTCTATGCATTTATACAAAATGAAATCTGCATTGCGTATCCATAGCTACATTTGTTATAGCAAATATTTTATATTCTTGTATGTTGTATGTTATAAACGCATCGAGAGTCTAATTTAATAATAAACTAAGAATAATATTTATAAAGTATTTATATAAAATATAGTATATAATATTTTCTGAAACAAACGCCTTTTATAGGAGTTTTTAGTAAGTTATTTCTATGATTTTGCGATTTATCAATTTTTGTTTATAAAATTTGTGTTTTGTTTAATGTTTTATTTTGTCGGTGACATAGACAAAATGACGAAATGATAAATTCAATTGCTAAGACTACAGAGACCTACTACAAACTAAAATATAGTTCCATTTAAACAATATAATATTATTTAGCATTTCTAACATCGTTTATTGGTTGTACACCACCACCAGCACGCATGCGAATCGATGGACGTCGTTCTGGTGTATCGTATGGTGGACGGGACGAATTTGTAGCCGCCGCCATAGAATCGTCAATAGTCATACCTCCGGCACCGTTGCCGCCTACAACCATTTGTGAACTACCTCCTACCATAGCCCCGCTACTACTCACTAAAGTCTGGCCTCCGCCCATCATCTGAGCGCCGCCAACAGCAGCCACACCACCTGCCATTTGTTTTTGATTTTGTTGTTGTTGTGAGTTAGAAGCTTCGCCTTGAACACCTTCTCCACCATCCTGTTGCTGCTGTATCGCTTGAGGATTTCGTGGTCCTCCGAACTTCAGAAGATTCCAATCAAATACGTAATCGTATGTGAAACCCAAACGATGGAACAAATTGCGGAACAATTTCCGTAGGTAGCAGTAATCTGGACGTTGGTCAAAGTGCATCTGACGGCAGAAATTCAAATAGTTAACAAATTCACTGGGAAAACCTTTGCACAGCGACATGATCGTCGTTGAAAGTTTTTTCTCCGAAATACGTTCGTATTTCTGTCGTTTATTTGCGGCCTTCAGTCCTTGCCATGGCAGTGCACCCAAATTGAAATACATAAGCACATAACCGAGGGACTCCAGATCGTCACGTCGAGATTGTTCAATTCCTAAATGTGTATTGATAGATGCATAACGAGCTGTGCCAGTAAGATTTTTGTTTTCTCGATAAGGTATGTGCTTTAGTGATCGTGTATCACGGAACTTTTTCGCAAGACCAAAGTCAATTATGTACACCAGATTGCCTTTCTTGCCTAATCCCATAAGAAAGTTGTCCGGTTTGATATCTCGGTGGATAAAGTCGCGGGAGTGAATGTAGTCGATACGCGATATCATTTGATCGGCCAATAAAAGGACAGTTTTCAAAGAAAAGCGACGGGAGCAGAAGTTAAATAGATCCTCAAGTGAGGGTCCCAATAACTCCATCACCATTACATTGTAATCACCTTCGGATCCGCACCAAATAATACGTGGTATACCGATACCACCCTGCATAATTTTATAGAATTTGGATTCTATGTGTAATTGCGGATGCTTCGTGCGTATGCATTCTAGTTTGATGGCCACTTCCTCTCCAGTGTTAATGGTTGTTCCCAGATATATGTCACCAAAAGATCCCGACCCGATTTTACGTCCAAGTCGGTATCTGTTGCCCACGCGCAGCTCCATTTTGGTTTCTATTTTCTATAGGGTGCAAGCGACTTGTAATGTAAATGAATGCTACAAAAACAAAATCAATCGATTAAAATATTTATAATGAAGTGGTTGTAAGTACAAACCTTGTTTCCACAACAACGTCTAATCTATCTGTCTAGTTGATATCAATACCAGTTCAAGACGAATCGGGTGCTGAAAAAGAAAAGACATGAGAATTACAGAAAGATGAATAGAGGTTGAAATTATAATAGCACTTTTCAAATAAAAAAAAAAAAAAAAAAAATGATAAACACAAAAAGAAACACAAAAATAAAATGCACATAGAAAGACGGACCATTATGGTCACTAAGGTCAGGGCGAAAATATGTGTTCCATTCGTAAATAATATTTCAGTAAATTTGTTTTTACAAGTTACAATTTTACAGTTACTTCTATTTTTTAATCCTTAAAATAAAACATAGTAAATATTTACATGAGTATTGGAACCATAAGTAAATTATCGATACATTTTTTATTATACGTTATCATAAAGCAATTTGTGCTCGCCTTTTTTGCGTGGTTATAAATCAAAGAAGTGTTCGGCATAGAAACAAACTCTGAAATCAACAGAAATGGAAAAGGGAAAAGAAATCATTTGTATTGTTATTTCAATCAGAAAACGACGACGAATCCGAAAATAAAAACAAAAAATTAAAAATAGCAAACGTTAAACGTAACGATACGGAGCAGACTAGGCGATATCAAGTAGTAACAGCTGTAGTCGTATGATGCAGAAAATTATTATCTCAACGAACGGTAGACCTCAGTGTAGATTGGAATAGCTAATAGCTTTGCTCCTCCCCACAAGTTTCAAGTACATACAACCGGACAATGTTTACTATGTGTACGACGTAAATGAAATATACAGCAACAGAAAACAAAACTGCTTAGAAATTGATAACAACATATCTGCTAATCAAACATAGTATTCTCTTACTTGCATTTATCTGAAACAAACGATAATATGAAAGAAAGAAAACAGATCATAATTAAACGAAACATAGAAACCTATTTAGATAAAAAAAAAAACATCAAAAATAAGTGATTATTGATTAATTAAAAGCGAATAAAACAAAAAATTCAAACAGTTTAAATTATGATTTTTTATATTTAATTGAGAATATATTTTAAATTCATATTCGATTTGTAAAATGATAAGGTTGAATAATATATAAATATTAATTCATTCAATGATTCAATATTTTCAAAATATTCTGTATCATTTAGATGACTCACCGATATATTATGACGTTTGAAGGGGATTCCTCAAAAATACAATTATAAAGAAAGCGACAAATAAATGTAAATTTATACTTCCCTTGTTTTTGAGTTAAAAAAAATAACTAAAAAAAAACTATGAGTTAATCATCAGTGTTTTGTAGAATTCATTGGCATTAAAATTCCGAAAAAGTATATATATTTTACGAATCATAATGAAACACGGAAGTCTTATGTCTTAATTCATCAGTTGAACATTCGTCAATAACCTTTAAAATCATGTGAAATCCGGAGAACACGCTTTTTGTCTATTTTTAAAATCTTGAGTGCAAAGAGAAAAGTACTAATTGGAGACAGAAATCAGGGTGGCTGTAGAAATACCAGCAGTGGAGGAAAATAATATTTGAGAATGACAACCAAACCAATACAAAAATAAACAATGACACAATTAATATTAGTATTGAATAAGAACAAAAACCCTTAAAACGTAATTAGAGAACAGTACATTGAATGAATGACCAAAACGTCATAATGAAGTTGAAAACCATTTTTACAGTTTTAACCCAGAAATTAGAGTACAATAAAATCAAATGAATGTCAAAAATTTCACTTACCAAATACACAGCTGTCAGCTTTTCAGGCTTTTATTCTATTTGACGAATTTCTATAAACGGCAACTCATGAGGAGAACAATATCAACAGCAGAGCTGAGAATAAATACGAAAATCCGGAATGGAACAGCAATAAAAGGAGAAACGCATTAAGTCGAGTGAATGTTGCTTCTGAGTTCTCTCAGAGTTTGAGGAACACTTTAGTGGCTGGCCGTTTGGCTTGCTACTTGGTCAATGGTTTAGAGGTGTTCACTTGACTGCGAGTCTGCTGGGTTTGCGTGCGTTTGTATGCTTCTTTGTCACACTGTCTTTTTGTTAGTGAAAAACCGTTGTTTCTCTATATTGCGTTGGTTCGGTTTTCCACACGCTTAGCTGTTCGTACTTCGTTTTGGTTTTTTCAAAGTAACTTTATTTCTCCTCATTCGTTTTCTCCTCTTGTTTACAGGTTGCAGTTGTCTATTGTTAATTGTTTTATAAAATATTCTTTTGGCCCGTGCGACGTGACAATTGATTCGCAGACCCAATCTCGAGAGCTATGAAAATGGGAGCAGCCCCAGCACTTTGTAGTTGTTATTGTTGAAGTTCGTCCGCTCTGAAGCTGCTTAAGATGGCTGGCAGCAACAGCTGATGTTGTTGTTATTCTTATTGCTCGTTATGAAAAGAAGAAGCGTAGCTGCTGTGGTGCTGATGTTACTGTTGTTGGTTACTTGGTTTCGTTATTGGGTCTGTGTATGTTTTGTTGTCGGTGTAGGGGACTGCAACAAAATAAGCATTCACTTGTTTTAATAACTAAAAGATGTAAAAGTTAAAAAATGTCCAACTCCGCTAAATCGTTCAAGAAATCGTTTCTCAAATTCCGTTTTTAAACACAACACGTTGCTTCCGTTTCCGGATTTAAAGTATATTATTACACCGTGTTCACAAGAATTTTATTAATGCGTAATGGAGAACAAAAGTGCGCAGGGGGATCTTTCAACCAGAAATAATTTTAAAACTCGGCCTGGGTAAAATGTAATTTAATTGAATAAATGCTACCATTTAATGTTTCAATGTTATAAAATCGGACCTCAATGAATTACAGGTTTTAAGGGTTGGTTTTTGAGTAAGGAAATTCGTTGAAACATTTTCCCCTATTCTACGTGTCAATAATCGTAATATGCCTTTCTATGTAATAAAAACATTTATTTGAACACATAAACAGAGAATCGCATTCTTCTTGAGAAAAAATGGATATAAAGAAATTTGACCCGAAAACAAATATCACAAATTTCACATGAAAAAAAAAAAAAAAATGGACAAAAATGAAAAAGTAATATCCCTGAGCTTAACCGAATTGAGAATCCACAGATCAAAAGCAGTCATTGGCCTCGCGAGGCTCACTGATACGAGGACAACCAGTAAGTTGTATACAGAGCCATTCAGCTAGACAGACCGATGACGGACACGCACAAAGTAAATGGACTATAAACAGAAAATAAAAAGAAATGAAAAACCAATGCACGAACAACGATCGAAACATACGGAATATAGAATTACTGTTGAAAAATTAATTTTTGTTAATGTGTTCTATAGAATTCGGAAACAATTTAAACAAATTATTGAAGCATAGTGCAAACGTAGTTTACAATTTGTGCATTGAATTAGGTTTTCCGTACCCCTTGCTAGATGGCTCGTCTACCACATTAGGATCACGTTTAAATTTGTAGGGATCTTAAATCCAGATGGTTACGTTAGGTTACGTTGGCTACGGCCACCGATTAGAAACGTGACAAGGTGCCCACCGAGCGAACGGCTAACGTGAAAAATAGGATTTTCTTTGTTTGCGGCTGTGAAAATATACGTCAATACATTCATTTCATTTTTTCTCACAAAATTACAGTTCGTTCACTTTACCGGACTCTATTATTGATATCTTACTTCATGTTTGGTTAAAATTTAAAATGTATCACTTTTAATTTTTCATTTCTAAATTTTCTTGAAAATTTTAGAAATTTTTTCCACACAAATTCGAAATCGCCTCGTTGGACGAACGTCCGTCCGACAGATTTGCTATAGAATTGACTGCTTTTGTATTCACTAGCCAGTCACCACTATATCGATCTCTTTCACACATTCACAGTGCACGTATGCTTACGTTCACTTTCCTACCTACTCGAATATAATTTTTTATTTGAGCACTGTTCAATTTTCTTTCAATTTCGAATTTGTCGACGACGTTCAAGTTTCCTTCTCGATTTTTTTCTGAGTCGTCTGCTTTCGTACACCGAGATTTCTAATAGACTTTTTTCAATAAATTTTCATGTATAACCACACAAAACACATGCATACGCTTCGACACCACGGTAAATTAATTAATTTGTTTTACTGTATACGCAACACCGATATTCAGCACTTACGTTTTCTTTAGTTTTTCTCGTATTTTGTTTGATATTTATTTGAAAATTTTGTGAATACTTAAAATTAGTTTCCGTGAGCAATGAATTTTACATTCGCCATTTTGCTCTGCTGTCGAGAAAAAAGTGTGTAGAATTTCGAATTCGAACGTAGTCTGACATATTTTCAATAAACGAATGTTCGAAAATCCCGTTGTTCGATATACGCACAGTAACAAATTTCGAGCTGATTTGTTCCCTTTTACTTTTATTACAATCATACTACTTAATTTAATTAGTAAGGCAATAATTTTGATGGTATATGAATTTCATTTATTGTAGTATGTTAAACCTTTTTGTAGTTACCTGGTATAACTACAATCCACTCTTTTCACAATCTACTTATAAAGCGAGTTCAGAATTCCTAGGGAAATTCGTATAAAAGTCGCAACCCTGATTTTCAATATATGTATTTCGGTACCGCACATGCAAAAATCTCGGTTCTTTTTCTGAGTGCTACATGAGTTAACCGAACAAACCTAAATACCTTGGTATTGTCATATGGGAAAATTCGATACAAAATTTAAAAATATCATTTATTTTGTAATTTTTATTTTCGAAGTATATTTACAGTAGATAATTGATGTTCGTGAAATTATTAAAATGTTATAATTTGGTAATAATGATGGTAATAAGTATGTATGATATATTCGCAAATAATAACTTATCTTCGTTTGTGTTAAACTACATATTTTTGTCTTTAACAATATTAACAATTTTTTGAATAATTAGAAGTCGATATTAAAATTTTAGGCAACTTACAAACCAGGCAAGTTGACAAAATTCAATTTTAATCAGTGTCTCAAAAATCGGTTAACCACTTTCCAACATTAAACAATACACAAACCAATGCTCTATACGTTGAACATTTGAAATTGTTTTTCTTTTCGATAGATTGCACTTCATTTGCTTTACTCCGAACAAGTCTGGACTCCATAAAGCAAATTGTCCAATTTTAATTTTGTCTTTATCTCGCTGGGCGCACCATGTCCCGGTCGGCCCCAGAATGTGTCAAACGTTTCGAAATGTTTGCTGCACAAATCTTTTTCAAGCTGCCTCGTCACGCTAATCGAGCGACGTTTTTGTGATATTTGCGTATTTAAGTCGTGTAAATAACGTAGATCTACGGCTGTCGACAATCTGCGTATACAATGTGTAGACAAATGGTAGACAAGTGGGGTTGAGGGTTTAGTTTTTGTTTTGATAGATATACATGTATGGATGCATTTAGTTGTGGCTATGTACATTTACATTTTCACGTTAATCATAATTGAAATAGTTCTGTATCAACACATAAAAACAAACAAAATTCGAAAAAGAAATGCAATTATCGATTAAAACTTGAGCCAAACACTCAACAACGTGCATGTATTTCGCTTATTAGAATGAGGATGATGGCAGTGAGTCGTCGGAGGTTCTCCGTATTCGGATGAGAGAGTAGTCGGATCAGTCGAAAGTTGCCAATCTGTAGCCTATAGTTAGTAGGAGGATTAGTGCGATTGACTAGATGAGACTGAATTTAACCCTTCTTAACACACCTTTTGGAAAGAAATCAATTCAATTTTAATGGATTTCAATTTCCACTTCTACACCGAGTACCGAGCAATGTTGTCTCTACCGAATACTTGGAAATTTGCGCAAAACCAAAGTTTATGGTCTTCAGAAAACAAAAAGCTATGTGCTTCAAAGTGGGTTGAAGCCATTCCGCCGTCCCTGATCTTCGATCATCTATTGGCGCTTGGTTTCCATCCCTTAAACCACCTCTCAAGTAGAATTTACAGTGATGTCGACACGTTTTGCCTGTCCTCCCTCGGCCAATGAACATGAGTTAATCGTCATAGTGTGGTGCTACGATTCTAAATGGGATCGCAATGTACACAAAGACCTACTCCTACTACTACACGTCTACGCCTACTCGAATCCTACTCCAACATCGCTAGGACGAATGCATTATTGCGAACTGTGTGTGCGTGTGTGAGTGGAGTGCTAACGATGCACTGCCACGCCCACGCCTACAGCCCGCGGCAATGGCACTGACACAATGACTATGACAATCACAACGACTATTACAATGCGAACGACTATGACTATGACTACAACTATTGGTATGACAATGGCTATGACTATGGGTCTGTTTCAAAGGCACGCCGGTCAGCGTATATGCAGGGTGAATTTCTTTAAGCAACAGGTTGGGTTCTTGGATGCGTACCTATCGTTCGAGGGCGTCCGCTTGGTGACATCGGTGCTCGAGAGGCTGATGGGGCGGTTCTTGGCGCGCCTCCGCGCCAACAGTGGCACCAGCTCCACGCCGCCGCCGCCGCCCCCGGCCACTGTGGTCGCGGCGCTGTGGTCGGGGGTGGTGGTGGCCGGATTCGCGTCCCTCCCGCAATGACGAACGAAACGCGGACACAGCTTCGCCTTGCTCTGCTCGTAGCTGGTGGTGGCGGGCCCTGGCGCTGGCTCCTTGGACCCCTGGCCGGCTGGTGGTTTCTTTGGCAGCGGCTTCATGGCACTGGCGGTCATCGCCGGACACGTGCAGGTGCACATGTCGCAGCAGCGGTCGAGCTTCTTGTTGGGCCGTGGCTTGCGGAAGGTGTGCTTCTCGGCCGGCGTCACCGGGTTGTCCTGGTCGAGCTCCTTCAGCATCTCCTTGTTGGTCCAACCCTGCGGAGGCGTCAACGACACGTCAATGATGGGGGATCTCGCCGACGATCGATACAAAGAGATCCAGAAAGAGGGGTGGGAGGGGGGTGAGACTCACCAGTGACTTCATGAAGGAGCTGCCGACCGCTTTGGGGCTGCGCCACGGCTTCCCTCCCGGCCCCGCCTTCCCCCAAGGATCCTTGCTGGCCTAACGGTGCAGAAATGGAGTGAAGCGAACAAATGGAAAGGAAAGTAAGAGGAAATCATTTAACGATTCCGAGTCCACCACAACGTGGATCTCACCGGCTTCTCGGGTTTCGCTGGCCCCGACCGCTTCTTCTTCGGCGAACCCCTCGCCGGCGCCGGGCACTTGTCGTTCTCGGTGACGACGATCTTCTCGAGCATCGGCTTGCCCTTGCCGGGCGCGGTGGGTTTGTAGCGGACCTCGATGTCGACGTGGCCTTTGTTGCGAAACGACATTGAGGGGTGGTCCTTGAGCGTAATTTGCAGGCTCTCCTCACCGTTCTTCCCGTCTGTCGCCGGTCCGGCCAGGTTCCGCTCGCAGATAGTCGTCACCGAGCCGGCAGCGGGGTCGGGCGCGTGGTGGACGCCGAC
This sequence comes from Coelopa pilipes, assembly GCA_947389925.1. NCBI lineage: Eukaryota > Metazoa > Arthropoda > Insecta > Diptera > Coelopidae > Coelopa > Coelopa pilipes. Next base: position 41,884,535 of record OX376697.1, on the reverse strand, counting down.
GTGAGGCTCGTGGTGATGGTGGCTGAGGTGGTGGTGCTTGTGCTGGTGGTGAAGCCGATGCGGCTGGTGCTGGTGTTGATGGTGCTGGTGATTGTAGGCGCCCAGGGGGTGGTCGTGGCACTTCTTCCGCTGCGAGAAGTAGTCGCTGAACCGGCAGGGCTGCAGCGAGGACAACCTGTGGGCGACGCCCTGTCAGCGGTGGCGAAGGGGTTAAGGTTAAGGACAAGTGGGCGTCAATGGGTTGGCGGGTCTAATTACGATTGAGGGCGTCGAGTGAAGTCCTATCGCCGTGATGTCCTTGCGCCGGACGTCCACGTTGGGCGCGCCTCCACCCGGCCGGCCCCACGGGCAGTGTTTGACGAAGAGCTCGTAGTACTGCAACGAGATTGGGGGAAATTGTGGGTATTTATTTATATGTAGATCAATTAGATAACAAAATAAACTTAGATAGCCCTAATGTTGAATTTAACAACAAGGTTATGGTATAGTTTACATAGTTTATTACTATTACAGTGGATTTACTGCACAATATTAATTTCCTTGATTTCTGAAAATTCCCCTTTTATATGATTTTTGTGGTAAACATTGCATTTTACTACCCAAACTGTCAGAGTGTAAACATGTCAAAAGAGATTCGGCTACCCAGGTGGCATCGCCCTCCTTTGTAAACGGTATTTTTGACAGTTTTCGAAATTAGCATTTCTACCGTCCGATCTTACTGTCACTTCTGGTGCCCTGGTAGCAGAAACTCAAAAACTAGATAACGAAACACATCAGTCGCGATTTCCCCTCCCCACTCCTCCTCTGGACGTTTCCATAATTTGTTCCATAATTTATTTATGAGATTCTCGTGCTTGCCTCCGCCGACAACTTCGGGGATTCTCCATGCAATCCTTTCTCCTCCCTCTATTGCTGGAGACGAACCAATAAAGTCTCCTATTGAAATTTGTCGTTAAATCAAATCACCACAATCATGAATACCAATTGGTGAATCCAATCCTCGCATAAATATATAGTCATGCATACATACATAATTTCAGTCGCAACGGAATTCATGTTGTCTCCCCGTTAGTGTCGGCGGCGGCTCGCGATTTATCGGAATTCGTCGAAGCGGGATTGGGCTCGGAATGGGAATGGGAATCGGGTTCAGCACGTGCAGACGAAGCCCCAAACCAGGTCCCAGAAGTTTATTTCGGATTCTTCTAAATTTAGACTCAGGCTATAGTGGGTGAGGTGGGCGTTGGTGGGTGGTGGTTGGGCTGTTGTTGTTGGGCTTTGTAGGTTGTTGGTATGGTTGCACTGCATTTGGCATTTCCTTGATTTGCCTGCTTGCTGATTTCTTTCTACAAGTTCGCTTTTTGTTATTGGTCTTTGTTTTATTTTGTTTTCCCGCCACGTTGGCGAAAAGTTTTCGTTTGGCCTTTCCAGCGGGAGCCAATCAAGTCACGCAATTGCATAGAGTAGTTCATGGAATTCTCCCGGAATTCATGGAATTCTCCCCTCAAACGAAAGGAAAGTTCCTTCACCTCGGCGTCGGTGACATGATGACTTATTTCGAGTGCATTCCGGAAATTAACGAGGAATTCCATATATTCCCAAATCGAAATCATTTTTCTCGAACGTTAGAAGTCAGTTCGATTCCTTACCAAACTCACTAAAATTTATTAAACGAAAATGAAATCAAGTAAAACCAAAACACAAACCTTTACATTAAAAAGAAATACACCAAAAAAATTATGATAAAATAATTGTATATCAATATAAAAAATAAATAAAAATAAAATTTAAGATAAATGAAATAACAAAAAATAAAGTAATATAAAATAATATATACAAACATAAATAAAGTAAATTAAATAAAGTAAAAATAAATAAAGTAATTAATGAAACACAAAATAAAACAAATCAAAATTTTCATTTCAATATTCGTTAAAATTTTTCACATAGAAGTTTCTTGAGCAAAACTGAGAAGAATCTCCGATTACGCCGAGAGGATCACAACAATAACAACGACTACAACAACAAGTACAACAATTCGATCTCACTTCCTGCTTCTCCTTGTCCTTCCTGGCGATCTCCTCCGCCTTTCGGCGCCGCCACATCCGAAGGCTCTCCTCCGCGTTCCGTCGTTCCACGAGGCGCTTCTTCTCCTCGCACCACAGCAGCGGATGCTGGTAGTGGTCGTAGCAAAAGGTGGCAGCCTCATCGCTGGTCGTCATTTCGAACGCTTCCTAGTTTTTGTTTTTATGCTCTCGCGAATTTTGATTTCGATTATTTGCGAGAAATCACAAGCATCTCGCGGTTATCCCGTTCAGTGCCGCGGGTTTTTTATCCGGAAATGCACTGCTCCTCCGCTCGGTTAATGGCCACTGACTGAATCTCACGGGCGGCTTCACCTGCGCCAGGGCCAGGTTTTCGTGAATATCGTGCTCGAAAGTCGAAATGTCGGAACGTCATCTGAGCGCGGCACGGCGTCGACGACGACTCCATCCGTGCCAGGCACGTGTTCATTACGCGCCCAATCGATGTGGTGACGACGGCGAAGGCGACGGGGACGCAGACGAGGCAACGGCGACGACGGAGTCGAAGGCGCCGACGACGCCGACTCCTGGCTTCGGCTCGTTCGTCTAGGAGTTCGCTAGGCGCCAGCCAACTACAAACATAAATACGTTCGTATATATATGTATATATAGGTCCGAAGTCTCTGCCGTACATATTCTTAGCAGCATAAGTTCGTGCCGACCCACCTCACCTCGCCTTACCCCTCACACTTCCTCTCGCCCTCTAGTTACCAACTGGTTGGCAACACTGTTTGCATTGACAAAAGCCTCGCTGTTTATGTTGCTTGCCTTCCTCAATGCTATGCTCGCTGCCTTTCGTCCTTGAGGCTTCCGCGATGGTGTAGTTATTGTTGTTGGGTGAACGGGGTTCCGCTGGTGGCTGGTGCCACGTTGCAGCAAGGCCTCAGCTTGAAATTGCTACGGTCGTTGTGGTTGGTGTTGTTACTGTTGAAGGTGCTGTTTCTATTGTTGTTATTGTTGATTTTCTTGTTGCTCTTCTTGTTGTTTTTCTTGTTGTTGCTTTTACTATTGTTGCTATTGCTGTTATTTGTGGAAAGTTAATGTCAAGCGAAGCCCCCTGAGCGGCTTCCGTTGTCCTCGCTCGGCCCTCGCCTCGCTCTCCGGCGTCCTCTCCCGCTCCATCTTCGTCCGCACCGACTGACAGCACTGACCCTGATTGATGCCCACGGCAGGGCTGCCCCATTCACCCAAATAGCACGACGAATGCAAACAAACAACAACGAACTTGTTGATGTTTATCGCCGATGCATGCTCAAAAGTTTACGCCGTGTCCGGAGGGGCCCCAAATACCAGAAGCGCCACCCAGGCGACGCACGACGTCCGCCAGATGGCGTGCCGAAGAAATGTTACTTTTGTTGCTTGGATTGTGTTTGCCAGCCGTCTTCAGTCGTCTTTGCTCTGGATCCACTCCAGGCGTATTTGATTGGCCCAGTTCCGTCGATGCTTTAGTTGACCGCCTTCAGCCCTCCTCTTCCTCCCCTACCCACAAAGGACCCTCTCCCAGGAATCAGACGGGTGTCTTCATGAAATCGCATTTTATTTATCAATAAACAACAATTACTCGCTCATTACAATTTCTTTAAAAATTTCGTATTAAAAGTTTATTACAATAAAATAATAAAAAAGTGTTTCATTTATTTTTACTTTGTCTTTCTCCTTTCGTTTGTTTTGTTTTTGTTTTTTTTTTAATATATTTGTAAAGTTTGACTAAAAACAAAACCAACAATTCTTAGTAATTTCTTCATTTCTTTCATTCATTTATTTATTTTAGTTTATTTTGACTATACGATTTGTAAATTTTCCCTCCTCGTGTTTCTCTCTTTCTCCTCTGTGTCTTGTATAAATAGTATATATATATAGATGTATATTTCCAAATACAGTATATATTTGTGTGTGGTATTTTTTTGTATTGTTGTTGTTTAAATTGCATTGCTGTATCTGCACTTGATCTGAAACTATGTACACAACTACATATGTACAGATGGTCTTCATCATTATCCTTATCATCATTATTACGTTATCTCGTACTCATATTATTCATTTCAACTCGATTTCATTTTATTTCATTTGATTCATTTGAATTGGTTTAGGTTTAGGTTTTGTAGAAATTTATTTTGCTTTTATATAAATTATGTACAATGTCAACAAGCTTACAAACTAATTCATCATAATCATAATTAATATTTCATTTGATGCTACACATATTGATATATATACGAGTATATATTATGTCTCTGCATAGGTGTGTGTGTGTATATATAGGAGTATGTGTATTTCCGGTTTAATTCCATTGCCGTCGATTCCGAAGAATCCCCACCGAACCCGCCCTCCGTACCTGCGTAGGTGTGTGTTTATTTATCTGTGTGTGTGTGTGGGTGTGTGTGTGTGTATGTCCATGGTTGCCAACTCCCAACTGAGTGCATGCCCACTGTACGCAGGTGTTTCGCAAGAATTTCCATTCCTTTAATTTCCATTTATTTTTATAAATTACGATAGTGCTCTCATCATTATTATCATTATCAATATCATTATTATTAAGGTAAGTGTAATTAATTGTTAATGGTGTTTTGTCTCTGCTTCTGGTCGGTCTGTGTGCAGAGCTCGATCGCCCCGCGCGAGTGTGTTGGGGTTACTTCATGCGGTTTATGACCAGGTCGGCCACCACCTGCAGGCCCTTCTGGTAGGGCGACTCGGTCAGCTCCTGCGCCAGTCGTATCGCCTCGATGCAGTGCTTCTTGGCCAGAAACCGCGTCTGCTCCAGGCCGTGCGACTTGTGGACCAGCTCGAAGGCGCGCTCGACGTCGCCCGGCTCGCTAAACCGCCGCATGATCATCGGGTTGAGTTCGGGGTACTGAAAATAATAATAATTCATTAATAAATCATTTCGAATTAACAAATACAACCTCAACAAACGTCATGGGTCTTAAAAATGATGTTTAGTTTAATCAAAAAGCTACGATGGACGATGGACGCATGCAGAGCATGGAGGATCGATCTGGCATCGCCCATGGCACTGAGGTGAACGCCGTGCCCACGGCGAGTACGAATTTCGGCTGAAACTGCGCCGTCAACTCATGGGCACCGCCTGAGCCATTCAGCCGTTTCTCAAAGCGGTTTCACTTCCGACAGGCAGCTCGCACCAGGCAGTATACAATGGGACAAATTACTATTTATTATAGGAGACCACTAGCGGAGCCAACAGGGGGTTTTGTGGACTCGCATAAATCTGAATGCATTTAAATCGCCACGATTCAAATACGCAGGCAATCGATTTGCAAATGCAGGCGCACCGAGGAATGCGCGGAGCAGCTGGGGCGGGGGTTGAGGCACGTGCGCGGCATAATTTTAGCTTGGCAACTCCGACGCAACCAGTGCGTCGTCGTCAAACGTCGCAGAGTCGGGTCCGGTCGGGTCCGTTCGGCCCAGCGTGGAATGTGGTGCAACGACGCCGGTCCTACGAACCAACGATCGCGACCCCGCCCCACGCGGAGGCGACGTCGACGTGAATCGGCCCGGTCGCTTTCAAGTTTGACGGACGCATGGCGTCTCGGCGTCAACCCATCGCTGCCCCATTGCGGACAGGCGGGCGGATTCGACTCAGACCGACTCGATGCGACCCGCGGCGATTGACAGACGACAGACAGGTATCGGTGGCAGCCGGGGCGGGTCTCGGCCCATTTGGCCGATTCCGCATTAGAATGCGATGCACAGCCAACGGTACACAGTGCCGAGTGCATAATTAAACGATCGCCGTCAATTGAAATTGAGTGATCGCTTCAATCGAGTTCCGACCAGCCGCTCATCGAACCGAGTCGAAACGAATCGCATCGAAATGAATCGAAACGAATCGAATCGAGTCAAGTGGAATCGAATCGAATGAATCAAAAGCGAAATGCAATTAAAATGACGACGACGATGATGACGATGATTATTAAGGCGATGATGTTTATTGCGGCGTGCTGCAGTGAATGCAGACGACGGAGGAGTGACGCAAGTGCTTTAGAAGGCAGGTGACAACGATCTGCGAAAGAAAAGACGATTCCCATTGAGAACCGCGCGAGGATTCACTTCATTTCACTTTCGCCTGAAGCCGCACGCTCCGCTTCCATATATCGAATAGACGAGTGAATATGGCCAGTCGCGAGGGGGACGGACGGACGGAGAGACAGACAGACTGCGGGCAGATCTCGTGCGATTAGAGCGATCGATCACCTTCGATTGGCTGCGGTTCGTCAATTCAGCAAATGACTTCCTCTCAATGCGTTCGTCTCGCTGTCAGCGAAACAGACAAAAGCAACAATAACAACAAAACTAACGACAATACCAACACCGATAACTCCTCAAATTGCAGCGCCTCGTAACCGACAACAGCTTAATTAAATTTGCATTTACAGGCGTGAAAAGCGCTGGAGACTCGCCTCGCGCCTCGCGCCTCGGATGTAGACATATATAAATCGATAGCTCCCGATCGGATGGGTGGTGGAAAGATATCAAATTGTGGTCGGAAGGGGGCAGAGCAAGAGTGATGGAAAAAGTGCTCGAGTGAAGGTGAGCAGATGGCCGTAGCAAAGTATTTGAGTGAATTATTTGTTGTTGGAATAGGCGCGTGTCTTACCTTCTCGCATGCAAACAGCACTGGCGCCGTTGCAAGGCCCAGCTTCAGGTCGGCGGCGGTGGGCTTGCCCATGGTCTCCGTGGACGAGACGAAGTCCAGCATGTCGTCGACTAGTTGGAATGCCAGACCGATGTTTCTGCCGTATTGGAACGCCAGCTCGGCGATGTGTTCGTCGGCCTCCGCCAGGACGGCCGTCTGCGAGGACAGAACGAGAAAATATACAAATTGAATTCAGTTCAAATTGAATCAGATCGAAAAAGATCGAATGGCATCGAAACGGATCCGATAGGATTGGATCCGATGGCAACCCTATGTGCCCAGTTGTCAGTCACAGCTGTCAGAGCTGACGCACCGCAACGGGTCACAGCGAGTGAGAGGGAGATAGACAGAGACTTACCGCTTTGAGGGCGTTCGCAATCAGCGAAGCCGTCTTCCTGTAGGTCTTCGTCAGGTAGTGGGCGAACCGCTCGTTCTCGGTTTCCTTCGAGCCCAGCTGCATGAATTCGCCTTGAACCAGGTCGGTCAGAATCTGCAAGGCAACAACAAAGACCGAAGAAATTAAAATAAAATGCAATAAAACTGAACGAAACAGGAAGTTCATGTCGAAACGCAACTTCGACAAACCGGAAGTGAAACTTTTTAACGTCAGATTCACCAGGGACTCTTGCGCAATATCGCTAGAATCTCGATCGCAATCGCAATCTCAGTTTCATTGTCTGGCAGCAGTAGTAGATGAAATAAAATTTAAATGGAAATTGCAGTTCACATGCGTGTAATTGTTAATTAGCAAGTTTAAGGCTTCTGAAGTCTGGGTGGCCGGGCCGACGAGGCGGAACCGCTCCAACGTCCTTGGGCCGAACTCTGTGTTTGAATACGTGTGTTTTTATGTGAGTGAGTGAGAGAGAGAGTGTGTTGGTGTGTTGAAAAAGTTCGGAAACCGTCGTTCGATTGCATCGCCAGCAATCGTGGCATTTGAAGTTTAAAACTAATTGCAGTCATTCGGAGGAAGGAAGAATGAAGGAAGTAGGAAAGAAGGAGACGAGAATGAAGACGAAATTAAAGAAATTAAGATTAGCAAGGAAACGATTCACGCGACTCTGCCGAAGACCCAATAAAACAATGTCAAACGACGAAATAAACACGACTTCTACATCGGAACCCCAGACCAAATCCATGCCATAATTCTGAGTTTATTTTCGAAAACAAGATTTATTCGGTGCCGTTTCTGAATGGAGATTATATCATTCCGACAAATGGCGCAGACCAGTGGGAATGTCTGTCCCGTCAGTCTGTCTGCCTGTCTGTCACTGACCCACGGACTCCCGCAAAACACGACGCAATTGGCGGACTTCATTCAGAGTCAGAGTCAGAGTCAGAGCCGAAGTCGGTCTGACTTGAGATCATCGCTGGGCACACGAGATCGGGCAGATCCTCGCCTGCTCCTACACCGCCTAGCTCTGAAGTGGAGCTCGTGCTGATAGAAATTGCGGGCACGTCTTCGGAATTTCAATTCCGCATAGATTTGGTCTTGGGTTTTTACCACCGAGGCGAGGCGAGGCGAGCCGAGGTTCTCCGCTGACCACGGCGCGATTCGAGCCTATGACGTCAACAACAACGAGCAAGAGGGAGGGAGGGAGGAAGCTAGTGTCTGGCTGTTGTCCCTGTTGCGCTCGGGAAAAGTGAAAATGGACGAATCCGCACGAAGGGCCCGAGCTCCGGCTGCAGCTGGCGCCGAATCGGTGTCAGTCGGCAGCGTGGAGTGGGAGGAGGCGCGGGGCAGCCTCTGAAGTAAGTCGCCAAATATTGCCGGTGCAGTCGCCAGTGCTGCAACAACAACAACGAGAAGAAGAAGAACGACGCCAACATCGGCAGCAATAGGAACAACATCATTTGCTTGCACACCACGACGAGCGTGCAAATATTTGCGTATGCGATGCGCAACACACACCAGTTGCATACAAAGCAGGTGCCTCCTCACTACTGTTGTTGTTGTGGTTGTTGTTGGTGTTGTTCTTGCTTTCAGTGTTGTTATTGTCAATCAGTGCACTAGCAACAGCAATCGACAATTGACAACAACAACGAGGAGGATCGACATGACTAAAAATAAGGCCCCAACTGGGCAACTGGCGTCCAAATAAACTATTGCCAATCGATCGATGGTGAACGACCATCGACAGCAGCAGCAGCAGCAGCAGCAGCAACAACAACAACAGCAGTAGCAGCAAGAGCAACAACAATGGCTCGCTGTTGGCACTTGTTCAAAATGTTGTCATTTTCGTTGTTAACATGGTCAATTGTTAGTCAACGAAAACGACAACGACAACAACAACAGCGGCGACGACAACAACAACAGTAGCGAAAACGGTAGCAACAACAACGATGACAACAACAGCAGGGAAAAGCAGCAACAACAGCAGCCATCCAACGTCAGATCGTTTATGGTTAGTGAGATCGTTTATTGACAACTGTCAGCGTAGATGACGATCGCGATGATGATGATGATGGTTGTCTGCCCAGCCGTCTGTCTGTCTGTCTGTCTGCCTGGATGGCTGGCTGTCCGTCTGTTTCGCGACATCTGTCTACAACTTTGTTGACTTTATTGCTGATGAATAGGGCGCAGTCGCCGATGGCTTTAATTAATTACAACACCAACAGCACCTACAACAACAATAACAGCCGCTTAAGAGCATTTTTATTAGCTCTTAAACTAGATGATTGCGTGATGTCCAAGCGGTGCGGTGCGGTCGACAGGGCGTGGCCACGTTGCCAAACGATCGCAATACCAACAACAGCGATAACAACAGGCTTCACCACAAAAGCCCATCAGGGACAGCGGGAAACGAGACAGGGCCAGAGAGAGAAACCGAGAGCGGATTGGAAGGGGGGAGAGAGAGAGAGAGATGGCGATGGTGGTGGTCATAAAATATGTTATTGAATTTGATTAAAGAGCTCATGCGATTTCGCCAAATTCAATACATCGATAGTCATGCCGCCGTGTATGTATGTGTGTCTGCGATATGGCTTGTGTATTTATGGCTAATTGTCCTCGAAGGTGACGCTGGTCGTTTTTATTATCGGCGCGCCGCTGATGCTGCCGCCGCCGCAATTAGCACGAAGACTTCCAGTCGACGATGCTAAAATTCGGCCCACACCGAACAATGGCACCGGACGCCTTGTTCCGCCCGAACGTGGCCACACGTACCTTGAGACCATTCACGCCATTCACGACGTCGCTGTCGGATTCGAAGTCGGAGTCGGAGTCGGTGCGAGGTGGGCCGACCCGAGTCTTTCCTGCTGGCCAAATTCCATGTTTGCACAAGCGTTTTACAGCCTCTCGCGAGGTCCACCACCCGACAAAGACGTCGACGAGGGCGACGACGAGGGCTTCCACACAATGAAACCGAAAGTCGGCTGAAGCTTTTGTTGCCAGAGTTGCCAAATGACATTTCCACTGGGACATGAATTGAAGACGAAACGAAGACTCCGCACAAATGACTTACATGTGGCGACAAATACAAAATAGACAGACAAATACCTGTTTAAACAAATACCAAGACAACCAAATACCTAGAAGACAAATTCCTCTGCGACTGTTGTTTTTTATAATATGGAAGAAGAAGAAGCTCCTCCTCTTCTGGTCCACAAAATCAATAAATTAAAAAATAAAAAATCAACTCCAAAGACGCTGTTGCCGTTTAGGGCTCGTGAATGAATAATTAAGAGCTCTTCAAAGGGAACGAATCGTGAACTAATCAAAAATCACGCAATCGAACCTTTTTAATGACACGAAAAAAAAAAAAATAAACACAGATAAAAGTGAACAAGTGAGAAAAACAAAAACACGCCATCGATTGATTTGCATCTAAATGGAGTCCACACTCACGGACACACGCACAGCGCTTGGCAGCCCTGGAGCAGCTTCCCAAGGCGGAAGTGACACTTGGCAACCCAGCCACGCCAGTGTGGTCTCTGGAATTATGCAACATCTCGGACGTTGGGCGCGACGTGGGGCCGCTGGACGATGCGAAATGTGAAAAGCAAACGAACGGATCGATGGACAAAACGGCGTTTGAACGAAAAACCACACCTCGATTTCGGACCGATTCGGGCGAATCCGGTCGAATCCGGCGGCGTGGGACGGAGTTCGAGTTTCAGAAGTGCCCAGGGAGGACCACATCGGAGACCTTGGTTCGCATCGTGGGATCACAACAACAATGGTAACAACAACAACACCATCTCCGGTGACGGGTGGAAATTTGAATTTACAATTCGTTCAAATTTTACAACTCATCGCTGGCATTCTTAATTTGCTTTAATGGCTTATGCTAATTCCTACCATACACGCACACATACATGTTAATTATATTTACAAGCCTTTAAAACAAATACCTTTGGCAACACTGGGACTTTTTTTCCAAACACCCTCCAAAATCGAAATCACTTCGTGCTACGGAAACATCGACTGCATCTCACCACATGATGGGAGAGAGAGAGAGAGCGCGCGAGCGAGGAAAACGACAAGTGAAAATCGAGTGGGGCAACACTGGACCCATCCTCCGAGTGCAGTGGTTGAAACGTATGTAAGCGACCTTCTCACGAATTCGGTTCGCCTTGAAATCGGTTCGCCTTGAAATCGGTTCGATATTTCGACAAGATCCATCAGCTCTTAAAATAGCCTCTGGACGCATATGTAGGGAGCCTGGAACCTGTTGGCCTCAGGAGTTGACTCGAATGGGAGAATTCAGTTCGATTCATGCGAAAGATAACCACTGGTTTTAAATAATCGAAGTCGTCCTTGCTCATAATGAAAACAAAAAAAAAACAAAATGTTTTTCTGCTCCTTCTCCCTTCGTGGTTATGTTTTATCTTTCAGTCCCCTTTGTGATTTCATTAAAATCGATGCTGAGAACGACAGAAAATCTCGGCTCGTGCTTTGTGCAGAAAAGTTCGTCGAACTTTGGGTCGACACGAAAGGCAGCAGATTCGAAAAATTAATCACCAATACACAATAACTCATTAGCATGTGGTTGTTGTTGTTGTTGTTATAGTTGGTTTTGTCGTTGTTGGTGTGGTTTCTGGCTCTATTGTATACGTACCTGACTCAAAATGATCGTCACATCGTCGCTCCTCAGACGCGATATCATGATCGAAGCCACCGCTAGTATGTAATCGCCAGCCATTGTGACCTGTGGGGAAATACCAAACAAAACAACATCAGTTGGTGTCAAAGGCGCAGACTATTTACAGTAATAACAACTGAAATGATTACATGAAATAAGTGAAATTAATTGAAGCCTTTACTCTTTGCTTCTGTACTGTTTACTATGGAACTCTATAATTTTGAACTCTTTAGTATTGAACTCTTTAATTTGAACTCTATTATATTGAACCCTTTAGTATTGAAAATATTATCAAGCAATCTATAAAATGTAACTCTATACTATCTTTTCATTGAATACTTTACTATCGTACTCGTTATATCTTAACACTTTATTATTCAAATTCTTTATTTTGAACTCTTTTTTATTGAACTCTTCAATATTGAACTTTTTAGTATTGAACTTTCTGTCAGCTTTTGGTATCTGTATATATTTCAGAGGCATATCATGGGTCTCCAAATTCTGGCCAAATTTGCTGCTGCGTTTAGGCGGAAATGACGCCGTCAACGTGGCGGTAAAAGGAAAAAATTTGAATTTTTCACTGTCAGCTTAATCGGTGGCCAAACCGGGCTTGGCTGGCGATTAGTGGTCGAACGGGTGCCGGGACGCGAGTTGCGCAACCTCAGAGTGGACCGAAGCGAGTTCGACTCGAAACTCAGTTGAACGCGCCCCAAGTGCAGTCTTAGCAGGTGGCTACAGAAAGTCCCGACGGCAGAAACTGCAGTGGCCATTGGACCGCGGTGATTGGCAAGTACACGAGGAGAGCGATTTCTGTATCTGGGTCTCTGTCGACTCTATCTGGCGACTCCGGCGGACATTCTCTGCGCCAGACGGCTGATTGGGACTGGTCGATGACGAAAATTGCCGAAATCCAACTCGCAGTCGGACACGCGACGAAAACACGCGGAGACCAAGTGAATGATATATTGAGAACAACTTGGAAATGACATCGATCTGATCGGGAAATTGGGCAACAATTTGGACTGGTAGCAACAAGAGAAGTCTCTTGCCTTTGAGCGAGGGAAGTTGGGGCAACGACGTAAGCTTGGACAGACATGACGGACATTTTGGGGACAGTGGGACTTCTATGAGGGTGGAAATGGTGAGGTGTACGTACCTTTTTGTGGTTCCATAAGGCGTTCACACTGGGCTTGCCGCGCCGGAAGTCTGACTGGTCGATGACGTCGTCGTGCACCAAACTGGCCGAGTGGACCATTTCGGAGAAGAGCGCGACCTGCTTCTGCTTCAGCACCAATTGACTGGATCACCAAGGCGATGACGATCCCGATGACGAGGACACCAATGTCGACGTCGACGACGATGATGATGATGTCGATGGCGGGCCATGAAAGGGGAGAAAAGACGCGGTTGAATGTGGTGGAAAAGAAGAGACTTGTCAACGGATCTGAGCTGGGTGGAGGGGTGTGGGAAAGAGAGGGCCATCTGCGATTTCTCAGTGAACGGTTTCACTTGTGTTGGGTTCGCATTTTAATGAACTCCATTATCGACTAAATCGGCTTCATTACCGACCGAGCGCGATTTTTACACGTTTACGCAATGTAAAAATTACAAACAGTTTAATGGAATTATCGAAAAGCGAATCGGAAGAAAAAATAATTTAAAAATCATAAATAAGAAAACACATAAAAATAAAAAAGAGTTAATAAAAATAATGAATAAATAAAAAACTAAAAGTTCGTCATTGTTAAAGAATTAATAAACTAAAAATAATTGAAAAATAAAAAACAAATAAAAAATTGTGAACAAAAATGAAATTAAAATTACTGAATTCTATAAATAACAGATACAAATATGAATAAATAACAGAATAAAGAAATAGAATGACAAGAAAATAAGCATTACAATAAAAAAAATTAAAATTAAGCGCGTCAATTACGACATTTATCCACGCGCAATCACAAGGCAGGAGCGCGAAGATAATGCAGTTCTCTGAATGCGACCCCATGCGACGCTCACCTCGACTCTTTGTTCAGATGGTAGTTCAGCGCTTTGGCCATCAGCATGGTCACCATGGGCCGCAAGGCCTTGCCCTGTCCGTCGAAGTAGTACGTGGCGATCTTGTCCAAATCCGCCAGACTCGTCCCCTGCTGCAGGAGCTGAAATTACACGCGAATTAGCAACGAGAACCTCCGCAATGTTTGCCCCCAAAATTAACGTTTATGTCGCTTTGCTATTTATTTATTTGAGGTTTTTTCTTCTTCTTATTTCATTGTCGCTGTCGTGACATTGAGAAGCTGTTGTGCGCTGGCAACCCTGGCGACTGGTGGGCGGGTTGGCCGATCGGCGTAGTCAATGAGATCGAGTTGAGGTGTGAAATTTCAGCGAGTTCTCAATGAAGTCATGCGGGCGCAAAATCCCCGTCCGGTCGGAGGATTCTCGGTCGGTTCCCGTTCGTGCGGTCGAGGTGAGTTCGTTGATCTGCCGGTCGGCGGAACGTCAACTGGGCGGCAACCAGCGCCCAAAGGAAGAAGCCCGGGGACTCCTCAAGCCCCCACATCGACCCCTTGCAGTCGGACTTACTTCTCGGACGTCGTCGTAGAAGTACTTGAGGTCGTCGTCGAGAATGATGTAGGGATCGATCTGGATCTCTCGGACGGGCCCGGCCGGCTGTTGTGTGTGGACGGAGCTGAGTTTCCTGCAGTTCGGCTGTTTTGTCGCTTTGTTGTTGTTCCTGTTGTTGCTGGTGACGTTTGGGGTTTGCTGGAAGAAGACGAGCAAAAGACGACCATTAAACATAATGAGCAAATCATCACCATATTGAGAAGCGAGAGGAAATGAGCAAATAATATTTTTAAGTGAGAAATAATATTCCTAATAGGGAAATAAACCGACTTAGAGGCAGCGAGAAGAATTTAGGAGACCTCGGGAATGGCAAAATGATGGCGTTTATTCTCGCAAAATAGTTGGATACATTGGCGGGCGGGAGGCGTTCGAGCGTAAGGGGGCGTGGCGGGCTCTCGGCGTCGACCGACGACTAATTGAATTTGCGTTCGAGGCGAGACTAACGACAGACACTTAACAGCCGGCCGCGATTGCAGCAATTACTATTTAACAACTCGGGCCTCGTGCTCCGGCCGTCCGTCCGTCCGTCCGTGTGTCTGTCGTCTATCAGTCTGTCTATCTCGCCGTCTGCCCGCCGACGTCTGCGGCACTTCCTCGGCCACTCCGCATTCCTCGGCCGTATGTGGATGTGGAAAATGACAAAACTGCGAAAATGAAGGAACGACGAACGCCAGGCGAAGGACCGACCGTGGGAGGGGAAGGCGTGGAGGGGCGAAGAAGAAGAAGACGAAGGATGGGGAGGAAGCGGGCCGCGAGTGCGAGAAGGAAGAGCCAAGTGGTGGAAAATTGTGGCAACGCCACACATCGGCAGGCGTCGTCGTATCGTCGTCGCCAACGTCATCGTCGTTGTCGTGTTGTTGTTGTTGTTGTCGTCGTCGTGCTGGAGGACGTCTGTCTCCGTCTCCGTCTCCTTCTCTACCTCTCCGCGTCTCTTTCTATGGCTCTTGCTCTGTCTCTGTCGGCGACCTTGACTATGGACAACAATGTCTTTGTTTACGTCGCCCATATGTAGTTGTTGTTGTTTCAACGCTGATGTTGTGTTTGTTTGTTTTTTTGTTGATGGCGTTGTAATTGTAGTGTTAGCGTTGTTGTTGGCCGGCGAGTCTTTGTTGAATGCCTTTCGGGCTTGTCTTTACTTTTCCATCACAGCCAGCGACAGCAACAGCGGCAGTAACAAAAACAACAACAACAACAACAGCTATGGAAATACCAAAGTGCAGCAATCAATTCCGCCACCGAGTCAACAACACTGGCTGCACACACACACTGACATGGCTGTCACTGAGCTAGGCTTAATTCGCACTATTTTTGTTTTTGTGGCCATCGCATCGCATTTTGACGACGAATTTCGCACGAAGAAACGCCGAGAAATGACAAATGCCGACGAGCAGCGCAGCGATGTGACCAGAGAGGGTGGGAGCGAGAGGGGAATATTCCAGGGCCAGCCCGCGACTGGACAAGAACCCGACCCGTGGGAGTCGCGTGTGGATTCCTAAATCTCTCCCGGACTCGAACTCACATTTGAATTCCTTACAATCAGTTCAAATTTGAATTTTCGACAGACTCCGCACAGGTCTCGGGACCACCGCCTGAGGTCGCCGCATGGAGACGCCATGTCTACGAAATCCGAGATTCGGGGCTCATCAATATTAATGTTCAACTTAGGTTCGCTGCACTGAAGCCCGTCCCAAGCAATCGACACCGGCGGCCGTGGGAAGGGCCGCAGGTTCGGATCGAAATTTATTCAAACACTGATTGATAATCAAATTAATTGTTGGCTAAGACAACAATGTGGCAACGCTTGCAACACGCTGCACTTCGTCGCCTACTCAAAATGCGTGCGAGGCCGACGAACGGCCAACGAGAGGGAGGGAGAGAGAGTACGTGTGTGCGTGTGTGTGAACGAAGAAGCGCTCGGCCATCTGGACAGCGGTCGGCCGAGTGCATTCGCAGCTCCCAACGGTCTGCGGCAGACTGATTCGTGCCATCCCGCTCACTCCCCCCTCCCTGCCACCAACTCCGGTGCTCCTGACCTGGAGCCGGTTTTCGTTTCGGCTCCCGCTGCTGCTGTTGCTGGTTGGCGACATTCCGTGGCCCGATGTGTTACAAGGACGAGGCCCGTGGGTCTGGACGAGTCCTCCTTCTCCTCCTCATCTTCTTCCTCTGCTCCTGCACATCTTCACACATCTCAATCCGCCTCGCCTCGCCGTCGTCGCCAACGCTTTGTCTTCGCCGTCGTGAATACGTGCTGCAGCGCATGTGCAGCGCGGTTTTCCGGTTCCGCGGAGAGAAAGTTTTTTGTCGTCGTTTTTGATTTTCGTTGGCTTTGACGACGTCTGAGATTTTGGCGAAAAATAATCGAAATAATTGCCGCCCTAATTGTGGGTCGAGTCCAAGCCAAGTCCAGGTGGTTGCGAACTGATGGAACCGTAATTTATTGTCACGATCGCCATTTTGGTACCGCAGCGAATTCGTGACGCAGTCGAACTGGGCCGAGTTCCTGAGGCGTCCTTGGAGTCCACCTCGGTCACCGGCGACTTCGTTCGGAGCTCGAACCCACCACCGCGAATTCACCACGAACTCCACCTGACCGCACGCGAACCCATTCAGTTCGGCGCAATCCCAATTGCTCGGGAGAAAGCCGAGGGGAGAATGAGAGAGTGGGATGCGCGAGAGGATGGAGAGAGTATAGTGAGAGCGGAGAGCCAGAGGCGTGAAAGAGAGCGACGGAGTCTCACGGAGGCCCACACACACGATTGGTTTCGGCCTGCACCAACTTCAACGGCCCCAAACACAAGCACAATAGCAATAATAGCGACATAGTAAAAATAAGAAACACATCGCTCGAAACCGAAATAATAACAACTATTGCAACTACTTCAAAAAAGGCAATAACAACAAAAACAATCGAAGTAATATCCAATAAATAACATTTTTCAACGAAATTATGAATTGTTAAAAGGAAGGGAAAAACAATGAAAAGCCCACAATAACAAAGCATAGAGAGAGCATGGAAAACAACAAAATCCAAATGAAATGAAGTAGAGACGAAAAGGGAAAAAGGAAGAAGGCGAAGAAGAAGAAAATGGACAAAGTGAAATGAATTCAACAACAAATACAATAAATACCAGAGTGAGGAAGTGGAGAATTTTCGTTACACACGGTTGCAGTTCACGATAATCATGATGAAGATGATAATCACGATGACGTCGCCGACACGGAGTGCTTGGATTTGTTGTTTTTTCTTGTTGTTGTATCATAATTTACTATTATTGCAGTTACTAATCCACTGCAATAAGCCCTCATTTTGATCGTTGTTGCCAATGCTATTACATTAAATTGGTTGTTGTTGTTGCTGCCATCCATCGATCACCGATTTAGAGCGATTTTCGAGGCGAGTTCAAGAGGGAACGCCTTAATGAAAACTCTGAAACTTTGAAATCCTCAGTAAACTGGCGATGAAAATCGATTTTCCTTCACGGATTTCGGCGCGATCTGGAAGCCGCAGCACAAGCAACAACGAAAACCCATCACTGTGGCAACACCGACACCGACACCAACACCAGCACCACCAGGAAGAGAGCGACAACTGTGACAGTGACAACATTTCAAACGCTTCCTCCGAACGCAACCCGATGCTCGTCCACAGACAGCCATAAAACCGTTACTTTACGATAATGTTACTGTTGTTGTTGTTGTTGTTGTTGTTGTGGTGGTGGTTGGTGGAGCCTCTTCAACTTTGCCAAACATGTAAATTTTTATATTTTTACGATTTTGTTAATTCTGCTGTTGTCGTTGCTGTCGCGGTTGTTGTTGTTTCTGTAAGCCTGTTGGTTACCCCTGCTGCTGCTACCGATGTTGTTGTTGTTGTTATTGTGTTTGTTGGTAGTGATTTTGACTTTGTTGTTGCTGCAGTTGCTGCTGCTGAATTTTTTGTTGCCATTGTTGTTGTCATTGCGATTTTTATCACCACTTTTGTTTTCACTTTCACATTGACTTTCGTCGTTGGAGTTTTTGTTGTTGCTTTTTTTGTTGTTATTGTTACTGGCGATTGTATTTTTGTTGTTGTTATTGCAGTTGCTTCTATTGTTGGTGGCCATTGCGGTCGACTGTGGTCATCTCGCTCGCACCATAACGACGCAAATGCCAAAACGTTTTGCAAAATATTTTGCATATTTTCGTCTTTGGCCGCTTCGTCCATTGTTGTTGCTAGGGGTTATTGTTATTGTTGTAAAAAGCAAAACAACAAAAACAATTTGTTGTTTCGAGCTTTTCATTGTCATACACTTGTTGCTGCTGTATTGTTGTTGGTATTTTCGTTCGCATTTTTGTTGTTGCTGTTGCTTTTTCTCCATCTCCTCGGCTATTTGCCGTTACACCGTCAACTGGCCGTCGGCCGTGGGCCGCCGTCGTCGTCGCACGACAAACGACGACATTCGGAATTACAACAAATCGTTGACTTCTTTTTCATCATTTTGACCGAACGTCATTTTCGCGTTCATTCGTTACGAAATGGGAGGCAATGATTATTGTTATTTCTCGTTGTTGCTGTTTGGGTTGTTGTTGTCTTTGCGGATTTGTGCTCTTATTGTTTTGCGATATTATTGTTGCTTCCCTTGTCGGTTTCTTTCTCTGACTCGAGACAATGGTTTGTTGATTTATCGAACGCATGAGCGAAACTATGCAATCGGTTATCGGTTATTCTCATGGTTATCTCCTCCCTCTCCACCTCCCTAAGTGATCTCTGGGGTCACGCGTGGCCTGTGTCACATTTGACCCGGACCGCGTGGAGCGTGTTGGAAATGTGGAATGAAATTATGTGAAATTATGTGAAATTCATAAAAAAAAATCTATAATTAATTCGAAATTTTATATATAAAAAAAAAACAACATAAAAGAGAAAAAAGGATAAAAATGTCTTTCTAAAAAAATAAATCATTAATCATTAATAAAGAAATACACAGAAAATATGTAAATTCAAAATAACCTACAAAAAATAACCAAAAAACTATAAAAAAATGTAAAAAGAAATAAATGAAACTAAAGCTAATGAAACTAGAAAAGTTTCCAATTGTTAACTTTTTGCAAAAACTGTCCAAAAACTAAAGAAAAAAAGACAAAACATCATTAAGAAAACAAATATAAAAATAGAAAAAATTATATAAAATAAAAAAAAAAATTCCAAAATTATGATCCATGTCTACTTTCAATAAACGCACTACTAGAAATCGTTCCAAATCCGTCCATTGCCAAGTGTTAACAGATGACTCAATGGGAGTCCGGCCATTGGAATGCCCGGCATTCAATCAAAGAAAGATCGATTGGGCAATGGTTGCGCTGCTTGGCGAATTTGAGGCTGTGTCATTTTGAGTCTGTCTGTGAGTCGTCTTTGGAATGGCCAGGTGACTTATGTTTGGCTAAGGGACTTCTCACGGCCTTGGACGGCCAGCCGCACCTCTGTTTGGCCGCAAAATAGCATTGGCAACGCCGACGACGGCTCTTCTGGGATCCGCATGTTCAAATTTGTTCATCGGCGGCGCTGCTACTTAAGAGCGACAAATAATCAATAATCTAATAGACAAACAAAGTCATCGCCAGGTGCCCTCGTCACCACCACCCCTTCGCCGACCACCCGGGCCCTCGGCCGCCGTCGTGTCCACATCCGCGAGTTCGTTTTCTATGCTGCAACTGTTGATTCAGTGGCATCGCCGTCAATTGCAGCTACTGCGTCCATCTCACTCATGCTCGCACCTCATGCGGGTCGCCGCCTCATCCGTGTTCCCATCTCACTCGCTCCTATTTGTGTTGCCAATTGGTTTTTATTGCCGACCGTTATTATTAAGTTCCCGCTTTTTTCTCCCTTTTATTGGTTTTTTCCTATTCTATGGGGATTTTTTTTTTCAAGCATGCTTTCTTTAATTAGATAGGTTTTATTCCCATAGAAGTTTATTTGTTATTGACTCAGTTTTTATTTTCAATCAAGCCTTTTAATTACATAGATTACGGTTTCTTTTATTCCATAAATGCTCATTATATTTTAAGAGATCCCATACTCAGTATGGTAATTTTTCCATTTCTCTGATTTATGTATGACGTTTCAATTTCTTTATTCAATATTATTGCATTTTTTACTGTCTTTTTAGAGATTTTGAGTTCTCTGATTTTTTTATGTTCATACTTTTTTTTCTAGATCTCTATTTATCGATTTAGGGGTTTTTTTTAGCATTATGAGATTTTTTATTTTCCTAGATCTTTATTTCTCGGCTGCGTTGATCGTAGAAATTAGCATTCATTTCACAAAAGAGACCGCGAACGGCTGCAGTGGGCAGCGGCGGCGGCGGCTCTTGGCGGGCTTCGGAGTTATTTCTCTTTGTCTTTGTGAAAAGAAATTTTTCACATTTTTTCGCCTCGACCGCCCCGCCTCGCCTCGCCTCGCTTTGCCGTGCGTTGATCTGCCTCAGAAGGCGTTGTAAGAAGAAGAGGAAGCCGACGAGCAGAAGAAGGAGAGGAGGAGCAGGTGGGGGCAACCAATGAAGCCGATGATGGTGGCGATGGCGATGGCGAAGGTAGAAGAGAAACACGGCCAAAATGAGCCAAAGAAATACTCAATAGTTATGTCAGCAAAAAGGGAAAGTCTGGCAACGACGCCGGCAGCAGCTGTGGCGGCGGCAGCGGCCGCGGCAGAAGCAGCAGCAACAACTCAACTGCGACCGCGACCGCGACAGAGACGCCGGCCGAACACGTCGCCAGCGGACGGCCGACGGCGCAGAAGAGCCGCTGATGGACAGTGGACAATGGACAGCGGCTGAATAACAACCGACAATGGCGATGGACGCCCGACGACGGCCGAACGACGACGGATGGGGTGCGAAAGCGAGCGCGCGCTCACCTCGTTGTGGAGCTGTGGTTGGTGGGCAGGGTGAGGTGAGGGCGAGGGCGAGGGAGGCGGTCGTTAATTATGAATTTCTTCGACGCCGTCGCGCCGTCGCCGCCGAAACCCATTGTAATGGAGTGTTGACGAGAGAGAGAGAGGTGACGAGAGAGGACGATCGTCGGAACAGACGAGGGGAACGGACAGAGGGCGCTTGTGGGTTGGGAGAGGGACAGAGGGCGCTTGTGGGTTGGGAGAGGGAACCGGAGAGCGGCCGAGAGGAGGACGTCAGCGGGACCGGGAGAGCGATTGTGTCGGGAGAGCGACGGCGGGTTGACGCACATGTTCGAAGAAGAAGAAGACACGGCCGCTCATCTTAACGGTAGCGTCCACCGTTCAACAACAACACCAGCACCAGCACCTGCGCGACGGCGACGGCGACACGGCTACGACGACGACGTCGGACGCAGGTCGGTTGCTAATTCAATAAACGGAGGTTCGAGTTCCGGTTGATTTGGAATTCTACGCGCCGCCGGGACGGAGCGGGGTGCATGGGCAAGGGCCGGGCCAGGGGTGGGCGCGGTTTCTCTCCCGGCCCATAGCGTCATCACATCTCGACTAATTTTCAGTTAGGCGGGTCTGGACTTTCTTCGCGCGCCGGGAATTCGGGTGCACGTCAAGCCATCCGGGCACCAATCAATTGAACCCCGGACGCTTCGAATTCAGTTTTTCTGTCCATTGTTTTCGTCAATCCCGACTCAGCTTGAGGAAATCATCTTCATCCAACTTCTTTCCATAATTTTTTCAAATAACGACTGTTTGAATAATCGCCGAGGACGAGGGAGCGAATAAAAATAGAGTCACGTCTTGGCTCTAATATAGATTAAATTGGACAACGATAACTGCGGCGTGAAGCACACACACATATGCAGTAGGATCGATGTGGGCGCGGAGGAAGAAGAAGAACCGCCCGGTGCCCCCAGGTTCGCATAGAAATCCATCATAAATCGCTAAGCGAACGATTTGCATGCGAAAGTCGCAAAATTACGCCAAGCAGTACGTGGGCTCCATCGCTCTCTCTCTCTCTCTCTCTCCATCGCTCTATGAGAGATTTCAAGTGTATTCCACAACAACAACGAGGAGATTTCGTTTATGTCTCAATCGCTCGAAGACAAAGGCGACAACGACGAGTGTCGACGAAGGCGATTAATTGACACGAGCAAATATCGATTCCTCTGGGCGAGCGCGAACCTCGCTCGCAGGTGGCAACGCCGCCGCCGTTCGACGACGATTGTGGGAAAATGTTTGCACACGATCGGGCTTTTAATTTTTAATCGTTTAATTTGCTTTTCATCGGTTTGCTTTGATTTGCCTTTCATTTGCGTTGCTTTGGTTTTGTTCGATTGCAATCGACGGCACGTGAAGAGTCGATCTGGGGGTCTGAAGGTCTCGCCTCGATCGTCATCGACATCAACATCGTCGACTCCGGCTTCGACTCGCCATCGACATCATCTCGATTATCAACGGGCATTTAACAACTTTCAATGGAAATTACGAAACCACATCACACGCATATCGTTAGCGGGAATCGTGTGGAAACCTCGTAATTAACATAGTTTCAGGCTGTTTTGTCAATGGCGTGGGGTTTTCCAGCGATTTCAGCCGACTAGGTCGAATTCTACGCCGACGTCGGCTCAATATTGGGACGACGCAAGGATCTCGACTTGAGTGGGAAGAATTCAGGAGGGAAAAATCCATGAGACAAAGATCGTGAGGGAAAGGTCGCCAGATCTTCGACGAGGAGGCGAGGCGGAGGCTGTGGTCGCAGCCAGTGTCAGTTGCAAGAGCCAAGAGTCACGTCACGTCACGTTGCCTTACTGTGCGTGTGTGTGTGCGTGCGTTTGTGTTGCGATTTCGCTAGCGCTCGGCCAGAAATTATGATGGCCGTGCTGTGCCTGGTCTCCACTCATTTGCATTGGCTGCATACGGAGCGAGCAAATGTGATTTACGTGATTTGTGACGCTGGCTCCACTTTGGGGCAATTTTGTGGTATGCGGAAGGACCAACAACAACGACATCCAAACACACACACATGTCGAAGCCGATGAATAACGAGTGTATCGATTCGACTTCGATTGAAAATTCGCGCCATCGCGAGTCCATCGGCGATTACGCAACGAGCGGCGGCGGAGCAGGGGCCGAATGTCAATTGCAAGGAGAGAGAGAGAGAGACAGTTATAGAGAGCACGGTATAGAGTGTGAGCAAGTGAGCAGGTGACTGGAAGAGAGAGCGAGGGTGAGAGCGCAAAGGTGAGGGAGCCACAAGGAGTCGCGAAGTGTGAGCAGCGGGGAGTGAGGGGAACAGAAGGAGCTTCCGCACGCCTTCTGTCCCTTTCCTCACAAACTCTCTCATCGCATGCTCGCTCTCATGTGCATCCTGAGAGCCCAAATTACAGCAACAACGATCACATCAGCAATTGATCGAATAATCACACAATCAGATTGATGATAATCATCACGATGTTGTCTACGATGGAGATAATGATGTTTTAAACGAAAATATTATTTTCGCTGATTTGGTGTTCGTGCTCGTGAAAATGGGAAAATTTATATGTGGAAATTGTTTGGCATTGCAATTAAAAAATAATGCAAAAATAGAAATTGCAACAGCAACAAATGAAATCACAAGACAACAACAACGACGTCAAGAAACGAATTCACCAGAAAACACAAACAACGGCAAACGAATCTACACGACGACACAAATACAGGACCCGACTGAACAACAACTGCATCGAGCAGTAACAAAAGTCAAAAGCATTATCGACAAGAAACCCACGGAGACAGAAAGCCCGATAGTCAGCAGGCTACACAGACAGCCTGGCAGCTGGACAGACGACCGAGAGACAGAGAGACAGAGAGCGAAACGCACTTCGGGCGGGTGCAATAACATTGCGGTAATTTGCGGCACGCGTCAAATGCAGCATTGGCAGCACTTGCCACGCACACACACAGGCACCCGTACCAGAAACAACACAACATCGCCGTCGTCGTCGCTGCGCCTGCTCCCTCGCACTCTCGCGCTCGGACTCGGCCTCGTTGCAGCGCCGCACTTCGCTTCACATCGCGTGCTCGGGCGCGATTTTTCCAAACAAAGGCGCATTTACCCCCTCCCCCCCCGCCTTCGCCGGCCGCCGCTGATCGTCGAGGCAACAGCAGCTAAATGCTCGAATTCAAATAATTGAGGCGTGGCAATCGCGGCCAGAAACGAGATCTGGCATCGCTGGCAGTGCAGCCGGTGCAAGTGCACGAATTTAGCGCTGGGAACGTGCCGGGTTGCGCAGACGCCGCCCGGGGCCGGGCGCGAGTTGGACTTGATCTCGGGCTGATCTTCAGACCGACGGACGGACAGATCGCTGGACAGATGGCGGGCCAGGCAGACGGGCGGAAAGGGCTCGAAGGCCCGCAGACAACGTGTCATTCGTTGGAAAACGATCCAGTTGCGAAAAATCGCGTACTAAAATAAATATTAAAAACAACAAACAGCAAAACCACGCACACACACACTAACATTTCGGCCACGGACAGACGTCCGAAATAAAGCACAACAACAACAGCAGTGGAAAGAGCAAAAATAGTGAAAAATATTAAAAAGCAAGACTTTCACTTTTTTTCCTATTCGCACCTGTGACGCACGGAGTCCGCGAAGAAGTGAAGTAGGTTTTAATTAAAAAATTATAAACCGAACGAGTTCCAATGAACGCTAATTTTCGACGACGATCGTCATCACCACGATCATCATGATCAACATCTCATCCCCATCATGATCAGCTACGTGTCTGCATAAAACCGCAATGAGTTCGAAGATGGTCCGAGGCAAGAGGACGGACTCCTCCATATCCTTCAAAAGGACTCCCCGCTCGCCACCGCCACCGCCACCATCACCGGCCTCATCACGAACGGCTCCCTCGCCCCTCTCCCTCGCTCCCTACTCCACCCATCTCTTTCTCCGACCGCGCTCGGCTCTTCCACGGTCCAGTGGAATGGAATTACCTTCAAGGTATTTTTAAACTCTTCGCATATCGATCGTAAATAAGCCAGACCTTGTTGTTGCTGTTATTGTTGTTGTTGTTGTTGTTTTTGTTGTTGGTGGATGTTGTTGCTGTGTGATGTGATGGTGGTGGATGCGACTCCACCTGTTCAGCGGGTACTACGAGACCTGCCTGGACTGACCCAATTCCAGACGCATACGTGAACAGGTTTTCCTTTTGCCAAAGCCCAGCAACAACCACAACAACAACAGCAACAAACGCAACATCAATAATAACCTATAACAATAACAACAACAACAAGAGCAACAACCACAGTGATAATAATAACAAAGAGGGAAAGAAAGGCAAGGAAAGAAAAGGAAAGAGAGAAATAAAGGGGAACTGATTTGTTGTTGCGTTTGGTGCTGGTGTTGTTGTTGTTGTTGTTGTTGTTGCTGCAACTGATTTTGTTTCTCTTTGTTGTTGGGTTTGCCATTGTTGTTGTTGACTTGGCTGTAGCCATCGGAATTTTTGTGGCTCTTCGCATCGATTGCATAAGCCTCGGTCCAGCGCTGAGTCTCTCGATGACCCACCAGCAGCAACAACAACAACAATTACAACAACAACAGCAGCCCTTAGCCAGCGCCCATCCGCATCACTGGAATTCGTTCAACCGCGTTCAAGGCGTCCAGCGGAATCTCGTCTCGGGACCGTTTTCGAACGGGCTCCGGTCGAGATCATCCGCAGATCAGCTCAAGATCAAGGTGGGAAAAATGTAAATATTTTTTGAATTAACTCAAATTTGAAAAAATTGCATTTGATTCAAAATTTATATTTAATTTGAAACGCTATTTTTGTTTAGGTAAACTTTAAACGGTTCATTTAAAAGACATATTTTTTTATGTAAATTTTAAATATTACATTTAGTTTTTTTTTTGTTTTTGTTTTTTTTGTTTAAATTTATAGTTTTGAAAATTAATTTGAAACATTTTTCATTTATTCAAATTTAATTTAATCTGGAACTTGGGTTTCCCTATTTAAATTTCAAATTCCAATTGGGTTTTTATTGGCCGATTGGGTTTCAATTTCGCCAGACGTCCACGAGTCTCGTCTTCTCGCCCGGAACACCCGGAATTTTCCTTAAGATACGATCGCCACTGGTTATTGACGGACAGTTGTTGGCCTTATTCATGGGTCGTTTCGACGCCTTTGCTTTTTAGCTTTTGAGCCACGGCCGACAGACGGAGCAACACGAGACGCAGCGCATGCGGGTCGAAGCCCAGCTGGGAGAAGAGGTGGGGCCGGCGGGTTCGGGACTCCTCATGGGCAGACGAAGAAAGTGGAAGCCACTTCCGGGCCGCGGGAGCCGAGTCGAATCCGTTGGCTGCACTCGAGCCAACAACCTGCGCATTGGCTCTTTTGCGCTCGACGACGGCTCGGCGCCTTTTAATTAGCAGATCTCGGGCCCAATTAGGGGTTTCGGCGCCCTTTGGAATCATTACACCGAAATAGAGAGACAGAGAGACAGAGAGAGAGAGCGCTTGGATCGATGAAGCGGAATCGGAAGCTCCGCAGATGGTTATGGCCAACTGAGGAAGCTTCTCCGAATTCCATGGCGTGAATCCGATTCTTCGATTCTGGCGTGAGTTGCTGGGGAAGACAAAACAAAAAAGCCCAGAAGATGATGAAACGCCGATGACCAACATGTTGTTGTGGTGATTTCAGAGGCTGACAGGTGGTCGTGGAATTTCTCAATTTCCCTTTCATTTGAAGTTCACGAAATCAAAGCAGGGCACGAAGCAGAGAAATGAAAGAGATTGAAATTGAAATTCGCCTCTCCCCCTGCCCCCTCCCTCTCTCTCTCACTCTCTCTCTCGCTCTGCCTCTTTGTGTCCATGGGTTGGGCTTCTGAATGAATTACGAGGCAATCAGGCGTGTAAACCTCGGACAGGCATCTGGATGGTGGACGATGGGCCTTCAATTGCGATCGGTCGATCGATCGCCTGCCTCATGCAAATGTGCAGACGATCAAAAATATTCGGCCGAAAGCCAAAATAAGACACATCAAAATAAAAAATCAAAATAAAAAAAACAAAAACATCGACGCCTCCATGTGTTAAGATAAATAACGTTTTGTTGTTGTTTTTGTCATTACTTGCTGCATGAGCTGCCAACAACAATCGACAATTATCTGGAACCGAAATTTAATGTTGAGAAAGTGGACGAAAAGTCGCTGGCACTTGGTTCAAATTTTCGATGCACGATTACGACCATGTGTGTGTGTGTGTGCCTGTGTATGTGTAGCTACGCAAGTGTGTTTGTGAGTGAACGCTTTCTATTTGTTTGTTTATTATGTTTTTATTTGTTTGCCAAATAGATGGATTTCTTTATTATGCTCGTATTTATTTACGTGAATTCGGTTCGAGCGTTGAACGAAATTGAAATTGAAATTGAAATTTCGAATCATATGGTAATCACATTAGCAGCGACCGTTGCATGTGGCCACATCGAGGTGTCCGTGTGTGGGGCTATGCGTGTGTGTCTCTGTGTGTGTTTGCGTGCGTGCATCGGTGGTTTACGATTAGTATTTGGAACGCATAGGAATCAAAAGTAAGCTAGTATTTGCCAAGAATTACATCACGTGCATTTCGCTGTGCTTCCATCGCGTTCATTTTTTCATCGAACGAGTCTAATTCGAAACCGAACCGAAAAAAACTAAATAACAATTAAAGACATGTGTGTGGAGTTTTATTTCATTTGTTTCTTGGGTTTTTAGCGCTTTGAGTACCATTTTAACATTTGAACTTCGGCTTTTTAGGGCCTAATTGAAGGCCTTAATGAGTTAATTAAGTGGGGGCCACCGCGATAACAACAAAAGTGTCATAAAGTGCGTTTAATGTTTTTGGACCAACACGAAAATCGTTGACCACCTGCGCGCCACCGTCCAAAGGCACCGATCCTCGGTGATGCCCCGCGAAATGGTGTCAAGACCCTGTGGCCATAGCTATAGAACCTTCAAGGGAAGTCGACTTTGGACGTGGAGGCATTTAATTGCCTGCCGTTGACTTACATGCGCGAATTAAATTGCATTTTTAAGTGTAATTTAAATGATTTCTGGTTTTATTCGCGATTTTACGATTTCTACTGAATCGTTCTGTGTTCGTTTGATCTAAGAGGCCTTCACAAGTGTGCCCAAAGTATTTGAATATGGCATTATATATTCCATCAGTTCCCATTTTTTGCATGATGCTGTGGAAAACCTTTGAATTCAACAATTGGATTCAAATCTGACAGTTTTAGAAACACTGTGTTTGCGAGTATGCCAAGAGCCTTTCTCTTTCGCACACCTGTTGCATGCTGAAATAACTATTCGCATGAGCACATTCTCCCCACACGCCAGGGCTGCCATCGAGAATTTCTGAATGGTGTCAGGCGAGTAAAAGTGAAACAGGAGACTTCCAAGAAAAAGTAAACACAATCATATTCGACATTAAAATTATCATTTTTGCTTAGAACACGAAAAGTGAGTGTTTACGAAAAGTGAGTGTTTACGAAAAGTGAGTGTTTACGAAAAGTGAAGTGAAACGCTTTGGCTGCAGTGACCTAGACAGCCCTGCAGGTGACTTGTTCTCTTTCTTCTATCTCTTTCGGTCGCACGCCGTGTGTGCAGATGCTCGTGTTAAGAACTCCGAATCGAGAGCGCGGCACGAGGGCCACGCGAGAGTGCATTCGCTGCTGAGCGAACAACTGAGCGAAGCGTGTAGCAAAACAAACCGCGAAATAAATGTCAAAAACACCATGAGCCAAAACAGGCCGCAATAAATAAAAAAACAAACGGCAGAAAGTAAACGCAATCGCACACGGATATTCATAAATATGTGAAAATCTCTTGCGTAATCCCCGCCAGGAGAAGGAAGACTTGTGGATTGTGCTAGCGGGAATGTTTGCGAGGAAGGAATCGAGAAAGCCCTCGATGGAATTCGAGATGCATTCGAGAAGAAGAAACTGGATTCGAAAAGAAATGGTCGACAGTCACGAAAGTGGCCGGTACCGTAAAAAAAGAGGGAGTGAAGGAAAAACACGAAAGCAAAGAAATTCGAAACTTTTGCCATTCGGCTGGTTTCCCCTGATCCACACTTGCTGTGAGCAGCCACAGCGACGAGGAGCGACCGAATTCATGGCCGAGCACCTCTGTCCATGGATGGAGCTGCATTTCTTCGGTCCCTATTCATTTTGTTAGTGTTTCTGTTTTGTGTAAATGTTTGGGTTTGGGTTTTTCAAAACGCACAGACAGACAGAAGCACATGCAGCCATTCCCGGGGAGTGGGGCGGGGTACGGGACGGACAGGAAAGTAAGTGCAAGGCACTGAAATCGCCACAATAACAATAGCAATGCAATAGAAACAAAAGCAACGGTTACAAATGCAACAACAACAACATAAACAAGACAAGATTATTTTTCACTTTCCTTTTCATTTGCGACGACAGTGAGGAAAAAAGTTGCTTCTTTAAAAATAAGTTTTTAATTCAATTCATGCAACGGCGCTGCCAGCGGTCCATGCACTCGGTCCTGCGTCTGTATGGGCGTCCGAGTGTGTGTGTGTGAGTCAGTGACGGTCACTACTGCGAGTGTGGGGGATTGTATTGGACAATCGGCCGCTTTGGACGCCGACAGGTTGGCCAAGAGCGACCGACTGTAGGAACTGGCCTGACAAAGGCGGCAACACACGTTGTCATCGACGGTGAAGGCAGCCTTGATTTATGGCCGACATCTGTGGATTGGACGTGTATTTCATCACTGCAACCTGTTCAATTATCCCCCTCGCGATGCCCGCCAATGTCACCGCAATCGACGATGAAAACATTCAAGTTCAAATTTTTCTACTCCTCCTAGTGGAACCGCGATCACAGGTGATGGTGTCCTTCGCAAGGGCAGGGAAGCGAGCGAGGATCCTGTCTCCAGGACTCGGGAACTCACCAGCAATCCGAAGTAATCCTTGCCAGCAATGGCGGCAGTGGCTGCAGGCGTCGTCCTGTGGCTGCTAAGTGCGTGGAAGCCGCGCTGTGACGCAAATGCCGAGGTCCTCGGCAGCAGGGACCGGCCCGCGACGGACGAGGCGCTTCTCTGGGCGCCGACACTGTGACTCAGGAACAACTGGCACAGAAACCTCTCCGTTTGGGCGCGACGCGAACCGACCGCGATGCACAGTCCTCGTCTGCCGGAAGTGCCCAAGCAAGCCATTTTGAATGCGCGTTTGTTTCCTTTGCGTTTTACGGTTTCTTGTGTTTCTTCTTTCTTTTCTTTGGCGAACTACCCAAGGAGGAGTTGTTGCAATTTTCACACTAAATCACACTACTTCGACGTCGATGGTTGTTGTTCACGAGACGAATCGAGTGACGATTGCACCGGAACCGGTTGATGGATTATTTTTGATGTTTTTCCAAAAATTTTCGAGATTTTGTTTTCGCTACTCGCGTACTACTACTATCCAAGGAGTAGTTGGATTTCCCGGGAGGACACGGCGACAGACTCAAGTGAAATTGAAAGCTCCAGCGAACGCTTTGCACGGCACGGAAGACGGAAAACGTTTGCTTGCGTCTGGCTCCAGCGACTCCAACAAAGTGCTTCAGCAGGCAACGTGCGACGCTCCCCAAACCTCCAGCAGCGAGACTCGGGTTCGAGCAGAGCTTAAGTTGGCTCAAAGCGAAACAAGTCGCTGGCTGGCAGACGAGACGTTGGCGCAGCTCTGGTCGGAGACGCGGCTCACACACACTCTCTCACGGGCTAGCTCACGCAGTGTGGTGAGTTAACTGCCTTACTATTTTTGTTGTTTTTGTGGCTGTTGATATGGCCGTTGCTGCTGTCGTTGGAGGACAGCTGAAGTTGCGATTTTCACTTTGACTTCTTCTTCTCCTTCGTCGGCTGCCTTGGCATCAGACGCAGTCGACTCGATTGAAAGTCGAGTTTAAACGCTTTGAACTTCGCGTTGACCGCTTCGCTGAGAAGTGGTTGCTGGCGTTGAGGATGAGTCTGAGGCTGCTGCGAGTGCTCTCAGACTCGGACAGGATTGCGACGCGATGATTCAAGGGCAGCAGATGAACACAGTGCGGTGGCGAATTGGTTTCAACCAATGTTCCAAATTCCATCCGAAGGCATCCAGGTCGGTGTCTACTGGTAGCTGGTGCTTTGGTCTCCGCTGTCGTTCGACATTTTCACAATATTACACGAGAAATTCGTTACACCAAATGTCACTCTGCTCCACACGATCCCGGGACAGGACTTTCTTTTAATTTTCTAAAGGTTTTATTCAAATGGAAAATTATTGCCCAACAGCCAGCGATAACAATTTATTTTTGACGTTTTTGACGTAATCTCTTCGTATTTCCGCGCAGAACATGTGAGAACGTTCGGAGTAACAGCTGATCCGATAACAGAACGTAGGCTGAGCTACATGCCTTACGTCACATGGGGAAATGCTCTACTGAAAAGCGAACTCCGAAGAGAGAGCACATTTAGTAAAGACAAGAACCATTGTTTGTCATTTGGTATGACAATTGTCATTGCCATCTCTGACATTCACCCCCATCAGCTGCTAACTGCCAGAAGTTCGCTGTGGTCCGCCTTCGTAATAAACGTGAAGAGAAATTTTGTGGATTTATTAACCGAACGAAGATGTCTCGTTATTTAATAATTCGCCTTTCCAATTTTCTGAGTCGACTGGAGAACTCCCTGTCACAATTCTTTCGGTCGGGAGGATATCCACCTGGTTAGTAATTGGCATAGTTTTAATTGAATCTTATTGGCGTACGAGATTGAACTTTTTTTTTTCCATAATTACAGAGGTATTCGCTCTCGCCGGCATGCCCTCCCAATACGCTCCTCAAGCAGCACCACCTAAATATAGCATAAAAGATCTTATTGGCGATGGCATCCTGTGGGCTGTTCCGAAGCACAGGCGTACCGTCGAGAAACGATTAAATCGCAAATTTGGTCACCCCGATTACGTATGGAAACCATTGAAAGTGAAGACTAACCTTCGCACTTGCCACCAATGTGGACATGACCACGAAGTGGGGGTACTCTGTCGTAAGTAACTACAGTGATCATTCATACCATGGAAATAATTTATCTTTCATATATTCAGCTCACTGCTACGAAAAGGTTCGCGCGGAAACTAATCTTATGCAAGAGAAGATTCAAGAACAACTTGGTTTGGAACCCGTCGAACAAGAGGTCGTTGTACTCTACGAAGGCGAAAAGAGTGAGCAGCCGAATGAAACGTTGAATGGAAAACGCATTGTCGAAATGCCAAAGCCACGTCCTATGTGGTTCACTAAAAATTTGCTACAAAAAACCACGCAGCAGCCAGCCACAACGACAGAGGTGAAACCCTCGAACTTGGGTTAATGTTAAATTGCACTACGCATTTAAAAAGCTAAAATAAAATAAAGGTTCATTGAAGATATTCTACTTATTAGTGAATTTATTCTAGTTATCGGTGAATAACATTTGATTGGTACTGAGCGTTTTAAGGAATCCATTGTTAAATTCCAAAGCGCTCATAACTTTTTTACCCTCAATACGTAATCTTAACACTTCAATATAGGAGTTGTTTGCACAATATACTCTCAGACATTTCCGATCACGTTTATATGAAAATGTACCGGGTTCTGAGCATTCATTTGACTTCTCTGCATCAGTTGGTAATTGTATTTCGACTAATTGAATGTTTTTTTTAAGAAACTGTGTACTTAAATGCTTGAAGCTATACAATGCACGGTAACGGTTGTATACATCGATGGAGTTCATGGTAGACCAGTGCACCTCAGTTATGGCAGGCGTTATTTTTGGAGCTATGTTAAATTAAAGATATATATATATATATATATATGAATATTTAGAGCTATCAAAAGATATTGACGTAGTGTATACCGAGCGTTGCATATTTATTATTTTGCTTTATTGTCCTTTGAAAACTTTCTGGATATCCCTTTATCACTTTTAATAGTAATGATGCACCATCGTTGGCCAATCGTTCGTGTAATTCCGGCATAAAAGTATTTGAAGATATTGGAACACACTTTTGGGCTAATATCTGTAAACAAAAAAATTAACAACTTGGCCAGTTCTGAAATATGTTAGTAGTTGTCTAACATCGCCAATATCGAAACGCTTAGGTTCAATTCTCATAATGGATACTCCTGTCTCATTATCCCCATGCATTAACGCATAAATTATTGGAGCAGCACCTCTCCACCGGGGCAATAGGCTTGCATGCACGTTGATCATACCTCTGGAAATGTTCCATAGAATAAAGATTACAAAATATAATTTGAGTCTAAAGAACATACAGTGGGAACGAGTTAATTATGTTTTCAGGGATTAAGTGCCCAAAAGACACCACAACACCCAGATCATAATTTCCACAAATCTCTGGCATTATTGGCCACCGGTACAGAGGGATCTGATGCTGTTCCGAATATGTTCTCACACAGTTAGCCGGGCTTTTGAAGGACGTTACCGTTCCGAAACCTGTGGAGGAACTGCATAATAAGTAATAATACCAAATCGATATATTTTAAACTAATAGATTTACCCATGCTTGTGCAATAATTTCAGACTAGGAAGTGAGAAATTATCTGTTCCGAAGAAGAGTATTTTGAGTGATCTAACCTTCTCTTCATCACTTTGGGATTTTGTTGTGAATTTCTTATGTGTTATAGCAGACTTTATGCAAAAATTCAACTTTCTCTTATATTTATAAAAACTTGCTAACAATTTAACATCTAACATTTTGGCTAAAATAGAAGAAATACATCAGCTGTTCCTGACATTTTCGGGACGGTTTGGTGAGGTTATGTTAGCAGGTGTGTTTAGTGCATTTACTATCAAAATAAACTAAAATTACATACTTTTGGTTTGTTATGATTTTTTCCTTAGCATCCCTGATATTGCTATTAATTTGTTATTGTATTATGTTTATTTCTTTTACCTTCCCTGTTGCACTTGAATTTAAGTCAGCTCTCTCTTATTCTCTTTTATTTTGGTTTCTGGTGAAGTTGCAGACTTTGTTTTCTTATTTTATTTGCCTTAGATTCGAATTTCAAGATATAAATCGGAGTAGTAGGCGATAACACTTTTCTTTTGTGCGTCCGTAACAGGCCATTGCAAATATCAAAATGGATATATCTACTGGGACGGACCAGAACCTGGCGTCGCAATTGGCATTACGTGTCGCATTGCAAACAATGAAGGAGAGGTGCATTTCCCTGCAGAAGCGTCTGACATGCATAGAGGAAGAGAACCAGGATCTGCGCGACCGATTGGATTCCAACTCCAAAGTAACCGTGACCACCAGTAGTGGCGGCGGGGTTGCTGAGAATTTTCAGCTCCGGGCGCAAGTAGCTGAACTGAACCGACAGAAAATACAGCTAAGCGAACACATAAACATGGTGGCCACTGAAAATCGAAAGCTTTGGTCACGACTATCTCAGATCGCCAAAGAGCAAAACGAACACAGCTCCTCCCGTGTTGGATCACCAATATATGTTGCCAAAGACAAGGATTCCACTTTTACAAATGATGCCACAATTTCAAGTCCACGCAATGGCAGCGCCAATCAGAACCTAATTCGCTCAAAAACATTTACACAGCATTCACCGAATCCAAATTTACGTCACAAACTAATTCCTGAAGATAGTGGCCCCGACATGAAAGATATTAGCTTAGAGGAGGTAGTATTGGAAACCCTTCCAGAAAAAGTAATGGGCCACAACGAAGATTATACCGTGGAAACTGCCACTGAAGCAGAACTTGGGTTTGCTTATTTGAATGTGGACGGATCGGGACCAGCGGCTGATGGAGATCTCAATACTGAGTCGAAGAAATGTATCGAAGGTCTTCAAGAATTGCGTGAGGAAGCTCTTAAACAACAGGAAGATCTAAATACCGCCCTTAGTGCATTGAAAAAAATAGGTAAGGAGCTTAACAATAGTAGTTATATCATAGAGTTAACATGAAATTGCCATTCTAGTTCAAAATCATCAAAGCGAATGTGAGAAGAAATCCCAAAAGCCGGAAATGGCTGATAAGAGTCTGGAGACTGATGAGAGTCTCAACGAAATGAAACTATATAATAACCCAGCGACAGTAACACCTATGCACACAGGGCCCTCACAACAACCTAATCACAACGGAGGTCTCAGTAGCTCGACAACAGAGACGCGTATCAATATATTGCAGGAGAAACTGCATGCCGATGAATTGGATAAAACCTGTCCAATGTGCGGTAAAATTTTTAGCAGTGCGGTGCAGTTCAAAGATTTCTGTGCTCATGTTGAAATGCATTTCATTGATGATACAAGTGATGTAGAGGCTAGCTTGGAACGCAATTTTGAATTTATATCGCATGCCGTTGGAGATTTTTGACAACACAAGAAAATATATTTTTCTTCTGAACTGTGAATAGAAATTTTTGTTTGGCCGGTATGTTTTCATATTGGACTGATGCTTGTTAGAAACAAAACAAAATATATAATAGATATTTAAAAATAAAAATTTATCATATGGAAATAAAGATAATAATACCAGTAT
The DNA here is from genome assembly GCA_947389925.1 of Coelopa pilipes. Classification (NCBI taxonomy): domain Eukaryota; kingdom Metazoa; phylum Arthropoda; class Insecta; order Diptera; family Coelopidae; genus Coelopa; species Coelopa pilipes. The sequence continues at coordinate 41,848,601 of OX376697.1, read as the reverse complement.
TTATGTCGACATATTTATTGCGTGCAATTTTTCTCCCATTATAAAAGAAGTCAGGGTCGTGCCAATGTATCATAACATCATTACAACTGAAATTACCCACATTACTATTCTATACAATATTTATAAGGGATTGATTATTTATTTTCATAATCATATACTTAATATTGATTGAGAACATTTTGAGCCGAAAAATATATCGATAAAGTAATCGAAGATGCTTAGATTATTTAGAGTAGATTTAATAATATTATTTTTAAGTATGTACTATACGTAAATATTATAATTATATTATTAGCTGACGAAGCTCTTAATGTCAACAAACAATAAAAGTGAATGAGTTTTCTTTCTAAAATATTTATATATGTTTTTCTAGAGCCATAAATTGTATTACTTTACGATCACCGAGTTTTACAAATTAACAAATAGCTGAAACTAATTCGGTTTACATTTTCTATGGGGTTCTGCATACAATATATCATTTAAATGTGTTAGATGACATATGATAAAGAAGGTTCAATGAATTCAAAAATGCAAATGATAATTTATTTTAATATTTGGCGGCATGCATAGCCTTTTGTATATGTATTTTACGACGCCAGGATATGATTTTCGTGATTTCTGTTGAATATATCAAATGAACTTAATGACATTGGTTGTGCTATATAAATTTGAATAAATTGAAATGTTGAATAAATCTTAAGGTGGTTTTAATAGCACTCTACATGTGCATATTAATTGGTCAAAATTAATTTCATTGTTCGAAACTCCATTCTAACAGATTTCGGACTCAACACGTTTCAAAGTAACAATTAATGAATGTTTGCATATTCACAGAGGTTCAACACACTTAGGTAATTGTTTTTTTTAATCTCCTACTTTGGATTTTACATTTTGATTTTATTTTGAAAAATTTTAAAATGTGAAACTGAAATCAAAAGTATAATGAAAACATAAATAAAAAACTAATTACATTTAATTTTGTTTTGCAACATTTATTATTCAAGAAAGTTTGGAATCAAATTATTCGTGAAATGTAACGATATTGTCGTGTGATATTTTGTATAGCATTCATTGTTCAGATCCCTTTCGTCCATAAAAGGTAAAATCACTATTAATTTATGCACTAATCGAGCCGCAGCGAATTGTGTTTTTTAAATCATGATACTTTCTTGTTTTATTCCAGTAATCGCGTATTCTCCTTCACCCAATTCGGAAACAATAAATACTATATGATATCAAATCTTCAATCGAAGATGTATTTTTTTCTTTTTTGAATATAATTAATTATTTTTTAAAAGTTGTATTAACTTGTTATTGTATTCTTTCAAAATATAATTTTATTCAAAGTACAAGTAATTTTTATTTACATTATCAGTCAGTTTTTTCGCACACATCCACGAACTGTTGGTGGGATAGGTCGAGGTTTATTTAGAGTTCCATGGATGTATTAATGAAAAGGACCAGAAAAATAGGTTTGTGATTTTTTATCTCAGTGTCTAAGCTGTTAAATTATCAAATATTTTTTTATACCATCATGTGGATATCACTGAATTTACATATTCATAAAAATTTGATCACACATATATTGAAACTCATTTTGACACATCAAAAGCCTGACTTTCATACCCTTCCTTCACAATAAAAAAACAGTTGGGAAATAATTAATTGTGATAATAGAAATTCTGGCGACATTATGTATAATGATCACTCGCGACAATTTGCATCCATTGCCGTCGCCACCACTGTGGTATAGGCGGGCCTCGTATTATCGAAGCCTGAAATTGAAACTTCGAAGCTGTATCGTATCGGAGCGGTTTGGCTATAAAATATCCGGCAAGAGAAGCAATCTTTGCAGTTGCAATTGGAGTGTGGTTCGGTATTTAACACAAATTGAGTCAAAATCCAACCAAACGTTTTCTAACTAATATTTGCATTTTTAAATCGAGAAGAACACCAGTTCAGAAACCATGTTGTCGGGCGAGGCGTTCCAAAAGTTCCTCTTCCTGCTGCCGTTGGCCTATCCTACGACAGGTAATTCAAGTGTGTTACACATCTGATTTAATATTTGAAATAATAAATAATTATTAAAAAATTATATATAATAATTAATTTACAGTTTTTTGTAATAGTTAATTCAAAATGATATCAAATATTGAATTAATAATTATTTTAAATATTTTAAAATAAATATTTAACAGTTATATAAATTTGTATTAACAGATTTTTAAAACAATAATTTAACCGATATTTAAAATAATTATTTAACAAATATTTGAACAGTTTTTTGAAACTATTTTTTTGACAGAATTAATTCTTAATTTAAAATTATTCAATGAAGTTCGAAGTTATTCGAAGTTCCTTTCTTTTATTTTTGTATACGTTTTGTGAATCCCGGTCAATTGTGTGACCCCAATAAGTGTTCGTATTTAAACTAATAAATAAGGGGATTTACTTCCCTCCCTCGCTTCGACCGTCTGGTTCAAACACCGAGACATGACAAATAAATAAACAACCAACGAACCAACACCAGTCGGTTTAGGCTCCATTAATTATTCATTTGTCCCAACTCAGTGTTTTGAGTTTTCGTCAACAGGTCCGACAATTGGTTCGAGCAGCATCTACGAAATCGTCGAAGCGAGCTCCGACTGGTCCTACAACAACACCGAGTCCTGGGGCAACGACTACCCACAGTGCAACGGCTACCGACAGTCGCCCATTCATCTGAGGACGAACGCCGTAAGTAGCAGAGTTGTTAACCCTAATCGTTGTCATTTGGGACTGCGTAAACATCGCACCCAATTTGGTGTAATTGAATTAAATATGATTTGGGAAAATTGGGTCAATTTCGAAGAGGGAAGAGGGAAAAGGCACTGTTAGTTCCTGCCCTACCACAATGCGACACGCTCGGTTGAGGGCTAACGAGTGTGGTTATTTAAGCCATAGTAATCCGACCGGCTGCCATCGTATCAGTTTATATTTAATTAAGGGCTAATAACCGGCTTAGTAGTATTGAGGTGCGGGCAAGAACCAATTACCCAATTCGCCAACTCGATGATGGCATTAATAATAGCAAATAATACTGCTATTTCAGGCGCTTGCTGCTACGATCTCACCCCTGCGCTTTGGCAACTACGACGTGCCGCTGCCCGCCCCGATTTCACTGGTCAACAACGGACACTCCAGTGAGTACCCACGGCGGACTACGGTCTGCCACGTGCCAGTAATAAGTAACAATTTGAAACCGAATTCCCACAGTCCAACTGACGATCCCCGAGTTGCAGAACGGCGCCCGACCGTACATCAGCGGTGGCATCCTGACCAGCAAGTACGAGGCCCAGTCCCTGCACTTCCACTGGGGATCGAAGGGCGAGCGGGGCTCGGAGCACGTGATTAACGACCGACGCTACGACGTCGAGATGCACATCGTCCATAAGAATGTGAACTACGGCACAATGGACGAGGCCACCCAGCACAGGGACGGCCTGGCCGTGCTGGGCATCATGTTCAAGATTATCAACGTGAGTAGTGTGCGATGGAGTGTTTGGGAAGACGTTAAGTTGAAGAAGCCTCACGTATCCTAGGAACCTGACCGTGAATATCCCGGCTTGAACAAGGTCTTCACCCTGTTGCCCTCTCTCACCCAATACCAATCACAGGCTACCATCAATAGGCCAGTGACGTTGGCACACTTTTTGGGAGACTTGAATACCAAAAACTTCTACACCTACAGTGGTATGTTGCATGGCACTCGTATTGATTTCAAAGCCCTTCTAACCGCGATATCCTTTCCCAAAAGGCTCCCTCACCACCCCTCCATGCTCTGAATCCGTGACCTGGCAAGTGTTCCCAGATCCCCTGCCCATCGCCCGGGCCAATGTGAGTGAAACGAATCGTCGCACATGCATTTGACACCAATAACTCCCATCCACAGATTATGAAGTTCTGGGACATCCTGGACTCCCACGCCGATCCCTTGCTGAACAACTACAGGCCTCTCCAAGCTGGCAATTTGCGCCCTGTGTTCTACAGATCTTTACCGGTGTAATGGATTTCAGTAACTCTGGAAGCTCTTTTTTAATTTATTATAAATATTAAATAAGGATATTTTATTTATTTATCCCACTGCACGTGAATATATCTGGTGTAAATATAATTATAAACCCAGTCCCACCAAATATTATTATATTTTGTTAAATAAAAAAATATTATCATAAAAACACGATATTATATAAACCTTTATTCATTTTTATTACCATTTGTATGGTAACTATAACAATTAAATTGGTCTTTTGAATGATTTAAGGGAGGATATTAAAAACAATGATATATTGTAGTCATACTAATAATGTAACAATAAGTTCCTTTTCGAAACAATAAACGCCTATTACTTCTTACATACGGCCCGTAGAGCTATGAACTCGATAACACTCGACAACACTCGATAGTTTTTCTAATTTTCTATTTAAGACATAACAATTGCTAAAAAAATGGATAATTCCGATTTTCTAAAGTTGTTATACAAATAAAAAAAAACAAATTTTTAAATGTATGAATTCTTTTTATTCTTATTAGAAACCGAATTTCGAAGCATGAATGAATACAAAATAAGTAAAACCTACCCATTGTTTTAAATTAATTGCGGGCTAATGGTCTTGTAACTAATGGCTGTTCTTTAGTAAATGTTAGTAAATGATTCATCAGGTTATTTCTTATAATAAATAAATAATTATTTTTCAATGCTTTCAATGCAATTTCAGTATCCGATTCAATTATTCATATGTGGTAATTCGGTTACGCTTGAAGCGCCATATATGACTGGTGTAGGGTATGAAGGCATCGGCCAAGCCAATAGTAAGCTATTTTCTATAGCATAGTTATTTCTGGTAACAAAATAACGAATAATTCACACTCTCACGATGAACTAACTTAAAATCAAATTTTAAGAAAAAAGTTAAAATTGTAACAAGTACCAAAGTCTTAGAATTCTTTCATATGCATTAGAAATAGTAAAATTAGAATTCTCTTTAAATAAGCTCTAAGTAGTTATCGAAATTTAATTGTATAGTACATTGACAAAAGCCAAATTAAGAAGGTTGTCAAAAATGAATAACATTTATTTCAATGTACGGTTGATACTTGTTTTAATTTAATATCTTTCGTCGGTGACTGTTTGTCTTGCAGTATATATATATATATATATTTATATATGTATAAAGTTTATGTCATTCAAGTCTGATTGTTATCGATGTTCAGAATATTTGGATGTAGGGTGCCGCAAGTGTGATCTGCACTCGTCATTGTCGGAAATTTGCACTTGACTTCCATAACTCACAAACCTGTTTGCTTTACTGCGATATTTTGGTCCCAGTGCATTGTCATATCGGGAAATCTTCTCTTAAATTGCAGCGGCGTGGGTCCAAAGGATCATGAAATGTGATATGAAATGAAATGATGATTAGCACGTGTCGAGTTTCACGTTTTTGCGGCTCTCGAAAATAAACGCATTTCGTGAATATTTTGTCTTATGACGCGTGAGGCTTTGGCTTCCGACTCGTCAGAGATCAATTAAACAATAATTTAAAACAAATACCTCTTACCTGCCTTCTTAAGCCGACCACTGCAATTCCTTCCTAATGACCATCGGTGATGAATACGGTTTATGTTTCACAAATGCTCAGATCATTGATGACGCAGAATTCCTTCTTTGAATACCGGTTTCTATAAACCAACTGTTCAATATGTGTGGATAGTTTTAAAATTTATGAGCGGTCTGACGTACAAAAGACGATCAAATCTAGATATCAAACTACCAAGAATGACTCATGATGACCGGACATGATTTCGGGAAAACCAACTCTAATCCGAAGGTTATCTTACGAAGGATTTCTTTTCGAAGGATGTCTTTTCGAAAGAATAATTAATACTGAATATATTTCCCTTCAAAATTCTGACCTTAGCTATAAAAACTTATGGTACCTGAATGATATGCCGACTACATGATTTAATGTTCAAGCACCGATGTCGTCAACTACACTATAACGACAACAAAAACAACAACAACGATACCTCTTGGGCCGATTTTCCAAAGAGCATGACCCTCATTTCTTGACCATTGCTTCTCAACCCCCCCTCCATCCCTAAGTCACATTAGTTCGACAACGCGTCTCAGCCCAATCGCCTATGCCAAAACTAGCCCAAGTCCCTTCTGGCCGCAGCTCATTTTTAATTGCAAAACAACAACAATTATGCCATGATCTAATCGTTAATTAATTAATGATTTTCGCATTAAAATATTTACGACCGGCGGACGGCTGACCGCAGACTGGCAGTCAATGGTGTCTTGGGGCCCTTCGACCCCACCGACCACTGCAACAGCAACAGCAACATCGCAGCGTGCTCTTGCCCCTCGCCGGCGCTGACGCCGATGGTTGCGCATGCGTCTCGCTTATGACCATTGGCCAGTGGTCCGTTGCTCTGGCCGCAGGGCCGGCTCGTCCGTCCATCCATCCCACTGGCCCTCTCTCTGCATGTGTGTCCGCCCGCCCGTCTGTCTGTCTGTCAGCGTAACTCCCCGTATAATTGCCTGGGCTTGTAAATCTCGGTGATTCTTCTCCAAAGTATACCGTTTGCCGCTTTCAGTTGTTTGTTTTGAGTCGAGCATTTCCAAATGACTTGCGTTCGGCCGGCTCTCGGTGTCTTGGAGTCTTGGTTACCGGGTTGTTGTTGTCCCTGTTGTTATTGTGTTATTGTTGTTGCTGTCTCAGTTGCTTGGCTCTCGGGCTGTCAATGGTACTTAAGGTATGCGTACGCAGAATCACTTCACTCAATTGCAGAAATCAAAAAATCCCCGCATTCGAGCCGGCGTATAAAAATAAATGGTAACAAAATTTTCGGCTCAGTCGATGTCGGTTTCTTTTGGCAACAGTTGCTCTTGGTTCAATTCGATTCATCAATCGTCGGTCGGTCGATCGATCGTGCGTTCGCTCATTCGTTTACGTGGTCGCTTCCACTCGATGCATTTGAAGAGTTTTGAATAAAAAACAACAACAACACAGTAACAGCAGACGCAGCAGTAACAACCGACGAAAATTCGATATTTTAATTACTGCATTTCAATATGAGTTTTCCGGCGTTTGGAAGTTTATATCAAAAACTATTGTTTCTTCTGCCCTTCGCATCTGGTAGGTTGAACGTCGGAGCTATCGAACTGTGGCGATAATGAAAAAATTCATCGTTGGCGATTTGTCAATCGAATTGTGATTTTGACCTAATATAAAGAGTTTGTGTTTCATCATATCAATGTGCATTTGCTTCACACCACTGTAGTAAATGGTCATTCGAACCAGTGTGTACTGCATGTATATTTATTTATTAAGAAGTAATTTTCCAATACGTTCCTTTATTTCTGCTGTAATGCATTTAATAGTCCTCGACATAATACTAAGGGTACTCTCGAGTTTTAGAGTTTATAATAAGAAAAATGGAATGCAAAGAGATCAAAATCCATTCCATAATAATACAATTTTCCAATATTATAATACTGACGATCTACAGCTAAACATGCTACATGTTTCATAAAGATATAATTCAATAATCACAAAAATCACATAAATATTAACCAGGCTCACTGGTGGTTAAGTAACAATTCACTATCATTTTTTTCGAAGTTTTCTAAGTTTTACAGTCATGAAAGCGGTCAAGTGGCCGCCGTGGTATGTTTTGTGTTAAAGATCTGAAGTGGCTCGGAATGTTCATTAGAACTAACACTAAAATACAAATTAAAATTTGATATCTAGAAGTTTCAATATCATTGATTCCGCCGCTCCTTTTTTGCATAAAAGTTTTTGTTTAAAATATCACAACCAATTGTAACAGGTGTTCGCGGATAACTATTTCATTGGTTTCAGACACCGAAGGTGATGAAGGTGTGCCAGGTATTTTGATGTATTAATTTACTTTCGATTTTCGCAATTTAATTCAATTAAAGTTTTGGTAAAAATTAATACGCAACAAATTAAAGTCGAAACAACAAAGCAATGAAACGTTTTAAAGAATTGATAAAATTTCGTTGTATTAATCAATTAGACACCAAATTGATCTATTAGGTTTATTAGTTTGAACCCGAGAACACCTTGAGAATGTTTTGGTTTTCATAACTCCCGGCTAAGACCGTGCCGGCTGAGATACTCAAACAAACCGGATCTATGAATGGGTGAATAAGTGTTTTGTCCATTTCTACACCCGTCGAGAATTCATTTCCTCGAATGAACGAACGGACTAACGTTTATTTCCGGTAGACGTCGGATCGAACCGACTTTGAATCGTTCGCTCGGTTCGTTCGCTCGGATCTTGTTATTTTAATCGTTTCGAAAAGCAAAATATCAACAAATAATTAACCACAATAAGTACGAATACGAGCGTGAAAACGAGCGTAAAATTACTGCGTGGGCGTCAAAACAAACCCCAACCTGTGGTGGTCCAACTGAAGGCAATTAATTAGAATATCATAACTTGACAACAACAACGATAGAGACATGGAATTATCGGTTAATTCAAGTGTGGGACAAGAACCTGAAGAAAGACAAACACAAATTGAGGCAGAGGCAGAGGCAGACTGAATTGGGTTTACGAGTAGCGGTCGTTGGGGTCGGATTTTGCTTTGGTTGGTTTGGTTTCTGGTGGGACTCTTGGCTGGAGTTTTCATTGGACCCACTTGAGGCTCACTTGCACAGCCTCAGGACTCGACTGACCACCTGAAGACCCAGCGTGAGGGACGAACTGGCTCGGAACGAACCAGGTAGGCGGGTGGACGCCTGTGGCTTGTTGACTTGGAGGCTTCCTGGGCCCAGCAAGTGCATGGTATTGCAAGTGGGATTCCCCGCTGCAGGACCCCGAGCCGCCTGGCTGTACTGGGACTGACGCTGGGCATGGATGTTGTGGTTCCGCTTCTGCTGCTGATGGGGATGATGGTGCCGTTGGTGGTATCCACGTCGCGTTGTTATAGTGGGCCCGTTGCACTGAGCCGGGGCCTCCGAGCCTGCGAATTGCCTGCAACGTGAAATGCGTACGTTAGGAAGGGTGCACTAGGACAGCGGCGTGGACTGAGTGGGCCAAGAGGCATCATTTGCTTTCACAACTCGGGTCGGGGATCGAGAGACAGTTTTGCAAAGTGAATGTCTTCTGAGCTCTGTGCAAGTGTGTGTGACTGTGCCTGTGCGTGTGCATATGTGTGTTTACATGTACATATGTATTGTGATGTATGCAAAACAATGTCGAAAACCGGATCAGACACCGGCTCCAAGTCTATTGTAGACATTTCTTTATGCTATTTTCTTTGCTACTCTTACTGTTTATCATTGTTTTGGGCAATTACATAATCCGTCTTAGCACACGCGAGTCGCGGCCGATTACCGTGCGCCAGACACTCGCCCGTTCCCCCTGCGACCCTCGGCACGCCTCGCCCTCCGGTTAAGTCATTTAATTACGAAGACACCGAGATGTTACCCTGGATAGCGGGCAGACAATGGGCCGCGTGAGGGCCAATTAACGTGCGTAGGTTGTGGGCCAAACGCAACCTGCTGCCTGCCCCAATCCGAGCCACGCCGCATTGCGCGCTATCAGTGCGATTGCTCCAATTCACTTAAGACTAAAATCCGCATCGCGAAACGCCCACTTGGCATTTGGCCATGCGTGTTGACATGCGGGGTTTTCGCAGGAAGAATTTCACAGCCGAGCGAGACGAAATGAGACGGAACCGATGGAAACGAGACGGCGATGGAGGTCGGGTCCATGTCGCCAGTCGGCAACTCGACCCGACCACCACGAAGTTTTTCGCAATCGCCGCACATCGCGCCTCGCTCTGGGAACCCTCAACACTTTCCACTTTGATAAATATTGATTTACATTTGCAACAACAACAACGACTACAGCCAAATGCGGCCCGATCACTTTCGAATCGAATTGAAGAAGTGGAGTGCGAACTACAAAAGATCGACCGGCTTGGGGAAGGATTTGCGAGGGGCGCTCGCAGAGCCAAGTCGGCCGTGTCTCGGCGAAGTCTTGGCCAACATGTTGTTGCCATTGTTATTGTTTGCGTTCGCCAAATTGATTAACCCTTCGGCTGGGGTTTACCTCAAAAAAAAAAAAGCACAACATAAAATTAAATAAAATCATTAACTCGAGAGGCGAGGAAAAATTATGGCAGAAACATAAAGAGACACTTAACTCGACGTCTAGATTTCCCATGCCTCTGCCTCCCCTTCCTCCCAAAGGCAGCTCGGTAGACGCGTGAAGTTTGTTTACTTTGACGATTTCGGCGAATTCGGTAGATCTGTCTATAAACGTACCTACAAAAATGTGGGTATGTTTTTATATTTTTAATCCACAAATCACCGTGTTGAGCTTTGGCTCGGTTCATTCGCCTTGACCCGATTTCCACCATCGCGGATCACTTCGAGTTTGATTGAGCTGTTTTGATTCCGCGAGTTTAACAACACCGTCTTCTCTTTCTCCTGTCCATGCAAATTGCAGACTCCTTCAATTACGATGACCCCCGACAATGGACGGTCGACTTCCCGCAGTGCGTCGGCTTCAAGCAGTCCCCCATCGCCATCAACGCCCTCAAAGTAAGGTCTCCCTATAACAAACTCCCTCTAACGCACCCTCACCTCGGTCTGTCTCTTTCTTTACCCCATCCTACAGTCGCTCACAGTGAGCCTGCCACCGGTACTTTTCGCCTACTACGACACCTTCCTCTCCGACTATGTGCACTTGCACAACAATGGACACACAGGTGGGTCCAAACCCCGTACATACACACACAGAGACACACATCGGTAATCTCCCTCGTTGTCGTTGCAGTGGAGTTCCGAGTGCCGAACACCGTGGTGGGCGAGAAGCCCTGCATCACGGGCGGCCTGCTCGAGGACCTCTACGAGGCCGAGGCCGTCCACTTCCACTGGGGCTCCGCGCAGCAGAAGGGCTCCGAGCACGTGATCAACGGCCATCGGTACGACGTGGAGATGCACATCGTCCACCGGAACTCGAAGTACGTGAGCGTCGAGGAGGCCAGGGAATACGACGACGGCCTGGCCGTGATCGCCGTCATGTTCAAAGTCGTGCAGGTTGGTTTTTATCGTTCTCTCTTGTTTTTGTTACATCACGTGGAATGTGACCAGATTATATTAACGAATTTCGAATCGCACTCCTGCAGTCGCCAAATGTATTCTTCCCGGGTCTGAATGAGATCTACGAGACCCTGGACAGCCTGGTCAAGTTCAATTCTACAGCGAGCACGAGCAACTTCATCACGCTGGGGTCCCTCTTGGCGGACATGAATCGAGAGGACTTCTACACGTACAAAGGTAGGTGACCTTGCCACAGGCGCTGACCCGAAGTGATCGCCTTATCGATTCCACATAGGTTCCCTGACGACGCCACCCTGTTCCGAGTCCGTGACGTGGCTGGTGTTTCCCGATGTCCTGCCCATCTCCTACACAGTGGTAAGTGACTTCGTTGCTTCCACACATACTCACGCGCTGTTTGACTTGTGTGTGTCTTGTTTCAGTTGCCGAAGTTCTGGCAACTGCTCGATCGACGAGGCCGAGAGTTGCAGAACAATTTCCGGCCGATTCAGCCACTGGAGTACCGGAAGGTGTTCCATAGAAAACCCATCATAAAGTACGCATTTTAATTGTATGCATTGTATGTTATAGGCAATTTTAGTTAGTTTTACTCATAGGTAAATGTTGTAAATATGAACTTTGTATTAAATGAAATGAAAGACTAACAATCATGACGTTAATCTAAGACAAATTAATAAACATCTATGAAATGAATATTTCGAATATTTCAATGGGCTCTTAAACGAGTTTTCGAGGCAGCGATTTCTTGTTTCGTTGACACACGTTTATGTTGTTTTTTTGCAACAACATAAACAGTTCAAGTTCAAACGAATGCAGGGAACCTGACACGTTTTTTCGCGGGTTCGAGTTCGAGTTCCACATGTGAATCACAGCGATTGATTTGCATATTCGACAAGAGACATCGCTTCGCACGTGTCCGTCTGTCGTCCGACTGACCTGCCCGATTCGCAGACAAACACATCAATCATGTCTGCGATTGTCTCCTCTCGCCACTCTACGACCTGCCTCTCTCAGGGCTTCTGTGCGGAGGCCGACTCGACTTGGGATTCAAAGCCCTTTCATACCTGTTGGCTAGTTTCTCAATAACCTGTCATAGAAGTAATGCGGATCAATCACAAACAAATAAAAAAACCTAAAACAAATTTAGATCCGGCTGAACATTCGAGTTCATTCACTGGGGAAACTATTGGGTAAAATAAGTTGCAAATATTCTGTATAATTTTTACGTTGTGATCCCTTTGCATGCGGGTAAATTAGTAATTTCCTTTGTTCCAGTGAGAGCCAAGACTATTAATCAAGCCGATGTAGACTCCATCAATCAAGTGACAGGTTGATTTGCGAAACTCCATCTCAACAACGTCCACTCTGGCCAATTAAAACACGTACATCTATTTGAACCCACACCAACCCACTCTTCTTAACCCAAAGACTTTTCACTAATTAACCTATGCTTACCTCTTGGTGCAAAAATCTCATCGCATGCAAGAAATAAAAGGATGTTTTTTCTTTTGCTTTCTTTGTGGTTTTGTCAATTAAAGTAGATTTATTGACTATGTGTTGCTCTCGTTTATTTCCTAATGTTTTTCTAATACAATAGTTGTTGGTGCGATAAAACTATGTGGCTCTTTAGAGCTACAATTTAGGTACTTCAATTACGATAGATGTTAACGTCGTTCTACGCCACCACTAACAACTTCAAAACCAATTACATTGCAATGTTAACTGGGCAGATCGGGCCGATGAGACTTCGAATGAAATATTTACGAAGCAAATCGGCGATTGCCTTCTATATGCCGTTTGTAATCAAAAATATATAATTAAAATCGTTTCTAAAATCTCAAAGTATTATAGGCAAACAAAAATACAACCTCTTCGGTGACTGAAAGAAATCACAGCACTGTGAGTAAAATTTGAATCACTGAAGGGCTTGATTGAAATTACAGGAAGTTAAAAATAAACCCGTCAGTTATTGTAATATAATATTTTTTGGTTTTACAGTTCATAGATCTTTAAGAATTTGTAATAATTTGGTTTGAAGTTCTTACGTTTAATTATTTATAATTTATTTACAATTTTTGCCTGTAAAATAGAAGAATAAAAATATGAAACATATTTCGATTAGATTCTTAGGGTTTGTTATTCGAGAAACACTTTACATTCCAATCGAATTAAATTATTTAGTTATACATACATTCGGTGAAGAGCTTTTCAATTTATTTCCAATATTTTCAAATGATACCCAATTACAAGAAATTTATTATTCAATTTCGTATGTTGATGATGAATGTAGAAAATGATGTGCATTGAAAAATTATTGATAAATGAGTTTAAAAATTATTGTACATAAAAAATGAAATGGAAGTCCTATTGTATCAATTACTTATCTTCTGCTATACTATTCCTATCTTAGCACATAGCTCTAATAAATTGAGGTCCCATTGATGTTAAAATATTAATGTTAATGTGAGATCTTACTAATAAATTAAAACTTTGAAATTAAGACAGAAATTCACACGATTCGAAGACAGTTTTCTTCATAATTTATTAACAAACTTCATTATCAATGATTTAACAAAAATTACGAAATGTTTGGTATATACAAAAGATGATATGAATTCATTAAATGCATTGTCACGTAAGGTCATCGCATTATGTTGCAGGGGCTCGGCAACAAATTTATGGTATAAAAATATAAATATGAAGCTATACACAATCTTGGCTGTCTTAAGTGGTCTGTATTGTGAGTAATGAAGAATGTTTTTGGCGGTTGTAGCAAATGAAAACATGTTTCATTTATAGTGTAAATTATTAGAGTTTTGGTGACGGCATTATTGTATCCCTAAAAAAGAAAGTAAGTAGTAAAATATATGATTAAGGAATTAAAAATATATGAATGTTGTTAGTAGTTTAGAAATGTATTTGATTTGTTGATTTGGGGATGAAATTCGAATGATAACAGCTTGCATGCGAATTGAAATTTATAGTGGGAAAATGTTTGTTGGATGATATCTGTAAGAGAACAAGAAAATGTCTTGCAAATAATCAGAAAGTAAACGGAAAACAGAAAATGTTATCAATGAAAAATACAAACCTTCATCATCAACAAAAATATACAGCAAAAAAGAAGATTAAGAAACATTAAAACAAATTCGTCGATATAAACAAAACAAATGATTCTTCGCTGTTCCACAGGAAAACTTTAACTCATAACCAAATCGAAAGATCAAAGTAGTTTATTTCATCTTTCGCACGAAGACAACAATTTTGTAGAGTAAACTTTGCCGAACAGAATTTCTCATTAACAACATAAGAAATAAACACGTAAGCTGAGACCAGTATCACCTACAGATTAATGCTACCAACTCCAGTTATTTGCCCCCAATTTGAATACTTTCTTAAAATATCACAACTAATATTGTCTTATAAGGTTGTGTGTACATAAAAAATAAAACAAAAAATAATTGCATGGTGTTTTATGATTGATTTTGAGTTGTATGGAATACTTTTGAATTTGTTTTATTTTTATTTTATAAAAATTCGATTTGTATATGTATAACCTTAGGAAAATTTAGTTTATTGTAGAAAATGATTCACATTTTTTGTTAGAAACTAGGTAAGATATGGAAAATCATTAAAAGATTCAAATTAAATAAAAGAAATAAAAAGAAAAAGGAAATCATGCTGCTAACTAAAGAGTAAACAAAAATATACGTCAAGTGTTTAAAGTAGTTAAGATGATGCCGATTTTTAGAATTTACAAACTTTTTGTCACTTAAGCAATCTACTATTACAGATAACAATTAGCAAGAGGTAATTCAGATTTGAGCAGGACTGGTTTAGATAACACAAAAAGGACAACGACTTACATGTGCTCAGGGTGATGACGTATGCAGTCAATCAACTCCTGCGGTTTGATTTGGTTTGTGCAGATTTTATGAATCGCAGTAAAGAGTGGGAACCTAAAGAACGATTTAATGTTTATTGTAGCTAACGAAAAATTTATTTCTTGAAAGCAAATTACTTCTCTTCTAAGCCCTTGTTCTTCAACATGAAGTTAACCTCCTCGGCGGTGGGTGGACCTTGCAATTTCTGGCCGTTCAACATCTCAACCTCTAGTTGTTCCAGAGTTTTACCAGTTTTGACAAACGCTTCAGACACCCTGCGATTGCGACCACCTAAAAAATTTAGTATATTAAATTTAGGCTTTAAAAAATATGAAATGCGTATGGTAATAAACATACCATAGCAAGTGGTGATCAAATCTGCAACACCACAACTTTCAAAGAACGTTGAGAGCTTGCTTCCTGGATAGAAAACGTCGACGAAGCGAATCATTTCCATCAGGCCCAAACGAATAACAGCAGCTTTGGTGTTGTCCCCCAAGCCCAGGCCATCAACGAAACCCGCACCGCAGGCCACGATATTCTAAATTAGTTGTGTCATGGTTAAAGTATAAATGTAGGAAACTTGTTTTCCCTTCGTACCTTCAGAGCACCGCATACTTCCACGGCGTCGGCATCGTCGACGACAACCACCCTGAAATGATTGGCCTGGAAGATATCACGCAATGTCTTGGCATATTTAGCATCGCGACAACCGATAGTGGTTTCGCAGAAGTTCTCATCTGCAACTTCATTGGCCAAGTTAGCACCCATCAGTACCGAGCATGGAATCTATATGAAACGTAGTAAATAATGGAAGTTATATGAATTGCACTGCTGTAGCATACCTTAAGGTGGCGGGTAATAATGTGTGAAATCAGATCGATACCACCGCCTTCTGCCTTGTCGAAGCCCTTAATTAGCGAAATTGCAATCGCATTGGGCTTGATTTTACCCAAAAGAGTTTTACAGAAGTTGGGAATGAATTGATGTGGTACCACGAATATCAGGATGTCTGCATTCTTTGCAGCCTCAGCGAGATCAGGCACAGCTACCTATGGAATAGTACAAGGAAATGCGCTCATAAAATTTATATAAACAAATTAGTAATAAAAACAGCATATACTTTCCAACGATAACCTGTTATCGATATACCATAAACACCAATTCCCTTTCAGCGAAAAAAAATAAAAATTGTGTTGCCACTAATGTTCATTTATATGGTCAGTAAAAAAATGATTAGGTAATGCCGTGTTTCGAAATATATCGAAAACACATAAATATTCAAACACATCTTTTCGAAATAACCGAAATACTGTTATATGTAATATGTAAGGAAATAATGAAATACATGATACTCCGACCAATTAAATAATTTAACGCAATGGTGACTACTTAAAACACAGTCAACAAGAATAAAAAAGAAAAAACGGAAGGTGTTCGAGTTTAAACTTCAAAGATACAGCTTTAACATTAGCTTATTCAAATAAATATAATAAATCCTAAATAACAAAGTATGGTGGTGAGAAAAATAAAGGAAATACAATTTATTTAATATTAATTTCAGTAATTAAAACTAAATCCATATAGTTGTAGTTTAACATTGCTTGGAATTATTTTTAGAAGGTATTTTCTTGTTAAACATGATCGAATTAACTTGCCTAACATGTTCTTGATGATACTATGTGATCTTATCATTTACTGGTTCAACAAGATATTACTTATCAAGGCATATATTGATAAGTATCGTAATATTGTACATGTTGCTACGAGGAGAACTATCATTGATCAGCAAACTTCATAACAAACTGATTTCTAAGAAAATCGTTTTCATGTTCCGTAAAGTACAATATACGTTTCTTCAATGCTAAATATTATGGAGCATAACCATTATTTTGAGCTTATTTTAGGTGCAAAATTATCACCAGAAGGTGTTCGCTTAGAGTAAACAAGACAATATCTTTGAAAACACACTTCATAAGTGGATAAATCAACACTTAGCAACTGTAAACAAAAGTGAAAAAGAATGAAAGAGCAGCGGATTTGAAAGAGGATAAAAATAGATATAAGATAACTCTGTTATATGCATTTTTATTCCGTTTGATATCAACAAATTAAAAAAATATGCTAAAGAATGTACATATACAAAAACTTGAATTCTTGCCAGATTATCGGACAATCTGTTGGACATTATGTTTTTCGTTTCGTTATATATTTAAATACTATAAATACACAGAAAAATAGACACGTATAATGCCTTTGAAAATATAACTATGTCCAAAAATTTCAACAACAAAACCTAAACTATACACACTTTACAAACACATATAAATAGTGTTAATAATCAACAAGTGTCATTTGCATACTCAGAGCCAACCGGCGACAACATGGTTTTCCACATTGCCGAAGCTGACAACAAATGCTGTCGACTATAAAAACTCAATCACTACGTAGCAGATAAAGAGAGGAATAAAGTTCAGTAAACACAGTGGAAAGTTTATTAACTCTAAGAAGCTGTACGTTTGACTCGGAATAATTGTTTTATACGACACTGTCCTACATTAATGAAATGCGGAAACCTTAGTAAATTTGAATCATAATAAAGCAAAAGTCATAACCAACCGTTGATATAGAAATCTATTTTTAAATTGTAACATTAGCTATTGAATATGTATTCTAACATGAGACGTCAAAAAAAAGGTTATCAACGCCTACATCAGTAAATGTTAGTTTTTAGTGGATTCAACAAATATATATATCAAATATATCTTTCCTCTAGCTAAATAGTACAGAGAAAAAATTACATCTGTGTCTAGACTTAATAAGGACAAAATAACAAAAAAGCTCGAATATAATTAATTGTAACAGACATTGTTAAATGTCTTGGTTAAGAACGAGATTGGTATGCAACAATTTTAATATTCATAAATACATCACAACGAAATTAAATATTACATCACTGTTATTAACTTATGAATAAGTCCATAACATATAATTTTGCATTGCTTTAGTTGGTTGAATTGCTTTTTATTGAGTATACTTGTTTAAAAATGCAAAGATCATCTGGACTCGATTAGGAATTATATTGCTATTTTATCTTATACAAGAATGATAGTTAAATATCACTCGAAAAATATATCAATGTATAAGTATTTATAACACACAAAATAAAAACATATTGCAGAACTACGACGAACTCTTATCATCATTTTAAAGTTTAAACAGTTCTTATCATTCTTATATGTGTACTTTGAGCGAAGAGCAAACGGTTTCAAAGTAGTGAAGGAATCTAAATATTCAAAAGCTATGCATTATCAAGAGAACATTCGTATACTGAAAAGTGAAATCGTAAGGATAAATACAAAATAAGAAATGAAAGCAACAGCGTTGACCTAAAACGTATAAAAATAAAAATTGAAGCACCATGTACCACTAATGCAAGCACTAAAAGAACTGCTGTGTTCATGGCCTTGACCTACACCATTAAATTTACAATGGCTACAATCGCAACAGAGAGCCGCAGAATACACAGAAACGGATAAGAGCCAATGGTTGAGACCTGCGCCAAAGCAAGAAGAACAAATTGAAAGCCACATAACATTGGATGTTGCTCTTGGCCAAGAAACGGAATGCACTCGTTGCCACTGAACGAGCCATTTCAGTGTCACCTGGCTATTAGGTAATTCAAATCATATCGTACAAATTTACGTAAGGGTCCCTTCAATGTTCTTTACAATGAGAGCATTTACAAAAAGATGTGCAAGTCGCACCTTCAGCGAATTCCTATAAGCATGTATGTATGTGCAGACTCGGATTTATTAGATTCGACTGCATTTTATGATACTGAATGCATTGTTCTCTTTGTTTTCTCTCTTATTTGCTCCCTCGCTTCTTCTGTTCATTACATAAGAACGTGTTTTATTTATAAATATTTGCGATTTTGAATGTAGTAATATGTCAATAAATTAATTATAATAACAAAATATTTCGGTCCAACTTTTTAATGATTGTGGAAAATAATTGTTTGAATTTTTGTTTACTCACCACATTTGGCGGTAACTTGTGTCCAGGTAAATATTTAACATTTTCATGAGTGGTGTTAATAATTTCAGTCAACTTCTTGCCATCAATCATTTCCTCGTAGACGAACATAGTAACGCGTTCTTCAAATTCTGGCAGTTTTGCTGCATTGGCTCCAACGATCTTGGCAATAGCGGAACCCCTTAAAGATAAAAAAGAAACAACAAATGTACAATTATATAATATGTGGATGTGGATGATGCACAAAGTGCAGTTTAACATTTATATAATAACAATTTGACCATATTGATTCTTACCAGTTGCCGGAGCCAACAATGCATACATTAATTTTCTCAGACATTTTCAACGAAAATTATTACAAAGTTTCGCGTTTATAAAAAAAAATTAACTAAAGTCACTAGAATCGCTTGGCTGACTAGTATGTAATATCGCAATAAAGCTACCAAAGTGACACGTTTAACACTGACAACGGAGAAACGATGACTGAAGAATCAAGCCACACTACCGCGCAGAGTGAGTGAGTGTGGTGCTCCCCAGCTGTGCTCGCTGTTGGCGCTCTCTTGTGGAGTCTCAGCACTGTCGCGAGAAGTAGCGGGGTGTTGTTATTGCTGATAAACACTATATAGCCGCCTTCGTTGTTGGTAGTGGAGGTGGTGGTGGTGTATGCAATATACCCGTGCACAATTTCCCGCAGTCTATGAATAGAAAAAGAGAATGTAAAACTATATCTTTCAATAATTTTAAATCATTTTATACATGAATAATTCCAATCTCGTGGAGAAATATGAGAAGCCTATTGCCACTTGTTTCTTTGTACTTTCTACATTTGATAATAGGAGTAACTGAAATCGTTTGTTTACCTATTTCCAAATTGCAAAAATTTCTGATTCCAATTTATTTTTCTTCTCTCATGTTTGACGTTCTCCTCTTTCTGCCTATGGTGCTGCCAGGTAATTTCGCTTTTCCTGTCAGGTACTTGTTTATTACCAGATGTTTCTAATTTTCGAACACGTCCTAATAAAAATGTTTAAATTGTCATGAGTCGCGTGCAGATATGTCTAACAGCAGAGTATAAGCAGAAGTCCTAATATTATTATTGAGTTAAAGAAAGAAAATAGTTCGTAATTTTTTTTTTTTTTAAATATTGTGTCCCAGAGAAGTGGACATGGTGGAGAAAACAAGTGAAAGGGGTTGGGATAGCGACCCTAAATCGTGGTCGAAACCCATCAAACCTTTAGAGGAGAAGTGGAAGCTTGTGCCAGCTTTCCTACAAGTGAAGGGCCTGGTGAAGCAACACATTGATTCTTTTAATCACTTTATCAACGTGGATATCAAGAAAATAGTACAGGCGAATCAGAAGGTCATTAGCGATGCTGACCCCATGTTCTATCTGAAGTACTTAGATGTACGCGTTGGAATGCCGGACATAGAAGATGGTTACAATATAACCAAATCAACCACCCCACACGAGTGCAGACTACGAGATGTTACCTACTCAGCACCCATCACTGTAGATATAGAATACACACGAGGCTCACAGCGTATTATTCGCAATA
Source organism: Coelopa pilipes (assembly GCA_947389925.1). Lineage (NCBI taxonomy): Eukaryota > Metazoa > Arthropoda > Insecta > Diptera > Coelopidae > Coelopa > Coelopa pilipes. Next base: position 41,827,979 of record OX376697.1, on the reverse strand, counting down.
ATCTATTAATTGGTCGTATGCCTCTAATGTTACGTTCATCAAATTGCGTACTCACGGGGAAATCCGAATTCGAGTTGGCCAAAATGAACGAGTGCCCATTGGATCCAGGAGGTTATTTCGTTGTTCGCGGACAAGAGAAAGTTATCCTTATACAAGAGCAACTCTCATGGAACAAAATGATTACGGAGGAGTTTAATGGAACGGTACAATGTCAAGTTACCAGTTCTACGCATGAGAAAAAATCAAGAACCTTGGTTTTAAGTAAACACGGAAAATATTACCTTAAGCATAACTCAATGGTGGATGACATTCCAATTGTAATTATTTTCAAAGCCATGGGTGTCATATCTGATCAAGAAATAATGTCTCTCATCGGTACTGACACTGAAACACAAAATCGATTTGCTAGATCCCTGTTGGAGGCATTCCAATTGAAGATTTTTACCCAGCAGCGTGCATTGGAATATATGGGTTTGTAGATAAAATCTCAATTGTTTGATAATGTTGATTGATCAAATACAATTTTTTTGCAGGTTCTAAATTGGTCGTCAAGCGATTTCAAAGCTCAACTACAAAAACTCCTGCTGAAGAAGCCCGTGAACTCTTGACTACTACAATTCTGGCTCATGTTCCCGTAGAAAATTTTAATTTCCAAATCAAATGTATTTATGTGTCCCTTATGGTGCGTCGTGTCATGGCCGCTGAATTAGACCCCACAGCATTCGATGATCGTGACTACTATGGAAATAAACGTTTAGAATTGGCTGGATCTCTGATTTCACTAATGTTTGAAGATTTGTTCAAACGTATGAATTGGGAATTAAAAATGATTGCGGACAAAAACATACCAAAAGTAAAGGCAGCTCAATTCGACGTTGTGAAGCACATGCGTGCAGCACAAATCACCGTTGGTTTGGAATCTGCGATTTCATCGGGAAACTGGACAATAAAACGTTTTAAAATGGAACGTGCTGGGGTAACACAAGTTCTTTCTCGACTAAGCTACATATCTGCATTAGGTATGATGACAAGAGTAAACTCGCAATTTGAGAAAACCCGCAAGGTCTCTGGACCCCGATCTCTGCAGCCAAGTCAGTGGGGTATGTTATGTCCCTCGGATACCCCTGAAGGCGAAGCTTGTGGTTTGGTAAAGAATTTGGCGTTAATGACTCACATCACTACGGAGGTAGATGAGGCACCAGTTATACGCTTGGCCTTCAACGCAGGGGTGGAAGATATTCGCTTAGTTGGTGGCGATGCGATCAACAATTCCAAAGTCTTCTTGGTTTTTATTAATGGTAAGAATAATGCGAAAAATCATGTTTGGAATAACCTAATCGTTGTTTTCGATTACGCAGGTAATATTTTAGGACTTACTATCAGCTATAAAAGACTGGTGCAAGTATTTCGCATGATGCGCCGAAAAGGTCGGTTGGGACCTTTCGTTTCTATTCACACATCGCACACACAACGTTGTGTTTACATTCACACTGACGGAGGACGTTTGTGTCGTCCATATATTATTGTCACACGTGGTAAACCCGCAGTGGAACAACATCATATAGATGAAATGAAGAGAGGCATACGAAAGTTTGAAGATTTTTTGCATGATGGTTTGGTCGAGTACCTAGATGTAAATGAAGAGAATGATTCATTTATAGCTTGGAATGAGGCCGATATCAATGCAGATACAACAACGCATTTAGAAATTGAACCGTTTACTCTTCTGGGAGTATGTGCCGGTCTCGTTCCCTATCCCCACCACAATCAGAGTCCACGTAACACATACCAATGTGCTATGGGTAAACAGGCGATGGGAATGATTGGGTACAATCAGAAAAATCGCATTGATACCCTAATGTACAACTTGGTTTACCCTCAAGCTCCTATGGTTAAGTCGAAAACTATTGAGTTGACTAACTTTGATAAATTGCCAGCCGGTCAAAATGCCACGGTAGCTGTGATGAGCTACTCAGGTTACGATATTGAGGATGCTCTTATTTTGAATAAGGCTTCCATTGATCGGGGCTATGGAAGATGTTTAGTCTACAAAAATTCAAAATGCACTGTAAAGCGATATGCCAACCAGACCTATGATCGTATCATGGGTCCTGTAAAAGATGCTTTGACAAATAAAGTTATATTCAAACATGACGCATTAGATACTGATGGCATTGTTGCGCCCGGAGAAATGGTGGTGAACAAACAAATTTTAATAAACAAGGAAATGCCGGCAGTTACATCGATTAATCCAATTGAACAGGCTGGACAAGCATCACAAGTAAATAAATCAAAATTTTATGATTATCAAAAAAGTATTTATGTTTTCATGTATTTTTCAGGTGCCTTATACAGCGGTTCCGATTTCCTATAAAGGACCGGAGCCAAGTTATATTGAAAAGGTTATGGTATCAGCAAATGGCGAAGAAGACTTTCTCATAAAAATACTTTTGCGCCAAACACGACGTCCGGAAATCGGTGATAAGTTTAGTTCTCGGCATGGTCAAAAAGGTGTCACCGGCTTAATTGTGGATCAGGAGGACTTGCCATTCAATGATTTCGGTATATGTCCAGATATGATAATGAATCCACATGGTTTTCCATCACGTATGACGGTTGGTAAAACACTGGAGCTCCTTGGCGGAAAAGCTGGTCTTTTGGAGGGAAAATTTCATTATGGCACAGCATTTGGGGGATCGAAATGCAAAGATATCCAGGATGAACTATTCAAGCATGGATTCAATTACATGGGAAAAGATTACTTTTACTCCGGAATTACTGGAGAATCACTAGAGGCGTATATCTATTCGGGACCAGTATACTACCAAAAACTGAAGCATATGGTGCAAGACAAAATGCACGCACGTGCGCGTGGACCCAAGGCAGTACTAACTCGCCAACCGACACAAGGTCGAAGTCGAGAGGGCGGTCTACGTTTAGGCGAAATGGAGCGCGATTGTCTGATTTCATATGGAGCAAGTATGTTAATCATGGAACGGTTGATGATATCTTCCGATGCTTTTGATGTGGATGTCTGTAAGACATGCGGTCGTTTGGCATATTGCTCTTGGTGTCATTACTGTCAGTCTTCTGCAAATGTATCTAAAATATCCATGCCCTATGCATGTAAATTGCTGTTTCAGGAATTGACTAGTATGAATGTGGTGCCAAAACTCAAACTCCAAAATTACTAGTTGTTATATTATTACAAAGTACAATAAGTTTATGTTACAAGAAAAATTTATTTCTACTTTATAAAAACTAATTTTATTGAAAATAAATTAAATTAAAATGAGTCGATTTCAAAATGTTATACAAGTTAATGTTCCTACTGAAATATTAATAGTTGCATCAAATCCTAACTCCAACAAATACACCTCAATGTATTGAGTATATCTTTGCAGCCACATGTGTAAATTGCATGTCCTAATAAAACCTGATAAATACTTCATGGAATCCCCATATAAGCAAACAATCTAGTTGTTTCTATGCCCCCGAGTTTGGTCAATAACAGCACATTTTTAAATTGACAATTTCAATAGCGAAACTCCTTCACGTCGAATTTAATCGATGAGAACGCGGTTTGTTTTATTCAGTAAAGTCCACTATCCCAAAGCCGAAACCCGAAAAGATAGTACATCGTGCGTCTCAGAAGTTCTCTGCTCTCCTGTTGGAGATCGACAACTTTCTTAAATGGTGAGTTGTCGGCTGAGATTGTGGTCATAAGTTATAATTTCATCCACGAATCATATAAAGATGGAAGCCAAGAACTCGAGTGCCACAGCATCTACTGAAAAACGACGGCGTCCACCTAGATATCTCCGAAAGTCCGATTGTGCAATTTGTACTGTTCACTCGTACTGTACTTATTCGAAAGTAGTTGAATATCTTTATTTGTATATAACAGTTTGGACCTTCAAAGCAAAATTCGTAAATGCCCTGCGCCTAAAAACAACTAATTAATATGTCAAACGGTGACTGCAGCAAGTTCCTTACGATAAGCCAGTGTGTGTTTTATTACTGTTTGAACGGAAAATAAATTGTAAAAATAAAATTTTGCATTACAAAACAACGAATTATTTTTGTTAAACAAACAATGGAAATTATAAACGAAAATAAAATCGAATGATATCGAAAGTTGTTTAAACCATACAACCAAACATCGAATTTTAGAAACATTGGAAAAATATCTATTAGGTCAAAAAAGTGTTTTGCTTGTAATAATTTAAAAATTTGGAATGTTATACACCGGAAACACACTCTTAAAACTGTAAAAACAAAATATTCCCTGAAATTAAGCCGATATATCGAGAAGCAAAATTATTTGTTACTACATATAAAATTTGTTTATATTCATTTTTGTAGTGAAAAAGTATAATTTGAGTTCTACAATATTTACAAGTAAGCTCGAAGAAAAAACAAAAGTAATATTGAAATTATTCAAAAATATCCTCACGCAAGGGACAATTAATCAACGCCAAAGCTATAAACTTCAATATATTTTTCATTTTCACCACCCACTCAGGAACCACCCAACCACCCACGAGTTCAACTGACAGTTAAGACAATCTCCTGCGAAAAGTGTTATTCGCTGTACTGTAAAATACAGTCGCAATGACCATTCTTTCAAATATAAACCATTATTGTCAATAGGTTTAAAATTTATATAATTTCGATTATTTTATGAAATATTACTGACTAGTGCAGTACCAACATTCATACAACATTATTGGAATACGCCATGAAAGATATTCAACTTCCTGGGTCCATGTAAAGAGATAACTGACTTGGTCAACAGTCTATACGGTATTACAAATTGTTTTGGTATTGGTTTTCCATGAAGTGTATCCTCCTACATGTTGACATTTACACTGAACTGGTGTGACAGAGAACAGAGACAGTGCGCAAGAGGAACTCGATGCCTCGACTTCTGGTCTGGTAATTCTTTAACGGTTTTTCTTAAACGTTTTTATTTTTTAGATTCGTGTAATAATTCTATCCTGCAGAGAAGTGTAGTTATAAATTAAATTATCTTTACGCATAGAAATCAATAAATCGTAACGAACATAATCCGATAGTATCAAGTGTTTCAGGACGGTACAACCGTCTCTACTTTTAAAATTGGTCCTGCGATTAAATGGAATAATCAGTTTCCTAAACGCGCCTAAAAACTACAAACCGTGAATATAACTAAACATCGGATTGAAGTGAATTAGATCCGGTGAACGTTGGTTTTTTTGTTTTCTTCCGCGGTAATACGAAAGGCCTCAAAATTACGGAACAAAAGAACCAGGTTACCCGGGCCATGCCCGAACAGAGCAACGACTACCGGGTCGTTGTGTTCGGAGCAGGTGGTGTGGGCAAAAGTTCCCTGGTGCTGCGCTTCATCAAAGGCACCTTCCGTGAGAGCTACATACCAACCATAGAGGACACGTACCGTCAGGTCAGTTCCACTTCATTTTTCTGTAGGTGTGTATGTCTGTTTTTGAGAGCAGCATTGTGTAGGGACGGCTTTAAATTTATATTTCGATGTTTGTTGTTGCTTTGATTAATTATTTTGAAATACCACTTTGATATGGGTCCAACAGATTTATCCATTGAAGTGTGATGAATGGACATGAAAAAGGTCCAAAATAGACGACAGTGCATCATAGGCACATCCTTTGATTTTATTTCTATTAATAGTATCATTGATGTGCGTAAGCATCCAATATTAAATCAGCTTGAAACAAATTCAAATACTTTGCTCCATCAAAAATTTAACTCCTTTCACCTTATATAAAATTTCGTGGAGCAGGATTTTCTTGTTGTAATGGTAACGAAATTATTTGTGATCCTCTACAGGTAATCAGTTGCAACAAGAATATTTGCACTTTGCAAATAACGGACACAACTGGATCGCATCAATTCCCAGCAATGCAGCGATTGTCCATTACCAAGGGACACGCCTTCATCCTAGTATATTCGGTGTGTTCTAAGCAGAGTCTAGAAGAACTTCGACCAATATGGAGCATAATCAAGGAACTGAAGGTTAGTTGAAGACAACTCAACTCCAATATATCGAAATCGATATCATTGAACTTGACCTAATTGGCAAGAGATCATTTTTAGTGTTTTCGATACTAGTGGAAGAGATTGCCAAATAAATCTTTGCATTTTGATACAGGGTCAAGAGATTTCGAACATTCCGGTAATGCTGGTTGGCAACAAATGCGATGAGAGCGCCGAACTACGCGAGGTTTCACAGACTGAGGGACAGGCACAGGCCACCGCATGGAGCATATCCTTCATGGAGACCTCGGCCAAGACGAATCACAATGTGACAGAGCTATTTCAAGTATATGAGAGAGTCCATACCCTGACAAATTTCATATTGAGTTTAATACAACCCTTATTACAGGAACTATTGAATATGGAGAAAACTCGAAGTGTTTCGCTACAATTGGATAGTAAAAAACAGAAAAAGCAAAAGAAGGAGAAAAAGGCTAAAGAGGCCAACGGAACCATATCCGAGAACGCTGAAGGAACTAGTGGTGCCAAAGAAAAGTGTCACGTTATGTAAAAATAATGGTCGATCCACACGCAATCCCAGTCACTGGAAGATATACTCCTCTATAAATTTAAAAAATAATGCATTCTCTCTTCTGATTATTTGAACAAGTATTAAATTCATTTGAGAATTTGAAAATCTTTCTTGGAGAAAAACCAGCAAATGCCTCATTGCGCATTTGTTGTAATAATCATTAGACCTAAGTTTGATTCATTCCTAATTAGTCGTTGCAGATAAAATCCTCAATTTAACAAACGAATTTTAACAATTTTTAAATTATAGAACGCGAAGCGTAGCTTATTAAATAATCACCAAAGGACACATACATATGCATATAAAATGGAACCATTTTAAAAGTATGAAGCAACAATAATTTATAGGAATCAACATAATCGGTAACCGAATGTATTGGACTGTAAATATTAAATGAGACAAGATTAATGGCGACTAGGTCACATTGTAATTTATCCTTAAAGTTAACCATTTACAATCATTTAACTTCGTACAGTTTTGTACTTATGAATTTCCCTATTCTTCACTTACTCTAGAAAAGAAAGAAATTCATTAAATTCCACTCCATTCAGAAGTTTGCGCCCAAATTTGAATTGAACTTTACGCCAACGTTTTTCTGTAGCACAGACACATCCTCATAGACACCCTTCAAAACTATAAGGACAATGTATACATATCAATTTATGTTCGATTGCAAGCACGGAATTTTTACTATAACTTACCTATAACATACAAATTCACAGATACATGCATTATATTTCTAAAAAACTGTATTCGCCATGATGACAATTATTAAATTTTAAAAGAACGCAAAAGAAAGTAATGAATATTAAATTATGAATATGAGTGAAAATATAAAATAGTAAGTACATTACAAAAAAGAAAACGTTTAAAGAATCGTTCATAAGATCCTATAAATTTGTTAAAGAAAAATCTTACAAGTACCTAAATATTACAGATTAAAACATACCTATAAACGAAATCCAAAATATTGTTCAAATAGAAGCCAACAAACTGCTATAATACAACACTTTTATATGCTAAACGATCATATAGAACAGATGTAATATCTAGCTGCGTATATTTTATGTATGTGCCAGGAGGACTGCTATTGCTATATTTTAATACTCAAGCATTTATAACTGAAATTATTTCAAATCTACAGAACTCTTTTCTTTTATTTTGATTTATTGTCGGAAAAATAATTTGTGCATTTTTAAGTAACAATAAACAACAATTGTTGAATTATATGCTTAGCAATAAGAATTTCATAGATTTCTTTGTCAAATTTGAAGAACTAACAATTCAGATTTTCAACTCTAGAGTTAAGTAGATCAATCAATGTCGATTGCATTAATTACATAAAGCTTTAAAAATTATCAAAATATGGATTTAAGAATAAAATTTGAATTAAAAGCATATAATTGTTGATATAAATTTCTGCTTGCCAAAAAACAACATCGAAGAATTAAAAATAAATAATACAATTATTTCAATGATAATTATAAACATTTGCTTAATTTTTATTAGCAAATTAGACAAATTGGTTCCATGCATACGTGACCAATTTTGCCATTGTAGATGATATTATTTATTATTCTTCTTACTTGTTATTATTGTTAATCGCTTTGAAAGAAATATAAACTAAGTTAAATTATTGTTAATTTTTTTAATTATGGAATTAATATCAATTTCGAAAGTGGACCAATTTGTGCATAAGATTCTAGTATGAATAACAATTGTTAAGTTTGTTTGAATTTGCACTATATAATATACAGCAAATTGTTTATATTAAAAAAAATGGATAAATTTTAAAAATATTCTCATATTTTTACTCTATTTTGTAAATCTTTCAAAATGAGGTCCCGCAACTTGTTGCTATATATATATATATGTATATACAACCTTTTGTGCACCCATAATGAAAATTTTACTTGATGGCTATTACTCAAGCAATGTTTGTTCTCGGAAGGAATAGACAAAATATAAGTCTTTGAGAGTATGTGGTCTTTCTTTCAGTGTATATACTTACTATCGTACTTAGTACATTTCACATATAGACCAGAAATATTTTTCATTTCACAGGTGTTCGATTGGAATATATATTTTCCCGTCACAGAAAGCTAATTATTTGAATATACAACGAAAATATTATTAATTTAGTAAACATTAATTATAGAAGTATTCATAAAAAATACCATATTGCAAATAAAATAATGATTAAATCGCTTGAAAAAAAAAATAAAAAACGTAAACACTAAAACTCCATAAAATATTTGTGAGTAAAATAACATATATACGATTACAAATACAAATATTAATGTATTCATGTAAAATATGTTTATAAATAGATTAGATTATTTCATAATTAATTAATTAAAAATTAAATGTTTGCATTTGCTGAAGAATTATAAAATGGCATTTTTATTTTTACATAATTTCTGAGCTATTAAAGAAATTATTATTAATAACAATAAAACTAATATACCATACATATTGTTAAAGTATATATATATATATATATATATAAATAATATACAGACATATTGAATTATATATACAATACATATACACAGCACATTTAATTATATACATTCAAATAGTTGAAAATAAAATACTTTGAAATCATAAAACTAAATTTAATGTCATTCTTTTATTTATTGGAATGTGGTTATTAAATAATAACAAACTATCTAGTGAAAATTTTCCATAATTTATTTTTAAAAATAGTTCAAAAAATGTCATTCACCATTAATATTAGAAAGTACAAAAAATTATACAAAGGGTTTATATAATAAATTTATTTACAATTATGTTTCATTTTTTTCTTCATAAATAACAAATGTTTTAATAGTATTAAAAAATAAATTATAAAAAACAATATTAAATATAAGTCCTAATTCATTATTGATATTATAAACATTAAGGCATTTTTTTTAATGTATCTTTTGACTCATCGAAATCCTCATGGTCTAATTCCTTTTTTTGCGATGTATTGGGTGAGCTAGACACATTATTAGAAGCATCTACTTGTTCCACTACTTCTTGAACACCGGAAACAGCTGGTAGTACTCCATTTCCAGATGTGAATACAACATGTGGTGTTTTCATAGCATTAAGTAAAATTTTTAAATTTTCGCCTGAAATGCGATCCTCAGTTGTTCCCACACCCGTACTACCAGAAATCGGTTGTTGATGTGAATTACGATGCAATAATGAAGCCCATGCTTTAGGACTAAGTATATATTTATACGTTAGTTTAAGTACATATGTTATTAAAAATAACAGAATCAAAGGTGCACACCAGTTGTATGGAAAAGGTAAATTGGCTAAAAAGAATTCATTTTAATTACTTATAATTTTTTTATAAATATCCTGTTTGTATACTTGAAAATGAGGATATCGTGTTGGTGAATTTTTCTATTAGGAATTCAAATTGTTTCAGAAACATATCATTGAAATACAAAAGAAGGACATGATCCGGACGACAGTAAGGTAAGTTAATTTCACTGGACTTTCTGAAAATGAAAAATTATATATATATATATATATATAAAGATATATAATTTATATACATAGATATAGCTATCGTTATTCAAATACGAACTTTATAGAATTAATTTGTGCATCCTTCTTTGTTTTGAAAATGCCGAACAGCGATGAATACCAGGAATCATTATCATTCACATCATCAACGAATTCTAATATTTCTTTTATTTTTAATTTCTATAATAAACCATTAATAGGGTAAATATTATCTAACAATTTTTTATTTATAAAAATCACCTCATTGCATTCGAAGTACGTCCAGAAATATCCAAACAAGAACAAACCAGTCAAAATCATGTTAATAATGCCTATATGATAGCGATGATGGAGGAACCAGCCAAATAGAACTGTGCTCATGACAATCAGAATAAATCGAACCTATAGATGTACGGAAAGCTAAGTGCTTTGCAGTTATGAATTCAAAAAATCAACCAGTTTACCTCCGATATTTTCAAAAGCTGCAGTATATCCGCAATGATGTCAATTAAAAGCGCTTTTATTCCCTTTTCGGGATATTCGCCAAACGTGTTAATCATGCGTGCACTATCAATTATTTCAGAAAGAACGATGTCCAGATCACGAGGATCATTCAATTGCTCCAACTTCTCCATTTGTTCAGGTAAAATTGAGAAGAGGATGGAACGCTGATACAGTCCCGCATTCTCTTCATACTAAAATAAATACACGTATATTCATGTAATATTAGTTTAAACAACATACGTGTATTCATCTACTCAACTGACAGAACTTAATTAATGATGTCATCACTCAGATGCAGAGTAATTGTTCTTAGTTCCCTAATTAGGAACTTACCATCATTTTATCCCTATTAAACATATTTCGTATAAATTTCTTGTAATAAATGAGAGCCACATTGTCCTCAGTTGTGGCTAAGTCTCCATTAGGACAACTGGATGCATCAATGTTATTCATCAGCTTATAATTTTCTGCATTTCGGTTCCAGGCATTGGGTTCCACCCACGTCTCCTCGTCATGACCTTCTAATAATCTGAATGATCCAAATATCATCAAAATAAAAACTATGCAGATTAGTTGCGATAACATCTTCCAAAATTAAAAAACATTAATGAAATAATGTAACATGACAACTTTCTATTACACGTTCATAACACAACTATTGGAAACGAAGAAATAACCAAAAATGGACAGCGTTAAGAAGCGTCAACAATTTTGACAGCTGCACGGAGGGGAAATTTTACAGGCGATTCAATTGAAAAACTATAAAAAAAATTGTTTGGAGGGACTTTGGAAAATAAGAACTACATAAGATACAGTGACCATTTAGATGTCCAAAAATAGGTAAAAATATTCCCCATCGAAATAAACGAGTGTCATACCCGTTGAAAACGCTGGGAAACTGTAGTAAGCCAGAAACGATATTCACGGAAAACCGCAAAATGTATTGTATAGCTGAATGCAGTTTACATAAATTATTTCAGTACAGATAAATAAAAAAGTGAAATTATTTTTTTGTTGTTTTAGTAATCAACGACCGGCAACCTTACAGACCGGTTGATGTAAACAAAAAAAAAAAATGCGAGTAGAAGGCGATCAAAACAAAGTATGTGATGAGGCATGTTTATGTCCCTAGAGGTGAATTAGTTTAATGGGTTCGGTTAGAACTGAGGAATGATCGATCATTTGATCGTCGATCACCATATATTGTTAACAAATTATCAAATAAATTAATATATATATATATATAATAATTATAATGTCTTCTATAACTATTGGTATCATTAAAAGTTTTTTTGTTTTTAATACTTACGTACAGTATAGTCAATCAATTAAACATACCTGCGGAAATGTCATCACATAATATCATTGTGAATGAATTTGTTTTGAAATCATTTCCATAAATTTAATTTTTACATTTACAAATATCATGGATCAACCTGAAAACAAATTAGGAAAGCTTACAGAAGAATCTCTTAAACGAAAAGAAAGGCTTAAGCGTTTGCGCGAACAAGCTGAAAAAAAGGACAAAAGCAATTCACACGGCGATGTGCCTCTCCCAAAGTTTGTTTCTACCTCAAATATAACTATTAAAATAAATAATTAATGCTCAATTATAATTGCAGGCCTATCTTTCGCAGCTACAAACCCCAGGATGAAAATACTTCTGGTGAAGTTCTTGAGCAAAAACCAACAGGTGAAATTGAGAACGAGGTATCTGCACAATTGGAGCTACTCAAAACACCAATCATTATCGATGAAATTGATATTGCAAATTTGGCTCCACGTAAAGCGGATTGGGATTTAAAACGAGATGTCGCAAAGAAATTGGAAAAACTAGAGAGAAGAACTCAGAAGGCAATTGCAGAATTGATACGTGAACGTCTGAAAAACAATCAGGACGATATATTTCAAGTGGTCAATGTAGGTACCGCACAAGGACTGAATAGTGACAGTGCGACAAAAGATATTGAAAATTAGTTGATATATATTTGGATATGTTTATTTGTAATAAAAATACACTAAATAGAAAAAAGTAATAATTTAAACTACTGAAAAGAACTAATGATTGCAAAATATACCAGTTTCTATTTTCGAGATCTGCTAGTTAAAGAATTATTTTGAAATGGAATATTTTCTTTGCCGCCATCCAATCTATTCTTAAGAGCACTAATTTCTAAAAGGAAAAAGGATTATATGATTACATATTATATCGAATCTATTTTGTAAAACATACGCTCTGAATATTTCGACTCAATCGATGTAGCAAATTTTCGTAACGAGTTCAACTCTTGGGGTATTTCCTGACGGAGGATTTCAATTGTTTGTTGAAGACCAATTATTTTCTGCTCACTGAGCTGTAATTGCTGGTCCTTATCCTTTATAGCTTTCTCTTGTTGCAACGCAACTTCAGTTCGCCATGCAATTGTCTTTTTTAATTTAATCAATTCTTGTGACTGTTTCAAAATAATTTCATTAGCTTTGGATATTTCCTCAGTGCTCATTTCAAGAGCTTGGCGTTTTGTTTGAGAAATTTTCTTTTCAGCCTCCAGCTCAGCAATAAGATCTGCCTAAGTGTGATCAATCATAATATTTAAAGGAATTCAAAATATTTAAACCAAAGTACCTTAATTTTCTCAAATCTCTTAAGCTTATCCTGAAGCTCCGTAATTTGTTTTCGGGAATCCCCTAAATGCATTTCGTTTTTGCGTTCCATATTTTTCAGTGCAGAAATATCACCATGTAGTTTTTCCTTTTGTTCCTTTAGACTCGTTATGTGAGCTTTTAGCCCAACAATTTCTTCAGTTAAATTTTCATTTTTTCTTTGCTCTAAACTATATATCACAGTAATGATCAGTTCCAAAAAATTTAGTTATTAGTTTTAAGTCATTTCTCACCATTTGTCTGCTATAGCTGAAGCTTTTTCAGCTGAGCATTTCTCAATTTGGGCCTGCATTGCGTTAATTGTCTTTCTATTTCGTTCGTTGTCAGCTTGTCGTTGCTCAGACGACTTTTTCAGACTTTCCTGTATCTGTTGCATCTCCTCATTGTGACGATGTGTTAAAGTCTTGGAATTTTCCAGCAAGTTTTCACGAAGCTTACAATTTTCCTGTTCATACTGTTCAATACGGCGCATCTGGGCATGTAGATCATGTTCCAATGTTTGCAGAGTATGTTCAAATGATGCATTTTTCTTCTATATGTTTAAATAAATATAAATATATCTAAAGAAGAATGTATCTTACTTTCATACCTTTAATGTATCCAAAATATTGTTCATATAGAAGAGAACAACACTTAGAGGTGCCAATCTCATCGGAAGACATAAATGTATTAAATTTTTGAAGGTCCGCATTTCGAAGAATTGGAGTTGAAAATCATCTCCTGTACTTATGTCCGTGGTAGAAGAAGATTCAGATATTCTCGCATTTTGTTGTACTAAATTTATTTCAAGTTTTCCGGCTTGACAGTCTTGTAAAATTTGTATGAGATTTTCGATAAATCCAGAAAATGTTACATGAAGTGATTGGTCCTGTTTGAGAATATGGAAAGAGTTCGTATCCACCGTTGTGATGTACATTCGACGATGGTCATTCTTTTCGGTAACACGCAATTGCTAAAGCATTCATATAACCATTATATAGGCTTACATAAATTATGTTATACCATATACATACAATTAATCCTTTAAAATCCATTTTCTCTGCATATATATAGCATGGCTTCCTTGCCAGGATGCCATTATGTCTAAAGTTGATTAGCAATTCGCATGTCGGCATGATGCATTCAATATTCTTGCTGTAATTGATATTTGCAAAGTAGTCCTCATGGGATGCTGCTGAATATGGGGGGAACATTTGAACTATTTTCGCAATAGTAGAAAATAATGGATATAATTAAATATTTTCAGAAAAGCAAATTTTAATTCAAATTCGAACTGTCACAAAGGACGTAAACAAACAAACAAGCGTCAAGTTAGAAACACAGGAACTTTTTGAAACACATCGAAACACATAGTGTTTCAAATTGTATGTATATCAATTTGTTTCTTATAATGTTTAGAATCAACATCAATGTTTTAAAACATACATACCTACTTCTAAGTTTTTCTTTTATTTATGTATATTTCTTTTAGTATATGTTGGGAAAATTCAAAATATCAACATAGTAGTCGGTATTGCAGTCCTGTTACATATTGGAGAATGATATTATAATGTGCTAGTCAAGTAATTTATAGATTAAATACTATTTTATATAGAATATATAGATTCAATAGATTTAAAGTTTTAGAATTTAACAGTTTTCAAAATGTTAACTAAAGCGCTTTTATTAAACTACCGACATTGATGAAATATTATATGGCATCTCTCAATAACTGCAATCATATGTTTTCTCGTGAACCTCTTCCACTCTATCGAAATCAATGTCATTCATTATTTGGTCTGTGGTAGACGTGTCCGTCGAATTCCGCAGGGTTCTTTGAATATATTTCTCTATTTGGCGTATAATCAAAATAATAATTAACAAAAATGGGCAATAAGTCTTCACTACTGCTGCGTCCCGAGGAAATTGCACAGATTCAAGAAGAAACTGGATGTGAGTATATTATGAAAATACGCATTGGATAATGGAAATGGAATTTACAACACATCTAAAGTGGAAAATTTCTGCATTGTAAACAGCAAGTCAAATATTTACAAAAGCAATTAGTGAAATCTTAAAATTAAGTAAATATATCATTGAAAATGTGATAAAACGTTTGGAAATATTAACATATTAACACGGGAATTGGGTATTCCCCATGAGAGATTTGGCTATGTCTACCTTATAGCTCCATAATTCTGTGACAGCTTTGTTGACATCATGTGATATACGATCTGAATTTGCACATCAAAGTCTGTAATTTTCTTTGATTTAAGAATACGTGATGCATAAGTTTCTTATTTAAGTTTTTTTAGTTATATTTTTAAAGAGTTGTATTAAGGTTTTCCATTAATATTAACGAAAACTTATCGCTAAAGTGATAAGAAAGCTTTTGTAGAGCCAATTGAAAATGGAATTATCTTATGTTATTGATATGGAGGAATGAGGTCTACAGTTGTGTTCTCAATTGTAAATATTGTTTCAAATGTTTATGACTTCAGATATTGGAGATAGATAAGTTAACTGACATATTAATTTCAATTTAATTTTTAATTAAAAGTTCAATTTTATTTCCAAGGTTCGAAGTTCTATTATTTGTATATATATTATATATATATATATATATATATATATATATATAAATATATATATATATAATATATATAATATGTCATATATATATAGATATATATTATATATATATATATATATATATATATATATATATATATATATTATATATATATATATATTATATGTATATATATATTATATATCCATTTTTTGCTGCCATTATTAATTACCTTTCTAAATTTTTAGTTACCACGAATCAAATTGAGCGTCTTTATTCTCGTTTCACATCTCTGGATCGAGGGGACTGTGGTACACTCTCACGTGATGACTTTTTACGAATTCCTGAGCTAGCCATTAATCCATTGTGCGAACGCATAGTACATGCATTCTTTGCCGATAGTACCGACGATCGTGTAAACTTTCGGCAGTTCATGAACGTATTGGCACATTTCCGCCCTATCAAGACTAAGAAGGAAAATAAGCTAAATAGTCGCGAAGAGAAATTAAAGTGTATGAATATTTCATATAACAAATATTTATTTAGATTATAAGAAATTATATTGTTTCATTTAGTTGCATTTAAAATGTATGATCTGGATGATGATGATGTCATCAGCCGCGATGAGCTTCTGAGTATTTTGCACATGATGGTTGGCGCAAATATCAGTCAAGAACAGTTGATTAGCATTGCCGAACGCACTATTTTGGAAGCTGATCTTAGCTGTCAAGGAAAAATATCCTTCGAAGATTTCTGCAAGGCTTTAGAGAGAACAGATGTTGAGCAAAAGATGTCAATCCGATTCCTGAATTAATGTTGTTCTATAAAGTAATGTGTTGCAACCAAAAATTATGCAAATTTTTTAATTTGTTGAAAAAGTATTAAACTTTCTTAATTGTAAAGATATAAACTTGTATTATTTGTTTGTCTATTAAAGATATATCTATTAGCTTCAATTAAAGTTTCAAATCAGATATAAATGGATAATGTATTTTATTAAAGAAATAAACAAACATAAATTAGACATAAACTATCAAACGCAAACCTAATTCATTATAATTGATATAGGGATAAAAACACTGAATTTATTTTTGAATTCTTTGAGAAGTCTTTAATATATTTTTATGTTATTCTAATTACTAGATATCTATGTCTTATAAGACTCAACGCAAAAATTGCTTCTAAACTTTTCTATACCATAATGAACATTTTGATAAACAAGTTGAAATATATGTTAATGTTATAAGAAAATACGACTTCCAAATTCCAATTCATGTTGTCGAAGACACGGCAAGTTTCTTTAAATGTTCCATAAACAATTGAAGAGAAACATCATCTGTAAGCACCGGAGCACCCGAATCCTGAAAAATTATTTAGCATTTAATTAGTAATAGTTACCATAAATAATGAAAGTGTGCAAATGACGTAGTTCTAATGGAAATAAATATTGAGACATGATTTGATTCTGTTCTATGAGGAATATATGAAAAATGGCGGCAATGAAATTTCTTTATATTTTATTCTTACTTTACCCGAAACCAATGACATAAGATAATGCAACATTTACAGCACTACAAACTTAAAAGAAAATAATGGCAAAATTGAGATATATAAATACCATTGTTGTGCCAATTGGCGGCTGCAATTTATTTATCAAATATAAATTGACAAACAAAAGGTCAACGGGATTAGTTCAGGAATAAACAATCAAATCAAAAACAAGGACGAGCACACGTAAACAAATAAAAATAAAACAAAATTGATGAATTAAAAACATAACAAATTGAATCAATAAATATATGGTTTTCATAATGATTTAATCAACTCACCTGTCCGTAGGCATACATATTATTGTGCGTTTGCGATGGATTCACTTTAGACAACAAGAAACGTGCCTGGGAACCTCCATGTTCCGTATCTATATAGCGAGGCATAGGAAAACGTGTCTGAAGAATTTCTTGTGCGTCATCCACTGGCGCTTGTAGTAATTGTTTGAAATTTTCATATTCAGGCATATCTTGATATTTTAAGGCTCGCCATTGAGCGATAGTCTCGCCATGGTAAATTAAAATCTGGAAGAAAGTATCCATCAACAGAATACGATCTGGTTGTATGGATGAAGTGTCAAGAAGGACTGGTTCCGGCGGACCATTGAAAGAGTAACTGTAGAGAATTGGCTGAATCATAATAAGCGATTGAGTTAGATCTTCTCGCATTAACATGTGCCGATAGAATGTGGTCTCGTCGGGAGAGTTATTGAATACTTGGAGGAATTGCGATCGGCGCAGATGGTACATGAATTGAGGGAAAAGACTAAAGTTTTGCGCCAAACGGAAACTGTTGGGGTCATCTTTGCTATATTCACCAAATTTCTGACACTGAAAAATATTGATAATAATTATAAGGAATTGAAAAATAATATATCAAAATTACCAAGCGAATAAGCTGACGGTCAACCCATCGCAGTATATCAGGACCTTCGTCGGTTTCAGCTCTATAGACAACCATTCGTGACATAATTACCGCAGCCGCCTCCTGGTCGAAACCGGCGCTTATATGGTGAATATTTGTGGTCGCATCGGCCCAACTGTAGAAAATAATATATAAATTTTGCATATATTGTATGTTATATATTAACCTACTTTCTTGCCAATGTTGTAACTCGTATTCTTCGTTGTCCACTTGGATGTTGATACTGCGTTATGAATTGAATACAGCCTCGACCACCTTGTGGCATTGGAGCTGCATGCTGATTAACTACCTCAAAAAAGAACGCCATTGTAGAACTGGGATTTAATGTGCAAAGTTTCCATTGCACAGTATTTCCCATTCCAATTTCAACATCAGACACCGACGGGCTCTTCACATTCAATGACACACATGAGCCAATTCCCCCAGAAATCTTTAATTCTCTAGAGCACTTCACTTCCAATGTTCCATTGAATGCCATTTTCAAATCTCCTCGTACATCACGAGCAAACACTCGTTGGAAGGTTTGTTTGAAAAGAGATGAGTTGAATGAGTCACCCATTACCATGTGGCCTCCTGTGGAGTTACAGCATTGTTTCATTTCCATTAGTCCAGTCTGATCTAATGCACATGAATAAATATCGATGCAGTGACCGTTCGTAGCTGCACGCAGCGCCAGCGCATCATAGTGTTTTATGGCTTTCTTCATAAACCTTACGTTATCTTTATGAATGTCGTGATGAGACCGAATAGGATGTTTTAATTCGTCATCAACGACCTGGCCTGGACCTTGTGAGCAAGGACCACCAACAAAACCAAGAATACGTCCGCCAGTGTTTGGGTAAGTACACTCCAACAATCCAACGGCAATTGCAAGTGCAGCACCAGTAGAACGCAAATATCGTTTTCCCTGGGGAACTGGCCAGGGATCACGTTGCAACTCACTGAGCAAGTCTCCTAAGGCAATGTCACATTTGCTAATAGGTTGCAAAAAACGGTTTGCTGGTGGCACTGCAGGATTTGCACCAGGCAAGCGTTGCTGGCCTGGCATTTGCCCTGGTGGACCTGTTGCTACAGGTCCGGAAGCAGTTGCGCGTCCAATTCCAAGCATATCTTGAACTTGCTTGGCCGTCAGATCTTTTGTGCCACGAAACACATAACTTTTCGAGCAACCTTCAGTTCCAAGCTCATGCACTTGAATCATTTTCCCGAATGTAATAAGACCGACAAGCGCATTTGGAGGCAACAAACTCAATGACATTTGCAAAGAGTCTTTTAAAGCCTCAAGTTCATCTTCGTCCATACAAGTATCTACAAGAAAAATGAAAACAGGAGGCATGCATGGCGCGCGGGAGATGGTGTACTCAATAGTACTGAAACTCGGAATCAGTTCAGCGGGTTGGTGTTGTTCGGATATAGCAGCATATTGGGGAGGGAACTTAACATGGTTAAGGAATAGAAGCAATTAGAGTATTTCTCTCATATACATAATTATAACTTACCGGATTTCTTTGGAAACAAAAATTGCAAACCCATAATTTCGCCCTGTAGTCTACTTGACACAATGGATTTAAAATAGCACGACAGTTGCCACGAGTGCACAATACAGGCTCGTATTGAATAGGTGGCAAATCCGGTCGCTCTTTAAGTGGCTGATAGAGACAGGCTAGTGGGACAACTAAGCGACTAGCATCGATGCGACTGGATGGCCAAACGTTCCACGTCAGCCGCACACCATCTCGATCCTCGTTCTGTTGGATAAATTCCTCATACGTTGTCATTGTTTTGGACTTATGTTCCTGCCAAAACAACTAATTTTAATAAATTACTATATTTTCACAAAATTTTAAATAACCCAGACCGAGCCCCGACTTCAATACAAAAAAAAAAAAATCGTACGGCCACGTCACTGGGTTTGACGTTTCACTGAAGGAAAATCAATTATCGGTAATGAGGTACCAATTGTATTAAAATGTATACCGACAGCACAATTATTATAAAGAAACTAAATTTTAAACTATGTCTATATGTTTGCGGGTAATACCTATATTATTTGTTTTACAAATTATATACAACTCAAAGATAATAAAATGATATTATATGTTATATTCAATGTGTAATCATCCACATCGACATTTTTAGCAAAATAGTTTTCTGGGAAACAATTTTGGTTAACTCTGGTAGACTGTCGATAAAGTGTTAAGTATTTTTTTCTTGAATACAGTTGCACCAACCTTTAGCGGCCGAAAGTCACTTGCAGTCGGCATTGCAACTAAGAAAAAACAGAGAAAAACTTTTTTCCCGTAGTAAATTTTTAAGATGGCGACGAAAAAAACGCGTCTTGTGTGATTGTAATCATAACAACATTAAATTTATGCTAATAAATGTCAAAAAATAGAAAAGTTTCCAATAAAACATTAATACACCAACATTGAACTATTTTAATGTGAAGTAATTAAAAAAGATTTGTGAAAATGGCAACAAATATGTATCGAGTTGGAGGTGAGAAAATTTTTTTCTTTTCGCTTTTCGTGTCTTCGTCGCACCGTTCGTCTGAGACTCCAGTGGACGAAGTGAAATTCATATAGAAGATATTACTTTCGATACAATATGATATATATATATATATAAATATATATATATATATATATATATGTGTATATATATATACTTTTTTTACATCTGATGAATAGTTTTCGATGTTAAACGGCAGTGTGTTTTTTAATTTATTTTGTGCATTCGATTTTTTATTCTCCAAAAAATTTTATGTGCTCCGGAGTAGTGCTGCTCTCTGTCGTCACTGAACCCGATGCAAAGTGCCGAAAGATAGAAATCATAAGAGAAATAATTTTTTGTCGGTTTGAACAAAAAAAGTATATTTCGTTCAAATTTGCATCTAATTAGACTTGAGAAAGGGTTCAAGTGCAATATGACGGTATAACTGGTGAGACAGTCAACCGCTTAGAGAATCAAATGTGATAACATATTCTTAAAGAAGAGGCCATTGAACGTATTATGAGTAGACGGAGAAACCTAAAGAGAATTAAAATGAAGGAGAAAAAGCAAAAAATGTAGCATATACTAATAAATGAATGTGGTATTAGTTGGTGAATGGCGAATCGACAGATAGTTTAGTTCAAATTTTCAATAATAATTGAGTTATTCACGATGTCCAAAGGATAATGCGATGGGAATTAGAATTGCATATATATTGTCGATTAATATTTCCTAATAACGTTTCAATATATATCTTTTTAAGATTTCATATTATTTGTATATATATTTATGATTTAAAATTAAATGTTTTATTTAGAATTTAAAAATAATAATTTTTATATATTGTCTGATTTTTAGACTATGTCTACGTTGAGACAGCGCCAAATACTCCTTTCCTAATAAGACGAATAGAAGAATTAAACAAAAATCAATCGGGTAATGTGGAGGCAAAAGTTATGTGCTTTTATCGTAGACGTGATCTACCAAATCCATTAGTGCAACTAGCAGATAAGCATCAACGTAAGTAAAACTAATAATTTCATAAATATATTTTGTTTTTAATATAGTATGCTTTTAAATTTGATTTAAATTTTCCAATATGACACATTTTTTGAAATACTATCATTTTCGGTGTTATATGTAAAGCCGTTATGTTATTATAATCACTAAGCAGTCATTCTCAACAATAAATATAAGCGTAAAGCCTGAATACAGTCTCGTACCCCTCCACAACAGTATCTAAAACAATACAAAAACAACGACATGCGTATTCACATTATGCAGCGGCATTTGTTCCTGTGTGCTACAAAGCCAGCAATAGTAAAGTCAAAAAATTGTTAGTTTATACTTCATTATTCGTGATCATTCACTATCACTCTCTTCACTATTTCTTATTATGTTATTGTTACCACCTAATTAATATGTTTTGATGCACATATAATAAGTAACATAAATTCAATAAGAATTTAAGTTAACTTTTTTTTTTTTATTCGTTTTAATGTCTTTTGGACATTACTGAAATCTCTTGGAATGTGTTTTCTTCATTTTTATGAAATCAATATCCACCTTAGCGTACATATATAAAAACTGCTGCTGGGTTGACCACCCACCACCCCCAACGAACCCCAAAGTGAAATAACTTATCGTCTTAAGACTCGTATCTCATAGAGCTATATTTTGTATTTTTCGTATTTTTCAAAAGGGAAAACATTTTAAAATTCAGTTAAAAGAATTGAAGTCGATATTCTTAAAGCCATTAATATTCTTAAAAGCAATTTTGTTAAAGACTATGCCTAGTATGAACGAATTGAGGGATATGTAATATATTTAAATTCCAGAAGTATTTAAAAATGTAAAGTTATGCACAGAAATAATCAAACATTTGTTATCTTAACAACAAATATGTCATTTAATTATGTAGTGGCAACAGCAGAAGACTCACCACTGGCTATGAAACTGAAGAAAACTTGGCTTAGAACACCAGTAGGAGAAGAACAAGCCGCGCAAGCTGTTCTAGATCCTTCGATAGGTACCAAATTAAATCATTACCAATAATTATAGTAGAAAACTAAATTTGAATGTAGGTTGTTTTCTTATGTTGCAATACAAATTGGTATAATTGAATAAATAATTATCTAATTGGATTTTTAAAATAATATGATTAAGACTGTAAATATGAAAAGTTGATACTATTATAAATTAATTTTACAGCATCACTTGATGAAGATCGCACAAGTCCTATAAATGCATCAGGGAACAATTCCTCCGAAAAAGGCGAATCACTGACGCCAAAACAGAGACATCAAGTAAAACATCGAGAACTATTTCTCTCTCGACAAGTTGAGACTTTGCCTGCCACACAAATCCGGGGAAAATGTTCTGTGACGTTACTAAATGAAACCGAATCTTTACAAAGTTATCTTAATAAAGACGTGAGTCGTAAATTTCACACCAGTTATCTGTATCTATATTTTACGTACAGATATCATGAAAATATGAAATAATATGTTTTTAATATATTGAATGGTAGGAACATTTTGCACCATATTAATAGATGTTCTTTTAGGATACATTTTTCTACTGCTTAGTTTTTGATCCAAATCAAAAAACATTGCTAGCCGATAAAGGAGAAATCAGAGTAGGCAGTCGTTACCAAAGTGAGGTTCCTGCAAAGTTAAAAGACGTTTCAACTGATGAGCGGAAATTGGAGGATCTTGAAACGATTGTTTGGACTCCAAACCATAGTTTAACCGATCGTAAAATTGATCAGTTTCTTGTTGTTTCTCGGTCCATTGGAACATTTGCCCGAGCATTGGATTGTAGTAGTTCTGTAAAGCAACCATCGTTACATATGTCTGCAGCAGCTGCAAGTCGCGATATTACTTTGGTAAGCTTTGCCCTTGATTAAAAGTTTTGAAATGATTATAATTCTTGTAATTTGGGTGATAACAGTTTCATGCAATGGATATTTTACACAAACACAATTACTCCATTGAAGACGCAATGTGTTCATTAGTACCTTCAACAGGCCCGGTACTTTGTCGTGATGAAATCGAAGATTGGAGTGCTTCTGAAGCCAATCTTTTTGAGGAAGCATTGGATAAATATGGAAAAGACTTTAATGATATTAGACAGGATTTTGTATGTGTTTTTAAAAGAAATTAAAACTTATTTTACTAATATGATTTTTTAAATAGTTACCCTGGAAAACATTGAAACAAATAATAGAATATTATTATATGTGGAAAACAACCGATCGCTATGTTCAGCAGAAACGAGTTAAAGCTGTTGAAGCGGAACTAAAATTAAAACAAGTTTACATACCACAGTATAACACAACAAAAGGTGGAGTTCCCATTAAAGGCGGTACCAGTATGTACAATGGTACTACAAATGGTGGCACAGATTTGTCAAATAATGGCAAACCATGTGAATCCTGCTCAACTATGAAATCTTCTCAGGTATGTAAATGAGAAATTATTTACTCACATGTGTATATAATTTTTAATAATAAACATATATATTTGTCTCCAGTGGTATCCTTGGGTGTCCGGGCACTTACCTTGTCGTTTGTGTCAAACCTGTTGGGATTATTGGAAAAAATATGGTGGTCTGAAACATTTATCGAAGAATGAAAATGATACTGAATCGAAGAAAAAGCCTGTGGCAGAAGTGTTGGTTGAAGAAGAAAAAGCTAGTGATTTATCGAATCGTCAAATGCACAAGTATGTTCATTGATATATGATTACGCTATTGATTTATATATGAATTCTACATTATTTTTAATGTGTTCTATTTTCTTTAAATTTTAGATGCTCAATTGTGAATTGTGGAAAAGAGTTTAAATTGAAAA
This sequence comes from Coelopa pilipes, assembly GCA_947389925.1. Classification (NCBI taxonomy): domain Eukaryota; kingdom Metazoa; phylum Arthropoda; class Insecta; order Diptera; family Coelopidae; genus Coelopa; species Coelopa pilipes. Next base: position 41,803,358 of record OX376697.1, on the reverse strand, counting down.
CTCATTTAGCGCGTCATTACGCTCAATCCCATGGAATTGCAATTAGTTCGGGTTCTCCAAGACCTATTATGAAAACAAGAACTGCATTTTATCTGCACACTAATCCGATGACTAGATTAGCACGTTTAATGTGCCGAAACTTGATTAAACCGAAAAAAGCTGCGCGACAGGCCTCATATGCAATAAATTCGCAACTTGTTAAACAAGAATGTAAGCTTATCATTTTTTTATTTTTGCAAAATTTTAGAACTGATTGTTTTTATTATGAAACAGTTGCTAATCGTATTAATGGAAAGTCGCAAGCAGAAATTAAACGAATACTTTTAATCAAAAAGAAAGATCGAGGCAGTGTGACGAAAATAGCAAATCGCTTAGGTTCACCTGGAATTGGTCCCCATGAATGGCTAGTTCTTACGCCAAAGGATCAAATGCCTCTACCGGATGTTGTATCCTTCCCCAAACCACCAAAAGCACCTGACGGCAGTTTATTGTACGACCGTATCCCAAATAAAGTTATTGAAGTTGAAAAGGATATTACTATTATTCCATCGCCCTCTCCATCCGGAATACGAAAACGAGTACATGAAGAACAGCAGCTTAATGGTACAGAAGGTAAGGGTTTAAATTATTTTGTTATGATGTTTTATAAATAAAATTACTTTTTGTTATTTTTTAACTTTAAGTGACAATTGTGCCCACCGGACCCCCACCAAAACGACCGAATAAAGATCCGATGCCTTCACATTGTCCAAGTCCTGAACAATTTGCTGCAATGATGGCTGCATCGGGACAACCTTTAACCAGACATCATGTAAATATAGTTTTATTTATATGTTTAGAAGGATTTATATCATCAATCGTACTTTAATTAATATTGCTTATTTTTAGTTGAATGGAAAACCCAAAATTGCGCAAATGGCCCGAACCGGAAATGGGCGAAAACAGGTTATTAGTTGGATGGATGCTCCAGATGATGTATATTTTAGAGCAACGGAAGCAAGCAGGTTCGTAGTTTGAAGACATTAAATATATACTATGAAATACATACAAAAAATTGTATATGTAATAGAAAAGCGCGAAAGAATTTGTCACCAGTTGACTTGCGTAGAGCTGCACGCAAGCCGTGGAGAAATTTACCTATTAAATCAATAGTTGCGAGCAGGCCAATTGATCCACAGGTTGTGATACTAGACTGACCGTCATCCACGATTGAACAACAACAATATATAAAACAACATCCACCATTTCCATACACTATGGATGCGTTACTGAATTGAAACATATTCGTTTATGTTTAGAACAGGAAAGAGTTTATTTACAAAGACATTACTTTTCTGACAAAGTTTCAGGTGTATATAGTTGTTCGTTTAATTAAAATAATGAATTTAAAAATAGGACAACGATACAATTACGTATTACGATGAAAAGGTATAATAAAAATACATTTAAAAAATTTAAAAAAAAATCTCAATATAAAAACAATAAGAAATCAATCAAAATCAATTGACGTATAATAAATATATGTGGAAGGTGCTGTAAACTATATTTACTGAAGATTACAGAGGAATTAAATTAACAAAAACATAGTTTTTTTGCAGCACTTTTTGAGGATATTGAATATAGATTATAATTTCTATGTCAACTTGATTTTGCAGTTCGTATCCTTTTTGAATTTCCATCAAATTTTCCTATTTAAAGTCTAATTTCTCGTAAATTGTGCTCAATATCATCTTTTGTCTGAAGATACAATTTATTCGTATGTAGCAATTCCTTTCTTACACAACAGACTGCCCGTTACGGTTTTGTATTCCATTTTGAACTCACTGCATGACTTCCACGTCGGACAAATTGTCAATTACGATATTAATTCTGTAAATTTCATGAGTTCAGTATATAAAATTTTGTTCACCGTGCAAATAAAACTCATCCGAATAGTCTATAAATGGAACTATTTTTATACAATACCTAACACAATAGTGAGTGACTACATCTTAATTTATAAACCAAACACAGCAGTAAAAACAATTGTCAAACTTCCTTCATTTTTATGTGATTAATGTTTAAATAGAATAGTTGCGTATAAATTATATGCATTAAAATAAATTAAGCATTCGAAAAACATTTTTCAATAACTACTGATATAAGTAGTTTGACAAACTAACTTTACAGTTTGTATTTTTTCAAAATTTAAAAATACATAACGAAAATACGTACATACAAATCCTTTGTCGAATTTCAAAAATAATAACAATTAACTGATATTTGGCATGGTTCTTAAAATACTTAAAAAGAGCCTGTTTTGTTAATTTCAGTTATATTGTATAGTAAAATTTAAATTTCGAATATGTTATGATTTGTTAAAATCCCGCATGAAATCCAACCTCGATCACAAATGGTTTTATTAGTTTTAAAATAACTTAAATTTAGAATAGAGTTTTATAAATGTAGTTGTATTGTAACGTATAAATATATATTACTATTAATATAAAACTTAGCATAGCATTATGGAGTATAATTTAAGTTAAGCTTTTTTTTAATATTTTAAGTCACTTGTAAAAATCTATGAAAGGTGTGAAACATTAAATTTTAAATATTTGACAAAAAAAATCGAATTCTATAAAAACCTTTTTTTTTCAATAACTGCTATCAGCAAAATAGAAAAAAAATAAATAAATACAAATTTATATACAAATATATATATATATATATATATTTAACAAAAATTCCGTAATGGAAGAAAAAAATAAAACACAAAATTTTTAATTTTTAAATGCATACGAATATAATTACAGAAAATATAGAAAATAAAGCATGAATCATTTTTAATTCATATACTACAGATTCAGAAAACTAAATATTTAATTTTCAATTTCATGTATAAATTTTTACAAAAGTTTTCCAAATAAAATAAAGAAACTTACACATTTTATTCTATAAAACAATTACTTTTCCTATTCAAATAAAACAGACAACTCAACAATTATATATACACTTTTATTTTCAACTTAATCATGAATCAATATGCATATGTCGCTTGATAGTTAATCCACAAAACTAGCGATACAAAGCGAAGCGTTGGTTCCTCCAAAACCAAAGGAGTTCTTCAGAGCAACCCGACGAGTGCTCTTATTTTCCAACCATGCTTGAGTTTTTCTCACAATGTTTATATCTATACCCTCCCCTATGTTTTCGATGTTAATAGATGGCGGAATCAAGTTTTCTTTGCAAGCTTGTACAGCGAATATGGCCTCAAGATTGCCAGATGAGCCCAGCAGATGTCCATGAGCTCCTTTCGTAGACGATACAAATACTTTGGAAACGTGATCCCCAAAAACTCTTCTTATGGCGTGTGATTCGATTTTATCGCCGGTAGGAGTTGAGGTCGCATGTGCGTTTACATAGCCAATGTCTTCCATTGCAACACCTGCGTCCTTAATTGCCCGCCTCATTGCCAAATAAGCGCCCGTCCCGTCTTCGCTAGGTGATGTTATGTGATGTGCATCTCCCGACAATCCATATCCAAGAATTTCGGCAAGAATAGGGGCATTACGTTTTTGTGCATGACTCAATTCCTCCAAAATGAGAACGCCAGCTCCTTCGCCCATTACAAAACCATCGCGCTTGGAATCAAAAGGACGCGACGAGAGTTCAGGGTTCTGATTGAAGGCAGTGCTAAGAGCACGAAGTCTACAAAAACCAGCTATGGACAGTGGATCAATACAAGATTCTCCACTACCGGCCAACATGACATCTGCATCGCCATTCCGTATAAAACGCATGGCATCGCCTATTGCATGTGCACCGGTGGCACATGCTGTGGAAACTGAATGATTAGGCCCGCGAAGACCATACCGCATGCTGATATGACCACAAGCCATATTTGGCAAGATGCGTGGTACAAAGTATGGACTTACACGATTGTAACCACGCTGTAATTGTTGATACGATCCATATACCTCGGTCAGATCAAACATCCCCATGCCAACACAAACACCAATGCGTTCCAATTGTTCTTTGGTTTCTTCCTTTGCATCTAGCTGCGCAGATCTCATTGCCTCCTCAGCAGCTAAGATAGCTAGTTGAGTGGCTGAGCTCATTATTTTAAGGTCACTTTTACTGAAGTGCTTATCGAGTTCCAAGCTCTCTTTGGAGATCTGAGCCGCCACTTGGCATGGCAATCCTTTAAAGGTATCATCGAGTTGCCTAATCGCAGATTTGCCGGCGATGAGTTTTTGCCACGTCTGTTCGACATTGTTACCCAGAGGAGTAACAGCTCCAATCCCTGTTACAACCACACGTCGACGTTCCGGTGTGGAGGAATTATGTCGCTGGAATGAGTAAACAATTCTGCGGGATAAAATTCTTGAATTGGATATATTCATCTCTGTGTTTGCTGCCTGTCCACTAAATCGAACCTTTCTTTTATCCGTCACATCAGTCAGCTGTTACAGACAGGGAAGGAACAAAAACCTTCAAAACAGCCACAAGTCTTAAAAATACAGGGATGGTTCGAAATAGTTAAGATCATTGGATTTCCGTAGGTCGGATGATTGATACTTGTAGTATTATTAGTACACTATTAGTTTCTCAACTTGTATGTGTATGGTGTGCTTAGGGTGAGACCAGTGGGTCGTAGTGACAAATTAGAACTCTCCATTTGTATCGGATATCCAAATCCGACCGGAAACATGCATTTGTTAAAAATAATAATATTTAAATAAGTATTAGCAAAGAAATTAGTTAGAAAAGTATTAATATCCATCTTCATTTTGATATCCATTTTGAACCCATAAGGTTCCATATCTCTAAGGTTTTTTTCTATTTCTTAATCCTTAAAATGCTTCTAAATATGTATATTATAAATGCAAATTATTTAATATTTGTTGAAATACTTATGTAACATTTCATTGTATATATTAAAATATATTAAAAATTTTGTATATTCTGTGGTATATAGTGTAATATTAAAAAACAACAAAATATCTATCCCACACAGACGGGACTTTCCTCCATAAAAGAAAGATTACTTCCTCTCAGGGCTATCACCTTCAGGGTTTAAGAAGGAAATAGGAATAAATACCCAAGAGCTAATGATGGCTCCAAAACACTAAATACCGATATAATTCCCTTCTGGGAGGTTTATGAACGACCAGGACCTTATCCATTCCTCATCTACGTTCAGAGGCAAATTTATTTAGAACTCCATGGAGATCAATTCAAAAATAACTGAAGTGTTTCTCAAACACTGTCAGCTCATCACGGAAAAATCATAAATTAAAAGACAGGAAATAAATTTACATCGTGGACAGGTTGAAAATTACAACGAGACATGGCGAGAGGGAGAAAGCGAAAGACAAACGAAAGAAAAACAAAACATTTTTCACTCAAAGGAACACAACAATAAGAACTAACAAAAAACACAAAGCAAAGAGAGCAGAAACAATTTGAAATCCAACGAATGCCGAAATAGAGATTTACAAATCGATTTGAAAAGATTTAGAGACAATTTTCGAGATATATTTCGTGAGTTTCGCGCGATAAACAAACAAATTCGGTTCCACATTATTTTTCTTCCCCCTCCACCAACTCGAGTCGCTCCTCGCTCTTCCCGTTGAATGGTGGCATGGGTGGGTGGCGCCCCCTTCGAAATTTGCCCCTTGTCTTTATTTAGTTAAAGTCTAAATGATTACACCAACAACAATCACTGTGTTGTTCTTGTTGCTTCGTTGTCTGTGACTGCGGCTGGGTAAGAAAGAATATCCATTGTATGGATTCCCCAGATCGAAATAGATTGATTTGTGTGGTGGACGTCGATGGCCGTTGTTGAAGCGGAGACCGCTATACAGGGTGCAGCTACACGATCATGTTCGGAATCAGTAGAACTCTCTATGAGATCAACATGACACGACTTGATGACGACGGATCTCCTTCTGTATCTCGTTCCCTCCACCATCCCACCATCACCACCCTGTGATCAGTGGTTCCGGTTCCGATCGGTCTCGGCCCGATCGAGAGCTGCTCGCGTCCACCGTGCGACACTTTGGACAGCGGGTTTCATTCAGGAAAAACACGAGGAGCCGCGCGAAAGAACCATAACTCACTCGATGCTCGTACACAAATCGTAAATTCGTTAGAGCCGCTCAGGAGGCGTGGCCTCGAAGGTCCGCCCGCCTTAGCGTTAGAACACTGCGGCCGGTGGTGCCGGGGACGCGAAGGAGACGAGGGAGGAGGGACAGGGGTGGAGGAGGATGCGACGGCGAATGGCAGTGGTGGATGGAAGCAGAGGAGGATGGCGTTAAAAATAGAAACCACTCGAAACAGTTCAAAACTCGAGCAAATGAGCGAGCACTCAAAACGACGACGACGCCGCCGATCTAACCAACCAACCATGCGAGATGACAACGGATATCAGAAGATCTTTGTCAACCCCGAGCAAATGTGTGGCGAATGTCGAGGCGCGCGGAGCATCGATCGATCGGTCGGGAAACCACTTGAACGACTCTTGGACGTCGAGACGCCGCCACCAGCGGCCCAGTGAAGTGCGAGATCGAGCGTCTACATGTGAAAAAACAGAGAAGAGAAAAAGCAAAGAAGCGAATCGAGCAAAACAAACGAAGAACAAGTGGTGAAAATCGAAAAAAAGCAAGTGAGAAAACAAGTGTGAAGACAGTGAGATAAGAACACTAGAGGATCCTTAGAGGATCAGGGAGTGAGGTGAAAATCGGTGAAAACGGAAATCGCGACATGACCAAGTACAATTCGCACCCGATACTGCGGCATGGCCTGGGCGCCGCGGCCACGCGTACGCCGACGACTGCGAGGATCTTCAAGCAGGAGTTCGACTACCAGCAGCAACAACAACAGCAACAGCAACAGGGCCTAGCCCAAGGACAGCCACATTCGCAACATCTTCACCTGGACTTGGGCCAGCCGCAGTCGCTCTTTCACCCGGTTCAAGCTATACATCACGGTAGCCTCTCAGAGCAGCACCATTTTCAGCAGCAGCAGCAGCAACAGGAGCAACAACCGCAACCTCAACAACAACAGCCAACCCACTTGCATCCGTACTTCAGCCGTTACAGCAGCGCCGTCGGCGACGTCTCCAGCAGCTGCAGCGGCTACGACAACTCCGGCAGCTACTCGAACTCCTCGGACGACAAGGCGCACCTGAGCCCGCCCTCGCCGATCTTCACGGACTACGACGACAACAGCCTCAGCTCGGAGGAGCACGTCCTGGCGCCCCTCGTCTGCTCCTCGGGCCAGTCGTCCCGGCCCTGTCTGACGTGGGCCTGCAAGGCGTGCAAGAAGAAGAGCGTCGCCGTCGATCGCCGGAAAGCGGCGACGATGCGCGAGCGACGGCGATTGCGAAAGGTACGTGAACCAGATCACTGGATCATCATCTTCGATCTATTTTTCCCCGTGTCCTCGAGTTCCTCAGGACGGTTTACGGCTCCCTTGTATTGCTTGTCATCCTCTTTGAACAAGTCGTTATCGACTTTCGACAAAAGAGAGTTGCAATTCTCAAATTTCACGCTGACATGTTGGTATATTATTGACATATCATGAGTATACAAAGAGAAACTCGTTATAAGAGTAAATCTGTGGGCAAAAATTATAAATGCAATTTGTTGGTCCTTTAGCCATGAGACTTAGGGTCGAGTTACTGGAAATTATTGGAATTATAGACTTGGGTTTCAAATACTTTGCATCAACCAAAGAAACCACAAGATTTATGGATGCCGCAACTATTAATTGGAAAATCCTAATTTACTCCTCCTCCTCTACAATAATGTAGAGTTCTAGGTAGTTGATAAAGGCAGTTAGTTAACATGCTCGTAGTTAACATTCTCGTTAGTTAACATGCTCGTAGTGGAATACTATATATTTCTAATTTCATTAATGATCGTCTAACTAATAACGATTGTCAACATTCATATCAATAAGAGAAAATATGCTACCATTTGTCCTTTATTATGAGTTCGTTGACATGTTTAAATTCAATATTTTATATTAAATATAGCAATAGTATTAATGACGGGTCGCTTAAGTTGTTGGCTCTGCTATTTTTAAACATCCATACAATATTCCACTTAACGGACTTTTCGCCAGTCAAAAAATCCTAAACATTCTGAATTCCTCCATAGATCGTCGAAGAAAATTTCTCAAAAGTGGGAAAGTACAATCATATCCTTCCCTCCCTGGTTGTCATAGGGGATATTTTTAAAAGTTCCTTTCACCAATCACGGGAATGGGAGTGTGGTGTGGCCGTCTCTTCGCGACTGCCTCAATTAGTCTGCGAATTTATGGGATCCATCATTGTTTTGTAGACGATTTTACTGTCGAACAATTTGCACGCCCGTAAAACTCGCAGGACAACAACAATGTTGCCAAATGTTGGCATCCTCGACATAGCGGGAAAATTGCGTACGACAGACGAGCACAGATCAAAGGGCAGGGAGGCGAAGGGAAGAGAAGTGTAGTTTGGAGATTTCACCAACACCAAATAAATATGTCTTAATTGCACCGAAGCAACCGGCGGCTACAAGAACGGGGACAACAGCAACAACAACAACAACGGCGACAACAACAGCGGGGACAACAGCAACAAGTTAGCAAGATGTAAGGAGATTAAGAGAACTCGAGTCTGCGGGATGGTTATATTTTACGATCATCTCGTAAACCATCCGAGATCAGATCAAGGCGCACGATCGCGGCCGATCGGTGCCGTGGGGCGGTTGGGGGAAGGTGAGAGGAAGGTTGGGGGATAGGAGGAAAGAGTGAAAGGGACGGAGCGCGGTGGAATCTGCTTAAGAAGCCATAAAGTGCAGGAGAAATTTATATTTCAAAATTAGGAGCGACAAATTTTACGATCTTGTAAAGCAACAACAACGAGACAGAGAACAACAAAACCGACCACTAAAAGGGGAGCCCGAGGCCGATGGTTAGGATGCGGATGTGTTTGAGTGGGGGTGAAGGGAAGGGGGATGAGATGGCTGGAAAGGAGGAGAATTTTAATTATTCAAATTTAACGCACGCCCAGCGTTGACTTATGATTGAATATAATTGTTAGAAATGGTTTTAATGGCACGATTAACTTTTATGCTAATTTATGTTCGTTCTCATTGTTATTGCTACTGCTAATGCTGTTGTTATTGTAATGGGATTCCTTTCGCCCGGAATCAGGTCAACGAGGCCTTCGAGGTGCTCAAGCGGCGGACGTCGTCGAACCCCAACCAGCGGCTGCCCAAGGTCGAGATCCTGCGCAACGCCATCGAGTACATCGAGAGTCTGGAGGATCTGCTGCAGGTGAGTTTCCGAGTTCTGCGCTCGCGAATTTCATTCTGATCGATATCGAATTGTGTTCCCATTACAGGACTCGTCGCCCACCCGCTCCATGGACAACCTCACAGACAGCATCAGTGGGAAGGTCAGCCAGCAGGACTACGTGGTGAGTCTGAAAGAAGATACTCTTGCCTTTCCTACGATGAATATGAAGATCAAGTGAAGTTTTTTGAGGAAACTCAATTCCATATCAGATTTTGTGGCCTCTCCATGCAGATTTCTTGTGATCCTCGGTGATTACTGCTTCCTGACGGGGCCCTTCGCGGGCCTTCACTCCCCTTCCGACCGTGCCGCGCCATATTTTTCGCGCTAATAGCGTATTTCCTCACTCGTCGTCTCCTCGCCCCTCGCCCAGGTCGCTCCATTAATTATTATGTACCTTCGTCCCGTCTGGGGCCGCGTCATTTGTTCACAGCCCATTAGACGCGAGATCACCCAGCGAGCCGCTTCCCGTGCCGTCTTCCTCAGTTCCATAAAATTTAATTAAGGCGACGCGCATTCTCCAAATCAGCTTGGAATTTATGCCACCGTCTCCGGGCTGAGGGGGCGAGGGGACTGAGAGCAGTCGCCTCCACCGTCGCCAGCTTTGTCGGCGACGGATCCGCGTTCGCGGTGTAAAGGAAAATTCCCAATTAGAGTGTCTTCCAGACATTCGCCGTCTCTCTCGTCTCGTGTCCTCATGCTGTTATTGTTGGTGTGGCCGTCGTTGTTTCTGCTCGCTCTTGATGTTGGGGTGGACCGTTTGGAGCGGGTGCGGAATATTGGGACATCCGAAGAGAAGTCAAAACAAATGCTTTGATTTATTTCCCAGATCGCAGAGATGATTTTTCTTTGGTAGGCCGGTCGTTGAATGATAGGGGGAGGGTGAACACGGGGCGGATGCTACCGATTTGTTACCGTCACAGTTCAGTTCCATCCTACACGGGTTTGTGGACGAGCTAAATTGATAGCTCGGACCAGAGCCCGACCGAATAACGAAATTTTCTTTCATCGCATTTATCAAAAGATGTCATAAAATATTAGATGATCGAATATTTATAGAACGTTGAAAGAAAAAACACACGATTTGTGTCAGTTCTAGCGACGATATGTATCGAAGGACCTAAATAAGAGCCTTTTAAATGTTGGGCAAAACTCATAAATAATATTCAGAGCTGTCGAGTGAATTGCAACATTTTCCACAGTACCCGGCGAAGGGGTCGGGGTTGGAAACGGCGTCGCAACAAATTCATCAGTGAAATCGTTAAAGCGAATATTAAAAATAATATTAGACGAGATATTAATCTTGTGCAGCAACCGGTCGCAATCGGCCCCATCGACCGAGACGACGTGTATCCAAAGACGTGTCCAAGGAAGCGCGTCCGAACAACGGACGACGATTTAATTTTCAATATTCCTTCTTTCGACGCGGTCGTTGTTGTTGTTGGTTCAGAAAATTTTCACTGAATTTATGAGAACATCAATTAATAATTTTAAAGAGCTGCACAATTAGTTTGCCGAGCGAATAAAAGCCCGCGATGTTTGGGAAAATATTTCATCGCGAAAACCCATTCATCTTCGGTCCGATATAAGCATAAATTTTATTTTCTTTCCCTGTCTCTGTCTTTCTCACACCCACTCGCCTCCCGTTCGCCCCATCCTCACCACACCGGCCTGTCCTGCTTTGCAGAGGAAATTTCAATTTTATTCTCTATTATTCGGCTTTGGATTTGGTTTGGTTTTGCTCGCTCGTTTGTTTTGAAATTTTATTTTGAGAATTTCCGAAGGCGCCGCCATCGTCACCGCCTGGTGTTGTTTCAATATTGTCTACTCCTCCGCCTTCTCCTTCTCCTCATACATCGTGGGCACGTTCGCTTCGATTTTCTCGATTCGTTTCGGAATTTATCCATCGATACGTTGACGTTAACGTCGTTGTCGCCGTGACGTCGTTATGGACACCGATCGAGGGGGCGGCAGCCGAAGCCGTGGATCGGTTGCATTCGGGAAACCGGCGACACGAGGACTCCCCCGGAATTATGAGTTATGGCTCGGGTTTCGGACGCTCCAAGTGTTGTTGTCCGCGCCGACGAACTGTGTCCGAGCTCCGACGTGAATTCGGCAGCAGGTTCTATTTTCGGATGCATCGGCGTTATTGGCGGTCGGGCAGGGCAGGGCGACGGATCTTGTAGTAGTTTGTTGTCGCTTGTCATAAGCAATATTTTCAAGATTACGCCACAGTGGAGCAAATTGTACCCTATGCATATATGAACACCAATGTGGATGAAGGACGAGATATAAGTGGGAAGGTGGAAGGAGTTAGAGTTAGGAATTCAACCGGAATACAATTAAAATTTCCTCTGCGAGAAATCGTTTTTATGATATTGAATGATGCAAACGTCGGCTAAAACGATTTTGCCCATTGACTGACGATCGCGATAATTAATTGGGCTTCGTGAGCCTTCGTGCTTTCTCAAGGAAAGGGCGAGCGCATCGTTGCCCGTGTCGGAGTCGGATGTGTGTGTGTGGTCGCAGGCCACGAGCTGCCGACTTCGTTGCTCGACACACGATGTGTGGGGAGAAGACAGCAACAACAACAATAGCGATAAAAACACGAACAACAATTACTGAACATGGCCCCAAATTGGAGGCGTCGTTTACGGCGCTGACATCTTCATCACTCAACAGGAGCAGGGGCTGAACCCTTTTTTATTCCCCGATGGGTGATCAGCTCCGGCAGAGAATGTTATAAATTAATTTCGAACAAATACGAATTCTGCGACGTTTAAAATTTTCTTATTTCGTTTTGTTTTTGATTTGTTGCCATGTTGCCATCGTCCCACGAAGCCGTGAAGGAAACTTTAATGGAGCGAGGGCAGTGGGGGACAGGGGTTTGGTTGACAAATTGCCCAGGGAAAACATGACAACAAAAACGGATCGACCGTTGCAGGGAGTTGCAGTTGTTGTAATCGCTAGTGATCGTCGCAACTTACATGCTGGCAATATGTTGCTCCTGACGGCTCTGATCTGTATGTGTTGTTATTGTTTTTACACCGGTCGTTGCAATGTGTTGCCTCTGATAAACGAGATGTTCTGTGTCTCCCTCTCACTCTGCTCCGCTGATACAGCGAACAAGGTGACAACTTGACAGACAAACAAATTGTTGCACATGAAAGAAATTCGTTGTTCGAATGTAAATTGTTCATCTTCCTATCGCGATTTCAGGAGGAACCGAAGACCTCGAGAGTTTTCCATCCGAAACTCCATCCACCTCTCTCTCATCACTCGTTCTTTCGCCACTAATTTCGCAAAAGGAAAATCAGATGAACTCAAGTGCAGTTTTTCACACTTTCGGAACATTTACAAATTGGTCGCGTGTGTTAATTTTTCAAATGTTGTCGCACTTTTCTCTTTACACCATGCACACACACACATAAACACATAGAGTGCTGCCGTGTGTGGAAATCCAGACAAATCGTTCGCTCTCGCTCTCGGAAATGAATGATTCGCATGGAGTGATTTTTGCGATTTGCTGTTTTATGAAATGTACAAATTTGTTAATTTACCATAAACGTTTGATCAACAACCACAATATCAAACAAACACCAACAAATATGGAAATAACAACAACAAAAATCAAAAAAAGCAGCAACAGCATTATGGCAACAACAAGAATGACAACAACCTCAGCAGTACCATGAAGGAACTGCAGAACAAGAAGAAGAATAAGAAGAAGAAGCAGTAGAAACTGGTGTGCGGTGAAAAATATAGATAGATTGGAGCAGCTTTGATTGGATTTTGGACGCCTGCCAGGATCGCATCGCGCGATCCCCTGACACCCTGGGCTGCCCGTTGCACTCGACAGCCCTGGGCAGAGATCGTGAAGGGATTTTTAATAAAGAATTGCAACTGTGACGGGGGCAAATGCACCGCTAATTGCATTCCACGAGGGAAGTTTGCGGTGGGGAATATTTCTATGGGGAATTTCGCGACCAGGAATGGCGGGGATTTTAATTGGGGGATTTTCATTAGAATTTTCAAGAGATATTCAAAGCGGAAGAGCGAAAAATGATTCAAGATCGATGGTACATTTGGAAAGATTTGTGAATTATAAATTCATTTGTGGACACAAAAAGACGCAATATCAACCCACAAATGTACCAACAAGCTTTGGAAAAAGTCGTAAAATTCCCCCCACAACACCAGACGTTTCCCACTACTCCGCCTTCAGCTGAAGTTCCCATGTCTTCTCATCTCATCGGATGCGGGAGGAAGATCCTCTCCTAAGTCCAGATAATCCGAAGCTTCCGACAATTTAATGCGTCCGCACAACATGTGCTTCCTTGGAAGAACATAAAAAGGATCCCCAGGAAATGTTTGAAAAATAAACTGCACTTATCGCACCAGTCTCGCTCCCTCATTCCCTCGCTCCCTCCTCCAACCCCGCTATGACTTCTCTTGGTGTTTGTGTAAAACTCTTAATGCCACTTGTAATGCATACGCGGAGGGTGGAAGCGACAACAACATCAACCAAACACTCATAACAACAACAAGAGCGAGAGAAACAAAAAGTGTCGTCGCACGATGGAAATGATTTATGGATTTATAAAAGAGCATCGAGGCATCTTCTTCTGTTTTAGTTTCAGTTTCATTTGCCTTTGTTATTGCTTTTGTGTTTTTTTTTTTTTCGTTTGATTGTCATCCAAAAATAAGCTCCAGTGAGTCGCCCGATCCTCCCAGATGACGGCGATCATCGGGGCGATCATGTCGGGGCCACGTCCGTCCGATCCGATCCCTCGAGCCTCCGCCGCGAGTGCACTTGTAGGGAGCGACGGCCAGACACCGAGGCTGGTCGAGGCTTTCGCGGGTTTAAGAGCGTCGTCGAAGTGGCACGAGGAGAGGGAGTCGGCTCGTTCGCTGCACTCGGGCACTCGAGCACTCGAAATAATGATGAATTGTCGACGATTCGTCCATTTGCACCCGACCGTGGCGGGTCCAGACGAGCGCCAAACGTCCTCTGGGCTGGCTCTGGGTCTGGGAGCTCATTCTAGTTTTTGTTTTTGTCGTTGTCTCCTTGGATTTCCCGATCGTCCGCGTCGTGAGTCGTCTGCGAATGTTGTCTGCCGCGTCTTATGCGTTTCGTGTCGCCTCGTGTCGAGTGGAGTTCAGTCTCGGCAATTGACTCAAATTAACATAATTGCTAATGAGATGGCTCAGGCGCGCCAACAACAATGAGAACGAAAATAATGACAACAACAAGTAGCGGCTCGCGAAAGGGGCATAAATAATGCTCCCATTGCCCCACGACCTCCCCGCGCGACCGCCGCCCGTCCTTCTCGCTTGTGTGCGTGTTTCTTCCGGAATGACGCGACATGTGGACGTCGCTCTCCCACTTGCTCTCTCGTGCTCCTGCGCTTATCCCACATGTTCTCTCCGTTCGTGTCTCTCTGCCTATCTCTCTCTGGCTGTCAGTCATTCTTCGTCTCTTCGCGCTCCCTGTGCCCTGTGCCCTGTGCCCAACGCCCGATGCATTTTAATTGGTTTCTGCAATTTTTCCGCCCCTCCTGCCGCCCACCGTCGGTGTAATTTATTTGCCCACTGTGCGGGCCAGCGGCCGAGACGTAATCGGCTGGCGACAAAGGCCCACCACAACAATGAGTATAAATTTTCCGTAATCTCATCGTTAGAGCGCATTTTGAATTGCATTTCCCTGCGAAACTGACAGCCAGAAATTCCCCGCCCTTGTTGTTGTTGGGGCTGTTGATGAAATTTGACATTTGTCAGGATCGTCGGTCAGGGGAGTAGCGGAGCCGGGTTCAGCGAATACTTCTTGTTGTTGTGTTATATTTTTCTTGCGTTATTGCTGTAGCTCGGTGCCGATGTGACGCGTTGCAATCGCGTCTATTTTGACTAATTGATTGCAATTTATTTTGCGATAAATGCGACTTTTTGGTCTCTTGTGTCTCCTGCTGCCATCTCTCTCTCTCTCTTTTGCTCGCTCGCACTGGTGGGGATTTTGAAGTAAAAGAAGTGTCGGACTAAAATCGACTAAATGTTTCCAAATATGCTTTTATTTTTTTCGCCAGTAAATAAATACCAGTAAATCTCAATCTGGAAAACTCTGCTAACGACTCTGATAAGTGCTATCAGCACTTATTATAAAACTAATCCAATCCAATAATCATTCATGCCAAAACTCCAAAAGAAGACAAATCGAAAAATCGACAATCGAAAAAAAACATCTCTCACAATTTTGTCACTAATTTACCTAATTTATATTGTATTCGCCCGTGTCATCATTTGTTGCTTAATTTTATTTTTCCCATTGTTTTTTCTACCCCGCAGAACTCGTTCACAGGTGCGTATTTTCGACAAAAGTTCATGCAGTACGACAAAGACTCGGATAGATATACGCCATTATCAGGTAATAACTTGTAAAGCTCTTCTCGACTCCTGTCAATATCCTTTGTGGGTATGCAAACAGGGTATGTAGTCCTTGGATCATATAGTGATTACAAAAGCTCGGGTGAATCACTCGAAAATCGATCACTACACTAATTAATGGCACCAGAAATTTCGCAATATAAAATTTTAATCGATATTAAATGTTTTCAAAATTAAAATGTTTTACATATTTAAAATATCCCGCAGTTATATCCTCAATTTTAAAATGTCACATATTTTGAAATTTAAAAATTTTCCGATATTAAAATTATATTATTATAATCGATACTGTCGATAAAGATATTCTATTTTCAAATTAAATCGATATTAAAATGTCCTCCATATCGAATATTCCCCCAGAATTCCTCAGTATTAAATCTCCCTCGATAATAGAATTTCCTTTTCAATTCCCGTTGCAGAGTTCGATTCGGCGTCGCCGGTCAATGGATCCAGTCTCGATTGCCTGAATCTCATTGTGCAGAGCATAAATAGGAGCACAGCAACAGTAACCACAACAACGGCAATCGCAGTGGCAACAGCAACAACAACAATATCTGGCAATACAACAAACTCGCCGACGAACTCACCGGAAGTGAACCGGGCTGTCGCCTCAACAAACTCAGCAGCGACAAAGTGCAATAACAATGGGAACAGCATAAACAACAACAATAACTACAACAACAATAACAACCAAAATCATAACCATAACAACAATAACAATATCCATGCGATGCTGAACGCGACATTCAAGCAAAAGTGCACAACCTGAGTTCAAGTTTAGACTGTTGGACCTTAGGCTGTAGAACCTTAGACTATAGGACAGTAGACTATAGGACCTAGACCTTAGAACCTAGACCTAGATGATCTACTTTTACTGCTAGAAGCCTTCGTGGCGGCGAAGGACGACGACGAGGATACACGTTATACTGAAGTAATTTTAGCCAACGACTAGTCTATAATTTGTACACTTAGTTTAGTCGTAACTTGATCAGTAGCTAGATTTAGCTATTAGCCTAACTCTCGCCCGACATGACCCAGTGAAAGGATTAGCCACTAGTCTATCATAAGATCTGAGTAATAATTTATTTTAGACACTAAGTTCAATTCCCAAATAAAAACCAATGAAATCAAAACAAAAATAAAACATTCCTCATTAGTACGGGTGGGACGGGCTCAGTCGACTCCCAGCTTGCAAAAGGAGCCGCTCAGGCCGCTCAGCTCGGAGACCTCCCAGTTGCTGCAGATGCCCAGGCGCGCCTTGTCGCTGCAGCCGTAGCAGTCGTCCTCGGCGAAGTAGTCCTTGTAGGCGCGCAGCCTCAGCTCCGTGGCCTCGAGGGCCTCCGCCAGGTAGCCGTTGTGGCCGCCGTACTCGATGGGCATCGCGTCGCGCGGGATGTGCTCGTACAGTGCCTCCGCCTTCGTGTGGACCAGGAACTTGAACGCAATCCCATTAAACCAGAATGAACTGCGATGAGAACGAGGTGTGCTGGACTCACCTTCATGGGCAGCTTGCTGGGGAGGAAGCTGGTGACGAAGTTGAAGACGGCCTGGCCCTCGCGTCGCATGTTGATCAGGTGGACCTCGGTGAAGCGCGCCGGCAGGCAATGCTCGACCAGCGTCCAGGTCTTCCGCATCAGGTGCGGGTCGAACTGGCGCAACTGGTCCATGCCGACGTCGCGGGCATCGATCACGTAGGCGAGGCCCGAGACGCTGGCGTGGTCGTCCTCGATGGCCAGGAGCTCGACGATCATGAAGAGCAACTTGAAGACCTCACCCGGCGACGTCGTCTTCCAGTCGTACCGCGCGTACTGAGAGACGATGACGCGCGGCCCGTCCGACTGCAGCGGCTGCGAGGGGACGATGTGGACCCTGTTAGTGGGGGAGGGCAAGAAGTTAGAGTGTTCAACTTGTTCTTGTCGTCGACTCGGCCTCACCCTTGGGCGTGGAGGGCCAGGAGCTGGTCGGTCAGGGCCCGCGAGCGCAGCACCTCGGGGAAGAGACTGCGCAGCGCGTAGAAGGACTCGATGCGCTTCTTCGTCTCCTCAAGGCTGTACCGGCAGCGCCGCAGGAAGGCCACGAGCAGCTGGTTGCAGGTGCGGGCCCGCAGGTGGGGCGAATTCTGGATCCACGTCTGCAGCGATTCGATGCAGGAGGCCCGGGCCGCGGGGTCCTCGTTGCAATCGCGGAGCGCGACTTCGCGCAGCGCTGGCTTGAGGGGACGCACCGTACACGCCATGGCCGACTGGCGCCAACTGGATACTGGCGGCCGACGACCGGCAACGAGACCGAGCTCGGGATACCGAGGCCTATCTTATCACGGCGGCCAGGATATCACCAGAGACACCCACAGACCGGCGGACAGGCAGATGAGAGAGAGGAAGAGCTCGATATGGCTTTCGATTAATGCATAATGTTTTATTGATAAGATTAGGCCAAATTGGATACATTAGGCGACAAATGAATGTTCGATTAATCGATTAGATGGCACAAGAGTGGCGTAGAGTTGTTTGCCTAGGGGGAGGTGGAGCGCGGACGAGGGTCGGCGGTTGGTGGGCCGTCGACGGTCAGTCGACGTTCGAGAGCTTCCGGAAGGAGCCGCTGACCCCGAACTCGGCCTCGTAGGGCACGATCTCGCCGCTGCGCAGCTCCTCGCGGGTCCCGTAGTCGCCGTCCTCGGCGAAGTAGCCCCGGTAGTTCCGCAGCAGGTCCTCCATGTAGGCGACGCACTCGGCGATGTGGCCGTTGCTGCCGCCGTACTCCTCCGGTAGGCAGTCCCTCGGTATGTACTTGTACAGCTCCTCGGTGTTCTTCAGTATCTTGATCTGGGCGGGATCGAAAATATCTTGTTGGTGACTGAGCTTGAATCGATCTGGAATCGATCCGAATCGATCCGTAATAATTCCGGAATTGAAATGGAATTGATCGGAACTCGATACGGCATCCATTCGGAATCGAGCCCTGTTCGTTTCGTACCTGAATTTGGCTTTGATGCGGTCGTATCGTCTTCAACATGGCCACCCTGCGCTGCATGTCCTTCGGCACGTTGATGATGAAGGCCTGCTTCACCCGGAGCAGGCAGCACTCGATGCACCAGATCCACCACTTCTTGAACATCATCCGGTCGACCTGGAACATCAGGTCGAAGGTGACGTTCGTCATGTCGATGACCTCGTAGACGCCCGCTATCGCCGCGTAGTCGTTCTCGAGCGCCACCACCTCGGTGACCATCGTCGTGTAGCGCAGGATCTCGCGAATGCTGTACTTGCGATAGTCGAACGCGCCGAAGCGAGCGATCATCACAATCGCCTGGCTGTCGCACTTCGGCACCTCGGGATTGCAGTAGATCCTGCAAAGGAATTCATTCCTTGAGACGATCCTTCGTCATCCGTTCTTCATCCGCGACTCACCCCAGCCTGTTGATGTCCAGGAGACGCCGGCTCACCCCGCGCTTCGCCAAGATCTCCGGGAGGATCGTGTAGAACGTGAAGTAGGCGTCGATCCGCTTCTTCGTCATCTCGAGGCTGTAGCGGCAGCGGCGCAGGACCGCGATCAGGAACTCGTCCGAGACGCGGGCCTTTAGGTGGGCCTGCTGGCGGATCCACACGCGCAGGATGATCAGGTCCTGCTGGATGCGGTCGGGCGTCTCGTTCACCTCCTCGCGCGCCATCTTCGCCAGCTCCGGCGGCAGTGGACGCAGCGGGAGCTGAGACGTGGTCGGTGCGGGTGTCGGGGTCGCGGTGGATGTGGAAGCCACCAGTATCCGGCGAGCTCGATTCAGAGTCAGACACGATATCGATTCCGGCGTGGTCGTCATTTGCCTGGCTCGTGCGGCGACCGGGAGCAGACGTTGTTGAACCTGGAGCTCGTCGAGAGCAACTAATTGGTCACGTCAATTAAGCCGCATTTGTCGGACGACTTTGAAGAGGCTTCCAGGCGAATGCGTGAAATGTTTGTCTGTCCGTCCATGTCTCCGTACATCTATCAATTAATCTAATCTTATCGAACAGCCGAATCTGCACATATGCCACTGTGCTTACGTGTTTTTGTTTGGAAGTTTGTCAGCAGGATGTATGCAGAAGGCAAAGGAATATCCATTAAAAACTCCCCTAGAAACGGTGTTCACTGAGCACGGACAATGGCGTGACAGCCCTGGCATTCCAACGGCTTTTTCGTTAGTCGAACAGGTCCATCCGTTTCTGCGCTCTACTGCGAGCTTGCGGAGTCGGGGGAGATCACTTTCAGCTTTCAACGAGGTGCGGGTTCATCGAGGCCAACATGAAGATCGATGACAGATCGATGACATCAGCTTCAACTGCTCCACGAAGGCAGTCGGTAAAGTGCATTAAGAAGCACAAACGGGAGCGTTTCAATTAGAGGCTACTTAAGCAGATGAGAAGGAGTGCGAAGGGATGGAAAGCGGAAGGGAAAGCAAGGCATGGAAAGGGAGAGGAAGGGAGGGCACCACAAGAATGCCGGCATCTAATGAGCCATCATTAATATTAAACACGAGCTGTCACGTCGGAGGCCATTCGCCGTAGGACTCCAGGGCTCGGTCCATGTAGGGACGACCGGGGATCGGGCTGACGGAACGACGGACTGACGGCCTGTCAGCGAGATCAAAGCGCTCAGATGGAAGGGAGAATGACAAAAACAACAACAACGACCGCTGGAGGGGATCCTGAGACACCCGAGGAGGAGCAGCCCAAGGAGTATTTTGTAACATGTCTCGAAGCCATCACAGTTGACAGACTCCTCAAGACGACGCAGGACAGCATGAAGGAGAGAGAGTGCAAGAAAGATGGAATAAGATCAGTGAGAGAGCGAGATGGGATGATGACGAAGGTGTCGCGTTGGCTGAGAGTGTGTGCGATCGTGTCGACAGCTGACGTCGCATGTCAGGCTAATTTGCCACTCAAACGCCTCCAGGGCTCCTCGTGTTTCCGAGGTATCGCGCGCCCGTTGCCTGTCAACGCGCGCGCCGACTGAAGTTCTCCGAATTGAGATGTCGCCAGCCAATCATCGTCATCATCTGACGTCTCTTTCTCTCTCCAGCTCTCTGTCACTGACTGCCTCTGTCCGTCCGTCAGCTGCGAGTGCGATTCATGTCCGAACTACTTGAGGCATAAAATTGCGCTCGGATTACACGAGGCTCCGATGACTCCCCCGTCCTCCCTCCCTGGACCCACCGAGCTCTCCTTGTCGAGGCCCGGATGTGAGCACTTGAAATCCTCTCCTGCCCCTTCTGCTCCTCCCCCACGCACGCCGCATCAGCACCACGTGTTACATTTGCGTTCATTTAACGTGACGTCTGCTCGTTACGTCGGCGAGTGATCACGTCGCCTGGAATCGCGTCGAGAGTCCGCGATCGGCGTTGGTGGGACGCGTGTGCCGAGGATCCTCAGGACGCGAGCGATCGCTCCTGGCAATTAAGCGAAGATGTATCGACGGCGTCTTCGCGAGCTACTCGAGTGGTAAGGAGAGCTCGTGGTAGTTAATGGAGTCCTAATGGGGGTGGGTAGGAGGGAGGGGCGTCTAATTTCCCACCAGGGAGCAGCTCACCGCCAGCCAGCTGGTGAACAGAGGGGTGAGGACTCTCTTCCTCTTCCTGCAAAGGAACTATTTCTTCCTTTTAGAGAGTTTCAACGAAAGGAAATCGTTTGAAGGCAGGAAACCAGAAGTAGCTAGAGTAGGAGAGGGGGCAGGGAGGAGAAAGAGGGGTTGATGGTTGGGCGAATCGGGCCGAAAATACAAATGCATTTCGAACGATTTCCGTCAACGGCGTCAACGTCGTCGTGGTGTTATTAAAATATTATTTATCGAGCATTTTCCGAGTTGGTTGCGCCCGACTGGCACTTGCCACTTAACCGCGCCCGCATCCGTATGCGCGACCCTCTCGCCCAGCGGCGACGTATCGGCGTATCCGTGAGATGCTCCCCTCCCGCTCCTGCCCCATCCCCGATCCTCGTCACTGGTGTTTGTCTCTACGGTCAATTATTGTTCATTGTAAACACGCCGAAACACTTTGCCAGCCAGGCGATGGGCCAGATACAGATATATGTTCTCTCCCAACCCTCACCCCCCCCCCCCCCCCTACCCCTCCCTTCCTTGCGCCTCCCTGCTATCTTCGTTTACAGCTTCTGTGTTCTGCTTTTGTTGCTGGTGCTGTTGCTGTTCATGTGACATTAGGCGTCACGCAAAATTGAAATTCTTTTACAAATATCTCGCCACGGCCGTGTTTGAAGACCGATCATATACACCGATATGTGCATGTGTGCATGTGTGTGTGTGTGTGTGTGCTGCATCCATGAGATAGTTCCCCCGCACTGCCTCCCAGTGGCTCGGTGGCTGGCGATGGATGGAGATTGCGCTCTTGCATAACCAGTTCCGGATGCATGAGCCGGCGAGTCTTGATCTTCGTCGTGCTCGCGCAGACCCGGGAAGTGTTGCCGTCGATCGTGTCGAGATCGGGGACATGTATTTCGTCCCCTCAGTCGGCCGCAGATCTCGCAGGAACTCGCCTTCCAGCCAGACCCCCCACGCCTTTCGTCGTTTTTCCTCAATATTTTAAGCGTCCGTCTGGCGAGAGCTGGGATGCCTCGCAGCTGCCTTTCCTCCAGAGTGAGAGTGGAGTTTTCTCTCTCTCGCTCTCTGTAATCGTGGTCACTTCCGTCGGTGGCTTCGTGTCTTCCTACGATCCGAAATCCGATCCGCCCGGGACGCAGTGTTTTCGTAGAATGTGAGAATCGGCTCGAGTACTTGTAACTCGATGTTGACGAAACATTTGTCGGCCATCAATTAGTACAAATCGTTCGTCGCTCATCTCTAATTGAGATTAATTGCTTTGGCCCGAGCTGCAATTCAATTACAATCGCGCTGTCTCCCCCGTTCTGCTAATAACCTGTTAAAAAACTCGATTTCCTAAATCATTCACTTATATTGCTATGTATTTTTTATTAATAGAAACCACTATTTCATTCACTGGCAAATTTATCGATTTGCAAAGAAAATCCTTGAGCAAAAATAACTTCCATCTCTATTCCAATTCCACCGGAACATAAATTCGCAATGAATTGAAACGTCAAACATAATTCGATGTCGAAAATCGCTTTCGAAATAAAATGGCGCCAAGTTCGTCCCAGTTCCGCACGATTAATTAATTATGATGGCAGCACTTGCCAAAGGAGAGCGCTCGCCCAGCCAATCAGAACGGAGGAACACGATTAAAAATACAAATCTCATTCAAATTAGAACAAATCGAATTCATCGTCGCACACCAATATTTTTATTTGCAACGATTAATTTCGGTGATTTACAATCTCAATTTGTTTTTCGAAAATACGTGCACGGCGTTTCCTCCGTCGTCCACCTCTTCTGTTTCATCGACGCCTTCGGATCAGTTGTAGACCAGGGTGTGCACCGAGCGGTCGGGGACGTTGATCGTCACTCGGCCGCGCACGCTGTCGACGAGCTCGACGTCCACCGGCGCGCGACCACTACACACGGAGAGAGGGAGTGAGCAAGAGAGAGAGAGAGAGAGTGAATGTGGTGACGAGGTGGGTGGGGGCGACTTGGCACCTACCTGTTGAAAACAATGAGGGCGATGCGTTGGTCGGGCCTCCTGAAGGCCACCGCGTCCACGTTGATGTTCGTCAACTGGTGGCCGACGCGCACCGAGCCCTCGGGCACGAACTTGGAGAAGTGACCGATGGCGTAGAAGATCGGCTGCTTGTACAGCTCAGAGAGGCCTGCCAGGAAGAGGAGTCGTCATTATCCAGCCGAGAGAAGGCGGGACAGGGCCAGAACTCACTTGTCATGTTCATCACCGTCGGGGCGTCCACGAAGTTGTCGACGTAGTTGGGCCCGCCCTGCTCGTCCAGCACGATGTTCCAGTCGATCCAGCCGTTGAAGTCGTGCTGCAGGTCCTGTAGGTAGGCCCGGAGGTACTTCTCGGCCCGCGGCCAGGAGCCCAGCTCGGGGCCGTGCGTCTGCCAGGGCTTGTCGCCCACACAGGACTCGGTGTTGATCAGGAGCTTCTCGGGCATGGCCTGGTGGGCGGCGTCGATGAAGCTGGGCCCGACGATCTCGTCCCAGTACCAGTGCACGGCCAGGCCGTCGAGGTAGTCCAGCGAGTTCGGGCGCGTCGCGTTCATCTGGGAAGGGTGGGGTCGATGTTGAGGGTGAGGAATTGCCAGAAACAGCCACCTCGGCTTCACTCACCAGACTGAACCAGGTCGGGAACGTGTAGCGCTGGTCGTCGTTGCCGAAGATGAGGACGTGCTTCTGCGAGGAGTTCCTCAGGGTGGGTCCGAGATGATCGTTCAGCCAAACCGCCTGAAGGGAGGACGACGCAGCGGTGGAGGAGAAACGATGAAGAGTACGAGGAGAAGGTGGTGCATGTGGATGAAGATGAGAAGGAGGTGGAGTTCGAGGCGGCACGCAATGAGGATGAGAAATTTTTGAAAATTTCATTAAGGAAAATTCATTCAGTTTAATTGCTAAAAACTCCAACCAAGTGTGAAGCACTGCACCACACCCCCTGCCGTCCCGCCCCGCCCCGCCACTCGCCACCACTCGCCGCCCCTCCGCATACCTGATTCCTCGGCGTCCAGCCCAGACTCATGAAGCGCACGAAGTACCAGAAGAAGACCCCGTTCAGAGGTTCATTGCCGGTGGAAATGGCCCAGATCGGCATATTTTTAGACGCCATCAGTTCGAGGAATCTGCCAGAAAGATAGAGACGCAAATAGAGAATCAGTGTGTGGCCGGAGGAACGCACAGGCGTCGGCAAGGGAGATGCGTTCATTCATGCCGCGGCCGATGGGAAACAACGTGACCAAAGTCGTCCCAAATCCGGGACGTCGGCATCGGGTGGACCCACCTCAAGTGGTAGTCGGCCCAGGCCTGGTAGTACTCGGGCTTCAGGTGGCTGATGCCCGTCCACTGGTTGTTCGACTTCATCCAGGGCGGGGCGCTCCAGGCGGCCGCCTTGATCTTGAGCTCGTCCACTTGGGCCACCTGCCTCAGACGCTCCAGCTGCTGCAGCTTCAGCTCGTCGCGCGCGTCCAGCCGCGTGAAGTTGCTGAGGGCGGGGTCGTCGCGCGGCTCCTCGTTGTAGGCCCACGGCGCCAGGTCGAAGTCGCAGCCGCCGATGGACATGCGCAGCATGTTGAAGGCGATGCCGTCCTTGGCGAAGAACGACCTGCCGATGGTGAAGGGTTCGAAAATTGTTTTGAAAATTGACGGTGCCCAACCACGATTGCTACAGGGTGCCTCACCGATAGACCTGGTCCTGCAGCCTCTGGTCGACGTGCTCAAGAATGTGCGAGACAGCGCCGGTGAAGGAGCCGCCGAAGCCGACGATCTTCTGGTGCTCCACCCGCCGATCGACGCTCAGGCGAACGCTGCGCGAGGCCGCCCGCGACGCTGCCACATCTGGAGGGAGGGGAGAAGAAGCCGTCGACAATTAGGAGGGGTTCCTGGGAATTATTCGGAGGGGACGGCAAAACCTACAGTTTCCCGACCTGCTGGCCAAGGACAACTCCAGGAGGCTGCGACCCGTCTCGTCCAGCACCAGCGAGACGGGGTCGAAGGGCGTGTCGTCGGAGGTCGAGCCGTCCGCTCGCAGACTAGGGTCCCGGTAGTCGTCCACGTGGAAGGTCTCGGAGGACCCGAAGCGCGCGCTGCTGGTGGCGAACCGCAGGCCGGCCTTGCTGGAGGACACCAGGGCGATCTCGTCGGCGCCGGCGGGCTCGGGGTTCTCCAGGAAGTCGCAGTGGTCCGCGGTACATACGCAGACCGAGCCATACTTGGTCTGCCTCAGGTCGCAGGGCACCGTCTCCGACCCTGCGCGGGAGTAGAAACGAATCAGTGGAGAGAGAGAGAGAGATGAAAGGCACGGAGTATGGACGAGTTTGGGCGGTGGGTTCCAATACAAGTTCATCTAATCATCGGCTAATCTAATCCGAGGATTGATAAATCTATTTTTACATAGGTCTATCCAGATGAACGAGGCCTTCTCGTACCACCTGGTTCAGCTGCGGCAGGTGTTCGAAGACCAATCGAATCCACTCCACTCCAACGCCACCCCCACCCTGTAAGAAAGAAGGGTTTCACTCACTAGTTGAGCAGAAAATCGCGGACGTTATGAGTAGAAAGTGCAAAACTTTCATTTTCATCCTTCACTGAATTCGAGAAAAAAGTGCAATTTTAACTGTGTATTTTTTGTTAATTTCTTAAACGTTTTCTTTTTTTTTTTTTATTTTAACACTTTAATTTTGCATGTCGAAAGTCTATAATTTTTATTATTCGCTTCGCCGTTGACACTTTTGATTTGCGAGCCGAATTGACTTCGAGTCCAGAGTAAACTGAGCATTGGTGCTCTCTCACTCATTGCCCCGTTTCTCATTCGGCATGTAATATATTTTCTTTTGTTTATCAATAAATTAGTTTCGCTCTTCGAATCGAGCCAGGGATGCCGCATCAATATTTAAAATATCTGTTTATTGACGAAAAGTTAAGGTGTTTTTGAAAGTGCTTGATGAGGTTGAGACCTCATTATATAAAAAATGACTGAAAAAAATGATGGATTTTAATATAATAGCACTTATTCCAGCCATACAAATGTATACATATGGACATTACATGAAATAGAGTAATGTGATTTTGATTTGATTAAAAACTTAGGTGTTACGGCAACCCTACTTTGAGTTCAACCGCTCGAACCACTTTACACTCTCCTACCTATACTCTCTCTCTCTACTATACGCAGGGCTGCCGAAACACATACTCGTAATAAACAACCGCCATGACACTTTACGATCTTTTCTTTGGAATTCGACGTCAGGGGATTTCACTTTACCTTTTCTTCACTAGCACGCACTTTTGCACAAAAGCTCTCAATCGACATCCCTGATAGTCAGTTCGTTCATTCATAAACAATTAGTGGATCGCGCCTCCGTCACAGTGTGAACTTTCTCACGTTACGAAATATTTCTTTATTAAGTCGCTCTGTTTACTCAAACTCTGTTTCATCAGCCTTACTGCAACTGTCAATAATACAATATATCTATGTATGCAAGTAATTAAAAACAATTTACTATTTAAATAAATGGTGTACTGCCGAAGTTGAGGATTTAACATTTATTGCAGATTTTATAAAAAGTGCAGTGAAACACAACCATTCGTTTGTTGTTCCAAAAAGTTAGACATAGATAAGAACGCAATACGTAGACTGTCAACGATAGATGACGGAGTGCAGGGATCTTGACGGGATGTTGATCACAATTGAGCCACGAACACTATCCACCAGTCCTATTTCCGCATTCGATGTGCCACTGAAAGAACAAAATAATAGGTTTTAAGTTTTACAAAAGGAAAAGTGCGGAACGAATCCCAACCCGTTGAAGATGATGACGCAAATTTTGCCGTCTGGTCGCTTGAAGGCAATGGACTCCACATCATCAGTGCTCTGCTCGACCTCCACACGCACCGAGCCCTCGGGAATGAACTTCGAAAAGTGTCCCATTGCGTAGAATATCGGCTGCTTGTATATCTCGGAAGAACCTACAACAAACGTGAAGATTACGAATGTACTTATTCCATTGACTATTTAGGAACACACTGGTGGTATTGGCCACCACCGGAGAGTCCACAAAGTTGTTGATATAGTTGGGGCCGCCTTTTTCATCGAGAATGAGGTTCCAGTCGATCCAACCGCTGACGCTGTGCTTCAGGTCTTCCAAGAACCCTCTCACATATTTTTCGCCACGCTCCCAGGAGCCCAGAGCTGGAGTGTAGTGTCCATCTTCACTTTCCGTGCTGCTGTAGCACGATTCGGTGTTCAGTATCATATGATTGGGGTAGGCCTTTGCTGTTTGATCCAGCAAGCCCGGATCGACTTCGGTATCGAAGTACCAGTGAACTCCGAAGCCTCCCATATAGTCCATTACATCAGAGCGAGTGTTTTGCATCTATGGAGAGGAGGACAGCGTTACAATTCAAGCTTGAGGTAAGTCATATTTGATTAACCTCTTGGAACCATGTAGGAAAAGTGAATCGTAGATCGTCGCCGCCGAAAATGAGCACGTTCTTGTACTTAGAATTCCTCAAAGTAGGTCCCAAATTGTCGCTCACCCAAACGGCCTATAGAAAAAGATGTGCGTTAGGAATATGAAAGAATCAGGTTTGGTCCTTTCTACCTGATCAAGTGGAGTCCAACCGAGACTAATAAATTGACCCTCACCATTAAATAGTATTGCGATCATCGGTTCATTGCCCGTTGTAATGGCCCACAGGGGCAAGCCGGCGTTGTCCATTAGTTCCAGGTATCGCAAGTGGTAATCGGCCCAGGTTTGGTAATATTCCCGCTTCAGGCTAGTATTCCCCCTCCAGTCCTCGTTCAACTTCATCCAAACCGGCGGACTCCAGGCGGTTGCCATGATTTTCAGATCGTTGGCACCGGAGACTTGCTTCAAGCGCTTTATCTGCGCCACCTTCAGACCGTCACGTGGGTCGAGCCGCTTGAAGTTGGTAAGCTTGAGATCGTTTTCCGGTTGCTCGTTGTAGGCCCATGGCCCCAAGTCGAAGTCACAGCCTCCGATAGGAGTGCGCATCAAGTTGAACCCGATACCGCGTTGAGAATAAAACGATCTGTTGATGGAGAAAGACAGGGGTTTTGTGCGCGGAACGTTTGCAATTGGAAGGAACTTCTCACTTGTGGACTTGGTCCTGTAAATCCTGTGGCAGCTGCAGCATAATGTATGCCACGGACCCGGTGTAGGAGCCGCCGAAGCCTACGATCTTCTGGTACTCCTTCTCGCGATTGACCTCCAGACGCACGTAGTTGACGGCTAAGGGTAGGAATGGAACGACGTCAGTGGCAGACACCATAAGCAAACTCCTCACTCACCTCTCTCCATGTCAGCTGGCGGAGCTGCTTGGACTGTGTCTCGCAGACGTTGATCATAGTCGAAGATGTAGACTTTCGAGTAGAGGTTGAAGGCTCCTTGGAGCGTGTCGAAGCGAAGGCCCGCCTGTAAAGGAATTCGGTTCAGTGGATGTCCTTCTTAACCCACCTTTCTTGAAAGCTACTCACCTTCGTCGATGAGACTATGGAGACGCCGTAGTTCGATACGGGCGTCGGATCGTCCAGGTAATCGCAGTAGGTTGCATTGCAGACGCAAACGGCGCCAAATTCGGTCGTCCTCAGGGCACACGGTGTGTTTCCGAGAACAAAAGCTATTGTCAGGAGTGAAGATAAATTTTAGAAAGTAAATAACATTTTCTCATGTACTTGAATTTAAATTAAGTACTACGAATACGATCGACATATTCGTGCATTTGTTTGGGTTTCTTCACTGCGGTGTTTGCGGAAAATTGTTTACTTCTGGTGAGTGACTTTGATTGAATAGCAACGAAGCTCTTTAGAGTTCGGTAGCGATCAGCTTTCACACTACTGAGTTTTGGTGATACCAAAACTCATGAAATCTCTGTTTTCACTATATTTAAGATAATTTTGAAATTCTCAATCTACGATAATTTTGTTTTAATTGGAGTCAATCATACGAATATTACAATTAAAGTATTTAATAGTTTTTATAGTATTCAATAAGCTTGATGAATATTTCCCTGACTTAAATATCAAAAAATATAACACTGCTTTCTTGACGAATTGTTTCGTTTTATTTCCTTTGTTGAAATATGAAGACGGTTTTTTATTTTGACCGGGCCATTTTTGACAGGCCAAAGCTTGAGGTTGGAAAGTAATTCATGGGAGGCCGCGACTAATTTTTGACATGAATGAAAAATTGCTTTTATTGAACATACATGAAATTTATATAGATTGATGATTACTGATAGATTTTCATGTTGTTCAATATCCAATTCAACATAAATGAATTAAAAAGTTCTCTACAGTCTAAAAACGAGTCGTTTGAATCAGACGTGTTTGTTTGAGGTCTATCTCTCTAATTCAGTTTTGTGTTTTATCGTGTGATTTTATTCATTAAACAGTGAATATCAGAAGCACCATCATCCAAGGAGTTGAATCCCTTATTTTTTTTTCATATATATATACTCAAATATAAAAAACAAAAAAAAAAAAAAAATAAAGTTTGAAAACGAAAAATTTTTGTGTCAAATTTTTCTAAGACTCATTGACCTTAAATTATTTTTTGTTCAAAGTGTTGTGAGCTTTATGTTTCATCATGGGTGATCCCCCTGATCGTAATAAACAATCTTTAGGAACAATCAATTGCCCAATGTTACAATTCGATAACTCAAAATCCATTAAAAATAAAACAATTGGCCCTAAATTTTTGGTAATGACCAAAATTAATGGTGATGAATCATTGGCAAGTGTGTCTCCATTTTTAATTAAAAAAACCATTGATTGTGTTTGTAATGGAGAAGTAGATCAGTGCACCAAGTTAAGAAATGGATAAATTTTAATAAAAACAAGAAATGTATCTCAAGCAAATAAACTAATTAAATTAATTGCTATAACTCCCTCAATATCTGTTGCTGTTTCAGAACACAAATCTCTTAATAACTCTAAAGGGGTAATATATTCAAATGATTTAAGATGTATTCCGGAAGATGAAATATTAAATGAACTTAAAAACCAAAACATTATTGAAATTAAAAAAATTTTGAAAAAAAAGACAATCAACTTGTTGAAACCGGACTAATTATTCTAACTTTCCAAACTCCAAATTTACCAGAAAAAATTAACATTGGTTATGAGAAAGTAAATGTTCGCCCTTTTATTCAATTACCAATGAGATGTTTCAATTGTTTCAAATTTGGCCATCTCTCAAAATTCTGTAAAAATGATAAACTTTGTGCCAACTGCGGAGAACTTTATCATCTATCTATCGATGATGAAAATAGTGTTTGTGTAAATACTACAAAATGCTTAAATTGTAATGACTCAAACCATAACGCATTAGATCGTAAATGTCCTAATTTTTTGAAACATAAGGATATACAAGCCATCAAAATTCTTCAAAAAGTTGACTCCAAAGCAGCTTTCAAAATTTATAATGATCGACACCAATTGCCACAACAAACCTTTTCTGCATCAGTTCGTTCTCCAATCAAGTATAATTCTCTAGACGATTTTTCTCCAGTGGCCCCTAAAACCTCAACAAACTCAAGTCCACTTGCATCCACAAACCAAGAAATCAACACATCTAGAATCAACTCTTCATGCGTACCATGCATCACAAACTCTGAAGATATCATTACTTCTACTCCCAGCTCTCACCTTCAAGCAACTCGCCTAAGAATATTCCCAAGAAACACATCTAAAAAATCAACAACACAGCCTAAGAAATCCAATTCCAACTCTGCAACCTCTTTGGATACCGAATTTCCTGTTTCTAATATATAATTTTAAATTTATTAGAATTCATTTTCTTAATATTACTTAATTCTTATTATTCTATTTATGCCCTTAAAAATTATTCAATGGAACGTTAAAGGTTATTTAAATAATTACAATCAAATTCAAATTATAATTAATGTATTCTCGCCGAAAATAATTGCTCTTCAAGAAACTCACATCCAATCCTTAAATAATATCCCTATTCCTATAAATTACATTTTATATTCTCAAAATTCTTCAAACAACTCTTATGAAGGAGTTACTCTTCTTGTTCATAAGTCCATTGAACATACTAAATTAAATCTTTCCCCTAACACTATCCAATACAATTCTATTTATTTATTCATTTCAATTAATTCTAAACATAAATTTACATTTTTATCAGTCTATATTCCCCCCAATCAAAATTTTTCGTTGAACAATTTAAGAAATGCATTCGACAACATA
The DNA here is from genome assembly GCA_947389925.1 of Coelopa pilipes. Taxonomy (NCBI): domain Eukaryota; kingdom Metazoa; phylum Arthropoda; class Insecta; order Diptera; family Coelopidae; genus Coelopa; species Coelopa pilipes. The sequence continues at coordinate 41,771,764 of OX376697.1, read as the reverse complement.
CAACAACCTTGCATAATTGAGGGAGACTTTAATAGTTGGAATAATATGTGGGGATCCCCCAACAATAATCGTAGGGGTAATATACTAGCAAAATATATTAATCTATCCAATCTTGTTGTTCTTAATGATGGTTCACCGACACACTTTAGCACTCATCACACCTTTACACTTGTTTATATTACACTAACTTATCCTTCTCTTGTGGCTGAGTCTACCTGGAAAATACTAGATTATCTCCATGGCAGTGATCATTTTCCGATATTCATACATATGTTCTCAGAACGATCCTCTGTACCTAAACCTATTTCTAAATTTAAAATTGACCAAGCTGATTGGGAAAAATTTAACTTCTTATCAAATAAATTTAGCATTGAACGTTCAATTAGCACTAATGTTAATAAAGAAGTTTATAACTTACACAAAATTATTCTTCAAAGTTCGAATTTATCTATACCCCAATCTCATAATCGAAAAATTAAATACTTTACTCCTTGGTGCAATAAAGATTTAGAGAAACTAAAATCGTTAAAACAACATTCCTGGAACCAACTAAAACGCAACAAAACAACTGATAATATTTTAAATTATAAAAGGGCAAATGCATTATTTAAAAAGAAAATTAAAGAATATAAGAAAACTTCTTTAAGAGATTTTACAGCAGAAATTAATCCTACTACTCCTGTCCAAAAAATTTGGTCCAACATTCGAAATTTATGTGGTCTTAATAATTATCAAACGATACACTGCATTTCTCCTTACAACAATTCCTCCCTCCCCAATATTACTAACATTGTTTTAATAGCTAATGAATTCGCAAAATTTTGGTCTGAAGAATCCTCTGACTCTAATTTTTCTGAATCTTTTCGTGAAACTAAAAACCGCTGCCTCAATATTTCCATTAATTATATCCCAGATATTTCGGCATTACTTATTGAAAAAGATATTTCTTTTATTGAGTTTAGTTCAGCTCTACAGAAATTACGTGGTAAAACGCCTGGTCAGGATAAAATATCCTATCCAATGATTAAAAATCTTCATAATTCAGTAAAAATCAGACTTATCAAACATTATAATAACATTCTTAATAATTTCATTCCTCATATATACAAAACAAGTCTTGTTATTCCTATAGTTAAACCTAATTCTGATAAAACTCTTTTGAAGTCATATCGCCCTATCTCTCTAAACCCTTGTTGCTCCAAAGTTCTTGATAAAATTATTGCTAATAGACTATGGTGGTTTGTTGGTAACAAAAATCTTCTCAACATTCGCCAAATTGGTTTCAAAAAAGGAAAATCTGTAACTGACTTTCTTGTTTATTTAGATCATATGATTACTGACTCTATCTTAGCCAAAAAACATATTTCTTTAATTTCACTCGATTTTTCCAAAGCATTTGATAAAATTGGCGTTCACACTGTTATTGACCAACTAATTTCTTGGAAAATTTGACCTAAAATTATAAACTACATATTGAATTTTATGAAAAATAGAATGATAAAAATTCGTATAGGATCTCACTCCTCCTGTCCTTCCCCCCTTCAAAATGGAATCCCACAGGGTTCTCCTCTTTCAGTTATTTTATTCCTTATTGCTTATAACAAACTTTCTAATGTTCTCTCACTACACAAAGAAATTGAATTCTGTGATTATGCTGACGACTTCTTAATAATTAAAAAACTTAATAAATCGTTTAATTCTGATATTAATCTCAATTCCGTTTTCCAAGATATTTCTTTATGGTGCCTGTATTCTGGAGCTATTTTATCTCTTCAAAAATGTAAACATATGCATATATGTCGTAAACACAATTGTTCCTGCAAAATTTATTGTAATTCTTTACCTATTCCTGATGTTTCCACCCTCAAAATTTTAGGTATCTTTTTAAACAAAAAATACACTTGGAATACTCATATTCAAAATCTTATACAATCCATTTCGTTGCGTCTCAATATCATCAAATGTCTCTCTAGTTCTAAATTCTGCACTGATCATTCAACACTTATTTCTGTTGTTAATGCTATTATTGTTAGCAAAATTGACTCTGGGCTTTTTCTCTACGGTTACGCTCCGAAATCCATTTTAAACAAAATTAAAACAGTTTTGAATTCCTCTGTCAGAATAGCTTTTAATGCATTACGCACAACTCCAATAAAAAATCTTCTATTCGAAGCCAAAATACACACTATTGAAAGCAGACGTGAATTTGTTACATCGAAATTATTTAATTATACTTTTCTAAGCAAAGATTCGCCAATTGCTCATATATTACCTAAATTACTTATTCGAAAAAATAATAAAAAAATTACTTCAGCTATTGATCGTGCAATATCATTTCATAAATCTTTTGGCTTTCCTTTTCTCCCTATTAATCATCCAACTTCTAAATTCCCTCCATGGTTTTTTGATTTAAAATTAATAAATACCTCTCTTCGCTTTTACTCCAAATCATCCACCTCTCCAAAAAATTTATCGAATGAAATTCATGGAAATGAGAAACACTTATCATGATCACATATTTATCTTTACTGATGGATCTAAAATTAACAACAATACAGTTTTCAGCATCACTAAAGAAAGGGATATTCTTAAAATGTCTCTCCTTCCAACATACTCCTCAATTTTCTCAGCAGAAATTATTGCCATACACTTTGCCCTTAAACACATTAAAAATTCAAAACAAATGTTTGTTATATGTTTCATCTTTAGATGCTATATCAAATATAAATAACACAAATTATTACCCTTCATTAATTAGAAACTATTTATTAGAAGCATTTCCCCGTATTAAAATTATTTGGATCCCCAGTCATGTTCAAATTCAGGGTAACGAATTTGCAGACAAAGCTGCCAAACTTGCTACAAATTCTCCACTTCATTTTTCTCCGAATTACAACATCTCAGACATGAAAAAATTTTTAAAACACGATTTAAACACTAAACATCAACAACAATGGTCTCTTACATCAGATTGGTACAAAATTGCGAACAAAAATAAATGTAATTATAAAGAATATCTCACATATTATTCCGAATCTTATATTTCTAAACAAGATTTTATCAAAATTATTCGCCTCAGACTAGGTCACACTTTTTTGACACACCAACACTTCATCAGTAAATCTTCTCCTATCTGTCCATATTGCTCTTTAGACAATATTTCCCTTTTTCATATATTCCATAATTGTCCCTCATTTTTGAATTTAAGACAGCAATTTTTTTGACGTCAACTCTTTCTGATCTACTCTCTGAACCTAATTTACAAAATTTAAAGCTAATAATAAAATTCCTGAAGTGTTCAAATCTTTATCATTTAATTTAATTTTTGTTAGTATCTCATATGTTATATCTTAATTTAAATTATTCATGAGCTGAAGGCCTTGTTGCTAATGCTCTTTTCCTTTGTTTAGCTTATAATTTTTAATTATAAGTTATCTTTGTTAAATAAATAATAAAAAGTCCTCTAAACATTTGCATTCAACTCTCAAATATAGAGAAAGTTTCAAATAAATCAACACAGTAGTAACAGGTTCAGAAGCAGAATACTCCGTACTTCCGAAGTTATGTAGAAAAATAGTTCTCCTTCGAGTTATCACTCACTTATTCCAAGTAGACACAATCCAGTCACAAGTAGGATTCCATGAGATTCCGTCAATAAGTTTGAGGTGTACATGATAAGATCCGCGAAGCCATTCGAGGCTCTCGACTCAGTTCAAAAGACTGGACGAAAGTTTGCCAGTAACCCCTTATATACTACTACTCTTCTAAAAAGAGAAAAATTAGGTCTTATTTGTATATTTGTCTCTGAGAACTTCATTACAAACTGCTGTAGACAAATGATGTCCGTCTATTCAGTGTTCAACAACTGACTGCTGGGACGTATAAAAGACATCATTATAATAAAGAATTGGTTCTATATAAAGAAAAAAAATTAAGAGATAGGACATTTGAAAAGACTCAAGTGTTTATTCAATTTGCCTTTAGTACTTGCTATATCTTGGTAAATAAACGAAGGTGTAACTTAAAATATATGCAGATGATTATCGCATATAATCTCAACTCAAATTAGATCTTGCATCGATAACCTCATTTGTGGTGAACGACCTTTACTCCACCGTCCACTGACCCTGAGATGCCAACCGACACCTCGACTGTTTTAGATTTCACCGTAATCTCCTGCTATAATCATAAAACGACTTCACTTTGGCATCAATGATTTTCGTATTTGAACAATGGCTGCAACAATAGTTGCTTGTGTGTGTGTGCACTTTTATTCTAGTCAAGTCACTGAGTTTCCAGGAAACACCCGTCAGACTCCCCAGCAATCACTGGACGTGTTTGGTGTTGGTTTAAAGGAGTCTGAATGGTGTTTTAACTTATTTTGTTTGACCTATGTATATAGGTCTGCCATAGCTTAGAGGAGTGTTATTATAAAAACTATAATGTAAAAGTGATTTTATAAATAGTCCAATGAAACACAAACATTCGTTTATTGTTCCAACATGTTCGGCATATATAAAACACAATGTTTAGATCCCTCATCGATAGATGACGGAGTGCAGAGATCTCGGCGGGATGTTGACCACGATGGAGCCACGTACACTATCCACCAGTCCGATCTCGGCATTCGACGAGCCCCTGAAATTCCAAAAAGAATATCGGTTTTAATTCTGGTATGACAACATTGACCAGAGATCCCAACCCATTGAAAATGATAACGCAAATCGTGCCGTCTGGTCGCTTGAAGGCAATGGACTCCACATCTTCAGTGCTCTGTTCGATGTCCACACGCACCGAGCCCTCGGGAATGAACTTCGAAAAGTGACCCATTGCGTAGAAGAACGGCTGTTTATATATCTCGGAAAAGCCTACCAGAGAAGACGAAATCAAGATTAATTTCGAAGTATTAACTGATTGTCTGAAGAACATACTGGTGGTATTGGCAATCACAGGAGAATCCACGAAATTACCGACATAGTTGGGTCCGCCCTCCTCGTCCAGAATCAAGTTCCAGTCGATCCAACCGCTGACGCTGTGCTTCAGGTCTTCCAAGAAGCCTCTCACATATTGTTCGCCACGCTCCCAGGACCCAAGAGCTGGAGTGTAGATGCCATTTTCACTTTCCGTTCTGCTAATGCACGATTCGGTGTTCAGTATCATATGATTGGGGTAGGCCGTTGCTGTTTGATCCAGCAAGCCCGGATCGACTTCAGTATCGAAGTACCAGTGCACTGCCAAGCCGTCGATATAGTCCATGGCATCAGGACGAATGTTTTCCAGCTACAAGTAGGAGAGCCTAAAAATGCGTACTTCTGACGATTTATTTTCACCAAACCGTGTAGAACCAATTGGGGAAGGTGTACCGTTGATCGTCACCACCGTAGATGACCACGTCCTTATACTTAGACATCCTCAAGGTAGGTCCTAGATTGTCGCTCACCCAAATGGCCTAATGAAGAGTTGTGGAAAAAAGACTAAGGGTTGACGGAATGACGCTTGTTTGATATACTTCTACCTGATCAAGTGGTGTCCACCCAAGGCTCATAAATTTGACCTCATCCTCCAACATAACTCCGTTCAATGGTTCATTGCCCGTGGTAATGGCCCAGAGAGGCAGGCCGGCATTATCCATTAGTTCCAAGTACCGCAAGTGGTAATCGGCCCAAGTTTGATAGTATTCCCGCTTCAAGCTACTATTCCCTGTCCATTGCTCGTTCGACTTCATCCAGACCGGCGGACTCCAGGCGGATGCCATGATTTTCAGATCGTTGGCCTCGGAGACTCGCTTCAAGCGCTTTATCTGCGCCACCTTCAGAACGTCACGTGGGTCGAGCCGCTGGAAGTTGCTAAGCTTGAGATCGTTTTCCGGTTGCTCGTTGTAGGCCCATGGCTCCAAGTCGAAGTCACAGCCTCCGATAGGAGTGCGCATCAAGTTGAACCCGATACCGCGTTGAGAATAAAACGATCTGTTGATGGAGAAAGACAGAGGTTTTGTGCGCGGAACGTTTGCAATTGGAAGGAACTTCTCACTTGTGGACTTGGTCCTGTAAATCCTGTGGCAGCTGCAGCATAATGTATGCCACGGACCCGGTGTAGGAGCCGCCGAAGCCTACGATCTTCTGGTACTCCTTCTCGCGATTGACCTCCAGACGCACGTAGTTGACGGCTAAGGGTAGGAATGGAACGACGTCAGTGGCAGACACCATAAGCAAACTCCTCACTCACCTCTCTCCATGTCAGCTGGCGGAGCTGCTTGGACTGTGTCCCGCAGACGTTGATCATAGTCGAAGATGTAGACCTTCGAGTAGAGGTTGAAGGCTCCTTGGAGCGTGTCGAAGCGAAGACCCGCCTGTAAAGGAATTCGGTTCAGTGGACGTCCTTCTTAACCCACCTTTCTTGAAAGCCACTCACCTTCGTCGATGAGACTATGGAGACGCCGTAGTTCGATACGGGCGTCGGATCGTCGAGGTAATCGCAGTAGGTTGCATTGCAGACGCAAACAGCGCCAAATTCGGTCGTCCTCAGGGCACACGGTGTGCTTCCGAGGACAGGTGCTACCCTCGTGAGTGAACGAGAAGATTGTGATATTTTTAACAAGCTAGTGAGACTACCCTAGAGAACTGTTTTTATAGAAGGGAAATATTGAATGTGATTTCTACCAAACATTGCTTCACCTCGATTTGCCTTCGAAATGAAAAGCGAAATCAAACTTTGACGATAAAATGACCAATAAATAAATTCAAAAAAAAACACATCCGAATGTGGGATTTTTGGAAACACGTCAGTTCAAAGAGAAATAAAATCAACAAAAGCGTTATCTTCGGGTTGACTGAAGTTTATTTACTTCATTTCATTTAATTAATTGTTTATTTAATATCATTTCAGGTATATCCAGATATATCTATATGAAAGTAAAAAGACCAAAAATTGCAACTCTTATCGATTATTTATAAAAATTAATTTCGGCAGAGAGATCGACATCGCTCGGCTCACTAAGTAATATTATGATCAAGAATATATATTTTTCTTCATATCAAATAATCATCCTTCGATATTTTACAAAAGAACATATTCACATATTCAACATACCCTAAGGGTAGAGTAGCAAAATACATGAAACCTATATGACTCATACGTAGTAGTTATATTTGATGGTTTCATCAAATGAGCAGTAAATTCCATTAGATGTTTTTGTTCTAAATCAGGCTCAAACCAATTTAAAGCTATTCTCAAATGTTCCATTAACAAACAAAACAAAACAAACAACACTGAGGATACTGTATGTTATAGAAAATAATTCGGGAATACTGGATTCATATCAATACGAAGAGCAGCGCGAAGTTCAAAGCCCGTTGAAGTGGGGCTGTTGACAGGACATAGCCTTTGCATTCCGAAATTCTGTACAAACACGGCTCTTTTTTGGAGGTATCACTCACCTGCACTAAGAAGATACAATCCAGCCACAAGCAGGATCCCAAGATGAGACCCTTTCAATGAGGTAGAGGTGTACATGTTAAGATTCCGCGAAACCATTCGAGGTTCTCGGCTTTGTTGGAAATACTAGACAAGAATGCTGCAGTGAACAATTATATACTGGCCAGGTCTCTTGATAGTAGCTATTTGTCTCTCTGCGAGTTGAATACAAAGTGCTGGGCACAAGGGGTGTCCGTCCAAATCGGTGTTCTAAAAGACCTCTAGTAAACTGAACTAATAAGATTTATTTTAAAATGAAACAATAATGATACAATATGGTACAATATATAAGAACTGAAAATATGCACTGTAAATACGCTGCGCTTGGAACATTAGGGTAGTCCCAATGTGTCCATTCAATTTGGCTGTCGCTGTCGCGATATGATGGTAAATAATTGATAATGGAAATTTATGAAAGGTAATTGAAAATATATTTGACTTATTTGTCTAATGCTGATGACAATCTCAGACCCATATTATCTGAACGTAAGATAGCTACTGCATTTATAGCGCCCTTAGTAAAGTGAATCTGAATTTCTCAACAACAACATAGTGTGCAGTTGATAATGGCACAAGGGGTTATTAACTATATACGTGGTTGCCTTTGCCTTTGCTCTCCAGTACTGTCACAACTACGATGTGCAGTGCAGTGGAGACGTCAAGGGGACCACACGTGGATCCGAATGACCAACTTAGATTAGCCAGGGACAGGACAAAGTCGTGGTCGATCGGCGACGCATTGGGGACCGACCGACTTTGGCGTTAATGGGCCTTTAAGCTAGTAGTGCCTGGCTAGTAGTCCTTGTGTTGTTCATTTTCTTTCTATCAACGGTTACTGACCTTTCCTGAATGCCAACACCGACGCTGACGCCGACACCTCGATTCTCATTAGCGTTAGTTAAAATTTGGTTAAAGTTAGTTGAAATGAGGGTGGCCAAGGTCAAAGAGAAGCCAGCATGCTGGGTGTTTAAAATAAGGTGAACATCAATCTAATGCTTACCTCAAGGCCAGTGAAGTGAAGCATTTCCCGGTGGACATTGTGTGAATTTCGGTTGTCGGTCGGGCCATTATCAACACTCACGATATGGTGGTTGCGGTGTTTACAGGTTGCGGTGTTTACAGGTTGCATGTTGTTCTATAAAGTTAATATCATATATTTGTTCATTGCACTCGCTGCTTCTCTAGTGGTTTGCGTATGTTTGTTTATTGGCTTTAATTGCTTGCGCTCAGGTGGCGCCCACCCCCTCCTTTTGTCGCCCTCTCTCATTGTCCGTCTATCCCTGTGTTTATCTGTCTGTGTGTTGGTTTTGTTTTGATGCGTTGGAGTTGTGGAATTGGAAGCTGATTTAATTGGTTGCCATTGAAGGAGGAGGTGGAGCGAGGGCTGGCGTTGGACGTTGGCAACTGTGGGTGGTTCCGGCCCCCAGTTGATGGTGTAAAATGCAACACTGGTCCTTCGCAAAGACCACACATACCGCTGTTATTATTGTCGACTGTTGTGTTGTTGTCGTCGGTTGTGCTGGACTTAATTAAATTGCAACAATGCGAAGAACACGCGAAACATTTTAAGGCTTAATTGGCAGAAAATAAATATTTAATTGCATTTGTTTGCCGGTCGACACGCAGGGGTGTCGAACACGCGTTAAAATCAATAATAGCAGTTGTAGGGTGTTGCAATTGCTATGAGATAGAGAGAGCAAGCGAGAGAGAGAGAAAGAGAAGCTTCCCGTTCGATGCATTTCTTTACTGCTTGAGGTCAAGATTTTGAATTGGAAACATTCAACTTTTCTCAATTCCTTAAAGTCGTTCCTTATCCTCATCCGATACAAGTAACTACGAGTAAATACTCGAGTACATGGCACGAGAACAGAGTACTTTTGGTGCACGTTTCAAAAATGTTATTCACATATATTTCGCTCCACTGCATGTTTAGAAAATGTATACAACATCGATGCAAAATGGGCTAAATGAAGCATTTATTTTGAAGTAATCCTTCATTTCTAAGACATTGATTTTCAACGAAAGGTCTTCGTCAACCACAACTTTTGTACCATGACTTCATTGCCTGCATCCACACACCCTTTGTCCCGTTGCCGCCCTCTCCATATTGGCTTTGATGCTCATACGGAGATATGTGTGTAATTTGTCCCAATCAGTCAGTTTTAAGAAACCATAGTTACAGACGACCATCTGACTCAGGAGACTCAGCCAAGACGACATCGAAACAAATACCACCACCATCGCCATCACCACCACCACCACCACGGCACCACCGCCAACACCATCGACAACAGGATGAAATCGCAATCCGGAGGCAACAGAGTTTTATTTAATTTTCCGCTTCCACCCGCTGCACGGCGCCTGGCAACCCTGTGAATTTTCGCTTATCTCGCTTGTACAGAATTTGTGCCAATGCACAATACAACAAAAATAACAAAAACAACAACAACAGCAGCAACAATAACAAATTTATTGACTGACTCGATGATTCTGTGTATGTGAACGTGTATATACGTGTGTGTGTGTGTCGGTACGAGTCTTGTGAGCAACCTAAACAACCATCAGCCAGCCACAACAAGCGTAGAGAAACAACAACAACAACAATAAGAACAAAAACAAAACCATCGCCCCCACGGTTCTCCTCGGGTCTTTGTGCGCAGCAGGGCGTCAGCGCCCCGCTCGTCTTCTGTCGGCGCCTCCCTGACAATGGGGCGAAAGCGCCGCCGATGCCGTCCGCCCCGCTGGTTTCAATATCAGGAGCGCCCACCCGGCCGACCTCCCCGTAGTCGTCATCGTCGTCGTTGTCGTCGTCATCCTTTCCAGCATCCTTCTGCTCTGCTCTGCTCGTCAACATCCCTGTCGATATCGTGTCCGGCATCCCCCGTCGTCGTCGCTGTCGCTGCCGTCGCCAAACCCTCCATATAAAATGGCGGGCAGACAAATTGAATCCTTTCAATTGTTCGGGAGCCATTGTGGCGCAAACACCTGTTGAGCAGCGAGCGCGTGCTGGAATAAAGTCGGGAAAAAATACATACATACAAACATACATACATATAGAGAACAACAAGTGCACCAATAGAAAAGAGAAGACGGAAACGGAAGGGATTAAAGCCATTAAAGCATATGGCAACGTACGAACGTCTCGGTCTCTTGGCCTAATTTGCATGCCTTCGCGTCAGCAGTCCACGTGTGCGTGTGGTTCGTGTCGGTATCCTTGAGTGTGCTTGGGAGTGTGCAATCGAAGAGTGATTTAACGGATTTCCCTCAATATGGTCGACCTGCCGGATGCAAAACCTGTTGCGCGCCATGCGTCGGGTCCCGATGTCGCCGCCGCCGCAAGCGGAACGTGGCCAGCAGAAACTGGAGCAGGCGCCGAGAGGGAGCCAGTTGAAGCAGTTGGAGGCTCCACTGCAGGAGCTCACGCCCACTCTGGCCCCACAAACCGAGTGATAATCGCCATAATTGTCTACTTTGCGTTGCTCTTGGACAACGTGCTGTTGACGGCAATCGGTAAAAACAAAAACGGGTGGTCGATGCAATGAGCACTCAATGTGCAATCGCTGTGATAGATACGAACCCATTGACCTACTGTGGTGGAGGACGCTTCCATAAACTCTACCATAGTTCAATTGGGCGCTAACGATCTCGGAGGCTGCATATTGCATAGAATCCACTCGAGTGGCTTAATCCCGTGTTGACCAGGGCTAATGACTAACTTATGAAATTCCCGACCGATGTCTTTTCAGTGCCTATTCTTCCGGACTATCTGGCCTCCATAAATAATAGATCAGCCCACCAGTCGGCCCTGAATCTGGGCAGCGGCGCGGCCGGCCTGGGCGTCGGCGTCTCCGCCCACAACCTGGCCTATCGCAATCTGGACGGCGCGTCCGGCAGTCCCGCTCAGCCGATTATGACCAAGCACCCGATTCCGGGCAAGTCGATGGTGAACTTCTCGCTCTTGCATGTGCCGGAGGATCGGGTCGTCATCACGCCGGGCGATGCCGGCCAACTGCAGCACCAGCAGCGAGCGGCAGGGGAGGGCGGCAGCGCCTCCAGCAGTGCGGAGGACACGCTGGCCAGCGAGAACGGATCCATCGGGATCCTGCTGGCGATGAAGGCACTGGTTCAATTGATTTTCAACCCGATTGTCGGCAACATGTCCACCAAATACGGCTACCGTCTGCCGATTGTCTTCGGCACCTTCTGCCTCCTGATCTCGTCCCTCGGTAAGTGGATTCTCCATCGATTGACCGACCTGGCGGTGGAGGACTGTGTGAGATGTCGATGTCTGGCGTGGATGTCCTGCTGAATGTCCTCCTTTTCAGTGTTCGCCGTGGGAGAAACATATGTTTCATTATTGATTGCTCGCGCCGTCCAGGGCATCGGCTCGGCGTGCATTGGAGTGTGCGGCATGAGCCTGGTTGCGCAAGTAAGTCGATACATATACGACCCGAATCACCCCTGGACAACTTCCACGCATACAAATACGCCCCTATCCCCGGACACCGTCCTCCACGCACTTGTTGACCTGATCGATCCGTGTCCTATGCCTAGAGACGAAAATAACCTGAGGGGAATCCGATGTAGTGGGTTCAGAGCGCGCACTGAAGGTTTTGCGGTTTGGGAAACGTCAATTTTAAACCGACCGATCCGCGAACGACCGGACCCAGAAACTTGCCCTTGCTATTTTTATACATGGCACTCGCTAGCCGTAATTAACTCGTGGCACTTGTTGCAGCACTACCCGGAGGAGGAGCGGCGCTCCAAGGTGATGGGCATCATCCTGGGCAGCATCGCGCTGGGCGTGCTCCTGGGCTATCCCATCGGCGGCATCCTCTACGACCTGGTTGGCAAGTCGGCGCCCTTCATCATCCTGGCGACCGTCATATTCCTCAACCTGGGTGAGTCTGTCCATCTGTGCGTCTGTCCATCGTGCGCGACTAATTGTTCCAATTAAATTAGTTTAACTATGCATTAATTTTGTTTTACTTTTGTTGAACCGAAGGCATGCAGCTGCTGACGATGGACTTGTCGGTGCAGCCAGAGGTAAGTTCTGTAGCAACCGCATCCGGCGGAAGCGCAACAAGCACCACTACATACACACGTATGTTGTTCTTTTGCAGGTCGTTGTGGAGATGGATCTGGCACGCCGACCCAAGTGGAAACCCCTCCTTGAGAGCAAGATGATTCTGGCCATCGTGGTGGCCATCTGGTTCTCGACCTCGACCATGGCCATACTGGAGCCCTGCCTGCCCATTTGGCTGCTGCAGCACCTGAAGCCCTACAAGTGGCAGCTGGGCACTGTCTTCATACCCGACTCCGTTGGCTACTTCGTGGGCACGAACTTCTTCGGCACCATCGCCTACCGCTATGGCCAGGTGAAGATCACCTGCATGTGTTTGCTGCTCGTGGGCATCTCTTCCATATTGGTGAGTGCGAGTGGATTGAGAAAAAATTCGATTTCTCGTCTGATCGGCCTGACATCTTCTTCGCCCTCTTAGATCCCGAGCGCCACGACGGTGCTGCAGCTGTTGCTGCCCCACTTCGGACTGGGCCTGGGCATCGGTATCATCGATGCGGCTCTGGTGCCGCTGCTGGCCACCTTTGTCGACGCCACACTCTGCACTGAGGAAGCCGCGGTCGAGAATGGCCCGAACTCGATGTCCAGCTACGGCACTGTGTACGCCATACAGCAGACTTCCGTCAGCTTGGCCTATTGTCTAGGTTTAAATAGTTTCCCACTTATGGTGATCTGCTCTTAAGACTCGAATGAATTCTTGCAGCTCCACTGTTGGGCGGTGAATTGGCCGAGGCGTTTGGCTTCGCCTGGCTGATGCGCATCGTTGGCTTCGTCAACATCGCCTACGGCCCCATCCTGGTAGTGCTGTACCACAAGTACGACCCGAAGGTAGGTCCCATCACTGCTCTTGTCCCATCCTCTCTGGCTCGAATGCTTCATGGATCCATCTGACCCTTCCAGATAATGAACGAGCGGCGCAACCAGATGTTGCTCGCAAGCACCGGTGGTGGATCACAGTACAAGAAGCTCTACAACTCCGTCGAGACGGAATAGGATGGCAGAAGCGGTCCTCATCCCAGTACTAACCGAACTTTCTTCAACTTCCCACGCTCTCATCAGCAATATTGCCCGTTGTCTATTGTAATCATATCTCTAAAACTATCAACTAACTGATAATAAACCTGAATATAATCCTGAAAGTGATCTCAAATAGTCGAGTGTGTTTTCGTTTGTCCTCTGCCGATTTGGATGAGAAAAAGTAAAGTTAAGAGGAAATTCGTACTGCTCCCAAGACACTGAAGGATTTGCCCGACGAAACCAAACCCTATTTCATTTGTAAACCTCTCAAAATATTTGATTTTTCAATAGAATTCAACTCATTCAAAATTCTCAGTCACATCATACACATCATATTTCCTTTCCCCCTAAAAAAAATTAACAAAATTCCAAATAACACATAAATTTTTTTCTGATATTGCAATCGAAACATGAGTAAAAAGCCTTTAGGTAAATCGTAACGCGGACAAGACACCGAATTTCGGTTTACTAATGGGTCTAATTCGCAGGTCCCGGTCCTGGCGCTTACGGCCTGCCCCCGACGGTGGGCTACGAGAAGCACGACAATCGCAAGCAGCGTTTGCCGCAGTATTCATTCGGCGCACGGACGAAGCTGCTCGGCAGCAATCCGGGCCCAGGACCGGGCGCCTATAAGGTGGACACCTTAACCCGCTATGGTGTAAGTCGAGGCAATGAGTTTACAATTGCTCCAAGGACCCATGTCAAAGGTAAACCCTACTTAACTGCCATTGACCTCTTCTCTAATTGTAGAAACCTTCTAAAATGCAGATAAGAATATAGGACCAGGACCCGGTGCGCATGACGTGCACGTGAAGCCCTTCTTCAAGGGCAGCAACGCACCGGCCTACTCGATGTCCTGGCGCAGCAACTTCGCCTACAAGAACTGCGCCCCGGGGCCGAATGCCTACATGGTGGACGTGAGGACCATCAAGCCGGGTTCTCCGGCATACAGCATGTAAGTATTGACTACATCATGTTCGATGGTTAAGGAAGCGAAGATCCTGTGTGGCTAATACCACTTTTCCTTCCAGCGGAATTCTCAACAATTTGCAGAGTAAGGCGATGTCTCCCGGACCGGCCGCCTACGGTCCTGGCGATATATCGGTGAAGCTCCCGCGTAGTCCCCAGTATTCGATGACGCCGCGAAACATGCACAACTTCAAGCTGATTGGCCCCGGACCCAACTACTATGATCTTATGTATCATAGGCCTGGAAAATCTGGCAAGGCGTATTCCTTCGGGTTACGTCACTCGCAATATGCACCTCCAATGATTGTTAAGTGCGACAACATGTGATTGCAATATTTGGAAAAAATACCCCCAACCAACCAAACAAACAAATAATTTCCATCTCTTCCTTTGCCAAAAAAAAGAAAAAAAAAATTAAAATGTAAAAAAAAAAGAAAACATAATAAAAAGTGTCTAATTTAGAAAAGGTATTCTACTTTTTAATTAGGTAATAAAATTTAATCATTCGGTTTCTTTCAATATGGTGAGTGGGTATTCGGGTACTGTGGAATTATTTCCTTCGCTTTTAGAATTCGTGTTTCTGGCAGCACTGCTCTGACATTATCAGCTGTCAAATGTTTCGTTTTTCTTGTCTCCCTTTCACATTCATATTCGTTTTAGTATTTCAATTTGCTTATAAGCGCAAAAATTCATCCGTTATATTTTTGGCATGAAAACCTACAAAAAAAATACTTTAAAAAAATTGTAAAAACATTTACAACAAAAAATCAGCAGTTTCCGCGTTGGAACGAAACGGAATTCGCGAAAATCAAGTGGAAGCTAATTTAGGGATTGTAATTTTGGCAGAAAGCTCTTGAACGTCGCTCTCTACAGCACAAAATTTTTGCACTCAGAAGAGAAAAATAATTGAATAGTTAACGAATATATGCACATAGAACCAAATATTAGCTAAGTTATGGCAACCGGAGTGACCGATTCCAGCATCACCTCGGCGGCCGCAATTTCCACATCCGTTGTTGACAAGGATAGTTCATCAGTAAAAGGAGACTCTTTGACAATACTCGGTTCAGGAGCTTCGTCCAAGGCCACTGCTGGCGGATGCAACGGCACCAACGGCGACACGACAGTTACGGGAGCAGAAGTTTCACCGTCCTCAAAAACCAATGCCTCCGTTCCAGTTGCAGATAATTTGTACTTCTTCGAAGACGAAATCTATCGCTTCGACAAAAGAGGACGCGTAAAATTTGGATTAGTCCTTGAGACAACAGAGACACTGGATTCTGGGGACGATGAGGACGTTTTCGAAGATGTGGTCGGCAAGGGTGAGATTCGGGTGGCGTGGCATCCCGAGGGAAAAGAGGAGATACAGCAAGAGAAGATGGTGAGTTAGGGGAGGAGGAAGTGTTTTTTGAACGTTGTTAATTGGGGGTTATGTAAGGCTTTCAAGGATAACTGTATAAGTAACAGTGATTGTGGCCAGGTTCTCAGAGGGTAGTTGTTACGGGCGCCAGTTTTGGCAAGAGAAAAATTAAACGAGAAGCTGAAGTAAATGCAATCATTTTCACATGACTATCATTTGCGTTCTCAACATTTGTTCGTATGTATGTATATTTTGAAATTAAGGAAGGAAGAAGTGGTTGCAGGGCGGGGCTAGAGTTGAGTCATTTTGTTGTTGATGATTTAAATATTTAACAGTTAATTAAATTGTGATAGAGCGTTTCAACCACATGTACTAATAATTCACGAAATATTGATATTTATTGAGTAATTTCCTTCATTAAGAAAAGCCGACACAATGTCTGCGAAAATCGAAATCTTGGTTGTAACCTTGAACTCGTCAATTATTTGGCATCGTTCACAAGGTTTTTTTTGTAAGCAACTGTTTCAACAAATCTTGTGCTAAATGAAAATCAATAACGGCACGTTTAGCATTTTGTTGTTGTTACTATTACAATTTGTGTTTTACTCTTTTGGAATAACAGAATATGTGTATGTGACAAAGTTCAATGTCACTTAAGTTGAAGAAGTCCGTCGAGACACGAAAACTTTCGATTAAGAAGTTTTTTTATTTTTTGTTTTGTTTTTTATGATTAAAAATAAAACTGATTTCGTACATGTCCTTCTTCAACAGGTTGGTCTGGTCGATCGAACAATCATGCCCGCCGATGTGGTGAGGCGCTTGGTACCTGGCAAGGACACACAGCGGGGATATTGTCGCGAAATAAATATGCGTGCCGATGTAAAAGTTATCGGAACAAAATATGTGATCAAGAACGTTGTGGCTGAGCGACTACGCCTGATAGGACAATGGCAGCGAGATAGTGCTGTCTGTCTAGATTCATGGGTTGGCACCATAAAGGGTGTTGAGGAGACAGTTGTATTAAAGTATGCAATTTACTGAAAATTGTCTACACCATTTCCTACATCCCACTATTCGATAGGTCAAATTATGGAAGCATTTTTGAAGTATCTAGCCGGGATCTCTATGGCTTTAATGATGTCAATTACCGCTTCAGACGTGGCATATTCAATGATCCTTTTTTCTACCCTGGCCAGATAATAACCGGTCGATTTCATTCATCCGACCATGTAAAACTGCTGACACCAGACATTCCATTAAAGCTAAATAAAAAAGGAAGACCGTTTGCTGGAAGGGTAATGTCCTGAAATAATTAATTTTGATATTTAGTATTAAGTACTACTAATATTAATATTTAGTATACTGTTGAATCTACCCGAACTGAGTCTTTATGGGTTCTATGGCAATGTAAGGCTTTATCAGAAGATAGCGACATCAACGCAAGTGCTTTACAACGACCAGAACCTTGTGTTAAGGGGAAGGATCTTGAGCGCTTGAAGTGTTTAAATTTGTTCGAGGCATGCATGCTCCAGATAAATGATCGTAATTACTTGAAAATCTCGGAAAGTGATGTTATTGTTAAGAAATCGGAGTGGGACAAAGAGCAAGGTATTAACACTGAAAATTATAATTTTTTGATGGAATCTTATGGTGTTATTTTTTTTAGCAATAAAATTTAGGTTACTCCAGCAACAGCAGCAAGAGGAATCTAGTACGAATTTGTTTGTTCCCTGCTTTGCACCCAGTGCTTCTACTAACGGTAGTAGTTTATATAATTTTTAAAAACTTAAAAAGAAACTGAATATTTTAGGTTCAGGAAAAAGTTCGAAAACGAGAAAATTCACGATGAAAGCGAATAGGGAAAATTCACAAGATGTTGAAAAGACAAATGAAACAAACCTCTCATCTAACTCAAAACAATTGGATATTATTTGTGAAACTGCTGAAAGTGATATTCTAACCGAGGGCTGGATTTCTATCGACGATGAAGACGACAATACAACTGTTCGCGGCGATGAATCTATTCTGAATGAGAATGAAGATGCAGTTAGTTCTACAACTACCATCTCTACGTGCTCAAGTCCAACCCCACTTAGCAGTCCCAAACATCAAGCCAATCGTTGGAAAATAAATAAGATTCAAGCTACAAAAAAATTAAAAAAAAAATTAAAAAGCACACCCACAACCACATTACCTCCGGAAAACTTTCCAAAAAGTGGTGATGAAGTGGTCACTGAGGCGTTGCTTGTGTACAGTACAGCTACAGTAGTTTGGCAGGATGGTACAATCGAGTCTGGCATTCCTTCGACTCAATTATATCCCATATATCACTTAGACACTCATGTAAGTTTAATTATTTTTGTGGCAATAAATATTATTTCTATGATCACAATTTTCCATTACTAGGAATATTTTCCTGGTGATTTTGTCATTTCCGGCAAAGAGGACTCTGATGTATCGTTCCGCGACTATGGCGTTGTGCAATCTGTAGATCATATAGGCAGAATAGCACGAGTGAAGTGGTTTACTACGTACACTTCTGCAGATGAACCGCAGTATGTTGAGTAATTCTTGTGATTATAATTTTGAAATTACAATCTCATTTATTTATAGACCGACCTATAATGGTGAAACAGAAGTCAGTGTTTATGATTTGAAAGACCACCCAGATTTTCAATACCGTCCCGGGATAATGGTTATCCGTGTTGCCAATTTTGTGGGTGAAGATGCCACTTGTACGGCCGGTCAAATAATCGACAATTATACTGATGGACGTTCGAAGGTGTGGTGGGTTGATGGACATATCAGCTTGTGTTGGCCGCAAGACCTTTTCGGAGTAATGGGTCATTATGATCAAAATGATTTGGGTGAAAACGAGTCGGATGATTCTTGGGAAACGGAATCTGAAAACTCAGAATTTGGTTGTAGTAGTCCACAGTTAACAATTGCCGAAACGCATATACAGGAAAACATAGAACAAGCACGGGTCTTGCTCACCCAACTGCAAGAGATTTTTAACCTCGGTCTAAATCTGCAAGGCAAAGAGGTACGAGAGTATTCTATCTACAACAAAAAAAAAAAAAAAAAAAAATGCTTATGTTGAATTTTCAGATAAGGCGAAAACTTTTGGGGATTTATAAAACCTGTCGTTACTTAGATCGCCTGCTGAATACGAATTTCTTTAACGAAGAACACTTCCTGGTATATTTTTCTAATTCCGTGTCTGGAAAATTTAACACTATCTTTTTGTAAATATATTTCTTAGGGGCTCGTGGAGAAAGTGGGGAAAGGGAGTAACCAGACAATTTCAGAACGTGCACAAGATCGAAAAAATCGCTTGTTCAATGAAACACACACAATGTCTTCACCGAACTCTAAACAACAACAGCAACAGGATCACTGTTATTGCCAAGCTATAATTGGCTTAAATTACACCAAAAAAACTAGCACGAATAGTTCGTCAAAAGAATTCGCTCCAAAAGTGTTATTCAACCTTTCATCTACGCCTTTCAAAAATTCAGGAAGTTCCACTGCAAGTAGTGCGGTGAACATAACGTCCTCTTCTTCATCACACAAAAGAATAATGCCAACGGGTAATCGAGAAGAAAAGAATGAACTGCCAGCGGATTCCACTTTGTACAATCTGTTGACCACTCAAAGCGCTCCAAACACGAGCACAGTTGAAACGGGCAGTATTAATACCCCTTCTTCATCGCCGTCTAATATAGTAAATTCTCCCACTAAGGGTACTCAATGTAATGACGAAAAGAAACGTTTACTTTCTTCGGCAATATTGAATCTAGAGAAGGCGTTTGAGAAAACCAGTCAGGTAAAACCTGTTATTACTGGTGTTTCGTCACAGGTTAGTATTTCTTACAATATGTAAATTTATAATTTAAATAGCTATTACATTTATATAGGATGATTCGGGTAATTATTCTCGCAATGAGAACTGCGATGGTAATTCAACGAGTTACGCATCTTCTTCAGATTTAACAAACGTTGATGCAAACAGCTCACAACCGCAACAAGCGATCGACGATCTGAAATCAATTTCGTTTAGTAGTAATGAATTAGCGGATGACGCATCTACCAAATTACTTTTCGTTCGTTTCTTTTCCTTAATCATGGAACAATTGGAAAGGTGCTTTATGGAAATTCGTGAGAAATACTATAAGGAATATAATGTTGATCTAAGTGAAGTCATTAATGTAGAGTATGACGTAGAGGAAGTGATAACGGATACCATTGTAGAAACGGACGCATCCACGGCGACTGACAAAAGTACAAACAACGAATTCCTTAAGCTACCGAAAACTACATCGACTGATACAGATACTGCTGCATGTATCAATACAGTTATGGCTCCACCGCCACCACCACCACCTTCCTCTACTACATCGCTTTGCTCAGTGCCTTCAGAATGTTTCCAAGTACTAACATATGCCCCTAAAACACATAAATTTTATTCAACTATTTTCCATCCAAACAATACGCAACAATATTTCAAAGCTGTACAGAAGGAACAACGTTTGTTGAGGAGTTCTTTACCGCCGGGTGTTTGGGTTAGGTGAA
Organism: Coelopa pilipes; assembly: GCA_947389925.1. Lineage (NCBI taxonomy): Eukaryota > Metazoa > Arthropoda > Insecta > Diptera > Coelopidae > Coelopa > Coelopa pilipes. The sequence continues at coordinate 41,751,290 of OX376697.1, read as the reverse complement.
TAATACCTTCAATCTCTAAGAGTACTCTTTATTAATTATGTATTTTATTATGAACAGAGTTTACGAAGATCGCATGGACTTAATTAGTGTAATGATTGAAGGCCCTAAAAAGACACCATACGAGGATGGAATGTTTTTCTTTGACATTCAAATGAACAACGAATATCCAAAGAGCCCACCACTATGCCACTACATTAGTTATTGTTCGGATCGTCTAAATCCCAACTTGTACGAAGATGGAAAAGTGTGTGTGTCGCTGCTGGGTACTTGGACAGGTCGTGATTCGGAAGTATGGGGCCCCAATAGTACATTGTTGCAAGTTATTGTATCGATACAGGGTTTAATTTTAGTACCTGAACCATATTTTAATGAAGCGGGCTATGAAAAGCAAAAAGGTAAGTTCAAGTGTGAACAAAATTTACGAATGATGATTGAAATCTTTGGAAATAATCTTAGGAACACAACAGGGTGATGAAAATTCGCGGATGTATAACGAAATGGTTATAATAAAAATGGTGCAGGCAACTAGTAAATTGTTACAAACAACCCCTGAAATATTTGAAACAGAGATTTTAGAACATTTTCGGAAAAATGGCATGTCGATGTACGAGCGTATAAAAGGTTGGATGGAAATTTCGAAGGCCATGAAAATCGTAGCCGAGGAAAACACTACTGATCAGGAGTCAAAAATTGATCAGTCATGTAATAGCATTTTTAAGAAAAAGTAAAAGTTTGTTTAGTTAATTATAGCTTTTATAGGCAATGCTGTAAAACATCAGTTACCGGACTTTCCACTAGTTCCTGCAAGTCGAGGTTTCTGTCTCTCATTAGCCGGTATCTTGGACACTTTCAAGTCTAAATTGTTGGCGATTAATACGAACACCACAACGCAACTCGCTGGCGATAGCGTCATTAATGTCGATTAACCGATGTAGCCTTAATCCAATTTTGATTGTCCTATGAATTGATTTAGGGTTGCTATTTCCACTAGACCCATTTGCTATTTTGAAAAGCATTTTCTTGTCCCTTAAAGAATAATGCTTAAATATTGCAAATATCTCTATGAGACCAAAGAACCGTTAAACATTTTATTGTGTGTCTTTTGTGAAACAATAGCGATAACGTAGGTCAAATTTAACGTTAAAATAATGTCTTGCAACTACTTGTAATAATTAAATATATTTATTGAAACTAATTGAAATTTCTATACCCATGCATTCCTAAATAGAATTTAGGTCTTTGTTTTTCTTATTTTGAAACAAATTGCTTTTAGTTGATTTTTAATGTATGTTATTTATTTATTTATTTTTGTGTATCAAGTATGTAGATTTTATTAATAGCCTATTTATTTGAAATTATTCCCTCATTTCGAGAAGGTAGTGCAAAATGTGATTAAAATTTTTATATTTATTTATATTTAGTAAAATTGTTTATATCTATATAACTTGGTTATTCGCTATAATATATAATAATATTTTGCAAGATGCTTTTCATCAGTATTTTGAAAGTAATGAGCAAAGTCCAATTAATTTGCGATGTTCCTTTTGTAAACATATCGTTCGAATAATTTACATCATAGCATGGTGGCAGAAAGTTTGTATTTAAATGTAGATATGTTTAGGCGCTTAAGCAAATTGTTTACACTAAAAATTTAATGAAAATGTAGCAAGATCAGCGAAAAATGTTAATGGTATTGCCTTAATACATCAAACTTTAATCTAATGAATTAAAACTTAAATCGATCTTCAGTGGAATATAGAGGAAAAATAAGTTCGTAAGCTAATTTCCAGTAATAATAATTTATTCTACAATCGAACACGAAAGCTTTCTATTGAAGTCATCGTCATCTATTTTCCAAAGCGAGTATTTTAAAGTAAATAAATAAACTCATTAATAAATTTGTTATAATAAAAATGTTTCAATAATATATATGAAGTTTATAATGTTTCGAACTGAGTGCTTTCTGTTTTATTACATCTTACAATTATATTGTTAACAACAAAAGCCTTGAGTGACATCAATTTATTCCCCGACTTAGCAACTTGTCCTGAATCCAGTTGATATAGCTACCCACTCGGGTGTAGACGCCGGGCCAACCCCGGAGGCCGCACTGTTGTGTACCGTACGACACGATACCGGCGAGGAAGTATATGTCCTTATTGCCCACATTTTCCATCACCATGAGCGGGCCGCCCGAGTCTCCACTGCAGGTGTCTATGTTCTCCTCGCCACCGGCACACAATTGGGTATCGTTGATAAAATATGACTGCTTGGCATACGCCTTCTGGCACTCGAACAAAGGCCACACCTTCACTGTGGTCTTTAGCTTGACGGGACTGTAGGGTGCTTTTTCTGTTTTTCCCCAACCAGCCACATCCATGATACGTCCCTGGAAGTTCGTGTTTTGCAGCGCGGATTCCAGTGGAAGACAAATCGGTTTCACAAAGATGTTAAATGTGACAGTTTCCGCAAGATACAATAAGGCTATGTCATGGAGCTGATTGTGTGAACCGGGGTCGTATAACTCATGGGTGATTGCTTCCTCCACATCGACATCTTTATGGGGCAATGCGCAGTCCTTTTTCCCATCTCGGCTGATTTCACAGTCAGGATCCGTGGTGACGTCCCACTCACCAAGGCGCACACGTGCCAACACCCACGTAGCGGGTATTAAAGCGCCCTTGACGCAGTGGGCGGCGGTCAGAACGAAGCGTGAACTAATGAGCGATCCACCACAGTGATGATTGCTGATATTCCCCGCTGAAAAAAATAAAAAACAATAAAACCGAACTTTGTAAAACCTCTCGATAAATTTTACTTGTCACAGACCAGGGACCAGGCGCCCATAAGCCGAGAGAGCCAAAAAAAATAAAATTAAACCGAAATTCCACTCACTCCTCACTCATTCCTCTCACTTGTCGGAAATGAACAGGCGCCCATAGACCATAGACGAGAGAGTAAAGTGATGGGAGAAAATATCGCACGCCTAGAGCGCGGTGTTTTTATCGCATGGGAACAAAAATGGCATGCGAAAACGTTTGTGCTTACATATCAAGAGAGGTGAACATTATTGTGTAGTTTTCGTATTTACTGTACTCCTCGATATCGTTGATTGACAACTTCAGATGACGAAATGTGATTCTTAATTTTCCCCATCTAAACGTAACGGAAATTATCGATGGTGGGTTTTCCAAGAAATTCGATTTTTACTCGCGCGCTCTATAGTTGTTTTGCTGTCATGCCCTTTTCCGGTACTCACGTTTCTTGTACTCGATTAATGCCATCCAAGGGAATTCGTCCAATTGCGTCGTGGTCCCATTCAAGATGCGATTCTTTATGAAGCTGCCGCATGTTCCCGCTCCTGGTTGAATGTAGTCGTGAGATAGTGATTCGATAATGGGATTCTTCTTACAATGGTCTTCTTGACAGCACACCTGATCGTGATCAACCCATAAATAAATAAGTTTTGAATTGTATTTTCCGGGGATTTACCAACACTTTACGACTCGTCGACGTCTGGGTGTTATCAATGCCACATTGACTTAGCCGCAGTAGATCTTGGTTTTCCTCCAGTGGTCGTGCCGTCAGAAGTTCGAATAGGTAATCGCAATTGACGAGATGGACACACAAACCGCTCTTGTTGTTTGGAGCGGTGCAGGGTCCATAGTTTGTGATTCCGGTAAGGTTTACTGAACAGATTGACCATCGATGTTATAGCAATTGAATCCTTTTTCTATCAGCTTACCTTCACTATCTACCAGGTAGATAAAGTTCCACGCCAACCACAGCAGAGTCCATATATTCAACATTGCTCGTTACCGACTAAACAACAGCCACAGAGTGACTAGAAATTACCTGTCTGCTTGAGATTGTGTTCGCGGAAGACTGGTTTCTTGAAACACGAACGAATCTTTTTAAGAGCGACGAAGTAAATCACACGAGAGATGAGATCAGACTAATCGATGAGCCAACCAAATCGACAATAAAACACTATGTTCTTCGAATAAACTATAATTATTAGCAACGTTATCAACGGCTTGGCAGCAGTGCCAAAGGTCTACGTTCCATTCGCCGCCTATATATTTAAATTAGTATGAAGAAAGAACCAATTGCAATCAAATTCAAGTGGAAGACAGTTTCTATCCAATTGATTGGGAAAACGACTTCGCTGCAGTGCCAAAGGTCTACGTTGTATATGCGAGTGTATAATTAAATGCGACAGTTTATGAAGAAATTACCAATTGACAATCAAATGCAAGCGGAAGACCATTTCTGTCCAATTGATTTGCAGCATATCTTTTCGCTGTTCCGTCATGTGGGCAAAAAAGATAGTAATGAATAAAATATGGAAAATGACTGCTGTGTGATATTCGTTTTGTTGTTCATCGCTAAACATTTTATTACAAATTTCTATAATGGATAGTAAAAAGCATTTCATATTTAATTCTGATTTAATACGGAATAATATTTTATATGTTAGCATTGATAGTAATTTTATGAAGTTGCATACGACTTTCGTCGCACGCATTACATATGTTGGATAATGGTTTGTCTTGTTGCTGAAAACTATTCTAAAAATCTTGTATTATGGTTAAACACGACAGCAACAATATCTTTACACACTTTTACTTTGTTAATATATTGTTCACACAAGCAACTCCTTCCCCGGAAAATTTTAAATTCTCTTGTTGTTGCCGTACGAGTAAACAGGTTGGAAAGTTTCACCTTCATCGCCTTCACCATCGTCAGAAGCATCGCTTTCGAATGTGTTATCGGGAATATCGTATAAACGAATCATCGGCTTATTGGGATCCTTCATAATCAAATATTTGCCATCCTTCTGCTTCATCACAATATCGATGATGCAACGTAAAATTCCCCAGGCGTTGTCCATGCTCAGGTTGATTTGTGTGGCAAATTCGTGAGGCTTGAATTGCTGTGTGCCTAGAATGACGTGACGTGAGGGGTCACGGGGATTGATACGCGATACATAGCCTAGTTTCAATTGGTCAGAACCAGCCAACACGGCTTGCACAGTCCATTTGGCCAATTTGCAGGCATTGTTACGCAGTTCGTTAGCCAACACTGCACCACGCTGAGTGTCCAATTTCTGACGCCACTCCACGCCATTGGCGAGCTTGGAATCCCATTCATTCAGTGCCTTAATGGAAAGAAATTGTGGTTCGCCGTTGGGTGATTGAAGGACTCCATCATGTTCGCAGCGAGCAACCAAAACCTGAGAAAATTATCTAGATTTAGATATGCAACTTAGTAAGATCACTTATTGAGTTAACTTACAATATCGCTACCCAAATCCCATTTCTTGTAACGGTATCCAACGCTGGCCACTTCAACCTCCTCGTCCTCGGTAATGAAAGGATTTGGTTCTTCGAACTTGTACTTTGCTTCCTTCTCACCTGTCTTCAATACTTGTTGACTGAAATTGTGATTAATAAAAGTGGCTTCGATGGCCAAATTGCGTGGAGAATTGGGTGAGCTGTCATCGTCGGTTGGTGGCTCCCAGGAAGTCTCATTGACAGTCAACAAATCGAATTCAGTATTGTCACGCTTATCCATGAAGATTTTGTTACCTACAAAATAAAAAAAAATTAGGATAAAATACATTAAAGATGTATATAAACTAGAGTGAAAAACTTACCGAATTTCTCAACAACGATGTCCCAAGAATAATTCGAACGTGTCGAGCACATGATAGTCGCCAAAATGGCATCCGTGGCAAACACGTTACCCTCGGTCTTCGACAAACGACGAATCACTGGATCGTCAGTGGTAGTAACCGTGTGCACGATCCGATCGATCTTTTGCAACGGTTTCTCATTCTTCACATTGATACGGTCATAGATCTTATCGTAGTACTCCAAGGTGCCGCAAGTGACGATATCCTCTCCATCCTTAATGTTGGGCAGTGACAGCTTCATCAATCGTGGGAAGTCCATCTCCTCAATGGAAGCCCAATCGGCACGCACAGCTACCGACGATTCACGAATCTTGGGTGGAGCATTGCGGTTTCCAAACTTCTTGCCCATGCCACGACGATTGTCGCGCGCTTTAACATTCTTGCCACCAAGGGTGGTCATACCAGAAGTGAGTCCTCCCCGTGTATTGCGGCCACGACCCGACCTGCCAGAGAATCAGTATAACGTGAAAAAAGCGAGCCGCAAAGCAAGCGAGTTCGATCTAATTAGTATGCATGTTAACACAAGATATGAATGAAAAGGAGTATAGTGGAATTATCACTATTAAATGAGTAGGAAGCGAATGGAGGAATGCAATTGGAATTTGAATTGTGTAACCAACCTGTTGTTGCGCATATTTCCACGGAAGCGTCCACGTTGATGTGGTGGCTTCTGGACACGAGCCGTGTCCACTAGGTGGAAGGTGGTCTCGTCCTCCTCGTGATAGTATGCATATTGGCTGCCCGTGCCGAAGGTCGAGGCGTACTTATCTATAATAAATATTCAATCATTGTAAATACATTATTATTCCAAAAGACAAAAACATGTTCCTCATTTGTTTACATCTGCACCGATGAAAACATTTCTGACATTTTCTCTTCCACGCACATTCGTCTCAACCAGCTGTTTTAGCGCTTAATCATCTCTTTTGCACTAAAAAATATCCCGACTAACAAATGACATTCACGAATTGGGGAATTTTTGCAAGTTTAAAAATGGCTGCCACGAATCGATCCGAGACAGTAACTGCGAAGCGAAACGCGCACCCAATCAACATAACCTAACTTTATGTGAGACAAATTTCTCCCAACTTTCTGTTGTCAAGTCGGTGCATTTAGAACACTCACTTTGGTACTTCTTGTCGTTGTTGGATGAGCTGGTCCAATCGCAGATTTTGCCCAGACGATCGCTCTTGCTGAACGGCTGGTAGGGCATGTCTTTGAAGGTGTCCGGCAACTCGCATGGTCCCCATCCGTTCTCATTGAACTGCACGATGGGCTTCTCGAAGTGCGGAAACTGCTGGGCGGTGTTAATAGTTTCACTCATGACTGCAATAGAAGTCCAAATTGTTGTCAAATCGATTAACAATAATAATTTCACTGGTTTTTGGAAAAAAATTTACTTTTACTGGATTCTCGAAAAGTTGACGTGACAATCGAGAAAACGAATTGAGAAAGAAAAGAATGTTGACAACTGGCAGCATTGCCAGGTGGAAGATTCGACGATAGGGAAATTTTGATGTCAAACATATTAATTGAAAATTCGAAATTAGGATTTTTTGAGATTGTTAATATATATATTTTTTATCAGTTTCTTTTCATAATAGATATAAAAAAATACAAATTTCATATTCCAACAATTAACAATAATTGAATTACGATATATGTACTACCATAGTAGATTATTCATTTACCTCTCTCGTTACCACGAATAAAATGTTAATACCACTTTTAGAGTTGAGAAACTTCCACTTGGAGTTCTATATCACAACCTACGAAGCATCCTTTGGCCTATGAAGACGTCGAATACTCAGCATTCTGGCTGCCTCCTCATGATCCCCGCCTTCTCTCTTCCGCAGGCTGCAGTCGACAACTGATGTCCTCGTGGGCTCCCACTTTATCGGAGCCCGTCTACATTGCAGTCGTTTGTGTGTGTGTGTGCGAGTTGGCCATTTGATTTTAGTGCTCGTTCGGAGTCGTAAAACGCGTCGTTGCTCTTTAATAGGTGGCAGATGTTGTCAGCAGCCATCGAACAGCTCGTCAGTGTTGCCCACACTTCAGTTTATTCGAAAACAAAGTAACAAGATTTGCTCCATTGTCCTTTGATTCATCAAAAGCCTATCAAACGAAACAATGTTGTTTGATTCCTGGCGGAAGACGAATCCACCGATCGTGGGTAGGCAACACTTCGCAGTCAGTCAGGAGTGGGCGTTTCCGCTTCCGCTCGGCCACAAAGGAAAAGAAGACGTTAAAAAGGAGGAGGGTTCGTTAGAGTGGTGAAAGCGGGTCGACCCGGGTGCCTACGCTTGTTTCGGGTGATTGGTCTCCGACTCAGACTGAGCCTGTTGCTTCTATCACTAGCACGGAAACGGGAGCCGAAGGTTGTTTTGATTCTGCAGTTGGTCAGGTTGGGATGTCGCCAGGGGACCCTCGAAGCTAGACCAGGGGTACAAGGAGGTCGAAACAAAGCCAATGGAGTTGTGCACGGTAGCACGTAGAATTATTTCGCCCCTCGCCCCTCGCTCCTCGCCCCACACCCCCACCAACAATGACAACCCACGATAAGGGCTCCTCATGCAATAAAGTAGCGTAACAAAGCGTTTGAATGCAATGTGAGTCACGATCCATTGACGAACGCCGTTCGAATTCGAACAGAACAGAGAAGGCGCAAAACAGCCAACCTTGTGCCGCAAAACATTCAACGAACGGTCTCAAAATTTTTAACAAAAAACCTGCGAACATATGTTTGAACAGTCTCTTGTTCAGCAAACAGTTCGTTGTCTGCGCACACCTACCTCGAGCTACCTGTCTCGCTTCGCTCCATAGGGCGCTCTCGCTGTCTCTCTCGCGCTGGGTCTCTTCGCGGCGATTTCGGAGTTATACAATGCGATTTAAGTAGTTTACGACGCACGTCGTTCTTGCCACGCAGCGGGCGAAGGAACAAATCCGAAGCCTTCGAGTGAAATCAGTCCGTGCTCAAGTGTCGCCGCGACAAGTAGTTCGTCGGTCAGTTCCGTCAGTAAGACAATCACTCACTCAGTCAGTCAGTCAGTCAGTCGGTTGCCTCGCAGCCGTCCGAAGAGCGCGTTGCTGCGGACAACATAATAAAATAGCAAATTTCTAATTAAGCAGTCGTCGGGTTCACGGAGATGCGGCCGCGATCGATCATCGGCTTCCTATCAGTCGTCGGGCTGGCGCTACTGACGACAGCGACGGCGACTGCGACTGCGACCAGGGATGTAACGGGCGAGGGGGAGGCGTTGGTAAGTTCCCATCACGCCCCGTCTCCACGAATTCTTATCGAAACTGGGTTTACGTCTGTTGTTCTGGAGCACTGCGAGCCGACTTATCTCTGCCTCTCTCACTGTCGTTCCATCTCTCTCGTCCACCCTCACTCTCCATCGCTCCATCCATGGCTTGATTCATTGGAGAATCCGCCTTGAGGGTGGGAATCAATTCATCCTCTCGAAAGCATTCGCCAATCTGCTCAGCAACCATGTTCGTTCTTCCATCTCTTCTCCCTCTCTCTCTCCCTTTCTCTCTCTCTCTCGCACGCCATTCCTTCCCATGTAGCGTGTCGATGGTGATCGCCGCGGTCGGCTGCTCGTTCGAGTACCTGTGGTTTTATTGATGATGTTTTAAAAATAACGTTGCTCGATGCACGCCTTTAATATTTAACAGAAACAAAAACAAAAACATCGGCGGTGTCCGTTTTGCTTGCGACAATAAAACCTCAGTCATGCACAGTGAGGCAAACGGTCGGGATCGGGGGCAAAATGTCGCCAGCCTGGCAGGTACCGAAAGTGAACAGAGAGGCGAAAGTAGAGGGCGAGTGGTGAAAACGGTGACATAGGCGAAAGTCACGTGAGATAGAGATAGAGATAGAAATCAACCGAGGAGGCGAGCGCCGAGTGACAAAAGTAACGAATAACTACGATCGAGGGGGAGAAGAAGAAGATGACAGACAGTAGTCGACTTGGAGTAGGGTTTTGGACCCACCCCAATGACGCACTCAGCAATGAAAAAGTACTCCTGCACTATGAATTCAAGAATCGAGGGATTGCAATGTTACCTGTTCAATTGTCCGAGCTGCCAGAGGGATGTGGCTGGAATTAGTAACGATTGCCAATGAGCTTTGAGTTAGTGTGGGACCAATAAAATCTAGAGATCGAGTTGTGACTAATGATCGGATGAGATCTTGACGTAACTTTGACATAGAATCCTGAACTTAGAGATCTAGTCTTTATCTTTGGGAACTAATCGTGACATTTAAGACTTAAACTTAACGTTAAAGGTCCGCCCCCAACAATTGAAACCTCCATTTCCTTCAGCAGGATGGAGGCTCTGAGTCGGCGCCGCAGCTGCTCCAGGTCAAGATCTACTACGAGGCTCTGTGCGGGGACAGCATGCAGTTCATTCGGCGCCACCTCTACCCGGCGATGATGGGCAACGGCTGGCTGAAAAACACGGACCTGCAGTTCGTGCCCTACGGCAAGGTGACGGTGAGTACGATGGACCAGGTCCCTCCCGCGGCCTTCTGGTCCCGATTTATACCATTCTTTTGATCTGCCGTATTCATTCTGATCACCCAATTCTGTTCCATCCCCGCCTCCTCCACACTATTCCGTTGTATGGGCTGCTGTTCTATCCCATTCTGTTCTATTACGTTCTGCCGCAGGCCTGGACCGACCCGGATACGAACGTGACCTCGCTCTACTGCCAGCACGGCGACGCCGAGTGCGAGCTGAACGCGCTGCACGCCTGCATCGTGGAGCACAACAGCGTCGAGGAGCAATTAAAAATGATCCACTGCCTGATGCGCGGCTTCTCCACGGACGTCGATCAGGTTCGTCGATAAACGAACACTGGCCTAGTGCAATTGAGTGATGGTAATTGGCTGTTGTTTTTGCTTTTTTGCATGTCCGCTTGTCGTTCGTCCAGTGCTCGGCTAGCTTGGGCATCGATGTCAGTGCGGCGAGAAATTGCAAGGCCAGCCGCTCGACGCCGGACATACTGCGGAAGTACGGGGATGATACGGACGCCATCGACATATCGTTCGTGCCCTCGATCGCCATGGACGGGGTCAGTCCAGCATCGCTCTATCTCGCTCAGTCTCTTTCAATTTCCCCCCTCTCTTTTGCATTCTCTGCCGTTCCAGGTCTTCAACCGCTCGGAGCAGCGGAAAATCCTGTACAGCTTCGCCAGGGTCTTCTGCTCGAAGTACGGGACCAAGTACGGCATCACTTTGGACAAGTGCTAATACAGAAACGGCCGTAGGACCATCTCGCTCTATCGCCAATCCTCCGCCTCTCGTCTTTTTGAATAAAGTTGGTTTTCAGTAACATAAGTAGTTAGTTTTATTTTTCCACCACGGAATATATTTTCACCCGGTGAGTGGATTTAATGTTCAGCCCAAAAGCATGCAACGACTTTGACGACTTTGACGTTGCTATGTTAATAGCAGAGAGGCGGCTAGTGATGTCAACGCGACAAAGAGCCGCTGAAGCATTTGCTGGAGTGGTGGGTGGAAGCGGTGTGATGTTAACGTTAACGTTATCGTTATTGTTATCGTTGTTGTTATCGTTGTTGTAAACAGTGCCCGCAACGACTGCAAGTTTTAACAAGAAATATATTGTCAAAGTCGTTTGCGAGTGGGCGAAAAGCAATAACTCAGCACAACAAAGCAACAGCAATTGCAACAAAAATAACAAGAGCAATAACAATGACAACAACAATAACAGCAACAACACGAAGATTAAGAGCAACAACAATGGGGCTAAATGGCAACGAAAACTGTCCTATTACCAAATACAACACTGTCGCTGCCACAACATACTTCGAGACACAACGAGAGTTACGAGAACAATAAGGCAACTGCAACGTTATTCAAATCAGGGTTGGGGCCGGACGGACGGAAGGAAGGAAGGAAGGAAGGGCAGGCGGGATGCGGCCCGAAGGAGCCGACCAGGGCACGCCATGGCTCAGGGTTGCAAATCTCGTGGAGTGCAAAGTGTTCTTGCGTCTGTCGTTGTTGTTGTGGACGACATTGTTTTCGTCGCATTGTTTTTGCGTCCTCCGTTGCCGTCGACATTTCGGCTCGCGAGCATGCGATCGACAACGGCCGGGACGGCGTCAGCAATCCGAGGCCCGGCGGAACCCGGAACTGAAATCCCTGATAAGCACGAACGGCGCTGCGAACTCTTCCTTGGAGAAGGGCAGAGGAAGAGCCTTGTGGAACAAGGAGGGAAGCAGGACCGACGGAAGAACAAGCACTCTGCAGTGGAAGAGGACAGACGGATGGACAGATAGACAGATAGGCAGACATTCCGATAGCGGCGATAACTCGTTACTGACTGGACGAACACGCGGTCGCGCGGGCGGTTTCAGTGATTCCATAAACTGGGCAGAGTCGCCGAGTCGGTCGAGCGGGATTTGTGAAGGAGACCTCAGAAATCCGTCCTCCGTCTGCGGCCTGAGTCATCGGAGCGGTGGAAGGCGGCGACCCACGGGGTTCCCCGGCCCGAGTGCCGCGAATTGTTCCGATGCCAGTTCAATGCACGGCCGCCTGCCGCCGACCACCTGGGCGAGCCGGTGGCGTGGCAGTGGCAGTGAAAAGGTGTTGCCACATTCGTCAACGCGACCGGCCCCCGATGGCCGTGAGCGCCGCGCACTCCCCGCTCCCGCCAGCCGACGCGACCGTGCACTATTTTCGCCCGACGTGAACCTGTTCGTTCGCCTCGTTCGTTCGCCTCGTTTGCTCGTTCGTTCGTCGGCCGCTGCAGGCGTCGGTCGGAGGCGTTGCCACACACATGTGACAGGTTCGGGCCGCGCGATTGCGCGATGGCGTGCGTGTTGCCAACTGGCCAGTTTGGGTTTTTGCACTGGTTGCGATTCCTGCGGATTTCATTGTCATTGTCAAGGCGAGTGCGAGGCCAGCGAATGCGGATGATTTAATAAGACGGCGATTGCGTCAATTAGGCGGGCCGGACCGCCGGACCGAGTACCGTTAATTAGTGGCCACCACATTGCCATCCGATCGCATTCGAGATCCGATTGCATACGAGTTACGACTCAGTCGAGAGCGCAGGCTTCCGGTACACGATTGCCCGATTTAATGGATTTTAACTAAATTTTTACTCTAAAAATCTTTTAATTTTCGACTTAACATGGCGTTCGGAAAATATGGCAACGCGAGATTTCACTCGCTTCCGAGAAGAAAACGCGAAAACTTTCGAATTGAATGAACTCAATCTTTTCGGGGAACGGGTTTTCACATGTGAAGCTTAAGAACGTGCGCGGGCTCGTTTGATGCTGGTTGTTGTTGTTGTTGTTGTTGTTGCCGTTGTGACTTTTGCCCATGCAAACGAGTCTGCGTTGCTGTTGTTGTTGTTGTTGGTGTCGACTTGGCCTGGTTGCCGCAGCCTGCACCAACCGGCTCCGAGCTCTTTTTTCCCATCGATCGATCGATCAACAGCGGTTCCATTGCATTCTTCGATTGAGCCGTTTTGCATTTTATCTGTCGCGGCGTCTGTTCTCTCTCTCTCTCCCTCTTCCCGCCTATCTGCCTGTCTGCCTCGTCGACCCACTTCCTGCGCTCTCGGGGCCGCAGGCTCGCGAGCCTCGTGGCTGGTCTCGACTCCACACGGTCTCCGCCGCTTTGTGGGTCACGGCGGACCAGTTGGAAGGAAGTCGGCGACGTCATCGGCGCGAACCGTTTTCGCCCTCCTTCACCTCGCCCACTCTACCTCTCCCTCCCTCTCCCCTCTCTCTCTCTCTCTCATACACGCTGAATCGCCGCTTCAATCGCATGCAAATGAGGCTGACCAACCGTTAATGAATTGACTAAAAGCAGCTGCTAATGGCGCAAATCCAAATGGCTAATAGGGTTCTCGCATTGCTCGAGACAAAAAACTAACGCGATTATAATTGGATTCTCATGAGAATTGGTTCACTGGTCGATCGTGGAGCGGGGATTCGGACACTACGTTCAGCATGGGACAATGAGGGTGGTTTGAGAAATTCCACGGATCAGTCTCGTCTCGACGGGATTCCCCGGGGTTCTCTCTGGCTTCCATCCATCCTCCACCGACTTAAACCAGTTCCTTCACTTCCTTCATATGGGAAGCACCTTCAATCGTTCGCTGACTCAAGTTCTCAATCTTCATCAGCATCAACTCCAGCCCCAGCATCATCGAAAAATCCCCCCACCCTGATTCGGATACGGCGAATTTGTTTTGTGTTATTTTTTACATGCAAATGGCAACCCTGAGCGAGGCAACAATGCATTGGCGTGGCGTGGCAAAAGTGTCGATGCATTAAACATCGAATTCAGCCTTAGAGCGAGAGGGCAGAGACTGCGCTGATACCGTTGGGAGGGGAACGTTGTTATTGTTGTTGTTGGTCTCTTTGTTGTTGTTGCGGGGGCATCGTGTGTGTGTGGAATTCGAATGTGTGGCTTAAGTCGGAGCTCATCAGCATTCCATCGCTGCCGTCTGTCAATCAAACAGCAAACAATTAAATTAAGCTTTGGGACTTCCTTCGTCGTCGAAAGGTGGAGGTGGAGAATTTGTTGTTAGAAATTTATTATGTAAGTGCTTCCGTTGATTGGCAACGGCAGAGATTTCTTGTGTTGTTGTGTAGAATTTGTGTTTTTTGGCAAAAGTCCATTAAATATTATAACAAATGTGACGGTGGCGAGGTGGAGTGGGGTGCGGTGTGGTGAATCGGGGTGGGGGCGTCGGAAGTCTTCGGAAGCCTTCGGTGATATCACGGTTTTCCTTTCGGGCGATGGCGATGACACAACGATTACGATGACGAGCGTCACTTGTCGAATCCGTCGACTTTGCCCAGGCACTCGTAGAAAACCACAACTCTGTCGCGTAACTGCAATGGCCACGGATGCAACAACGAGCCACAACAAAATTTTTGTTGACAACAACAAAAGTGGTTGCCACCATTATTTGCATGATTCGGCGCCCGAGACTTCGGCAGCCCTTTCACGTGGCTCGATGGGAAACTCGTTACTTTGTAGTCGCCTCACGTGCAACCGGTTTTATTTTCTCTTCATACCCACCATCACCATTATCGTCGTCATCATCATCATCGTCGTCATCGTTGTCAACATCGTTGTCGTCTTCGGCTCCCCCTCTCTTCTTCGTCTTTCTGGCTTCCTCCAGATCGTTGCCTGCCTTCGGTTGTTACAGTTGAATCTCTTTCGATTGTCATTCGTGAGGCAAAAATTATCAATAAAAGCAACAAAAATAGCAGTAAAAAGCAACTACAGTCATAATAGCAACACCAACAACAGCAACATTGAAGTGAAACCGAAATTCATCGCATACGAACAACAGGAAAACTGAGGAAAATCGTGAAAATGTCAGTAGTTCAATTTATGCGAATCATGGCGCGGTGTGTTGAAAGGTGGGTTGATTGGAGGAGGGGTAGTGAAGTGCGAGGCGGAGAGAGAGAGGTGAAGAGAGACGTTGTATCATGATCACAGTGACGGCGAGAGGGGGGGCGAAGGTGGTGAGTGCATGACGAGAAGGTTAGCGAGAGCGAGAGAAGAGGAGTCTACGTGGTCACGTTAGAGGAGCAGAGAGGAAGTCTCTCGGAGCGTGGTTCAAGAAACGGGGAGGCAAGCGTGGGGGAAAGAGAGGTGAACAGTGTTTGTCAGATTGCATCGAATGAGACGGAGGAGGAGGCGGGGGCGATGTTGCAGCTCAGCTAATACTGAAATGAGGTGTGATTGTGGGAGTGGTGCAGACTCGGCTGCAGGGGATTCGGTTGCACCACAAGCGGCGGCCCCGAGCAGCGGGGGTTCGGGTGTGGTTCGGTAGCCGGTTCGGGTCATGGAGTGAGGAGAACCTGAGTGAAATCAATCAGAGGGAAAATCGATGACGATCGAACTCTTTTTTCACGGCTCCAGCCAATTATTGCCTCACTCCGTGGCCCGCCAGCCACCGTTCCTGTCGCTATTGGCTCCCTATGGCTAATGATACGACGACGATCGGATTGAGATGCCGTTGAGCCGACTTTTTTCGATGCCATTAATCTTCGGTCGACAACCGTCGATGTTCAATCCAATCAATTGCCCCAAAAGCAGCCGCCGAAACAGTCAAATAGTCCAATAGTTGGGGCTCATCATCGGCCGGTCCCTCGATCTCCGGTCTTCCCCATTTATTATTTACCATTATTTACCTTACCTACTTCGGCTCTTAATTCCCGTGCGGCGATGATGCCCGACTTCGGGCCGATCGGATCTAACGGAACCTCGGCGATCGCTTCCGCCCGCTCTCCCTCCGCCGAGCTCGCTCTGGTCGATGATCCTCCAATTCCCGGGTCACTGGAACGGCCACCACGGCAACCAGCTGAATCAGCGGCGTCGAACGGTTTTCGGTCCCAATCTTCGAACACCGCGAAATCGGAGCATCCAGCGGTAAACGTCGAAAAGGGCCGGAAATCGAGATCCGGGCGAGGTTTCAGGGCCTCAGCCGATGGCCAGCCTTCGCTGACTCACCGTAACGTCTGGCTGAATAGTTGGCAACGCGGCGAAAATAGAGCGACAGCAGGAAGATAGAAGACGCGAGAAGAAGAAGAAGAAGAGGAGACGCCCACCTCGCCCCCACCGGGATACGACGACGACCCAATTTCAAGTGATGTTGTTGTGGTTTTTGCTGTTGCTCTTGTTTTGTTGGTGTCGTTGTTCATGTTGTTGTTGCTATAGATGTTTTTGTCGCGATCGGCGTCATTTGCAGCGCTCGGCAGACTTTCCTATGTTAATTTCTTGATGCAGGTCTATTTTTGTGGCAACGCCGCGTCGCTGCCGTCGCTCGTGTTTTCACGGCGACTGCAACTGCAAAAAACGAGAATCAAAAACCAAAGGAAAAATTACGCAAATAAAAATTTAAAAGAAATGAAAACAGGAACACTATAGAACAAACAACTTAAAACAAATAAAAGTAATCAAATAAAAATAAAACAAAATAACGAAAAAACAATTGCGAAACAATAACACAAAAGAATAGCTGCAGCAATAAAACGAAATAAAAACCGAAGTAATCAAACAAGGGAAAAACTGAAAAACAAAGAATGGAAAAACGTACGAAAAGAAAACTAAAACAAATGGAACGTATGTAAATAGAAACAACAACAACAACGGCAAGCGAGCCGAATGGGAACAGCGAAACGTGAAACATGCGACGGGACGAATATAGAGCTGAAACCAGAAAGAAATAGAAAATCAAGCGCGACACGAGGAGATTAACGAACTGCGCCTGCCGACGGCGGAGACCTAGACCTAGTTGGAAGGCGCTGGGATGTGAGCGAGTGTGTGTGGCCGAGCGTGACTGGGTGTGAGTGAGCGAGCGGACTGAATGTGAGGGAGGCGAAGTCTGGCTGGGGGCGAGTGAGTGTGTGTGAGTGGGAGGGAGGGAGTTCTGGGGACCGAGCGATCTTCGTGCCGTGGCCGGGTGACGCGGGAGCGGGGCAGGTGTCGCGGCGATGAAAATAGGCGCGACGACAGGTGGGTCTCGTCCTCCCATCCCACGGTGCCCAATGCGCGGTGCACTTCCGAGAGAATGGCGAGGGTGATGATGATGGTGAGGTGAGGTTGGTGAGGCGATGGTCTGTTGTTGTTGTTGGCGAGGGTGGGGAAAACCACGCTGACGTCGTCGTGCCCACATCCGGACGAGGTGGCCCCGGTCTACGGTCTCCGGCCCCCGAGGGTGGCGCCCAAAACCCGTCTCGACCTGTTGACGACGCACCTCGAAAAAGTGTTTTGTACTCATTGTTGTTGTTGTCGATTTTATTGATGTTGTTACCATTATTGTTATTTCCAATGTTGTTGTACCAATTGTTGTTGTTGTAGTTGCATTCGGTGCTGTTGTAAAATCCCACAATTGACATAGTTTCGAGTAACGAACGGTGGCAACATCAACATCAACATCAGCAACAACAACCGCAACAACAACAATTACACCGGCACTTACGCCGACCACAATTAACAATAACAAACTAGTGGTTTGATTGTCATTTCGTGCAGTTGTAGTAGTGGTTGTTTTTGTTGTTGTCGCTGTTGCAAATCAATACATTTCTAATCGCATTAAATTGAAAATCGAGTCGAACGCAAAACAAAAAAACAAAAGCAAACAAAAATTGACGAAAGGCAACCGGCAATCGTTTGTTGTCGTTGTCATCGTGATGGCTTCTGTTGGCCAGCATTGTTGTTATACTCTTCTTGTTGTTGTTAAATTCTTCGTGTTATTGTTACTGAATTGTTGTTGCTTTTTACCCTTGTTGTTGTAAGTGGGTTGTGCTCGTTGGCAAAGATGATGGGATTTTGAAGTTTTCTTCATCTTCCTTTGATCGCATTTGTGTTTTTCAGTTTTCGTTGTTATTTGGTTCAATTTTTTCTGCCCGATATTTTTGCACTTTCCCATCGGGCAAAAGAGCGTGGAGAGTGAAAAGGCTGTCGAATTATGCTCGCTCTTTCTCATCCAATTACCGCTGCTGGAGGAACGAGGCGCGAGGGTTCTTCGGCTCCCTGCACGCTTTCGCACTCTTTCGCACTCTTTCTTTCATTCTTTCTCCCTGCCGACCCCACAAGGAGAAGCAGAACGAGAAGAAACTCGTTTTCGAATTTCAATTTCACTTCGTGCACGTGTGTCGCGAGCTTTCGCGGGGCGAGTCCAAAGGAGAATTTCGAGAAGTCGCCGTTGGAACTTCGAAAAATTCATAGTTTCATATTTTCGAAACATCATCATCAGCAAGATCCACTCTGAAATTTCGAAAAAACGTCTTTAAAATTTCAAATAATTGCTTGTAGGTTGTCGAATAATTGCTCTGAGAACTTCGAAATATCGCTTGCATATAGCAATAAATTAATGATGTGGAACCAATATCGGACAGGATCTGCCCACTGGTGGTGTCGGTGACGTCAACACCCAGACAGACAGACGGGCGGACGGACCTTTCGATAACAGTTATTGGCATTACACAATATTCCAGGAACGTCAGGTTGATGTATTTCATTGTTATTACTTTTCTCGTATATACTGCTATAGGATAGTGGAGGCGATAACCTAATTCAATTAGTTTTCTATGAAATTGCCGTACTTACGACGACCTGCTCCAACAGATGGGGAAATCGATGGCTTTATCTGGGCGAGCAGAATAAGTCAATTAACCAAATTAACGCAAGTTCGATATATCAATTTCGGCTACGTCGACTTTCAGCCAATTATATGAAAAAAGGGATCTCTAGTCGAAATCTGCCGCCTTTCCTCTAATCGATTTGTTTAATTAATTGCTGATGGATGGAGCCACTGACGATAACGCGGGCGACGACGGCCGACCGCTTGATATCGAGCCATTGGACGGCAGCGAGGGCAACAACAACAAGGAGTGGAACAAAGTGCGGCGTTCAAATACAAACAACTATGATGGGCTGATGCAGGAAGCAGGCGGCGAAGCCATGGACAGGTGCTGAAGTCCAAGCCTAATCAGCTGGAAAATCGATCCATCCATGCTTCGCCTGGTTAGCCGTCGTTGGACCTGCGGCGCCCCCGCTTGCCGGCGACCACGTCGAGTGATAAGTGGCTAATTATCAGCTCGGCCGGGAATAGAGATGGCTCATATCGGCGCGGAAGGTGGCCTCTGTCTTATCGGCGTCGAGACCACTTGTTGAATGCACTGGATGACATTTACTCCAACGCAGTCGCCATGATTTCGCGGGAAATTTATGGTGTGGGAAAATTCCCCAGCTCGTGACGTGCTGTAAATCCATCAAATCGTTGGCAACGCGGCCCACCTGTCGGCGTAGTAATCCCCACTAATAGGTTTTATCACTGCCATAAATCCCTCAAGAGCCGAGAAGACTCCGAGCGAGTGAAAGGCGGGGAAAGCGAGAGGGAAGGAGATTGTTTATTAATTGGATTCTTTTGTCGCCTAGTGGCAAACAAGTCCAGTAGTTGGCATCGCCGGGGAGGGGAGCCGGAGTCGAAATTAGAAATTACGTTCTGCCGCTGGATCAAACCGCTGAGCTCACCTGGATCGCGTCTGCAGAATAAAAGCGAAGACTCTCCAAGGCGCCCTCGCCATCATTACCAGCCACTCAGCCATCGATCCGCCCATCCATTCAGCCGTTCAGCCGTTCAGCCATCCGCCCATCCATCCATAATTGCCGCCGACCAGGGGCGGCGGAACCAGAAATGTGTGTCATAAGCAAAGTCGCTGATAAATGCGGCCATAAATCAACGGGAGTTCGGGCTGTCGAGAGCCGCCCCTCCCCCATCCCCCATTCCCACCCGCCCGTCGCATAGATAATGTGTCTTTTTTTTCTGCGGGTTCTCGGCGCGATCGAACCGCAAGCCAAAACCCGACTCGATTCGGGTGACGACGACGACGAAGACGAAGACGACGATGGCAGATGACCACAAAGACGATGGCAGACGACGAAGACGACGGCTAATGAGAGGACGCGGCAGACGAGGCTTCCGAAGGCGAGGTTCGGGCGATCAGGGTGACCAGGAGTGGGGCGAGGCTGCCGGGGCGCGCCGGAGGCCCCGAAACCGACGACGCCGACGTCACCTGTTGACATGTTGATCCGCCCGATTTAACCGAGCGATCATTACCGAGCTGTCATTACGTGCATAGATATCGACATCGACATGGAAATCGCCATCCACATATCGCCGTAGTCGGCTCCCGTCACGGAATGCGGTTGGAATCGCGGTGCGAAAACGGGTCGGCTCGAGATTCCAGGGCTCCTTATCGGTCGCCCAAAGGCCGGCGACGGGCGATTCCAATTCGATCGCCGCCAACGGCCGACGGAAACGTCGTCGACATTGATCGTTGTCTCGAGCATTGTTTCGTGCTATGATCGTGTGCACTAGAACAAAACGCCGCCCGGTGATTGCGATTTGAATGCCGTGATTTATTTCCCAATGACTCTATTCAATTCAATGGCTCCGCGTTCCCACCCTCCGACCTTTGGCGCGCTCTCGCCATCTATCATCGCGTTTGGTGGCCTTGGTGAACGAATCCGTCTCATCATCAGGTCATGGTGACCTCCCATCGAAGCCGTCACTGGCAGTCAAGTCATCAGCCTCTGGTCACCTCTTTCTTTTCCATAAATTTCGGGTCCAACGGGATCAAGTTCGGGTTCGGCTTCGGGTTTGGATCGGGGTTCGTGTTGGTATGAGAGTTCGTGTTTGTATTGGGATTGTGGTTCGTGCTCGGGTTCGCGTTCGGGCCGGTCCGGGTCCGGGTCGAATTCTGCCGTTACGCGGCGTCGTGCCCAGACCCAGCCACGGTACGATGCGATCGGGCGATTTCGGTGCCTGCGACATGACTTTTCCTTGCCCGTCGCCTGGGCCCGAAACTTGTTCCGCTTCGTATTGTTATTGTTGTTGTATTTGTAGTAACCAGATGTCTCTTTGCCTTTGTCTTCGCCGTTGCCTGGTGCTTTTTTCCATCGTGCCGCTGCAGTTCTAGTTTTTCTTATTGTTGTTGTAGTTTTAGTTTTTATTACGGCTGTGCCTTTTGTTGTTGTTGTTGTTGTTGTTGTGCTTATTGCTGTTGTTCCTCTTGGCTTTATTGTTAATACCACTCTTAGCTGTTATTTTCGTCTGTTTGTTGTTGCCCGGCCCTGTTCTTGTTGTTGTGCTCGTCGGCTTAAGTTGTTATTGTTGTTGCTGCCCGTCTGCTTTTGCTGTTGTTATAGTTGTTTTTCTTCGTGGTCTTGTGGCTGTTGTTGTTGGGCTGTCGTTCGGTGCTCATCGTTGCGGCTCGTCGTTTATCGATTCTTTCAGGTATTTTGTGGGCCAAAATAACGGTAACAAAGGTTACCGAGGGAGAGCGGGTTTTCTCTTGTTTTTGATCTTGTTGTTTTTGGCGTCACACGAAGCTCTTCAGCGCTCTCTGGCAACATGTTCGATTTCTCGCAACAAGTTTGACCGTCGTGAACAAATGCGACTTCGGCAACATCGCCGACAGCACTTCGGGAACATCGTCGGCTTTGCAACCTTTTCGTCTGCTTGGCAACATTTTCGTCCGCCTCGCACTTCACATTCAACATGTTGCTTCGAACAGGTTGCTGTTGCTGTTGTTGTTGCTGCTGCTCCTTTCCCAACGTGCGTTGCAATGTTTGCTTTTCTCTCTTTTTCACATCTGGCTGTTGTTTTTGTTTCCCCGACATTCTGCCAGTGTTGTTTACCTTTCGTGTTGCTTAATGTTGTCACTTCTGTCGTTGTTGTTGTGCTCCGTTGTTCTTCTGGTTTCGTTCAGTGTTTGTTTTTCTGCTTCCTGATCTTGTTATTGTTGTTGCTGGTCGTTGCGTCCCTGCAACGCGTTGCAGCGCTCGCTGCAGAATCCGCGCTCTCCGCTTTCGCTCCGAGGCTGTGTTTACATTCTCCGAATATTTGCTGCTCGCGTCGCATCAGCTGATTTCACTTGTGTTTGTGCTCGGCGTCCCACAATAACAAAAATAGCAGCACACAAAAGCCGAACGATAAGCTAATCAGCGAGAGCGCGAGAGCAAATCCGAGTGCTGTGCGGAGAAACTGTTTACACACAAATAATGCATGAATCAGTTTGATAAATTTGTGCCAAAAGAAAAAGTAAATAAAAATAAAAATTAATAATAATAATGAATAAAGAATTCCATTTTTTTTTATTTTGATTTTTATTTAAAAAAATTTAGTTTCCAACAGTTTCATTGAATTTTATATTTCATGATATGTTGTTGCCCAAATCGTTCGAAGCTCGGCACGGGGTCCCCCAACCCCCTCAGGTGGTTGCAAACGCGCGAGAACCGCACTGACAGCTGGTCGTGAGAAGCGACAGAGCGAGAGCGCCGCATAGTGGGAGAGCGGAGCAGCGAAACTTGCGAGAGAGCACGGGAAAACTATCGAAATCGAGAGCGCGACCTAGTGAAAAGCTGCCTCGAGGGAGAGCGGGAGAGCGAGACCGAGCGCAGCGGTGGACGAGTGCGAGCGAGAGCGGGGCAGCGGCGGGCCGAGAGCGCGAGAGAGTGGGAGATGGCGATACACGGCGAACGCAAATAAACAAACAATGGTCGCCGCGACCGCTCGTCGATAGAAAATCAAAACAACAAAGCGAGCGCGGAGAGCGGTCGTGGGGCGAGAGGTGGGAAGAGCGCGGTCTGGTGGGAGGGAGGCGGCGGCCTGCGACCGGGCCGCGGCCGAAGTCGGAACTCGCTGACACGGTGTGGTCTCGGTCGCCGTCGCTCTCGCTGTCGCCGTCCCTGTCTCGTCGCCGTCGCCGTCGCCGTCGCCGTGGCCGCTGTCGGCTCGGGCTCGGCTCGGCTCGGGCTCGCGGCAGTCGGCAGTCGACGCGCGCGCTCTTCGTCCACCGCAACGTAGACGTCGCCTCCGCCGAGCAGTTGTGGAAGTGGCAGTGAAGAAGCAGCACTAGTCGTGCGACGACAGCCAGAAGAAGAAGAAGAAGAGCGAGCGAGCCAAGTCCGGCGCCGTCCCGCAGTCGAAGTGGTAGTCGAAGACGACGAAGAAGAAGAAGACCAACGACAGCCAGAAGAAGAAGAAGAAGAAGAAGAAGGCGAATTTGTGCCTCTCGCGCTTCCGCGTTTCGTGGTCGTTTCTGTTTTCCGTTGCTTTTTTCTTCTGTTCTGTTTGGTTTTCGATTCGATTCGATTCGATCCGATGTCGTTCAACGTGTGTTTCTTATTTTTTGGTTTGTTTGCCCGCCTAATTGGAATTTAGAAATTTGCGACTCGGCGTCCGCGGCCTTCGACGTCAGACGCCGGACGCCCGACGCCCGCCGCCCGCCGCCCCAGGTGGAATTTGATGGTTCCGAGTGCCCGCGTTTAGGAGACCTCGCGCGTTCGGCCCTGCGACGCCCGCCACTCGCCGCCCGTCGACCTGGAAAACGCGTTCCCACACGCTAGATACATCTGTATCTGCATCTGCATCTGACATCTGACATCTGTGGCTGCAGGTGACAAGTGAATCTGACCCGGCATCGGACCCGTCTCCCAATGTGCGTGTTTACTTCTCGCTGCCCATGAACTTTCGGGCCTGCAGCCAATTGTCGGCTCGCCCCGTCAGACACAGTCGCATCCGCATCTGCACCTGGGCCTGCACTCAGTCGCTGTATCGCTGTATCGCGGTATCGCTGTGTCTATAGCGCATCTATCGCCAGTCTGTTTGTGATTACAGATTATCGCGAGAACCGCTCGGCTCGGTTCGCCTGGCTTCGTCGCGAAGTTCGCGCGGCATCCGTGAGATACAGATGTATCTGCGGCGCTCGATCGATATGCATTGGCAGCGGCATGGCATTGACTTTTGCTGCCGCTTGGCGTTTCGTGTGCATCGCCCGCTGGCGTTGTATCTGTGCCGCCCGGCCACTTGAATCCGGGCATCCGCGAGTGCTCTCGGGAAATGTGTCAGTTGTGCCGTCGTCGTCGCCGCCCCCGTCGCCGCCGCCCACTCACGCCCCACTCCCCCTCCGCCCGCGCTCCTGGCTCTCGGCTCTCGGCTCTTATCAATCTCACGTTAACCCGTGTTCTTGTTGTTGCTGTAATTATCACCGAATTGTATCGCACACACACACACGGCGCCCCTCGCCGATTATGCCCGCGATAGCAACAACAACAACAACAACAACAACAACAACAACAACGACAACAACATGATATGTGTGTGTGTGGATCACGTCGCTTGTTGTTGGCGCGGCTTGTTTGGGGCACTCGCAGCAGTTGTCGATGTCGTTAGTGCGATTGTTGTTGTTGTTGCTGTTCTTGTTGTGACTATTGTGGCGATTATTGCTGCTGCTGTTGTTGTTGTTGGCATTAGTTTCGTGCCGACCACCTCGACTGATAATTTTGTCGCCCTCTCGCTCTCTCGCTCGCTCTACGTCGCGACACGCGATTATCATTTCGTCGACTGACCTTAGGTCGTCGCCGCGGCGATGTTGTTGTTGTTATTGTTGTTGTTGTCGACATTGCTGCTGCTCGCATTGTTGTTGTGGTCCGTGCGTCTTCGCCTCGCCTCGCCTCATTATGCTCCGTCCATTTGACAACACTGAGAGAAATCTCCACATTCCGGCCGCTATCGCTTGTTCGCATCGCGAACGTCGTCCGTAATGAGCAAATGTCGATAAAGCACTAGTTTTCCGATTTCCTCCATTTTTCGCCCATTCAAAGTCTCGCGATTGCAGCCAATTGCCACCGAAACGGCATCGTTAAAGTCATCGAAATTACAATGATTGAAGTCATCGAATGCGATCGGGCGCATTTCGCAATCCCCTCATCCGCCCCCCCCCCCCCCGCGCCCGCCGATTCGCTTCCGAGTGCGATGTCGCGATTTCGCGACTCCGTCCCCCGTTCCCTTGGACCTTATCGGGCGAGTGCAGCGAAAACGCAGTTCTCCAGTACTAACAAAAGGCGAAACAAAAATAAAAAATGGGAAAGAATCCGAAAACACAACAAAGCGAACAATCGGGCGAGCCGAGGGAGCCGAGGGAGCCGCGCGACACGCGACCAGCGGCCGTCGCCGACTTCCTCGCGCCCGGCCGAGATCTCGAGAACCGCGAGCTCGCTGAAAAGTGGCCGCGATTAAAACTAGAGAACAACAGAGGAAGTCACATGCAAATGTGGGCCAGGAGTGGAGGCAGGCGACCGGGGCGAGACGGGAGCCAGATCGAGACCGGGGCCGGGGATCGGGAGCGAGATCGGGATCGGGATCGGGACCGGAGATCGGGAGTGAGGGGCGACAGAGGGGGGACCGAGCGAGTGATTGGTTGAGCGAATGACGACGCCCGCGAGTGCAATCAATTCAGCGATAAATATTAATGTCATTCGTCCGGCCGTCGAGATTCCACCGGCGGCGGGCGGCTCGAGAAAATCCAAAAAAATCAAGTCAAAAAAATCAAGTCAAAAAATTCAAATAAAAAAAGTTAAATCCCAAATAATTAAAAGAAAGCCCAGGCAAATTCTAAAAAACGCTAAAAATGCGCGATGAATAAAAAATCGGGAATCAAATAAAACGAATCTAGAAAAATGAAATTATTCTAAATAAATTCAATTTCAAATTCAAATTCAAGTTCAAAAAATTGAAAGTTTTATAATCCTCCTTTCTTATTAGAAAATACACGAAATTAATGAAGAATACTGAAGCGAATGCCAAGTGAAACAAACGAATCCCAGTTGAAAGAAGTAACACAAATTCCAAGCAAGCCAGACAAAGCCCAGAGCCCTTGGGAAAGCCAAGTGAAATAGTGATGATAATAGAGCAATAAGTGGAGTTGCCTCAGAGTGTGTGAACAGTGCGAAGTGAGAGGAACAAACACGAAAACACCCGGAGGATTCACGGAAGGCCCGAGGCGAGCGTTTGGAGTTTCGCCGGCGCGGTCGCTTCGAGTGCAGTCGTCGACGCGGCGAAAAATAGGTGAGTCCATCGATCGGTCGCCCGAATCCTCCCAACCCCTCGGCGCCGCGCCGCCCACAACGCCTCGCGCTCAACCCCTTCGCGCGCTAATTTCCTTAATTAAATTCGACCTGTCTCTGCCCCCACCCCGCCCCTGCCTCGAGCGGGGTGCAGCGGCTGCTCTCGCGGCCGCGGCGTGGCAGGGAGGGCGCCAAATTGGCCTTCGTCCGACAGCCTCGTTAGATAATCGTCCGTTGCAATTGTCGGAATGGAGCCGCCCTCGCCCCCCTCTCTTCCGCTCTTCCGCATTTAACGAGCGCGTTCGTCGTCAGCCGGGCTGCGGCCGGCGATGTCGCTGCTCTTGTTGTTTTTGTCCCAGTGGTCGTCGATATTTGTGTTGTGTTGTTCACATATTTTGCTGCTGTTGTTGCTGTCGTTATTGTAGCGTCGTTGGCTCGGTCTGCTGAAAGAAAAGTTGCTCGACTGACGACCGTTGTCGTTGACTCCAAGTGCGACGGCAGTGGGCGGAGGGCGATGGAAGAGGGGGAGGGCGGAGGAAGCACGAAGCACGAAGGACGAATGACGCTGACCGCGTCGTTCGCACGCCGGACGACAGAGACAGGGCCAACTGCAGCCGGGGTCGGGTTGAAGTGAGTGGGAGAGAAATTGGTGGAAGTATTTTGAGAGTAAAAATGGGGAAAAAGGCCGTGGATTTGTAGCATTTGAAAAATGTATTTTTGCCTTCATTTCCATTCATTTTGAATTCATTTTCCTAGCCATGCACGAGATACTTTCACTCGAAATGAAACTCCCTCGGCCCTGAAATTTCGCTCGGTGCACGGCACGCGCCGAATCCACCCCTGGAGCACGTTGGGAGCTCGAAATTCAGGACAAGCACTTGAATTCTGATGCACAACAACGAAGCCACCACCACCACTACAACAACAACAACATCAAGAACGGTTTAAACTGGAGCAGCCTTTGACAGATGCGAGGCATGCGCGCTGTCAACGAAGGCAAAACAAAAACAAAACAAAAGCTGGATCTCGCGAAGAGCTGAAAATGAAAACGGGGAAACCTGGGGAATTTCCGCGCCAGGAAAATCGAAATTTCCCCGAAAACATGTTTGAAACTTTTCGAAAATTCAGTGCGAATTAAATATTCTCGCGTTGTTTGAGGCGATTTCGACCTTGGCTTTAGTTTCACCTTATCTGTCTCTGTCTCTGGCTCCCTCTCTCTCTCTCTCGTCGTTTGCCTTTTCTCTCGTCTCACCATCTCTCTCTCTTTACCTCCCTTTCTCTCCCTCTGCCCACGCTCTGAATCCCTCTCTCAGCTCTGCACTTCGCTCTCCGTCACGCTCTCACGCCACATCTCGCCCTGGCTTCTCTGTCTCACACTCTCGCACTCCCCCTGCTCTCTCTCTCTCCCCCTCTCCCTCCCTCGTGGTCGTGTGTCACGTGTCCTTGCGCTGCTCACCTGATTTCTGACATTCACCGAAGCTCACTCGCTGCCCTCCGACGTCCGCCTTGGCCAGGGAAAAGCTCTCTGCCTCCTTCCACCCTCTCCACCCTCTCCACTCCCTTCCGTCCACTTCTCCGCCCTCTCTGTCTCACTTTCTCTCTCTCTCCCTCCCTCTCAGTGTCGCGCTCTTCTCCTGGTTGTCAGGACTTGTGGCGTTTGACGTTTGATGCTCTGACATTTCGCACTCAACTTTGACATTTGTCTGAGGTTCCTGTGAGAAAAAAGTCTGCCTTGGTGTCTTGATTTTACTGTTGTTTATGTTGTTGCTTTAGTCGTTGCGAGTTGTTGTAGGAGGTGTTTGAGGCGATTAATTCAATGGCTATTTTATTTTTACCTCAGTTGCTTCAGTCTTTGCTTTACTGTTCTCCTCGTCATTGTATCTGCTATCGTTTTCATTTAATCGTTGTTTTCAATGCTGTTTCCATTGTGGCTTTCAATGTTCTGTTAAGCGTTCCTTAGTGCTGGGTTTCATTGCCTTTTGATGGCTTTTGTGTCACTCCTCCAGTCGCTTTGGCCACCATTGTCTTTGGCTCTGCGCTGGCGGCATCCGGAAGCGACCGGCTCCGATCGACGGCTCCGCCCGTCACAAGTCGGGCCAAAAGCCATTTTCTTCCACGAGTTGTGCCTCGGGTCCCGGCGCGCGCAGGGGCCGGAGGCGTGTGAGAAACCACTCAGAAGCCTTCTTCTCAGTGGAACCGTCCACGAACCGATCGATTAATGGCGGTGGATCCGCGGATCGCTGGAACCGATCGCAAATCATTGAACTCGACGGTCGATGGACCGTTCGGCGCATTTCATTAGCATAAATTAACGGATTCCGATCTATGATGCGCCGGTCTCGCTCTCTCTTGGGCTCTCCCGCGGTGTCTCGATGTCTCGAAGCCTCTGCGATCGATCTTCGGCTCCCTCTCTCTCTCTCACTCTCTCTCTCCCTCGGTCGCAGCGGGATCCTCCTGAACCGAGTTCATTGTTTTGGACCGCAGCCGCCCGCCTGGCCGCTGGAGGGTCGGCCCTCGATCGCTCCACCGCTCCATCGACATCACTGACCTACTCCATGTGTTCCTGGAACCTTCCTCCTCTTCTTCTTCTGCACGTGTCCATCCCGTTGACGTCTCTCGACTCGAGCAGCGCCAGCTGATTCCACACGATCGCGGCGACTCCGCCTGTTTTCCCCAAACATCTTTCGGCCGGTGTTTTTTATTTGCAGACTCGACGCCCCCAAAGTTCGGCGCCAAGTGGTTGTTGTTGTGATGTTGTTGGCGGTACTGCTCGTGTGTTGTTGCGTTGGTGTCGTGGCTGCTGTTGTTGTTGTTGCTGTTGTTGTTCCCGACGGATGGAACGTGATCTTTTCACTTTCGTTCGCGCTTTCAGCGTTTTGTTTGCTGTCAACTCGGGCTGTCGGCCGAGCCCCGGACTCGCATCGATCTCGCTTTCGATGGCGTCGATCGCGCCTTATCTCGTGGCTCCCTCACTCCCCTCCCTCTCTCTCGCACTCACCTCTTCTCTTCCTTCTTTGCGGCCTCGAGCCCCCGAGTCCAGCTCAGTTCATTTGTTTCGATTTGTTTTTCGTACAGTTTTAGTTCATTTTTTTCTCAATTTTTTAAAATTGTTTTCCCTTTCTTCATTATCTTTTTGTTATTTTTCATTTTTTCCGAGCTCTCTGCAAAGCCGAGCCGGGTCGGGTTCCATCAATTTTATTTCCGTCGGCGTTTCTCGCCTTTTGCTGACACTTGGCCAAGTTCGACGATTTTTCGTTCTCGTCGTTTTTTGTTTTGGGCCATGGCGATTTTAAGAACGCAAACTGCTTGAGTTTTAATTATTTTCGTGGTTCCATTTTCCCTCTCTCCTCTCCCTCGCACTCTCTCTACCTTTCTTTCTCTTTCTCTCTCTCTCGCTGTGGTTCTGCTCGAGCGTGGAGCCCGAATTTGTGCCTTCCATTAGCATGTTTTAGCGGTTGTTGCTACCGATGATCAGTCCGCGCTCATGGCGATTTTATTTTCGCCTAATTTGCCAAATTGTTCGCTGATGTGAGAAAATAACAACAACAGCAACAACAACAACAACGATTGTAGGCCTTTTAAGACGATTTTCGAAGTGTGGACTCGGTCGATTTCGATGAACTCGATCGATGGACTTCGGTGGATTTCAATTTCCAATTTAAAGCTGAATTCACACATTTTGAGTTTTCCATATCGGGCCCCGATCGACCCAATTGAGGCCTTGGAGTCGTCGCATTTGGTGAATTGAAATTTCCGATTTCCATCAGAAGCCCGATCGCATCGCTGGGTCTCTCGTGTTCGCTCTCTCTCAGGCCCACTCGCTCTGGCCGCGGAACCCGAGGACTCCGACGACGTCGACGTGGACGTCGGCATAGACGTCGACTGCGATTTCGGCGGATGCGCGGCGTTTTCGGCCTTCTCGGCCGCCGCGCAGCCGATTGAAATTCAGCGGGAAAGCGCTTTTAACACATTTCAAGGGCGTCTTCGCTCGGGTTTCTGTTTCTGCTTCTGCTTCTGCTTCTGTCGACAACAACAATCACGAAACTGACAAAAATAATAAAAACAACAACTGTAACAAAAACAACAAATAGCAAAAAAAAAAACAGAATCGAAAATGATGAAAATGTGCCACAAATACGAGAATTGCTTTTATTTTTGACCACAACAACAGCAAATTGTCTACAACAACAAACGCAACAATAGCAACAAAAATAGAAACAAAACAAAAAACACAAACTCAAAAACAAGAGGAAGAGCAACAACAACAACACCCGAAGCCAAGGCAACAACCACAATAACGAAATCCAAGACATCGAATTTAAAAGCAATGAAAACTATAGTAACAGCAACAAAAAAAAACAACAGCAACAACGGCAATCACAACAACACGAATAATAACAACAACAATAGCACTAACAACAACAACAGCAACAGCAACAAAAACGACAACAACAACAACAAAATATTCCGCGGCGTTCGCCTAAAATATTCGTTAGTTTCGAATAATATTCTATTCATGAACGACGACGACGACGACGACGACGACGACGACACACACGAGCGGACGGACGGAAAGACAGACGGACAGGGGCGGACGGGACAGACAGACAGCCGAGCTCGGGCAGACGTCGGGGGAGTCGGATCGGATCCGCGGCGTCGCGTTACAGCGCATAGTTTTGAGGTTTTAGCTTTTCATTATCGACCGCGAGCGCGGTTTATGGTTTCGGGCAGTGCAACAACAACGCAATGATCGGCCTGATCGGACAACAACAACCATTGACGAAAGCGATCGACAACAACAGAAGTGAGCAACAACAACAAGCAGCAGTGAACAACGTCAAGCAGTTGCCCCAACAACCTTTCGCAGCGAATGAAGGGGAAGAAGCAATTGAAATTCCTGTCGAGCCGGCGTCTGTCGCCGACCCCGCGCTGGGTGGCCGAGGGGTGCGGGTCGACCGGTCGCACCCCCATCCCCCCATCCCCGCAGCCGCCCCGCCCCCGCACTTCGCCCCCAGCCAGCTCTGTTCGACTGTGGGGCCCCGAAAGCTCTCCGGGACTCAGCTTTCGCCGCCGAGGTGTCGAAAGCTCCCGCCAGGCGGCGTGGCGTCGTCGGGCCGGTTACCGTTAGCAGCTGAGGGTTTTCGCGAAGAAAGTTCTCTCCACCTTGTGTCGAAAGCTGCATTCAGAACAGGAACCGTTTCCAAAACGAAGTCAGTTCGAATTTCTCAAAACTCCTCCCAAATGCTCAAAGGAGACCGAAACAGGGAGTACAGAGGGAGAGGGAGAGAGAGAAGGAGGGAAAAAACGAGTTGGGAAACCCCATGTTGTTGCTGTTGTTGTTGCCCACAACTCGGCATTCGATTGCTTTCGTGGGTCGTCCACGAGTTTTGCTAATCGCTGAGTTTACAATTCAAATTCCCGATTTTACATAATTCCGTGAAATTGGCAGTTCTCGACAGGAGGCCGTTGAAACGGATTCACACTGAAAAAATGATTTTTTTTTTAATAAACCGCCTCGTCGTCACTGGCTCGCACTCGCCCTGTTCCTGCTCTTCCCTTATTTGGCTCCTTCCTTGTTTCGATTTACGTCCCTCCAGTCGGTCGAAATCCATTTTCGCCGCTGCCGATTGGAAATTCGCCGAGGTAACGCTCGACGGCTCCACCTTTTGACGGGCATCGCCTTTTAACAACCCAATAAATCGGCTCCGCCTCCCCCGCCTCCGTTCCCTCTGGTCCCGTGTCTTCTGCCTCGTTCTGTTTCTCCGTCTGTTTCTCAGTATCTTTCTCAGTATTTCGCTGGATCCCTCCTCCATTCTTCTTCTCCGTCTCTCCGTCCCTCGTGTCTCTCTGGCTGTCCGCGCGATTATGATGCAAATTAGTTTGAATTCTCATTGTCCTCGGCCTCTTCATTACTTTTATAGCTCGGCTCCCTTTTTGTCGCTGCTTCTCTCCCTCTTTGTCGCGCCCGCCCATCACCTGCTGTTGTTGGAGCCGGCGCTAATGATCGCCGGGCGGGACCGGGGCCGGGGCCGGAAGAGGCGCGATCGGGAGGCCGTAAATGGCCAATAAAAGTACCAACCCAGCAGCCAAAGGTCAGTCAACTCGTTCTCGCCAGATGCCACCGTGACGCTGCCCCCCTGGCGGCCCTTGGGGAGTACGAGGAGGGCCGGATCCCCCGCCCGACCCCCTCTCGATCTCTGAGAATCGGCCGAGATGCCCTGGGAGCTGGAGGCGGGCCGCGGCATCGATGGAAAATCGTCGCCAGTCGACGGCTGAAGGGTTTGACGGCGAAGGCAGGGCACGGCGAAGGGGGCGAGGGAGGGGCGAGGGAACGGGTTGGGGTGCGAGGGAGAAAGGGCGTCGGTGGGGGGGTCCAGCGAGGTCGGGGCGCGGAGCTGGATCGTGCCCGAGTGCCCGAGGCGGCGAAAAGTCACGTTCGGCCTCCGAGCGAGCGGCGGCCGCCCGGGCACTCGGGGCTTATCGGCGGGCCAGCGATAAACAGGAGCAGCAGCAGCGACGACAACGACGATAAACACGCTGACAACAACAGCCACAACCACAACAACAGCAACAGCAATGGCAATAACAATAGGAGCGACAGAGTCGGCAATTAATTGCGACAATGAAGTTGACGACGGCGATGGCGACGAAAATGAAGCGAAACGAAATTTGCATTCGTTTTGCAACAGCTGAAGCTTAACAACAACAAAAGGGCAACAACAAGAGTAACAACAACAACAATAACAACAACAACAACAACAACTGAATTAACATGAACAACTGCAGCTTAACGACGAAAATAGCAACAACTAAGTGCAGGAAGCTCGAAATAAAATGCAAAATTATCATCGACATAAAGGGCGAAGGAGGAGGGAGAGAAATAAAAAGAACTTGAAGAAAACAAAACAAATAACGAATAAAGAAAGAAAAACAAGGAAAGAACTGAAGAAAGAAAGCGGGAAGGGTGGAGGGGAAGAGGGCGAGGAGAAAGAGTTCAGCAAATACAGAGTCAGGAGGGAGTCAGAGAGGAGGAAAGAGGGAGAAGTGAACAGAAGGACTGGGGACAGGTTCAAATGAAGAAAACGAAACGAAACGAAGAAGACGAAAACAAGTCGAGACGACTTGAGCGAGTCGGGCCCAAAGCGAGAAGAAGGCCCGAAACTCGCCAAAGCCGGGAGAAGGCACGCGATTGCCGGCGTTTGGGATCGAAAGCCCGGAGCGAGAGTCCAGGGAGAGCGAGAAATGCGGGAGCCCCGGCGTCGCGGCTTCGCTGTGGACCGTGGCAGCGACTGGAGCGACCTGTTGCCGATGCTCCTGTCGTGATTGGGACGTGGTTGTTGTTGGCGTTGCTCTCGCAGAGAAGACGCAGCGGAATCTTCTTCTTCTGGGGGGAGGGGGTCGGGAGGCAGCGAAATTCAAACGAGTTTCCGCAGCTGCAGAAAATCTCCGAAAACGTGAACTGGGTCATCGGCGTCAACGGCGTCGGTTGCAGCAGCCACGACCGACCGACGACCGACCGACGACCGACGACAACCGTCGACAAGCGGCGGCCGGCGAAACTGGGTCAGAACGTTTAATCCATAAAGTTCTATTAAGCATTTGATTTGACTGCTAGGCTTATACATCCAGTTCTTTTAAATATTTTTGCATATTTTTTGTATTTTTAGCCGTGACTCTTGGCTTTTCGCATCATCACAATTTAGTTGGCGCGCTTTGAAAAAGGAGAAACAAAAAATAATTCATAATCAAAAATAATTCTTCTTGAAAAATGCTTGATGATCCCTCAGGCCCATCACTAGATTTACGGCAATTGCTTTCTTATTTCGTTAGCTTGATTTGTCAAAGATTTTCGTCATTTTGTTAAAGTTTCCCTCTCTTGTAATTGATTCAAAATTGGGACAAATTCGAAATGTATCTGAAATCTCGAGTAATTGATCCGAAATTGCAGAGATGCCGAAGATACTTGCGGTCGTTGTTGTTGTTGTTGTTGTTGTTGTTGCAAAGTTCGAATTGATTTTCGTTCGAATTCGTTCTTCAGTTTGCCGATAGTTGTTGTTGCTCGCACTGTTGTTGTTCTTGTTATTATTATTGTTGTTTTTATTATTGTGGTGATGTTGTTGTTGCAGCTGTTGGCATTGGCTCTGCACCGAGCAGTGGCAGCAGCAGCAGCACCAACACCAACAACAACCACGCGAACAATTCAGAAATATTTGACTTTGAAGCAATCTGCAAGATACACAGATGCCAGATACCGAGATACAAGCCAGAAATGAAGTTCCTCATATTGAGGCGTTCGTCGTTGTTGTTGTTGTTGTACTTGTACTTGTCGTTGTTGTTGTTTTTTTGGCATCGCTCTTGAAGTCGGCGCAGACGAAAGGCAAAAATTTGCAAGTCAGACCCAAAACAATGGAAAAGTTAAACAAAACGCGTACCGAAGAACAAAATAAAAAACTGCAGCCAGGCATGTGTGTATGTGTGTGTGTGTGTGTGTGTTTGGTAAGGAAATTATTCGAGACAATCGAAGTATTTGCTGAAATGCTATGCCAGGGCAAGGGAGTTAAGGAGAAGAGGAAATTTATTAAAATTTTTAATAATTTTACTTTTTCAAATTTTTCCAATAATTGTGAAATTCATAAAAAGTAATATATTTAAATACGAAAATATGTACCTATCAAAATATGAAATCTAATGAGGAAAAAGCGAAGTAATTAATTTTGATGTTTTCGCCGGAAATTGATGAGAAGCGAGAGGAAGTCGGTGGCATGGGCGGGGAGGGGCGTGGCGGGGGCGATTTAGGGGTTGACGATTTCGGGACACAATTAAAGCGCGATCAAAGGAAAAATTGATGACGAGCGAGATCGCGGAACTCGAGACCCGCGCGTGGCCTGCGACTGAAGGCGCCCGCCACGCCCCCGGCAGGTGGAGGCGGACAGATCCGTGTCGCCGAAGGCAGGGGGAGACCGTGGAGAGCGAAAGAGACGGCGCCGGAGTCCGCGCGACGCGCTTCATTTCACACAGACACGGGACACGCGCGGTAATTAAGCCCTCGTTCGTGTGTGTGTGCGTGCGTGTAGCGAGGCGTAGGAACAAACGAAGCATCTCGAAACCCGTCCCCACGAGCCACGCCCCCCTGCCCGCCCCCCACGGCCCCGTCGGCGCGCGCCGGGCCAACGAAGCGAGGCGAATCCGATCAGAATTTGATTAATCATGCATTCTAATTGCGCCCGAACCTCGCCGCCCGCTTTCGGTCTTGGTGTTCGATTTTTCGGTTTCGATTTTCTGTTTTCGAATTTCGATGTTCGGCCCGCGAGTTTTCCCTGCGCCATCGCCATCGCCATCGACAGCTGTCGGCCGAGGTCGTCTGCGAGTCTCGGACGCATTTCCCGGCGTGGCCCGGGTTCAGTGAACCGGGGGCGTTGTTCTTGTTGTTGTTGTTCTTCTTCTTCTTCTTCTTCTTCTTCTTGTTCTAATTGTTTTTCTTCTCCCTGTTATTGGCTGAGTTTCGAATGTTCGGGCGATTGTTTAGCTTTCGCCTTCGATTTCGCGAAACGATTTTTGCAAACGTCGAAATTTGCCATTGGCGAACTTGTTGTTGTAGGGTTCTTGTTGTTGTTGTTCTCCTTGTTGTTGTTGTTTTTCTCCTTGATGTTGTTGTTCTCCTTGTTGTTGTTGTTCTCCTTGTTGCTTCTCCTCCCTCCTTCTCGGGCGTTGCTCGCCTCGCATGCCAGTGGCAATAATTGGCGAGAGGATCCTCGGCAGGAATTCCTTCCATCGGAGAAAGGGAGAGGGAGAGCTCTTTTCCCTCCCTCCCTCGCTCGCTCTCTCTCTCTCTCCCTCCCTCGCTCTCTTTCTCTTTCCATTCCTATCTCTTTCTATCTCCCGCTGTCGCTCGACCTCTTGTTGTCCTGTTGCCGGACTCCCGTAAGTGCCATCCAGAGGCGAGCGAGGGACGACAGCCGAGCGGGGCGAAGGAGGTGACGAAGAGGGGGCTCAAGAAGAAGCAGAAGAGGCGATGGGGAAGCGGGACAGAGAGGGACGAGGGGGTCGGTCTGCGAGTCGAAGTCGAAGTCGGGATCGCATAAATTTGCCCAGGATTATGGGTTCAACTTAACGGCGGCTCCGCATGCGGAACACGACAGAGGGAGAGGGAGAGAGAGAGGGAGAGTGTCTGAGTGAGACAGCAACCTACTGACGACGGAAACAAGAGACCACAGTCTGCGGACGGCAGGCAACAGACCCAAACAAACAAACAAACGCGGACACACGTGCGCCCAGAGACCCGGGGCCGGTGGGAGGGGGGTGGTGCAAAAAGTTGAGTTATGGGCACTCAGATAAGATATGGATGTGGATGTGGATGTGGGGAAATGTATATCTAATGCACAACTATCTGTGCACAGGGCAGGGAAGGAGGGAGGGAGAGAGTGTACAGGAGTGGAAGAAATGCAAAAACGCCATCGGTCGCCGGGTCTTCGAAGGCTCTCAACACCAACTTCCTCTCTCACCTTCGCCCCCTCTCTCTTTCTCTCTCCTTCTCTTTCTCTCACCTCTCTCTCTAACTCATTTATTTCAATGTTCCCTGCAATTGACTACAACAGCTGCTTTTACGGAAAACAATGAAACATTGCGTTGAAGACGCCTGTAAGTGGGACCAGAGCTACAATAGCAACAGCCAGAGGAGAACCACAGCAAGAAGAAGCCGAAGAGAACAACAACAAAGAGTACATCAACAACTGCGTCGATGCCTCGATTAGTTAATCAGGTTTGAACACTAAGAGCCCGATAAAAGCAGCGCCGATAAGGCTTAAAGTGCTCCGGCCAGCCGTTCGAGGGCCGATTGACGGACAGACGGGAGGACAGCCAGATGGGGGACAGGTGGAGCGACAGATGGAGCGAGAGGCAGGCAGAGAGAAGGAGGGAGGAACAGACAGGAGGCGGACGATCAGACCCGGACCCGGCAGAGACTTCGAGCCCTGGCGACAGATCGAAAATAGAAAAAAGAAAAAAAAAAACCAAAGAGCGAGATTAGAAATAAACGAATTAGGGAATTGGGGAATTCAACTGTTGTTGTTGTTGTTGTTATTGTTATTACCTTCATTAATTTGAGCGCCCGGAGGCTCGACCGCAATGTTGAGGGCGACTTTGACTTCTTCTTCGTGCTAGTTATTAACATTATTTCATCACCCTTCATTGGTTGTGATTTTAGTACTATTTATTCCCAATATTCATGCCATAATCCTCATTGCAATGATAGACAGCAGATAGAGTAAATATGCCAATTGTGGCAAATTTACCCACAGTAGCAAATACCCACAGTACAGCAAAATGAATTAAACAAATTAATTCAAAGCGACGTTCGTGGGAAATTCGGGAATATTTTTTTACTGCAAAATTTTGCATATTTTTTTATGCTTTTTCTCGCAATTTAAAATGTTTTTCCTTGTTTTTTACCATACACTTTTAGAGTTTTGTCCCATTTTCCCCTACTTTTCCACTGTTTTCGGCTATTTACGAGATGCTCGTTCTATTTCACCGGTTCCCCTTCTTCTTCTTCTTCGAGCTCTTCTTCATCTTTTGGCTATATGTTTAAGCGACTGGCTGTTGTCGTTGTGGTTGTTGTTGTTGCCAGCCGGTGAAAGGCTCTGCCGAAAAGTATCTAGATATGGTTGATGGCAACAAAAGCCGCGGTCGTGGCGAGTTGCTGTTCTTGCTGTGTACTGTTGTTGTTGTTGTTGTTGTTGTTGCTGCTGCTGTGATCACGCCTCCAGAACGATCGCGGCGGAAGCCGACCTCGGAGCCGGGTCACGGGGCCGTTCCACGAGATACGTATCTGCATCCGTGCTCGTTCGGTTGTGTCTGCAGACACATTTTAATTGCGATGCCTCGTTCTCGACTCGATCGCGAGCCAGAGTCAGCAACTTGCTGTTGCTCATGTGGTTGTTGTTGCTGGTAATTGCTCTCGCGGCTGGCATTTTGTGACCCAGTGACCGAATCGTGCGTGCGTGCGTGCGTGTGTGTGTCGCGTGTGTGTGTGTGCGATCTACGATCTGCGATTTGTTTACACATCCGTCAGATGCGCGGCCGGGGCTCTCGAGCGAGATTCGTCACGGCGGCGGCCGCAGACGACCGAGAAACCCACGAAATCGCCGTGGACCAGCAACGAAGACAACAACAACAGGAACCTCGACAACCACCCCCAGCCGACCCAGCGCGAGGGTCCGAACGTTACAACGCTTAGACAAGGAAGCAAAGAATCCATCGGAACGAACAAATAACAAATAAATAAATCATAATGAAGAAGCCAAACGCGATCTGCGTCAGCGCGATGTCAACTGGGGAGGTCCTATTGTTGTTGTTGTTGTAATTGTCGTTGTTGTACCTAATGTTCTTTTTGTCGTAACTGCTCTTGTTTCTGCTGTTGTTGTTGTTGTTGTTGTGATTGTTGTTGTAGTTGCTGTTTGTTCCATCATTGCTGAGGTTGTTTTTCGCCATTCGTCGCCGGCAAAAAGTTCTGACGGCTGAATTCATCTAATATTTACTTCACAGAGGTCGTCCTCGATGTGGTTGTGGTCGTGGTTGTTGTTGTTGTAGTTCTCGTCGTTGTTGTCTTCGTTGTTGTTGTTGTTGTTGTTGTTGTTGTTGTTGTTGTATTGTTATTATTCCCATTCCCATTCGCTCGTTGATAAATTTGTGTTTTGCTCTGCTAAGCAATAAAAGAAAATCCTCAGTTCCAGAGAGGGGGACCCGCCTCCCAGCTCCCAGGTGATGGGCAACGAGCGGGTGTTAGAGCGAGAGAGGGAGCGGTGGGCGGGGGGGAGACGCGGCGCCCAGAAAAGTGGCAAAAGCTCGGGCCCAGTGCAAATATTTGCAGCTCGTATCTCGTCTCTATCTTCGCATGGCGGGATCAGGGAACTCTTGACGGAATTTCGCGAGACTCAGTTTTTTTCCACACACCCATGCGGATGCCTGTGTGTGTGTGCGAGAGTGCGGCTGTGTTTGTGGCTTTGTTAATCCCTCGATCCCGCCCTGGCGCACAGCGGCTTCGGGTGTCGTTGCTCCAACTCTTCCTTCTTTTCCCGCGGTTTGCTCCGGGTTTTCCTTCTTAATTCTCTCCTCATTTGTTCCTCTTTTTCCCACTTCATGCTTCCTTTATTTTTGCCCAATGTTTCCCCCTCTCTTGTTCACCTCATTCCCCCACCTTCCTCCCTCCTGTTCCACCTCTTTCCCCCTCTCCATCCATTGCAACACCATCGATCGGGGGGTCGGAAACGCATTTGCGACGGCTGGATCGAAAATAAACACTACAACAGCAACAACAAAAGCGGTGAGAAGAAGAAGAACACAAGCAACAACAACAGAAAGAGAGCCAACAACGGCAACAACAACAACAGCGGCAGGGGCAGCGGCAGCAGCGTGGAGCTTGTGAAATATGCAAACATGCGTTAATGGCCTCGTCCCGCAAACAAACCCGGGCAGCTCGCGCAGAGAAGCGAGGACTGCCCCAAGAAGGCGGAGGGGGGGAGAGGGACGAGGAGAGGGGCAGAGGGGCAGAGAGAGGAAGCGGCGACTGAGGGAAAGTGGAAAATGGAGCGGTTGCCCTGAGGAAGCCGGCGAGCCGTGGACGAACACGACGAAGGCGCAAATGGAAACCTTCCAAATTCAATGAGAGACGCCTGGACTGGAGGACGAAGAAGGGAAGAGGACGGCAAGGGGACGAGGAAGGGGAAGGGGAAGAGGAAGACGCTCCAAAGGTGGGCAAGCAGGCGAGAAACCTCCATCGACTTGCCGACGGACTCGAATCGAACTGTTTTATGGCGAGATCCCAGCTTTCTATTGAACCAAATCGAACAGAACCAAATCGAACAGAACCAAATCGAACAGAGCCAAATCGAACAGAGCCAAATCGAACAGAGCCAAATCGAACAGAGCCGAATCGATTAGAACTAAATCAAACAGATCCAAATCGAACAGAAACAAATCGAATCGAATCGAATGAAACCAAATCGAACAGAGCCAAAGCCAA
Organism: Coelopa pilipes; assembly: GCA_947389925.1. Lineage (NCBI taxonomy): Eukaryota > Metazoa > Arthropoda > Insecta > Diptera > Coelopidae > Coelopa > Coelopa pilipes. Next base: position 41,711,153 of record OX376697.1, on the reverse strand, counting down.
TCGACTTCTGACTTCTGACTTCGACGGCGACCTGGCGTCGTCCAGCCAAGATAGGCGCCTATCTGCTGGATACACGTCCGGCTCGCACCCGTATCTCGTCGCCTTCGATGGCCTACAACTGTTCTGGGCCAATTACATCGATTGCCGATGTCGATACACGTGTTTCTGCTTCCGCAGCCAGTGCATTTGTGTCGAATGCCTGTGCCTTTTTATCGGATGCCAGGGCATTCGAATCTTATCTTATCGTCCGGAATGCATTTGCATCTGCTGGTGCATCTGGCCAATCGGGGGCTGTCAAGTGGTTCGATTCGATCTAATGGATGCGTTTTCGTTTTCGATATTGCGATTTCAATTATGTGGAAATGCATCTCGCATTTATGCCGTCGCTGCATCTGCATCTCACAGATACTGTTGGCCCCCGTCCAACGGCGACGTCGATCGCGTAGACGAAAATTTATTGATGTCCATCAAAGGAACAACAACAAGTGAATCCGCTTGTGTCTGTTTGGGAAAAGCCTGAGAATTTCGACAAAATTTGCGCAAAATTCGGTCCTTCGCCCAGGGATTTCGCTTTCTTAGCAATTTCGGAAAAAATAAAAAAATTTAAATCGGAAAATTCAGAAAAAATAGGACGAAAAAAAAACAACAATTTAATAAAATAAAATATAGGAGGAAGAACGAAACAAACACCGAGGCATCGGCGACCAAATCTTTCGTTGTCGCTTTCACACCTCGTTGGAAGGCTTGTGGTTGTTGTTGTAGTTGTAGTAGTGGCGCTTCGACTTCACCTTGTTGTTGTTGTTGTTTTTATTGTGGCGTTTTTGTTGTTTTTGTCAATTTTTGCTGTTGCTGCCCGGCGACACTCGCTCGAGAGCTGTGAATCAATATTTGGCCAACACCGGGCCGCGGACTCTGGAGCCCACCGTCGGCCCTGACAACAACCACAACGACATGAAACTGCAACAACAACAACAAAAACATAAAGAGCATTTGGAAGGCAACAACAACAACCCGGTGACCAGTAGCAGACGTCATCAATGAAAGGCAGAGCAAACAGAAAAAAGAGCATCGACATCGATGCCAACGGTAGAATCGGTAGCAGCAACAGCAACAACAGCAACAGCAATCATAGAACAACAACAATAGAACTATTGCTACCACAACAGCAGCAACAACAACAACAACAACAACAACAACAACAAGAAGAGGCAGAATAAACAACCACACCAGCCGCGTGCAGAGCCATTGCAGAGCAAACCCAGTGGCAACGCCGCGCGACAATCGACAGCAGAGCGCACCGATTGTGGCCGACGTGAGAGAGAGAGAGAGAGAGAGGGGGAGGGGCAGGGGCAGGGGGAGAAAGAGATACAGAGTTCGAAATTAGAGCAGGAGGGAAAAAGCTCTTGGTTTTTCACCAAGCCAAGCCAAGCCAAGCATTTTTGGGGTCTTTTTCGGCTTGTTCGACTTGTTGTTGTTCTTGAACATGTTGTTGTCTTCGTTGTCGGCATTGCTGTTGTGTTGTGTTTGTTGTTGTCGTTGTCGTTGTTGTTGTTGTGTTTGTTGTTCTTGCAAATGTTACTAGTTTTTGCTTGGCCCGTCCCTGTCGCAGGATCGCGGCGGACGATTGAGAGATGCCAGAATAAATTTAAAGAGCATAAAGAAGTCTGTGCATCTTCTTCTTTTCCATTTTCTTTTCCCTATCTATCGCTATCTAAGATTTTTATAAAATTTTCAATTCCAATTTTTTTTGTTTTTTAAGAAATCTTAAGAGCAATCGAATGTTCAGAAAACAGTACAGAAAATATGCGATTTTTCTTTCAATTTAGATAACAAAGAGACCAACAAGCATCATATTAATTACAAAGCGAAATTGAGAATATTTGGGGAACAAAAAAAAAGAAAAATTAAATAACGTCATGTAATTCAATAAATTGACAGATCTCTACCGACGATTGCGTTGGGTGTGCGAGTGCAGAGCAATCGGGTGAAGGCCGTCGGAGATATATAAATAAATATATAAATATAAACAACACGGCAATTAGCTTCAGTTTTTGTACCATTTGCTCGCCTTTTCTGCTCTTGTTTACATTAAAGCTCTTATTTCAAGTATTTATTTTTGATTGTTTCTTCGCTTTGTTCTTCTGATATTTTATTTTTTGCTTCACAGGTTTTTCTTTATATATTTTTTGATTATACTTTTTTTTTCACCTCCATACATTTCATTTTCTTCATTCTTCTTTTTCTTCGTACATTTGTTTCTTCATTCTTCTGTTTCTTCGTGCCTTTTTTTAATCTATTTTCTGTCTTTCTCTATGATTTTGCATACTTTCAATCGATGCCCGCTTTTGGTCCGGCTCCAGTGTTGTCATCGACGACGATCGCCTTTTGTGGTTTGCTGTTGTTGTTGTTGTTGCTGGCGCTGTCGCTATCGAGGAATTCCCTTTGTTGTTGTTGTGGTTATTTCCATTACGATTGTTGTTGCTGCATTTATTGGTGTTGTTGACCAAACCGAGACCGAGACGGCGACCGATTTCTGAGTCAGAACCCAGTCAATCGGGCTGAAAAAATCACAGGAAATTGATTTTCATGGTTTCGGATTTTCCATTGTCGATCGTTGATCGATGGGATTTGCGAGTGGCTGTGGTTGTTGGACCAAACTTACAACAACAACAACTACTTAAATCGTGCTTCAGACACCGCAGTTGCCAAGCCTGCCCTCGTCTGGAGCGAACCCAACGAGCGTTGACGAGATTCAACCGAATTTTCCGCCAGACGGTGGAAAATCTGCCAGCAACAACAAGACGTCGAGGAGAGGGAGGGCGTTTCGGGGGGAGTCAGGTAGGGTTGCCAGCGGCGTTTTTAATTGGGCAGCCGCTTGGTCTCGGTCGCTGAACCCGCTCCGCAGCCGCACCCGGGCCTCGTCCTCGCCCCCTCCCTCTTCCTCTTCCTCTTCCGCTCTCGACTTCTTCAAACTTTTGACTAAGTTCCTGGTGTTGTATGGCTGTGGTTGTTGTTCATGGGGTCGTAGTTGTTGTGTTATTGTGTTGTTGCTACTGTTTTGGTCGTTGTGGTCTTGGTTGTTTTGTTGTTGCTGCCGACTTCTTGCCACGCTTTGGCGAGGACAAATATTCAAATTATGCCAAGCGGAACGATTTGCTTTTATTTTCCGTTCGCATCTTCAGCCCCTCCTCCTCTTCTCCTCTTCTCCTCCTCCTCCTCCACCACGGTTTTCTCTTTCTGCTCGTGGTGCTCTAACTGTTTGTTGCCTTTTAATTATGTTGTTACTAGGGTTTATTTGGTGTTTTTTTGGGGAGCAGCTTTATTTGGAAACAGTTAGAAGCCAGCAGCTCTTTTCTCCCCCCCCCCCACCTCCGCCCCTCAGCCCTTCTCCTTACCGCTTTCCTCGCCTTTATTTGGCTGCCTCTTCAACACATTTTGCTGGCTTTTTCTCTCGGTCTCTTTGGACGGTTTTGCAGCCGCAAAGAAAACACCTTTTTATGGGGTTATTATGTTGTTATTCACGTTGTTGTTGCGACTGCTTTCGTTGTGAAAAATTCATAATTGTCGTAGACTTAACTTCTGTGTCCGTCTTTCATGTGCTCGTCATCACAATCGTCATCCGCGTGGCCGTCGCCGTCGCTTCCCTCAACGAGGCATTAAATTTGGCACATTTCGGCAGCGCGGCCCCGAGGAGTGAAAACCGCGCCAACGACAGTCGAGGAACGCAGTCATCATCGCCATCGTGGTCTTCGTAATCGTCATCTTGGCCGTAAACGCCGTCGTCTCCGGCATCGTCGTGGTCTCCATGACTTCCAGCCGATCGTCGCGCACACGTTCGGCCTTCTGCGGACCCTCTGCCCATGGCCAGCAGCCGCGAGGCCCACTCAGCGGCTCCGAAGAGATCTCAAAGTGGTCTTCGAAGAGGTCTTCGAGCTGGTCTTCGAAGCGGTCTCCGTTGTGCGTCCGCTGCCGCCTCCCCTCGGCGATCGAAATCGCACCTGGGCGGTTCTCGAAGCCGGCTCCAAAATGGAGTTCGGCCCACATCGCCGTCGCCCGGTCTTCGCGGCTCCCCGGCGCCTCGGTCGAGCTGGGATTCGCCAAACGACGCCGACCTGGTCACCCAGAAAACGATCACCTGACGACCCTCCCCCCTTTCCCCACTCTTCGCAGACGATTTGGCGTCGTTCGTGTTGAAGCCCTTGACCAAACTGCTGTGCGTCGACTGAGCCAATTGTTCGAATGTCCGAATGGTTCGATCGGCGGGGCGGGGCGGGGCGTGGCGGGGGCGGTGACGACGGCTCTATTCCGGGAATTCACACGATTTCCCGACCGTTCGCGCCGCTCTCGGGCAGATGTCAATTAAAGTGCGCTGCGCCGGCTTCCAAAAGTAATTAAAAACGCTCGGAACCGCCCGCGCCGCCCCGGCCCTCCTCGACACGACTCAACTCAACTCGACTCCTCGCCATTCAGGGCCGCGGCTCGAAAAAAGCTGTAGTAATTGAACTGTTAGTTTTTCCCCGGCCTATTATTGGGGGAATTTTTAAAAATCCGTCCGCAGCGACATAAAATATTTATTTATCGTTTTGTCGTGTCATTTGTTTCCACCCCTCGCGTTCTTCCCTCTGCCTCTCTGCCTCCCTGCCTCCTCCTCCACTGGCCGCCCCTTCCGCAACAACACTTTTTGCCCGCGACGCTTCCATCAATTGGTTTCGGCCGGTTCGTTTTCGCTCTCTCTCTCTCTCTCGCTCGTCGACAGAGCCCACCGATCTCTCTCAATTCCGTGTCTCTCTCTCTCTCGCGCCCAGTCCCATCGCACATCGCGCCGCCTCTTGTTTTATTACATCGTTTCATTCGTGTTTCGTAAAGGCTCCATTTCCATCTATCGATCCGGCGGCAGTCGGGCATTTGTGCGAATTAAAAAATAACGACGTCGTTCTGACCATTCGGACAATGTGTGACGTCGACGTTGACGGCGACAGCGCAGAGACAGCAACACAGACAGCGACGTCGCCATCGCCATTGACATCGACATCGACATCGGCTTCGGCATCGGGATCCCCGGGCGAGTTCGAGTCAAGCGCGAAATCGGATTCGCCTGAATTTTTCATGGACGCGATTCTCCTTTGTCCGGGTCCGCGCCATGCGGGGGATGCAGGTGTCGTGGTGGTGGTCGAGGGGGGTTGGATAATGGCTAATGAGGGTGGCGGTCGGGCAGGCCGGGGGACGTCGTCATTGTGGATTCATATGCCGTCAATATTTATGGGGCTCCAGTCGAGGATTCAACTGGGAGCAGGCGCCGAGAAGGCCAGGAAGGTGGGGATGGAGGTGGAGGTGGTGAAGGAGGAGAAGGTGCAGCAGATGGTGATGTTTTTTTCTCCTCTCAAACTCAAGCCGAGTCTCACGAAACCCTTGCCAATGCCCCAGGGCAAGCGTTGGGAGGATGCTCAAGCCCGCGGCCCCCGAGCGTCAGCGGCTCGGCTTATCGATCGGCCATAAATCCACACAAGGAAATAATTCACTATCGGCTCGATCGGCGCCCGAAAGTATGTGTGTAATTACGCCCAATTACAACAAGGCGGCGGTGGCAGCAGCCCAGTTAAATTTCGATTTTGCAAAGGCCCGGGGAGGGGAAGAGGGGGGGGGGGGGCTGATTGTTGGTTGGAGAAGGCGATCAATTACCAGGAGTCGCCGCCGGGATCCTCGGGCTGGCGCCCCGGCCATCGGCGTGGTCGCAATCGGATCATAATTCACCATTATCATGGATGGAGGAGGGGTGGGAGCAGAGAGAAGGGGGGAGGGGGGCGCTGGTTCAGTCGGTCGGCCAGTTTGTCTGTGGTTTGGTCGGTTGGAGGAGAGAAATAAGCCCGACATAACAATTCAATTAAAATATAATTGATATTTATCGATAACAATCGCCGGATGATGAGCGAGCCAGCGACGACAGGGACAGGGGCAGGGGCGACGGGTGCAGCTCTCGGGGGAGGGGGTCGTCGAACGTTGGAAGGAGCTGTTTGCATGGCAATTAATATTAATTCGACAGAGTCCCCAAACCCGGCCAACGGCAACGGCAACCACGTTGCCCAGGACCGGAAGCGGCCAGAAAGGAAAATTATGCACTCGATGCAGGGCGATGCAGGAGCCGATGTGGAGCCGAGATGGCGAAGCACCGTCACCGAACCCCGTTCACCGCCCACCAGCCCCCGTCCGCTGCCTCCGCCCTCCGGTCCTCCACCCACCTGCCCCTTCCCTGCCTCGGCACTCGATGGGGCCGTGATCGACATCGAAAGCCACCGTTAGAATGCGAGAGGCCGGGGCTCGGGCGCCCCTGGCGGCGAATTAAACGCTCATTAAGTGCCCGTAAAAGGCAGCCAGATGGAAGCGCTTCTGCTCCCCGAGCAGCCGCCGCCACGATGGCGTTCGAGTTCGCTCTCCCTCAGTCGACGAGGCGATGGCTGTCTGTCTGTCTGTCTGTCCCTCTCCCTGCCATTCATCCGTCTATCGGTCGCTCTCGGTCCATTCGTCCGTCCGTCGGATGGCTCGGTGTGCATCGCACTCGCGCTCTCGGATCACGTGGGCCGCGCCTCGCACTAGTTCACAATTAACCTAATTTAATTAAAGCCTCTGCCCTGCCCGGCCCGGCCCGGCCTCAGATGTGGCCGCCGCCGCGAACGAACGGCGAATGGACGCATTGACTGACGGATGGCTGGATGAACGGGTGGTTCAATGGTTGCCTGAGTGGTCGGATCGACGGGGGGCGGTCGGGTGGGCGAGCGAAACCACATGTCCATCGACCACCGCCGCCCGCCGCCCGCCGCCCGCTGCGCCGAGTTTTTGCCGTCGAAGTCGGCGGTCGGCGGTCGGCGGGAGGCTGAGGTTTCTTTGTCGAGTCTCGTCCCCAGCTCCGGGCGACGGGCTGTGACTCACCAGCGGCTCCCTCTGTCTGTCGGTCGCTCTATGGGTTTCTCTCTCGGTCTCTCCGTCGTCCTCTCCATCGTCTGGGCGAAGCGGGTCCACGCGAGACATTGGCCTTATTTCGCGCGCAAGTTCATTCAAATTAACCCGACAGCATCGCCGTCACAGTCGCCAACATTGTTGTTGCCGTTCGATCGAGTTGTTTCTATTTGATCGTGTTGTTGCTGCCAGCCGTCGGAACCTGTTTCGCGATCGTTTGATCTCGCCGTTGATCGCGATTTCCATCGAATCGTGGTAGTTGCAGCCGTCGTCCGTTGACCGACCCCGGCCAGCTGGACCCGGGGTTCGCAACAGGGGCGACTTTTTCACGATTTCGCCCCAAAGACTTCGCAAAGTATTTTCGCAAAAGAGTTCTGTACGATGTTTAATCACTTATTAATCATTATTTAATCTTCACATTTGGTGTTCACGAATTGAATTTCCTGATGTGATTATTAAAAAACTCCACTCACTGATTTTTCTTTCCCATTTTCAGGAGCCTCTCTGGACACCTCGCCGTGAGAAAGCGGAGCTCGGAGCCAGTTCAGGTACTTCCGGCAGCTGCCACCCATTTCTCGACCCACTTTTCTTCCCCACCACCCCCTCCCCCATGCCAAGTGACCCGTCCTATTAGCCAGTGAGAGTGGGCTTCGGGCCATTCGCCGGCGTGCTTTATTTTTAACGACGCCTTCACGTGTTGCCGGCGTCAGCGTCGTCGTCGTCGTCGTAATTACGATGCTCATTAATTTGGCCTTATTCGCCGTCTCGTTCGCACAACGCACACAGTTTCAGTTCCGTATCGTTTTTTTTTCGCCCCCGGGTTACGGCCCCATGTACATATAATTCCAGCTCCGGCATCCTCTCCGCACCGCGGGGGGCGTACGAGCAGATTTTCTCAGATTACTTAACAACCCATTGTTGGCCGGGGATTCTCAGAGCACCCGAGCAGGCGAACGAAGTCTGCGCCCGGTCATAATCGCAGTCGTCGTCGTCGTCGTCGTCATTAGCGATGCAGCGGGTTCTGCGAATCCGCGAAGCCATCGGGAAATCTCGTCGCTTCATTGACATGTGGCCGTCTCCTCAGCGTGGTCGAGAAGCCCTCACCAAACCCTCCCTCTTCTCGTCGTCCCTCGCCCTCCCCTCGCCCCACGTCTCCCTAATTATTGATTGCCGCGGCCTCTCGACCACGGCCTCTCGATTCCGGGATCATCTTACGACGAGTCCTCATTTTCCCGTTGAATTTCACTTTTCTCGTCGACCTTGTTTCCAGCACTCGCTCTCCCTGCCTGTCTCTTCCTCTCCGGCCCGTTCCCGCAGGGCTTCGCGCACTCTCGCTTTCTTCGGCTCGCAGCCATTTGATCTTCAACGGTCTTGCGGTCGTCCCGGTGACTGGATTGTAACCTTAGACGACGTCCGCAGCATCTCCGCTCTCACACTCTCTTTCCATCTCTCCCTTTCGCTCTCTCCGTCTGTCCGTTTATCCAAACCGATCTCCGAGCCGTGGGTTTTTCGCCCAGTGCAGCCCGCGGCCCGTCGCCTTGTTTGCACCTCTCGCATACTAAGTTTGGTTTCTATTCGAGGGTTTTCTCACTACGCTTCTAATGAGGAATCAACAAGTGTTGTTGTTCGGGCTTTTGGTGTTGTTGTTGATTTTGGTGCTGTTGTTGTCGAGAGGTCTTGCCGTTGCGTTGTTGTTCGCGAGATTGTGCTTGGCTTGCATCTGGTTTCGCGTCCCAAGGTGGGCCCAAACCATCTGTTTTAGCTCTAGCGATTTTGGCGAGAAGAAGCGAATCGGGGTGGGGCCTGCGAGGAGTTGCGGGGCTGCGGGGGGGGGGGCAGAGGGGGGTCCAGGGTTGTGACAACATGGCGGCGCCGCGTCATCGGGCGGTGGCCGCGACGTGACGAGCGTCAACCACCAACAACCACCAACAACTATCCAAGAACTAGTCACAACAACAACTGCCGACAACCAGCCACCCACCAACAACAACCACCCGGTGTGTGCTTTGGGCTTAAGCTTGTCAGAGAATCTGATTCGCGGAACGCAGAGCAACCGCTCTTCCTCATGTGAACTCGCTTGTTTGGCCAGGCATCAAGAGATAGCAATGACTGCAGGAGAAGACGCAGTAGTCGTTTATGGTGCAGCCGGGCCAGACCGGGCAGCGGCTCTGGGCCGCCCTGGGAACCGCCAACGTCGCCGACAATAAAACGAGGAGATGCTGGAATGAAAAACATTCAAACAGCCACAATGAGCCGCAATAAAAGGCGCTGTAGCTCAGAAGAATACGTGGGGCCCGAAGAAGTGGGAGTTGAAAATAATAAAAAACACAAAGTCGGGCGATTCGCAGCGAGGGCCCCGTAAAGCGGTTCAGGTGCCTCCGCCGACGGATCTTGGCAAGAGCTGTGTGGCTGGCATCGTAAAAGCCGCGGTGATAACGAGCAAGTAGGAGAACAATAGACTTAATGACTTATTCGAGCCATAAAGGCGAAAATTCCACGAATTCTCTGCGTCCACGGGCCTTGGCGGAACCTTCGAGGAGCTCAAAAAATTGGAAAATATTCCAAAACAGTTTACTCTGAATACATGCAGTCATGTTGAAGACAACTTTTCACTTTCTAACGGAATTTAATTTGAATTTTCCTTGGCCTGCAGCTCGCCTCTGGACGTCCGATTCTTAATCGAGTTTCTCTCAATTGGTTGATATTTGTAATTAATTAATTTTCCACACACATGACACATGTCGTTGGCAACAACATCAACGAGCCACAAGTGAGTGGCGTGAAGAAGACCAAGAAAAGGCCCGGGGCTCAACGGCCGAAAAGTTTCTCTCGAAGACGTTTGTCTGCCATGGATGATGTTATTCTAGTGGAGTTGGAGTTGGAGTCATTTGTGGTTGTTTGGTTGTTGTTTTCTTGCTGTCGTTTTTCTTAGGGTAGTTGTTGTCATTTTTGTTGTTATTATTATTGTTGTTGTTGTTGTTGCATAATCCTCAGGGAAATGTTTAATCATAGATGACAATTGAACAAACAGCAGCCTCGCCGCAAACGCCAAGCACCAGGGCAACAATGGTTGATTCATACGAAGACAATTGCAACAACCAGCAGCAGAATAAGAAGGTGAAGAAGAAGAGGAACAACAACAACAACAACAATCATTACCGCGCCAAGAACAATCGGCGAACAAAAAAAGACCAGCGAAAAATTAATCATTTTCGCCCGATCGACGATAAAGACCCAAATACATTATTCTTCGTCTTCTGCGGATTTTTTTCTCTTCATCCTCACCTTCCCCGTCTTCTCGTCGGCCTCCTCCTTCTCCCCTTCTGCCCCTTCTGCCGCTTCCCTCCACCATCGCCCACTCCATCTGTTGCTTCCTTTCTCTCAATCGCCGCCGGGTCGTGTTCATCGATAATGTTTACCAAATTCCGCTTGGATTGTTTCCATCGTCATCAACTTCACGTCTTGTTCTTATTCCTCATCGCTGTCTCCTTCATCGCTGCCTTTGTCTAATGTTTCTCCCTCTCTCCTGGCAACGTTGGTAGTTGCTTCATTTATTTATTTATTCATTTGTTGATTTTGTTTTTGCCCTCGATCGTTACTTTCGATGTTGTTTGCTTTGTCTTCACTTCACGATGACGATTTTCCCATTCGCCCGTAATAACTTCATCCCGTCTGACAGCGGGCTCCATGTCGCTGTCTCCCCCTTCGCCGCCCGATCCGTCACAATCCACCGTATTCAAACAATAATTAATGAGCGCCGCTGGCGCCCTCTCCGCATCGAGCCGCCGCTGATCTGTTTGTCGAGTGTTGACACTTCCTCTGATTCCTCGTCATCCACGGCGACACCATCAGCGGGTCGTCTCCCCCGGCCCATCGTCATCATTGCCGACTTCGTCTTCCCCAACTTCGAAGTCGAGAGATTGGCGGCGAAAGTGTGAAGGCGCCCCGAGGCAGGAGGCGGAGCGATTCGCCTGAGGGCTTTGCAAGTGGAAGCTGGGAGCAAGGGGGCGGAGACAGAGAGAACGGTGGAAACAACTGGCGATTGGCGACGGCGACGACGACGACGACGACTGCCGACTGAAGGAAAAACCACAACCTCGCCTTTCCAGCATTTCTCTCCACACGTGACGACCACGGACTTCGAGTCGAGGAAAATTCTCGTCGGAGGCCTCGGAGCTAATAGTAAAGGCAACTGGACTTAAAGTATAGAAGAAGAGCACGAACAGAAATCGATGTTTGTGCTGGTGAAAATGCTGCATTACCGACTAGACATAAGAGGCTCAATTATGTTTCAGCGGCATTAGATGTGCGCGAAGTGTGCAGTAGTTGGGGAGTTGGAATCAATTGTAATACCTCATTAGTCCTGTGTATCAGACCCGGCAACCGCGGCGTTAGTCGGTGTTTCACCAACAACGGCACCCGCACACCACCATCATTGAATTCCCATCGAGACGCGAAACATTTGCCTGTGTGGCGTTGAATTTATTTTGGCACAACAGCGGCGTTTTCGCTTCCATTCCACTCGAGTTCCACTGAGTTGGGAGTAAAATGGCAATAATTCCATGCTGCTCGCGGGCGTATGAGCGACTTTTAACTACCTCTCAAATGGTTTCTCGGGCGATACCATTAATTAGCGATTTTCCGCGAGCGAGCATCACCCAATCAATGGCATTTAAACGTATTCAATTCCACAAATACATGCGTGTTTACTTGATTAGCATGATGAATGATTTTCGTCCTCGGTGCCTTCGGTCTGAACTCCTTCGCAGTGGCTTCGACAATCCGCCGTTTCGCATTCGCTTGTCGACCAAGTTCTCTTGCACTTGTTTGCTTTCTCCTTCGTGGGCCCTGGCCTTGACTGTCGACGCCCGGGGTGACCCCGGCGACAGCTGTGTGGGCCCGATCTGGAGCGGGATCCGCCCGCGTCCCAGACAAACAACTGGGGCCTGTGATCTGTTGACAGTCGAAGTCGAAAGCGAATTCGCAACGCTGTCGGGCGCGGGGTCCGCGGCGTCGGGGGAAGGATTTGCTCAAGAAAATACATGTACTTCTATACATTTTTCACTGTCGCTGACCAGCAACAGCAGCGGGCCATCTCCGCCAACAGCTGCCAGCTGCGAGCAGAAGCAATATTTGCAGAGCCTGCGAATCTGTTTGAACAACTGCCGGAGCCCTGCGCCGAGCAGGCAATTGATTGTGACTTCGGCGGGAAAAGTGGGAACCGATTGCCGAGAGAGGCTTCGCGGGGTTTCGTTGAAATTCCACACCCTGGGTTTTGCACCTCTAGCGATTGGCGATTTTGGGAATTTCATCGGCGACGACAGGCGGGCCGGTGGCCGGTGGAGTTGGCAGCCTGCCGCCCCCGAATCACTTGTTCGAATTTCCACCGAAATTGGTAACATTTTCCACTCGCAGCCACCGTCGCCGGGGCGACCACTGGTCAGGCCGAGTTTTTCCTGGCCACGGCTGGCTCGGGCGACAATAAAAAGCCCGGTCCTCCACCATCTGCTCCGCCCCCGCCACTCCAGGGGCCGGAGCCTGGGGGTCTCCGGGCTCCCAAATGGCTTTCGACATGTCCTGTTTGCCGTCCGGCCGGGGAGAGGCGGGCGTTTCTGCTGCTGGCTGCGATTCGGATGCGGTTTAAATGGATTAGCAAATAAATTTCCGCTCGGCCCGAATCAAATTCCGCGACCCGTCGTAGCGATTTTAATTGAACAAGCGCAGCAACAACGGCCACAACGGCCTGCGATCAACAATGGCAGCGGCGACAACAAGAGAACAATTGCCGACCGATTGTTTGCCTCGGGAAAGTGGGTTAAAAGTTCGGCCGAGCCAGCGGGCGGAGGAAGAGCATTTGCCAATGCGATTAATTAGACATCGCTTATTTCCATCGGCCGTTGTTGTCGCGATCGTGGCGAACTCGAACCGGGCGGGCCAACGGGCGTATGAGCAACATTTGTCTGGTGGGGAGTCGGCGCATGTTTGAATTTCTGAAATACTTTCGAAAAAAGAAAACAAACACTGCCGAAATCTTCTGATTGTTCAGTCTGTTCAACCCACGTCAATTTCTCGCTCCATTTCTAGGTGAATGTTAACTAAAGTAAATGAGCGTGGAGTCTTTTTTTGTTTTTGTTTTCATTTGTGCATCATAATTAAAACATATTGATTTTATTCGGAATAAAATGAAATTCAGACCTCGAGCTTAATCGGGAGACTTGTCGAAGACCCAAGTCGAGATTCTGGCCTGCTGATCGATCATTCGCCAGTGTAGACTTGAGTCGCGAAGGTCGCTGCGAAGACCCAGCCCGGACCCAGATCCGGACCCTGAAACTACGAGTGTGTGAACGAGTGATTAAGAAGTGATTAAGAATATTCGGAACAAGAAGCAGCCGGCCAACAGGTGTGTATTTTGCGAAGTCCCCTCAAGTTTGCCCCCAGGTCTGGCCTCGACGTCCCGCCCGCCGCGCGGTCCGCGCCACAATTTGCGGTCCTTCATCCTTTTATTCCACTAAACGACGTGTAGAAGTTGCTCCTGCTGCAGGGAATTATTCTTAAAGGACATTTTAATATCCTCGTCGCGAATTACTTTTTCATACGCGCGACTCCCGCGCAACGGCGGGCGGCGGCGGCGGGGCTGGCGGCGTTCCCATTAAGGCTCCCATGCGCGTACTCTGGGCACATAATAAATGTATGCAAGAAGTTGAATCCTCTTCGCGAAGCTCCCCTCGTCCTTCGCTGCTTGGAAACAAGGCAACAAGGACGACGGACGGCGCCAGGGAGGGATGAGGGAGGCAGGGAAGAATGAGGAAGGAGCGAAGAATGTTGGAATGTGTGGTGGAGGGAGGGCCCGAAGAATGGATGGAGAGGCGCAGGGGGCGAGGGAAGGAAGGATAGTTGGAAGAAGTTCTGCGCTGGGGATCCTCATGGATCATCGTGGCGTAATTTTTAAGCAAACAACAAACAAATTTAATGAATAAATTAGATGCAGCCCGGGCGCCGCAGACAAAGCCGAGACAAAGCAAGCGCGGGGCGGAGAGGCGTGGCCAGCGGAGGCTGAGGGCTCTGTCAACTCTCTATCTTGCGACCACGCTGAGGGGAGCGGAGGATGAAATCGACGGGAGAACACGATGGGAAAATATGTGACAAAATCTATTTTCATCAAGGGCCTTCCCTAATGCAACTACTTGTTTATTCACTGCCATTTAATACAACGAACGAACCACGAACGCAAACTGTTGGGGAAAAATCTCACGTCCGGGACTAGGTTTCAGATTTTTTCTAGGTTTCAGATTTTTCTAGATTTCTTTTCGTCCAGAATCGCTTCCTGTGCCTCGCCTCTTGAGCCCAGCCGTTGCCAGCCGCTGGCGCCTCGGTGCCCCAGCCTACGACCGCCCGTCAACTGCCCTTTAGACCTTCCCCTTGGCCCCGTTCGCCCACTCTGCCGGCATCCGAACGACACGGCAACATCGACAACAGCAACATCGACAACAACAACATCGAGAAGATCATTATCGCGGCTGCCGCGCTTAAGCACGAAAATTGCCAGGGAAAAATTGGCGTCGTAACCGCTTTCTTGACATCCAGCTAAACGACCCCTTGGGCACAAGTGGCGGCTCATTATAATTTCGGCGACTCTTCTCGCTCCCTCTCGCCGTCCTCGACGACCTTCAGCCGCGTCCGCCCCTCGTCCCCTGGCACGTTGAAGGAGGCCCTCTCAGGTGGAGGTTGGGCGGACCGGGTCAGTTGCTCGCTGAACCGAGCGGAGGGCGTTCGGGCGAATTGCTTTTTAATTGCACGTGGCTGACTCGCAGCCGGCAATCGCGATGGCGACGATGGCGGGCGTGGCGCGTTTAACGGGCCGACTGCCGCCCAGAAAATGACTCAATTGCCGCGCCTGAGTCGCCGCCTGGGGTTTCGTCAAAGCAGTCGCGGCTCATAATCGTCGATCGGCCGTGGGAACCCTCGGGGCCCGCTCGGCTCGCAGCGATCTGTCGGGGGCTGCGCGGAGAATCAAATTCGGCCAAATCCATCAGCTCCAGTCAGCGATGTCGACCGGTTGTCGGCCGCCTGTCAATCAATCGCCAGTGCTGCAGACCTCGACTCGACTGCATGGCGTGCGAGTCGGGCCCTCGTCGCCTCCACGATTGTCCGCGCTGCCCCAAGCGGTCTCCACGACTGGGTTCCCTGAGCCAATGAGGTCGCCAATTATTCGGCTCGCTGGGAATTCTTCATTCTGCTCGGACGTCTTTCGGACCCTCGAGCCCACTTCGGGTCCACCCCGCCAACCCGTGGGTGTCGCTGGCATTTCAATGGCCTTCTTGGACGTCTCGACCGTCTCGAGTTCGCTGGAGAGCCCTTGCCGAGCACATGTCAAATCGTTGGTTTCTTCGACGCGCGTTGGGCGAAGGAATTTTTATCGCATTCCCCGGACCGAATCGGAAATCAAAGTCCTCGCCAGTTGTCCCCTCGTTGGCAGCCTCTTGACCTGGGGTCGGCTGGTCGCTGGCACTGCTGGAAGGGTTTATGCGGTCATAAATCGAGCGCTTTATGTGCGCACCATTTGGTCGGGACTCTCCAGAGGACACGCGTGCAACTTGTTGTTAGTCGAGGGTCGCAGGAGTCAGGCGAAGGCGACGCCGGCGACCACTCGACACTTCTTAATACGTAATTTGAATCCGTTTATTTCACTTGACTCGCTTCCGTTCTCGGCTCCTCTCCGACTTTCCGCCAACATCCAGAACGACATGTGGAGATCTACGGGGTTGTCCGGCTGCAAATTGTGTCCTGTCAGCAGATTGTCCTTTCAATAACTCAGCTCGCTCGCTCGCTTGGCCACATGTCCCCATTCGCCGCCCCTCCTTGACACCTCCGCCACCCCTCGGTAGGGCGGGGCCTGGGCTGCTGGTAACGTATGCAAAGTGCCAATAAATGGTCGAACTACGCCCACACATTGTGGCTTCGGCCCCCGGCCCCCGGCCGCGACCTTGCGGGGCGCGTGCGTTCGGGCTGTCGGCCGATTCAGGGTCAAGATAATGGAAAATAATCCAATTTTCCATTCATTTTGATCGAGCCTCAAAATATGCAAATCGAAATTCAATTGAATTTATAATTTTGTTTGCCCGGCCGGGCATCTGGATGCTATGGGCCGGCCCCATGTCGAGGTGGTGGCGAAGGGGAGACGAGGCTCGCACTCAAAGGGAAGTGGGAGGAGGAGGCGCAGGCGGCGGCAGGGGTCGAGAGTGAAAGTTATGAGCACATGCATGAGTTTCTTGTTTGTTGATTCAAATTTTCGAAACTTGTTGTTTGCATCTCAAAGGGAGTGAGAGGAAGGACATGGCATGAATAGCAGAGGAAGGACACGATTCGAAGGAGGAGAGGAAGGATGAGATGGGAAGAGAAGGGGTCGAGAGGAGGGGACGAGGAACCGACAGGATGACAAGTAGGAAAGTGCGTAAAGTCTGGATTTTAGACCAGTTCATTCCAGATGGCGTCGTCATGGCAGGGCCTGGCTTGGGTTGGGTTGGGTTGGAAAACTTCGAGAGATCTTTACGAGACAAGGCTGCAGAGAGATCTTTATGAGACAAGGCCGCAGAGAGAGAGAGAGAGAGAGATATAAATTGAAATTTAATTCTGCTTTTGCACACTCCAAAAATGGTGCTGTCGACCTTTTCCCCGAGCTGTTGTTCGCCTGTCACGACCTGGCTTTCAACGCCTAATTCACTGGTTCTTCTCTGGGGTGCAATCGGAAGGTGGCCAAATTAAATTAAGTACACGTAATCTTATTAGACACAAATTTCCATGTCGGAGAAGCGAAACAAAGAACAACAAAAACAAACAACTTTTCGGGAAACTCATTATAAATGGGAAATCTTTCCACTGCTGAGCTGAGCTCCCAGACTGTTGTTAGTGCTTTTCGGGGAATTTTCGGCAATTCACCCTTTTGTTCTTCTGCTTCTCCTTCTTCTTTCTCCTCCTCTCCGCGGTGACTCGGCCGGCGAGTGACGGGGCTCCGACCCTTCCTCTTTCCCCGACGTGGACCTGGTTTTGATTCCTTGCTCGACTGCCGCTGACATTCCATCAATGCGGCTGGCACAAAAGGGTTCGCTCAAGGGTGGCGGCCGCGGATCAAAGGCCGGGGGTCGGGGCCGCGTCGTGGGCTCGGGCTCGGGCTCGGGCTCGACGATGGGCCGAGTCGGGTCTCCTGGCGGCCAGTCGCCGGGTGATTTGCGTCTATTTCGGATAATCATTATCTCGCCATGGCGATTGTATTTGTTCTGGCGCTCCCTAATTGCGGCGAATGAAGTCCGCCGGGTCCCTCCGTCCGGGGTCCCTGCCCGGTCCGCCGACCTGCCGCAATCCGAGCGTAATCCGGAGCTTCATCTGCAGTCAGCTGAGCATTGTAATTGCCTCCAATTACTCGAGTAACCGCTGGCGACGACCGGACGTCGTCGTCGTCGTCGTCGCAACCCTCCGCTTCCTCGGCCCACCCCACGCTTTCTCCACCTCCTGCGCCCCCTCCTCCTCTCTGTCGAGTCGCACAATTGAAAAACAGTTGGGAAAACGCACAAATTGTGGGCATTAGTTTCAATTACATTGATTAATTAATTTTAACAACAACAAGCCATGACCTCCCCACCACCACCACCACTGCTAAACAGCAATATTAAGCCACTAAGTACAACAACAACAACAGAACCTGGCCATCATGAACATCTGAGTCCTGGGTGAGGACGGGGTCGACGTCGATGTCGAAGACGAAGACGAAGACGAAGACGACGGAGCCGAGCGAGAGGCCGGGGACGAGGGCGTCGAGTCCTCTGAGCAGCTCCTCCAATTCAATTGGCCCTGGGTCTGGAGGACGGTCGAATGATTAATTAACGAGCCCCAGTCGCTTGAGCCGCAGTGCGATGGGGGCGTGGCGGCTCCTTGGGGGCGGCCGCGAGTCGCCGGAATAAATAATACAATAACTTAACACCGTCGAGCGCGTAATTAATTCCGACTGCGACTTCGGCCGCGACTCTGGCTCTTTCAATTCGGTTCTCGGTTACATCAAAGGGGTGAGGGGGTGGGAGAAGGGAGGCGGGGGCAGGGGGCAGAGGGCAGAGGGCTGTGGGCAATCGTCGGACGGACGCCTCCTGATGTAACGACTGTTGGCTTGATCTCTCGGCCGAGTTGGAAGGTGAAGCAACTCGCTCGCGTCAGAGCCGTCCGTCGGCGATTGGACGAGCCTCCAACAACAGCAACAACCACAGCAACAAGTACTACACCAGAGCGTACCACGACAGCAATGAGTGCGACAACGACTCGAAGCCACAGCCGACGGTTGAGCAACCGACGACCCGCCGACCCCGCGCTGGACCCGATGGAGACGCGACGCGACTCCGCGACTGATGGACCCGATGCCATGTGCAGACTTGACGAGGAGGTGGTTGTTGTCATTGTTGTTGTTGAGACAATTGCCACTATTGTTAGTGTTGTTGTTGTCGAGGCAATTGCCACTGTTATGCTGCGGCCATTGTTGTTGTCGTCAACGTCGTCGACGTCGTCGTCGTCGCTGTTACACAATTTCCCCCGCAGTCGACGGCAGTCACGGAAGGGCAACCACTTAGTTTTCCACGATTTTCCCGCTCAGAGGGAGAGGGACAGAGGAGCCAAAGAGAGAGAGGGAGAGAGTCAAAGGAGAGCCAAACAAATTGACAGCTCACCTGACAGCCCCGACCCGACCCGGACCCGGAGTCGGAGTCGGACCCGCCGTCGGAGCTGATTCCATTTGCGAACTCGGCACGAACTCGTCGGCCGAACGAGCCGAGGTTCGACACCTCGTGAATATGTGGATGTGGCGACTGAGGGGGCTGACGGTGGGGGCGGGGCGGTTGATTGGGGCAGCACATTAGGGGATGAACTGCCTCGATGTCTGCCTGCGAGATCGCCGGCGATTGCAGCGACATGTTGATTGACACCGACGACGAACTCGAGCTCGAAATCGTCGATTGGTCGTGGATTATTGAAGTTTATTGGGAATATTGAGCTGAATTAGTGCTTCTTTCTCGTGAAAACCCCCGCCCAACCCTTCGCAAGCCTCTGGTCGATGTTGGTTGTTTCCATTTTGGTGCCGAGTCGGAGTCGAGCCAATCTGGGGAACCGCGAGCATCGATTGCGAAGTCGGGGGCGTGGCGGGCGCCGTCGATCGCGCCCTCCCTCGACGGGCGGTTCTGCGATCGAGCCTGAACTCTGGCAGCACGGCGGCGCAGAGCTGCCACTGGCCGAGATTTGCATTTGCACGAATTTTGCACAATTCTTCGCAGTTTTCCTTTTTCATCATTTTTTCCTCCTTGTCAGTAATTTTTTCAACAGTTTTCCGTAATTTTTTCCATAATTTTTTCCCTTGCGAAATCTGCATAAATTTTCCTCCCGCTGTGGTGGCGGCGACGACGTTGGCGACGACGACGTTGTCGGCAGTTGATGCAACGCCCGCGGTGGAAGCGACGGAGGCTCTCGAGCCCGCGCGCCGAGTGGAGCGTGTCACGTGTTCGTATTTCATAAAGGGTTGCCAGAGGGCCGTGTGGGCGACTGAGACGGAGGCGACGAGCGCGGGGACGGAGACTGGAAAAGACGGCGTTGGTGGGGCAGCCGAGAGCGCGAGAAGGGCGAAAGAATTGTAAAGAATGTGTTTGAGGCTTGTGGGGGGAAAAAGAGAGACAAAGAGAGGTAGACGGATTATAGGGAGAGAGGTGGAGAGGGGGCGGGGCCAGGAAGGGGGAGAATGAGTGATAACAAGATTGAGTTTTTTCGATCCATGGAGGAAACAGTCACAAGAAGCGAGTGAAGGAGAGGGATTGATTGTCTGTCTGCGGGGCCATCGGTCTGTCCGTCCCTCTCTCTCTCTCTCTCTCTCGCCAGCTGGATCGATCGTCCGCCGGCAGTGATGCCTAATTATTGGCGGCGGTGCTGCCAAATTGCAGGCAAGGCGGAAGAGCGTAATTTGTTTCTGCAACTGTTTCGTGAGCACTTTTTCTTGTTGTTTTCTTCTGGTCACCGTTGGTGTTGTTGTTGTTGTTGCTGGTGCTGGTGGTGGTGGCGGATGTTGTTGTTCTTCTGTTATTGTTATTGCTGCTAATTTTATCATGCCTGATGCCAGTTGTTGTCGTGGTTGTTGCACGGCAACTGAACCGCTTGAGATTACGCTGTTGTTCAAGCAACACGTTGCAGTCGCTGCCGGTCGTCTTCATCGTCTTCTTCTTCCTCACGTGTTGTTATGTTTGGGAATTCTTCTTCTTCTTGTTGTTGGTGTTATTCTTGTTGTTGTTGCTGCTGCTGTTCGCACGTTGCCTTCGTGACCTTTTCCCAATCCGGCGACTTCTCCACTTCTCCTCCATCGCCTCGTCTCCTACGTGAATTTCGTCGTTGTGTGCCAGCTGTTGTTGTTGTTGTTGTTGTTGTTGCTTTTTTCGCGAGCACCAAAAGAAGCGAAAATGGTTTTTATTCGTTTTTTTATCTCTCTTGTCGAATTTTTCTTCACTTTTTTGCATTTTTCTTCACTTGTCTTCGCCGCCCAGCATCCGGCGTTCGTCCGTCCGTCCGTCCGTCCGCCCGTCCGTCCGTCCGTCCGTCCGTCCGCCCGTCCGTCCGTCCGTCCGTCCGTCTGTCTGTCCGGCTGCCCCCGGGCTCGCAGTTGCTTCTTCCCCCGGTGCTGTCCCTTTCTAATGGGCCGCTGTCTCTTTTCCGCTCGCTGGTTTCTTTTCTCCTCTCCTCGATTTCGTCGGTTTCCCTGATTTTGCGAACCTCGCGGAAACAATGCATTTTCATGGTGCTGTTGCTGTTGTTGTTGTTGTTGTTGTTGTCGACTCCGGCACTTGTCTCCGCGTTGCCAGCGATGGCGTTGTAACGATTGTTGTTGTTGCTGTTGCTGCTGCTGCTGCTGCTGCTGCCAAGTGGAAAAGTGAAAATTTTCCCATGAGTTTCCGTTTTGTTTTTGAAGTTGTTGTTGGTGTTGCTGTTGTTGCCATCGATGATGTCAACGATACAGCTATTGTTATCATTCTTGTTGTTGTTGTTTCTGCTAGTGTTGCCAGGTAATTTCTACATCATCTCTATCTCTTTCGCTCTCCCTTTTTACCTGCAAGCAATTTTGTGCGAATCTCAGGTTGTTGTTGCTGCAGCAAGTTGAATTGTCGTCTTGATTGTTTTTATTTTCAGCGTTGTTTTGTCGTCCTCGCTGGTCTTTGTCGCTGTGGTTTTTTGTCGTCGTCATTTTTTGTCTTTGCAACTTTTCTGTCACTGTATTTTTTTGTTACCGACACTGTTTTTGTGGCCTCCTCAGTTTCTCGTTGTCGGCATTGTCTCTTCTCTTTCATTGTTGTTGTTGCTGCAGCATCTGAAAGTGAAAATCTGGTTGCCTCGTCTGCTCCGTCAATCTCCGAGTCGAGACCCTCGAGGCGAGCCCTCGAGACAACCCTTCGTAGGCTGCGGCCATCGCAAGGGCGCCGCCATTAAAAAACACCTTTCGCCGACAACAACAACAACAATGTTTGACCCTCTCTCATGCGATTTTCGCGCTTTCGCCGCTTCATTTGCACCGTCGCCTTCGCCTTCGCCATCAACTTCATTTTAATTCCATTTTTATTTCCGCGGAGCTTTTAATTTGATATTTATCGAAAACTTCTCGCGGCGAAATAAAAGCCCTTCATCCTCTCTCTCTCTCCCTCTCTCGCGCTGTCCATGTGTCCGATCGTCTGTGTGTCTGCGTGAATCCTGCACTATCTGAGAGTGGAAATCTTAATTTCATCATATTTTATTTTCACTCAATTTGCGAAACGAGACGCCGCGGTCAGCAGGAATCGAGTCGGGGGAGGTCGAGGGAGGGCGGCGAAGCAGGGACGAGGGAGGGTCAAAGGGGCGAAACGAACTGAGAAAAAGGGAGGGGGCGGCAGGCGTGAGGCGTGAAGGGAGAAAAATGAAAAGAGAACCCAAAGAAGAATGCGGCGGGTGTCGACAGGCGGGATGATGATGACGGGCCAGTCCAGAGATGGGGCGGATGGCGAAGGAGTCGTGAAAGGTGGAAAAGGCGGAAAGTTCCGGAGTTCTTTCGCCAACAACAGGTGAGGCTCCGTAGAATTAAAAAAGTCAAGAAAAAGCTTCTCACAGGATGAAATTTAAGTTCTTCCGCCGCTCGCTCGCCTCGGCCTCATTCCTTAGAGTGCCCAACTCCGCCCTAATCACGCCCGCCCCTCGTTCCTTTTGAACTTGGCTCCCGCCGCCCACCCCACCTCCACGGCCCCTCTCTCGTTGTGATAATTCGCGGCTCCTGCTCAAAGGACTCAAAGTCTCGCCTTCACGCGGCTTCTCGCGTCGAGCTTCTCGGTGTCGAGCCTCGGTTTTCCCTCCTCCTCCTCCTCCTGCTCTCCCCACCTCCGCCTCCTTAGGCCACCTGAGGTCGCTCCCCCCCACCTCTCTCTCTCCCCTAAACTTCCTCCGCTCCCTCGCGCCACGCTTTATTTGTTGCGTCAACTATCAGCCATTTTGCAATTAGCTTCTTTAACTAATTATTTCCTCCCTCCAGTCGCCGTTCCTGCTCTCTTTGTACCCCCTGCTTTCCACCCTCTGTCCGTCCCTTCTCCTCCCGTTGCTTCCCCCTCTCTCCACAGCTGCGCTCATCATCTTTGTCGCGTGGCTTTTGTGTTGTTGTAATGTCCTTCTGTCGTTGTCGCTCAGTTGTTTTTGTTTTCGCTGCTTTCGTTGTTGCTCTCGTTGCTCTTGTTGCTCTTGTTGTTGTTGTAGTTGTCTTGTTGTTGTCGGCGGCGGCTTCTCTTTGACGGCCTGGCGAATGAAGCGAATGAGACGAGAACGAAAAAATGGCGCCCGAGGCCGTCGCGGCGGCGTCGCTTTTGGCAAGATGGCGTTTAACGAGCTTCCGGCGCAAAGTCCGCTCGAGGGCCTTCGCCGCCGCGTAATGAATCGGGCGGGGCGGGGCGGAGCGTGGCAGGAGCCGAGGAGGGCGAGGGAGGGCGAGGGAGGACGAGGAGGAGGAGTAGGAGGAGGAGCAGCGGCAGACGGAGGCGGCGGCGAGGTTCGGCGAGTGCACTTTAAATGGTTTTAAATGCTTCCATCTTGCGCCGCGACCGCGCGTGGCGAGGGACGGGACCGAAGGGCCGAAGTTCTGCGGGCAGTGAGGGAGTCGAGGGAAAAACACATAATCGGACTCTCGTTCACACATCAGCTTCTCGCTCCCTCGCTCCCTCGCTCCCTCGCTCCCTCTCTCCCTGTCTGGCTCTGCCCCTGTCCTCCCCGAGCGATTCAGAGACGATTTCGCGCTCGAGTCAATTAACTGATAAGAAGAGATGTTCGAGGGAGAGGGAGAGAAAGAGAAGGGCGGCACACAAAATGGCGTCGTTCGGAAATTTTCAGCTTCACGATTCATGAATTGGGCGCTTCCACCCGCAGGGGAGCGAGGGAGAGAGGAAAAGAGATTAGCAATGAGACCGGAAGAGAGAGAAGGAGAGAGAGAGAGTGAAGAGGGTGGGCGGCAGTTGAAGGGCGCGTGAGTGGCCACGGCTCGCGAGATAAGGACAACCGAGCGACCTGCGGGCCGCGAAGGGAGTGCGGCAGGCGCTGCAAAAACAACGACCGTGCCAATGTAATTACAACAACAGTGCTGAAGATTTTAATGATCATGACAATGACGACGATGAGGATGACGATGACGACGACGACGTCGGTGTCAATCGGCAGCAAGAACACGAACAACAACAATAACGAAAGCAACATCAACAGCAAGAGCAACCACGGTGACGAAATCGGCAACCAAAGCCGCTGACAATTGCCGAGGGGAGGCGGATGAGAGAGGGAGGAGAGAGGGATGGAGAGGGTGGCGGAGAGAGAGAGTGATGGAGAGAGGGCGATGTGGGGAAAATCTCCTTTTACGACGCCTTCGAAAGTAATTCGGGAAGACCGGTCGAAATCGACGCACGAGGAAATGCTCGGCCTTCGTTTTGCCTCACTGCACTTGCAAATTGAAATGAATTAGAGACAGCGATGACAAGTTCAACAGCGACAGAAACTGCCCTCGCGTCGTCATCACCGTCATCATCATCAACATCCTCGTCATCATCGTGATCCCCGACATTAACGACGTCGGCCACTGCAATCATTTCCAGCCGCAATCAACGGCGAGCAAACAACAATTTATTCAATGCACATGCAATTTTGAAATTAAGTCTATTGCGACGTGCCTCGTCCATCCCCGCCGCCACCGCCGCCACTCCCACTCGCTCCCTCCTCCGCCGCCGCCCGAATCACGTCGCGTCCGGGGCTCGGCGG
The DNA here is from genome assembly GCA_947389925.1 of Coelopa pilipes. Classification (NCBI taxonomy): domain Eukaryota; kingdom Metazoa; phylum Arthropoda; class Insecta; order Diptera; family Coelopidae; genus Coelopa; species Coelopa pilipes. The sequence goes on along the minus strand of OX376697.1, from coordinate 41,686,886 downwards.
CCGCGATCGAGCCCAGGCTCCGTGAGAAGTTTGCCAACGATCGTTGGCGTTCGCTCCCAGGCTTTGTTTTCTCGATCGCCCGCTCACTCTCTCCTTCACTCGCTCGCTTCCTCTCTGAAGCTCCGCTCCTTCCCCTCCTCAACTCATCGCCTCTTGTCCAATCCTTCCCAATCCGTCCCTTGTCAGCTTTGTCTTCTTTTGGCGATTACGCTACCTGTTGCTTAATGCAGCTCACTTTCCTTCTTCCTCCCCTCTCTTTCTCGCCTTCGCTTGTCTCTCCGCCTCCTGCCCGTGGGTCACTTAAATTTCCAGCTTTCTCCCGTGCATTTGGCCTTCGGAGCTCTGGCTCCGGCTCCGGCTCCGGCTCGGGCTGCGACTCTGGCCATCTGCACTTGCTCCGATCTGCGCGATGTCTCCCAGCTGCTGGAGTCCCTCCGTCCCCCCAGCCACGCTTCATCTGTCCCGGTCGTCCCCGTCTCTCCGTCCCCTCCCTCCGTCCGACCGACCGGCTCAACGCACTCTGGCGGAAAATTGTGCACGGTTTGTTTTGATTTTCGCGGGCTCCGCCGGACGCCGCCCGACGACGTGCAAAAACACCATGGCGAGAGAGAGAGAGAGCGAGAGAGAGGGAGAGAGATAATGGCTGGGCAGCCGACTGCGATCACTCACCAGAAAATTATGAGTTGCTAATGGATTTCAATGTTTAATTTGCGAAATTAACTAATTTTCCGTTGCGATAAATAAAAGTCGCTGCGATTTCGACAACGGGCGTCGGTGACAAATCGCCAACGACAGCGAGAAGAGGGAGGGTGTGACGAGGGTGTGAGGACAAAGGTAGCAAAAAGTGAGCAAAAAAGAGTGCGGAAATTCGCTATCATAATTCAATTAATATTCCATTTCAATTCAATCAGTGTTCGGAATGCGTTTTTTATTCGCCTCTAACAACAATGTTTTTCTTTCGCAACGTTTCCTGCTTGTGTTGCTGAAAGTTCTCATTTTTTAGATTTCCACATGTTTCACTGTTGTCTCTTTTTCAATTTTGTCAACTTTTGCAGTTTCCCATTAAGCTTTTTGTGTTTCCTCGAAGATAATCAAAGTCGATCTCTCTTGCTGTCCTCAACCGCCGCGTATTCCTCCTGCATTCCGCTTTGTGTTTTCTTATATTTTCCTCGGCTTTCTCACTTTCTGCCACCGCTTGTGGCTGAATCCCTTCTTTGCTTCATCCTCCTCCATCCTGCTTCATCATCCTCCATCCTCCTCCCTCCTCCTCAATGCTCTTGCCCAAAGCTCTTTCCCTACTTCTCCCGTCCTCGTCACCTTCCGTTTCACTTCGCACCTCCTCGCCTCGCCCCGCCCCCTCGCAAACCCTTCCGCTGCATGCGAAATCCACTTCCGGCGCCAACTTCACTCGAGTTCATTTCGCTTCGCAGTCGTAATTGCGAAATTCCCCTCCAAATTGAGTGCGGAAATTTTCGAAATTTCCCAATTTCAGCGATTTTCCACCAACCAACCAACAGGCTTGTTGGAATCGAAGTTGGGCTGTTTGTTGTTGCCGTTGTTCCTTTGTCCTCCTTGTTCGTGCTCTCGGCGTTGGCGGCAACTTATCGAATTTAATTTCGGCTGCTCATCCCTCTTGCTGCATAAATTTCACCCGCCCCGTTCCCCCAGTTCCTCCCCGGCTCCCCTCGCTCGACATGCATGCAATTATTTTGCTTAATTTCGTTAACTGGGAAAATTCACCCCACGTCTAACGAGCGAAAATTGAGAAATTGAGAAATGAACACAACTCGGCTCCGAGGTTAACCGGCGACAGAGGGGTCAGGAGGACGCACTGACGAACGGCGTCGAACGAGATCCTGAACCGACAGCAGGGCGGCGCCGGAACCCGAGAGTGGATCGGGCTCGATTCACTTGGCGCTTTCGCCCACCTGTTGCGACGGCAACAGGAACAGTGTGGAGGTCGCAGTTCGGCGTGGCCACCCGCACAATCCCATAAATATCGCCGGAATCCGAACAATCCACTGCGACTATCGGCTGTGAATATCGATGCACTGCATGTGGAAAATCAGTGCTTGCGGGCGAGCAAATAATAACAGGGATTATTTCCGGATTCGCCAGCGACAACAAGTGGTTTTGCATCGCGCGGGCCGAGTCTGTTTTCCTGCCTGCCGTGCTAGGGCTGGCGAAATCGGCGAATGGCTGATAAGAATTCGCGAATGGCCACTGGACGGCGCAGGCATTCGAGGGTCGCCACAGAAATATGTTTTGTAAAACTCATCGAATCAACACTGCAAAAATGCTCCAACTACTCCTCAGGGACTGGTGCAAAACGCTCAGCACCTGACGGCAGCGTTGTGAACTTTCGTGATTGTCGAAGTCACTGCAAATTTGCATTGAAATTATTTTCTCTGGGTGGAAATTGTAAAAATATGAAAAACATGGAGTTCGCCACAACGACTGCAACATGAGTCACTGATTTTTAATCTGTCGTCCCATTACATGCACTCAAATCCCGATGAGCCGTCGAAAAGCAATCGGAAACATTTACAAAAATACCCTCAGTCACGTTGGGAAGATTGTGGAAACCGTAGTCGCATTAATTTCACGAAAATAATGCATTTTTTACGAGCGAATTGTGCATTTTTAATGGGCGAAAGAGGATTTTCGAATTTTTGCGAATTGATTTATGCATTTTTGGTCGGTTTACACCCATTTAATCTACTTTGTATCAGTTGTATTTATATCAATTTGCTTTTTATCAGTTGACTTTGTATCAATTTACTTTGTATCAGTTCATTTTGTGTCAATTTACATGTTATCAGTTGACTTTGTGACGATTTACTTCGCCTTCTGAGTGCCGGCGGATGACCCTGTAGCGCCCACGGGAGGCGAGGGAGGGTGAATAAAGGATCCTTTATCCGTGGCCGAGTTACAGATCCCTCGAGCCAGTCCCGGGGCGAGCGTCCGGGCCTCGCGTCCACGTCCAGCCCACGTCCTCTGGGAGGCCATAAAGATTAGGCGGGTTCCCGGAAGCGGACCGGACCGAGTCCCGATAACGCGATGACGCGAGTCGCGCTTGCTTGTCTTGCGCTTCTGGCGCCGGCGAATCGGGGAATGAAGAGAGTGAAATCGAGTTTGTTTCCCACAATCGGGTGGACTCGATGAGCCCGAATGGCGATGAGCCCGATGGGGCGATGGAGCGATGGGAGCCTCGAGTTCGATCAACTCCGGCGGAGTTCGGCTAGGGGAGTCGATTTGGATTTTGTTGTTTTGGGTTTTGAGTTGCGTTGTTTTGACCCTCGTTCTTTGGGTTTTGTTGTTTCATGTGTTGTTGCTTTGTTGCTGGTTCTCGAGGCCGTGGTTCGCGGCAACAACAAAAGCGCCAATTACGAACACACGAGCAACATTGAATGCAACGGCAGCAGGGCAAATGAATTAATGAAATAACTATACAAGGATTATCATTGTTGCCGGTCTTGTTGTTATAATTCTTGCGGGTTTGTTGCCATTATTGTTGGAGTTTTTGTTGCCATTACGGCTATTGTGGCCACTGTTGTTTTTGTCTTTATTGCCGTGGTCCCTGCTCCGACACGATTGTAATTTCGGTCACATTTCGGAGGGAATCCGGAGCAAATATTTTCCCTGACATTTTGACCGAATTTATTGACAAACAAACAAAGAGGCAAACAAACAATCACACGAACAAATAAACAAACAGCCGAACAATACACGAGCAAAACGGACCAACAACGCCCAGTTCCCGGCAGGCGCACACATATGCAAAGGACACACACGCACCCACACACACACACACACACCCGTGGACGACCCCCCAAATCGACCCCGCCGCCTCGGCGACCACGGGCCACGGGCGCCCGCGGCGAGCAGCAGGTGAGCGTTTATTGAATTTCGCCGGAGCATGGGGCGAACCAAAAACCCCTCAGCACAAACGCCACCCCCCCCTCACAACACCTTCCCCCTTCTCCTCAACACCTCCCGCGCCTCGCCCGAGTTTCCGTTGAATTCGAGGCGCGGTCGAGTTCGAATTTGCATTCGATTTCGGTCTCGATGGCGAGCGATTCACAGAATCCCCTGGCACTTTGACTCGCTGCCTCTCACTCGCGCACCCCTCCACCTCTCTCTGTCGCAGTCCGGGTGCTTCACTCTCCCCGTCGGCCTCTCTCCCTCGCACAGTCGCAGATGGCGGGAATTCGCACACAAATATCCTGTCGCTGAGATGTCAAACAAGCATGCGGTCGGAATCCCGAAGGAATCGAAGAGTGCCAAAGAGTCGGGTCGAGCGAGAGAGAGGGTGCGAGAGAGGGAGATGGAGAGGGAGAGAGAGAGGGATAATGAGACAGGGCGGGGGATAGAGATGGCCTTCAGACTTCCCCACGACTGGGACCGAGTCGGGTGTCGGGAGGAGGAGCTTCTGAGGGTCATGGGGGAGCAAAGAGAGACAGAGAGTGAGAGAGATGGAGATGGATATGAGTGGGACGGATGTAAATGCGCAGGCAAAATGTTTCAGGCCAAATGGACCCAAGTAATGAGAGATACAGGGAAACGAGGGACGCCGTTTTGATAAAAAAAAGCAAACACTCTCAGCAGAAACTTTGTAAGAGGGAATTGAAGTTAAAAGTGGTGAAGCAAAGGTGGCCAGAAAGGAGCGAAAGAAGCAGGAGAACGAATAGAGAGAGGAACAGAGGGAGGGAGAACAAAAAGGGAGCCGGAACCCGGCAGGAAGTCCATGAAGGGTTGATGGGGAAAACAAAGAACGCTCGATGGATGTCGATAATGTTGTTCGAGTCTTCTTAGAAAAGAGTCGTTTAAGGGCGCATGGTTTAAGAGGTGAAGGCGGCGAGGGGAACTGACTCGAATTTCGGGGAAAGTATAAAATATATAGAACGAGAATCAAGCTCTTTAGCCGATGAATGGAGGCTGACATGAGGGAAGAAAGCCGGAAGGAAACGAGGAAGGAAGGAGTATCGAAGAGAAATTCTGTGAAATAAATCTCTATTTCCCACCGCACGACTGGGTTTTCCCGGGCAATTTTTCCAATTTTCAGTGCAATTTTAATTGCCTGATCGGCCACCAGGGGTCGCCACTGAACCCGCGCTCGTTTGCCGGTCGAGCGGCGGCGCGAGTCAACTGTTGTCGCTGCGGTTGTTTTCGATTTCGATTGCCGGCAAATTACTGCAATTACGCAATCACTCGAGCATCACAAACCGATCGCATCGCATCCGAATCCGAATCGAGTCCGGCCCAGCCGCAGCCGCGTCTGACGTCGGCCGCAGACGCAGGCGAAGGAAACCGGCTGCACTTGCTGGATTGGCAGATGTTGTTGTCGTTGCAGTTGTTGTTGCTCTTCTATTGCTGTTGCTGCCCCCGTCGACTGCAGCAACATCTTCTTCCCGGTCGGTTTCCCTTTCAGCCGCAGCGACGTCGCCGAAGCAACAATGACGACGACAACAACAGCAGCAGCAGCGGCAGAAACAGAGGCAGCAATTGTTGGCCACATTCATTACGTGTGCGAGGCACAACCGTAATTCAATAAAACCAGCAACTAAAGCTGCACAACAACAAGCACAACAGCAGCAACTGCTGTAGTAGCAACAACAAAAAGATCAACAAGCAACAAACGTGGAGCGACCTGCGATTGAAACGGCCCACCGATGGTGGTCACGTGAGTCAGGGGGCTGCAGAAACGAAAGCCGACCCAAGACCGACCAGGAGGCGGAGACTGGGAGGGAGAGCGAGGAACTGAGAAATATCTGTTCAAGTCCATGGGATCAGCAAATGGATGAGAATCATTGAAGCGTCCACGATCCATCCATCGATCGATCGGCCGTTGCATGGTCGAACTCGGTTCACTGATATTTCATTAGGCGTAATCGTCGTGGATTCGCCATGGGTCCGCTCGGTCAGGCCACGGGTCGCGATCGCGATCGGTGTCTGCCACGGCTGATCGCTTGACCGAGCTGTAATTAAGATGGCAGCTGGGGATTCGTTGAGCCTCGGAATGGGAGAAAATGGGAAAAATCGAGTAGAAGAGGGTTTTCGTTCCACTGGGCGTGGTTTCCGGCTGGAATTAGACGAGGTTTCGGTTTCGCCCATCTTCGGAATCGCGGTCTCAATCCCGATGTCAATCGCAGATTCGATCTGGATCTCAATCTCGACTTCGTTTTCCATCTCGATCACAAATTCGATCTCGCTCTCGATCTCGAATTCGATCTGGATATCGAGATGTTGGTTAATCGTACGCCCCTTGTGATTCGAAATTTCACGCAAATTCAATGGGAAATTTCGGGAAAAAACAAATCTTGGCTAATAATCGATTTTAATATGTTCGGAATGTGAGAAAATCTGAAAGAGAAAAATAGGAAAATCCGTGGCTCATTCATGGATTTCACTGACTTATGAATGTGTGAAAATCAAAATGGAGTTTTCTCAAAGAATGAGGAATTACGAATTAAATTACAAATAATTGAGCAAACCACAATTTAAGTAATAAATCAGTTAGTTAAAAAAGTTCATTAAATCAAATAAATTAATTGATTCAATGAAAAATTAAGTTAAACAAATAAAAAGTAATATGTGGCCGAAATAGTGAACACAAAGTGATGCAAACAGCCAGAGACCTCTACGTAAATTCCATTTTACACCGACGGAAATGCCGCCCCCTGACCCCATCACCCCCTCCACCCCTCTCCGTCCACGCCTGGCGAATTCAATTAAATCCATCGGCGGCCAACGAGGCGGAAATGAGGAGCACGCGAAAAGGGGGCTGGGACGCGGTGAGCCGGGGTGGCGAAGGCTGAGCGGGGGTGCGGGGACGTGTGGATCGCTGGAAGGGGATGTGGAGGGGCTGGAGCGGACGACAACCGAGCTATTTTTTGGTAAATTAACTCCGCACACACGCGGTTCGATTCGCGGGCACCGGGGCGCGAAGCGAAGCCTGAAATGTCGAAAGAATGCCATGAATGACGTGACGGAGGCAGGAGGGGCGACAAAAACCGGAAGAGGCGACAGCGAGAGAGAGAGAGAGGGAGGGAGGGAGAGGGGGAGAGGGAGAAGGGCGATCGGGAGGGAGATGGAGTGACAAGTCGAAATAAGACAGGCGCTGTTCGAGCCTGTCGAAGGCCCGCAGATTGACGGAAATTCGGGCGCATGATTTTGGGGATTCTGCCGGCAGGAATTGATGAGATTGGCGAGAAAATCTTCGCAGCCCTCCTCAACTGATGATGTGTGAGGGAAGCGGAAATGAAGAATAGTTCGAAATTGAGAGCCCTCAGAACGATCGGCTGTCGACGGGCGGAAGGAATCAAGAACGAGGTTCTGCGAATTGCGGGTACCCATAGAGATCTGAGAGGGGAGCAGAGAGACAGACACTATATATCTCTCTCTCTCTCTCTCTCTAGGTGGTTCGTGTTTGCTTGAAAGGAGAATCGCGTCTTCTGGAGGTCTTCGCTCACTCGACGCGGGAGGGAAGAAGCGACGATCGCCAGCAGATCGCTTGAAGAACTTCACGAGAAGGCAGAGGCTCAAGATCGCGCGGTGCCCCCCTCGCCCCCTAGCCACCTCCCCGGAGGCCCGCCCCACTCGCCAGCGTTGCCACAGGGCGGCGGAAGCCCGGCGAGAAGTGATTTAACTCTTCACGCTCGCTTGACGTGCGATCGCTCCGCGGGCTCAAGTGATTTATGGTTGTTGTTGTTGTGGGCTTTGTTGTTGCTCGTTCTAGCAGGTTGCCCGCCGTTGTTGTTGTTGTTGTTGGTTTATTTTATTGTTTTTGGCTGTGCTTCTGTTGTTGTCTCGGTCGCTTCGTCGCCTCGGCCGCTCCGGTCGTCGCTGCTGATCTGCAAATGACCACAAACAACAACAACGCAAGGCATTTGCATCCGCCTCCCTTCGAGTGACCGGGCCGCTGCCACGCCCCCACCTCCGGCGACGCCCCCGCCGCCCCACCTCATGGCGAGATCGTTCAATTGGAACTCGCGATGGTTCCCAGGCCGACCGAAGGCGACGACGGCGACGGCGACGTCGAGTGGCCGCGAACCTCGTCGAGTGCAGCCGATTCGCCGTCTCACCTCGCTCGCTCTCCCCCTCTCTCTCTATCCCTCTCGCCACCGCCGCAATTGAGCTCTGATTGAGATTGAGAGGAAGTTGTTGTTGTTGGCGCGACACTTGAAGGGCATCCCATTGTTGTTCTCTCGTTTCTGCTGCTTCCAATTTGAATATTTCGCAATCAGAGGAATAATTTGTGTTTTCTCGTCTCGTTTCGTTTCAGATCCCGCTTAAATCGAGTCGAGGGCTTTGCGGAGTGAAGGTGAGTTCTTCGCAGTTGTTCGTTTGATCAAGAGCAAAAACACTTTGCATTTGCGCCTTGAAGTAGGCATGCGATTGAATGACTGATTGAATAATTCTCGAGTTGTGATTGCTTACTAAGTCCTACTTAGTCGGCTCATTGGGGAATCGGGGCGAGCTGCTCAGAAGAGCCCGGGCATATCAGTCAGAAAGCGATCGAAATTCAAAAGGACCCAAATATTGAAGAATAGATCAAATAAAAAATCGTACAATTTTGAATCTACAAAAAATAAAAACACCACAAATAAATTAGTAACCAATAAATCAATAACATAAATAAAATAAAAAATTTCAAACCAGTAACTTAGAATTAAAAATTACATTGAACTGGGCAATTGATAAATTGAAAAAATAAAACACAGAATGGAAAATTGTCATGAATTGTTTGGCATGTGTTGTGGTTGTTGTAACTGCGGTTGTTGGCGCCATGTCGGCGACTGTTGCACGAGCGAACTGTTTGGGCCGCGTTTTTTGCCGGCCGCAAAATGGCTCGAATCGACGGTTTAATTTCAAATTAACAAAATATTTGCCCTGCACGAGCACACAGATTAACGAACAACGAACACAACAACGAGACTAAGCAAACGAACAAAAAATTCAATATTCAATATTCATGCGAAAGAGTCGATTTGTAAGTGATCGGTTTTTCAGCCGATTTTTACTGCGGTTTAAGCCGCTGTCCTCGGGGCAGCCACAAAAAAGGAACTCGAAAAAATATTTAAAAATTTAAAAATCCCTCCGGTCGAGTCGGAAGCGGATGTTGTCAACATTTTGTGGTCGTCAATATTGAGTATTGTGGACTTAATTTCACTGATTTCTGCCCAGGGAGCTCGCCAGGGCTTTTTTTGGTGGTGAAAGTCATGAAAAATTCGAAATTGTTGCAAGTGTTTCAATTTTCGAAAATCCACATTTGCATCTGTTTCACATGTTGCAATTGTTCAACTTTTCTGAATCTCTCGATTTTTGCATGTGATTCAATTGTTGAAACAGCGTGAATTTTTTAAATTGCCTCGAATGTGGAAAATGTTGAAACCCATTCTGCCGATCGAAAGGACATCGCCTCGCATACAGAGGTGGGCATCGAGGCCTTGGGGCCCACCTGCCGCCCGGCCTGCGCATTGCCGCGATTGACGCGCGATTCAACCGAACTCGGCGAGTCGTTGGACATCGCCGTCTCCCTCCCTCTCTCACCCTCGCCGCGGAAATCGATCGCTTCGCCTCGCCCTGCCCTCGGCCGATCCGCGCCCGGCGGAATTTGCATGCGGTTCCCGGCGCTCGGCGCTCGGCACAGACCGCATAAATTTCGAAATAAACTGTGGGAAACATTGCCGCTATAACAATACCAGCAGTGACAACAACAACAATCGCAACAACATTAACAACAACAACGAAAATAACAACAATAAAAACTTTACGAAGACTGCAACAACAACAATGGAAACAATAACAAACACGAGTTAAATGCCAACCAGGGCAAGAACAACAAGGCGTAAAATGTATAATGTAATAAAATAGCAACAAAGACAACGATAACAACAACAACCATAACAGTCATTTACAATAACAGCAACGCAACCAACAACAACAACAACAACAACAATAACAAACGAGAATAAACAAAGTATTCAATGGTTTTCACATCACACGATTTGGCCGGAAAAGCAGGAGCATCACAAACAATTACAACAACAACAACAATAACGACAGACTATTACAACAACAACAATAAGTACATACTATTACAACAACAACAACAACAACAACAACAACGGCAGACAATTACAACAACTGAAGAACAGAAACAAAACATTAAGACGACAACAAAAATACAGTGACAGCAAAAATAGCAACAACAAAAATGGCAACAAAACAAATAGCAACAACAAAAATAACAACACCCAAAATAACTGCAACAACAGAACCTTCACAGCAAAGCAACAACAACAACGAATGACTGCAACAATAATAGGAATAAAACAACAAAATACAAAACCAATGAACCAACAACAAAACGACGACGACGACGATGGCGATGACGGCGTCGGCGTCGGCGGCAACAACTTGTTTGGTTTACGCGATATTTATTTGAAAAGTTTTAATTCAATTAAGAGGCGGCGGCCGCGCCGACACATCCGCCAACGCCAACGCCGACGCCGACGCCGGCAGCGGACGCCGACAGAGCGCGGCGCATTTCCAATGCAGGGCTGCGACCAGTCGGCGGCAGTCGTGCGCGTTGCCAACTGCAGGCGGCACAGCTCACTGAGCAGCGAGGGCCGGCCAAGTGGCGGAGAAGGGAGGGAGGGGGGTGGGGGGGGTGGCCGGAAAGCGGAAATGGAAATTCGCATCACCAGCTGCGGCGAATTCCGAAATAGGCTGGCGATAGTTTTAGTTTTCAGTCTTTTTGGATTTCATTTTTCAGTTTTCCGTTTGTTTTGTTGGTCCCCCCCCGCCCCTTTTCTTGTTCTTCCTCCTCTGCTTTCGTTGACAGCTGCTCTCGCGTTCGAACGAAATGCAAAGTTGGCAGCACTGCTCGTGCAACAGTCGCAGAACACGACACGGTTCCGAAACCCCGAGCGCCGCGTGTGGCGCCGATCGCTCGCTTAGAATAATATGTTAATTCTCGCTCTCGCTCCCTCTCGGTCTGTCGCTCTTTTTGTGTCCTTCCCTCCTCTGTCTGTCGGCCTCCGCCTAGTTGTCTGTCTCTCTGTCTTTCTGTCTTTCTGTCTCTCAATGTCTCACTTTCTTCACTTGTCCGCCGCCTTCGCTTCAAGTCAAACTCTCGAATCCCCGCCCCGTCCCTCGATTGCGATGTGTGGCAATGGATTCGGAAGTCTGTCCAGCAGCCACCACTCACCTCTCTCTTCCCCGCACCTCTCTCCGCCACCGTCCTCCTCCATCTCCACCGACCCATCGCTCATCTGCCCGACCTGCCGGAGCCTCCGCCGGCGGTTCTTGCGACATGGAGATCTGTCTGTCCCTCGCTCGGTCCACCATTTGAATGGAGTCGTCCTCCACGCCATTTTCCGTCCTCCGCTTCCCCGTCCTCCTCCTCGTCCTCCTCCTCGTCCTCCTCCTCGTCCGCTTCCCCGTCCTCTCCCTCCTCATCCAAATCCCCGTCTTCTTCTCAGTCGGCCTTGCCGTCGGCGCTCCCGGCCTCCCGCTGTCCGTCCTCCCGCCTCTGTCTCGGTCTCGGTCTCTGTCTCTCTATTTGTCTGCCTTCCCCACGCCTTTGTCTCTCTCTCTCCGCCTCTGCTCCTCTGACCACCTCTCTGGCCTCCTCTCTGGCCGCTCGTCTGTCAGGGCTGCAGCATGCTGCAACTGCGGTTGACATCCAATTTCTTTTCCATTTTCGGCGACGACCGCCTTCGTCGTGCCTCTCGCTCCCGCCTCGGCCACAAAGGAAGATACATTTTCGGCCTCGCAGCACGTTTCCGATTCGCCCCAGGACCTCCCGCTGCCTCGCGTCTGGGGTCCTTGGGCCGCGGAGCGAGTGCGGGCGAGGGAGTGGAACCCGAGGCGAGGCCGGGGCCGCGTCGAGGAAATGGCGGGAAATGCATTTTCCCCCTTTTCCCCCTTTTCCCCATGTGGAATGAATTTTGAAAAATATTTGCGCAACATCTCCAAACGGAACACGCAGTGTTGCCAATGCCCTGCGAAGGCCAAAGAATTCAAAACTAACCAGGGACATTTTGCACACATAGCCATATATAGAAATTTAAGATAAACAGGAGAAATGGCGGAGGAATGAAAGTGCTAGGGGGAAAGGAAACAGCGACGACTATTTGTGTTCGTCAAAGAGCGGGAAGGGAGGGAGAGGGAAAGGGAAAGGGAGCGGGAGGAACTCTTTTTAGCCGTCGGAAATTGCGTGTTCCATGAGAATTCTTGGCAAGTATGTGGGCTTGAGCAAATGTATTTCCGCTCTCTCCCTCTCGTGGAATTCGTGAGAAATTCCCATTGAAGACAAATTCTCAGAATTTCGAGCTGTGTTTGAACTTATTCGCCCTTTGGAACTTTTTTCACCCACTTTCTCGAACGAATCTTCCACCGTTTTCAATTGCTTCAAAATTGTCTCGAAATTTTTCGTCATTTTTTCGAACTTTTTCTGAAAATCTTCACGATTTTCGCTTCCAACTGCTTCTCTTCATCCTTCTCTCACCATGCTCTGATCCTTCTCGCCATCCTCCAGTCAAAAGCGCCCACCGAATCGATCTGAATTTCTCCTCTCGGCTCGGATCCTTCCTTAACCACGCTCTTTCTTTCATCTTATTTTATCTTTTCTTCTCTTTCCCCGGCCCACGAATGACTTCCAGTCTCAAGCGATCGCCCTGTCCACCGACCTCGTCGCCCCGCCCTCCATCTCCGTCCCCAACACGACCCGCTCCCAGGTCCAGAGGCGAGGACCGTCCGCCGTAAGTAGTTCGAGTCCAGTCGATGTCCTGCCCAGCGCCCCCCTGGACCGGCGCCGCCTCCGAGGCCGCGGCAGCGACGCAGCTGCGACGGCGACGTCCGACGCCCGGCGCGGCGTCGCCCCAAAACGTAGGCAGAGCCTCAGGTCTAGGGCTAGACTTGAGTTTCTTTCGGTTTGCACTTTTCCATGCTTGAGTTTCGTCTTTCGTCTGTCTTTCGTTCAGCCTGAGTTTCAGTTAAATTAATTAATTGCTTTCAATTCAATTGATCTTTAATTCAATTGGGATTCAATTCGATTGGCTTTCAATTCAATTGACTTCCAATTCAATTGGCTTTCAATTGGATTGTCTTCAAACCAATTGCCTTTCAGTTCAATTGCTTTCAATTCAATCGGCTTGTAATTCAGTTAGCATTCAATTAATTCAGTTCGAGTTCTGAGCTTGAGTTCTGTTCGTTTTGCGTTTGCGTAAATTTTTGTTAAGTTTGATTTTATTGAGTTTGAGTTTCACTAATTTCCCAGTATTTTGTTCGATGATTCGTTTTTCCCACCTTGCTTAAGCTACTTTTGCTCCTTTTGTTCTCTTGTTTTTGTTTTGAGTTTTTCCGTTGAGTTCATTTATTCGATTTGAGAGCATGTTGTTTCTGTGTTCGTTTCGAGCTCGCTCTGTTCGATTTGTTATTTCGAAGCTCCCGCTACTTGCGCTCCTACTCTCAGCGGCCTGATCCTTGCTGTTTGATCCTCGCTCGCTCGTCGCCTTTTTCCCGCCTCGTGGGGTCGCCTCGAGTCCTTCCGCGAAGACGAGGGTCTCCCAGAAAGGCCACGCCCCCTCGCCACATCCCCCACCTCGTGACGTCTTCCCTGAATCGCCCTGATTGCGCTGTTGTTGTTGGTTCTTGCTACTGCTGCTGCTGCTGCTGCCCTGGTCGCTGCCTTGCCACGGGCGCTGCTGCTGCTGTCGTGTTGTTGCCCTGTTGTTGCTGTTGCTGCCTTGTTTTTGTTGTCCTCCGCTCGGCGCGCATGAGCGAGCGTGAGCGTCGCGCCTGATTGAGACGCCTGCTAACGATTTCTGTGTCTTCCGTGCGAATCCTTCCGATCCGGCTGGCAACGCCAGGCCGCCCGCCCCCCCCTGCTCCGCGGCAGCCCCAGACCGGAGGGCGACTGGAAGCCGATCGCGGTCACCAGGCGTGGGGCGAAGCCGAGCCTCGATGGCGACGACGACGACGACGACAACGCTGGCGATGGGGAGTCGGAAGCGGAACCGGAAGCGGATCTGGAATCGGAAGAAGCCGCGGAGGAAACAGACGACTGGGAAGCCAACGCAGCGGTCGCTGGGCAGAATCGGAACCCGAACCTGCATCAGCATCAGGACCTCGATGCGCGGCGCAGGATCCGTCGCTGGGAGGTCGGGCGGCGCCGCCTGGGCTCGGGCGACGCGGGCCCGGGGCGGCCGTCGCCACTCGGCCGAGCCAATCAATCAGCAGCGGCCCCGGGCGACGACCAGGTCAGCAATTTCGAGTTGGCAACGCCGATGACGCCGAGGGGTCGGCAGCCGTCTTGGCAGTGGATGGAGCGCAGGGACTGGGCGCAGCAGCGGCAACCGAAGGAGGAGGGACAACAACAACGAGAGCGAGAGCCTGAACAGCCAACAATGGCAAATCGCCCAGAACATCAGTGGCAACAACAAGTCGACCAACAACAACAACAACAACTAGAGCTGCACCACTTTCGCCAAAGCTCCTCGGGGACAAATAACTCTTGTGTTCCGACACCACCAACACCAACACCAACAGCAGCAACAGCAACACCGCCAGCACGAACATCACGTGCAACCCTAATGAAAGGAGCAATGCCAACAGGAACAGCAACAGCAACAATAGGGGGAGCGACAACACCAGCAGGGGCGACAGGCAACATCATGATGGGAATTTATATTAGCAATCGAAAAATCGTGGAAGCTGGCACAATAAACAACCGGGGCTACAACAGCAACAGTGGCAACGAGCAGTGCAACAACGATAACCACAACAACGATTGGTACAACAACAATCGGTGCAACAACACTCAGTACAGCAACAGCAACAGCGAGGAGAACGGCTTCAATGCTGATGGGCCTCGGCGCCCCTGGAGGCTTCGAATGAAATCGAGGAGCGAAGCGGAGGGCGAAAACGACAGGAGTAGCAGCAACAGCAACAGCAACAGCAACAACAGTAGCAACAGTAACAGCGACATCGGCAGCCACGGCGATGAAGAAATCACAAAAGAAATGCGAAATGGAGGAGGCGAACCGTCGAGTGTCAGCAGCAGCTGGAGGAGCTGGGCGTGGAGGAGCAACGGCAACAACAACAACAAGAACACCGTCCACAGTGCCGCGCATCAAGGGAGCAAAGAAGCCAATAACAACAACAACTCTAGTAAGAGCAATCGAATGCTGGACCTGATGCGGATTCGATTGGGGAAGCGAGAGCCGTCGCTGGGCAGAGGCGCGGCCGAGGGCGGCGCGGGGTCAGCAGCAGTCGCCTGGCAGCGACGGCCAGAGGACGCTGCTGACGCTGATTCTTCCTCTGCTGCTGCTGCTGCTGCTGCCAACGAGGCGACCGAGCCGGACGTCATCTGGCAACGTGAACACAATCAGCGGCCACCCGAGCCGCATCAGCGCCAGAACGAGAAGCGGCGACAGCAACGACGCCATGGCAGCGGAAACGCAGCAGCATCCGGCGGCGGCGGGGGGCGCCGGGGTCTTGGCAGCGATCGCCGTGTCGACAGCCGGTGGCCGCGCGACGAGCCAGGAAGCCCAGCATCTGGCAACGTCTCCGCCGCCAGCAGCAGCGGCAGCGGCAGCGACAGCGCCAGCTCCAGAAACAACGTGCTCGGAAGCAACACCAACAGCAGCAACAACAACAATGGCACCCGCAATAGCAACAACAACGCCAGCAACATTATCACCAGTTGCGACGCCAGGCGAAGGTAACGAGCAACAAATGACGGCCGAAAGCGAGGGGCGGGCGACAAGAGGGCGAGTGAAGGGCTGGAGCGGGAGCGGGAGCGCTGAAGAGGAGGGAGTGAGAGCGGATGATGAGGAGGGAGTGAGAGGGAGTGAGTGAGCGAGTGGTGAGGCGAAGGCGATTGAGCGAATGAGGGGGAGAAAATGTCGTTATGTGAATTCACACGCAGGGCGCGCACATGTTCAGATGCCCCTCTTTGAGCAGGAGGGACGCGGTCTGCTCTCGCTAGAAGTCGTGGTTCCAGGACGGTTCGTGTCGCTAACATATTCAGATCTGCCAGGTCAGCCAATCGAATCTCCACACTCAGCCGTTCAATCAGAAAGTTCACCAAGCATCAAAAAAGCGGCCACTGACTCTCGCTCGCTCTCGCTCGGTTCAAGCCCCATTCCTCGACCCCTGCATTCGGTCGACGTCCTCAGGGGGCCTGGAATGGGCTCGCGATGGGCTGGCGATTGGAAGCCACTGGCAGCCGCAGATTAGGTTCAGTCGATTCCCGAGGGGTTCGAGCGGCCCTAATGAAGCCTGTCATTGTCGCCCCCGCCAACTGCACATCGCTCGCGCTGCCCTCGTTTCCTCTCTGTCCCTTTTGCACGGTCTGCCGCGCTTTATCTCTTTCTCTGTCCCTCTTTTCCTGTCTCCCTTGCTCCCCGTGTCGGTCGGCCATAAATCACGGCACGTCTCATCGACGTCGGGAGAGAAACCGATGGCGCGCTCGACTGGCGACGGCCGCGATTTCGAATCCAATGTCAACTGCCAACGACTGAATGACGTGGGCGGCGACGCGAGCGCCTGCGGTGGGAGGGAGGGAGGGTAGGTGGCGGTGAGGGGGAGGGCGAGGGCGATTGTGACGGCGGTGCGAGCGATGGACTTTTATTTGATACCGAGGCGACGGAATCAAGCTGTGCCAACAACAACTACAACAACAACAAAATAACAATTGGTCAGCATTCTGTCATTTCTGCAAGACGATGATGCAGTAACAGTACAACAACAATAACGATACCGCATGACGACGACGCCGGCGGCCGCCGACCGAGGGACGGACTTGGGGATTTCTGGCGAACGACGTCGGGCCGCGTGGACGCCGAGCACGCTTCGACTGGGCGACCGAACGAGCTCGTGTGGCACGTGGTTGTTGGCAGAGCAACAACAATAGCGGGAGTAATAACAACAACAAGAACAATGGCCATGTTGTGGACGCAGAGTTGGAGAAGAAGTCGCAAATCAAAAGCGTTGAACTGTGGAGAGGGAGGGGAAAGAGAGGAGGTGCAGGCGGTCGGGCATGCAAGGGACAGCAACATTGACAACACTAACAACGGGAATTGCCAGAACGACAACAACAACAGAAATGACAACAACGACGACAACAATGCAGCTATGACCATTTATCCATAAACAATAATTGACGGCTCTGGTTAGGGTTTGACGAGGCGGGAGCAGAAGCGATTGGACGAGGAGGAAGATGGGAGCAGCTTGGGAACCACTGCCGACAGGAATGTGCGACTGCTCCATAATCGTCATCATCAAATTCACCATCATCACCATCATCGTCACCACCATCGTCGTGCACATCAGTCTCTTCGCGGTCTTTGTTGCAATTCGTCTGTTGCGGCCGCGCTTCTGTCGCTACTTCGGCCTCGGAGCAACATGTGTCGTCCCTTGCAGGACGCGAGCAATGGCAATTGCATTGATCCCGAAATGTTGTTGTCAACTGAATCAAGTGCCCTGATGCAATTATCATTCCTAGGTGTCGACCTGCTGCGACCGGCCGCCCTGCTGCAGGCACGGGTCGAACACCTTGCGTCGCTTCCACTCCGTCGCTCGTCGTCCCTGCGGGGCTTCGTCGGCGATCGGCGCCTTTGGCGTAATTCTAATTGCATTGCCTTCGCCACTCTCCCTTCTCCTGATGTCGCCTCAAGGCCTAGGATCGGTTTCATTTGAGTTTGGCGCGATTTTGGTGTTTCGCGTTACCACCGCGGAAGAGCGAGGCAGGGCCTGTTCGAGAGACAATTTCCTATGAAATTCACGTGAACTAAATGAGAAATTGTCAGTAATACAGCCCATTACGAATGAGTTGAAATCACGCCTAAATCGCAGCGAAATCGCCTCGAATTCACAAAGAATTATCGTGGAAGTCAAGTTGAATCCGCATTGAATGCACCTTGGAGTCGTGTGGAGGTCGCGCTCGCTTTCGATAGAACTCGCGTCGACTCCCCCTTGAATTTACTCAGATGTTGACGAGAAGTCGCGTTATGGTCGCGCCAAAGTCGCCTTGGAGTCGCCTCGGAATCGCCTTTAACCGTTCCCTTTGTAGAAGGCGACGCCCCTCCTGCTTCCCATGAGCAACTGTTGGTGGAAAGGCGCGGTTATGTATTTTATCCACGCTTTCATTAACTTTTCCTCCGTCTTCTCGTCTTCTTTTTCCAGCTGCCTGGACGCATCGCATTCGCCGCCGGAAAAACTCGCCGAACGATTGGAGAAGTTTCGGCGCAAGCAGCAGCAACAGTCTGTGGACGAGCCGTTAACAGGATTCGTAGGGAGCTGCTACAACAACAACAACCACTGCAAAAACAACCTTTACAACAACAACCACTACAACTACAACAGCAGCAGTGCATCCGTCGAAGCATCGACAGAGCGTTTTTTGCCTTTGTCAGTTTCGCAAGCCGAGCCGTTGCAGTCACTGGGCGCTGATCCTTGGGCGACGTCGTCAGTGAGCATACAGGACGACAATAACTACAACAACTATTGCAGCAACAACAACAACAAGAACAACGCTTACTTCGGTATCGCCGACCATCAGCGTCCCTGTGGCGACCAAGCGACAGCGACAGCGCCAACAAAAACCGCGCGGTCTCCACGTCGCGCTCCCCACGGCCGCGGCAGACGCGCCCCGATCGCGATCCCGAGAGATCCCTCGCCATCGCCACTGCCCCGACTCCGACACCGATCCGAACTCGAGCCCGGCAACGCCGTCTGGTGGTGGGCGTGGCTCGTGCAGCTGCTGCAGGCAGTCGGCTTCGGCGTCACTGGCGATTATGAGTCGCAGGACGTGAGGCGGCAGACAGGAGAACAGGAGGACACCAACGTCCCCAAGCGACAGAGGAAGAAGAAGCCACAACAGCAACAACAACAACAACGACAGCAGCTGTTCCTCGCAGAAGAAGGGAGGGAATTTTTGCAGCAAGAGAACCAACAACAAGGAGGCCACCGAGAACATCAACGGGAAAAGGAATCAATCGGCGGCTTGATGATGGCCGTGCTGCGATCGATGAAGCTCAAGGAGCGTCTCGCGATGAGCCTGGGCGCGACGCTGATCCTGCTGACGCTGCTCCTGGTCGTCGACGTCCAGATGGACTTCGGGGTGACGAACCGGCACCTGATGCCGGCGCAGCAGCAGCACCAGCGGGTCCGCTACGTGAACGAGGACGACGGCAACGGCGTCTTCCGGGACTTCAAGCGCAAGTTCCTGCAGAAGAGGTGAGTTCGCAAATCCTCTCCCTTTCCTGCCATCTTTTTCTTTTCCTGCCATCCCCGGTTTGTTCTCGATCCTTATTCGTGATCCCGGATCAATCAATTTGTCTGACCGGGATCAATTTCGACTTCCGGTTCGTCGGTTTCGCTATTGCTCGTCGCCGTCGTCCCTCCGCCGCCACCCTCAACCCTGGTTCGAATCCACTTTTTCCACTCCACTCCCTTGCCTTCCCTCGCGTCTGCCTCTGTCGCCTGCCTCCACGGCGCCCGAGTTCGCCGCGAGTTCCTGCTGAGTGCCTTCGGCGATTAAATGCAATTTCCATCATTTCAATATATTACTAAAGACGCTCCCTCGCGCACCTCGCTTGAGCGAGGGATGTTGGCACCACTCAGTTCCCTCCGAACCCCGCTCAGCCCCGCCACGAACAACCGAACTTTCGTCATTAGAGCGCTCCAACGGCTGCCGGGACTAAGCGACGACGATGTCGACGTCGACGTCGACGTCGACGACTATGCCAAGGATTATCCTTTGTGCGCGCCTTTAGACGAGGGCGCGACTCCGGCGAGTGCAGCGGCTGGAGAGCGCGGGAAGATTCGAGTGGGGAGAAGTGTGCGGAAGCATTCAAGGCGGGCCGCAGAGAGAGATAGGGGGGGGAGCGAGCGCAGAGACGAGGACGTGGACGAGGACGAGGTCGGGCCCGCGATCTTTAAGCACACAACTTATGAATTAATTAAATGTTTGCCGACTAAACAGCGGCGTTTGATGTTTGAGAAGAGGATAAGAAAATTGCACCACCTGGCACACCCACACACGCACGCCCACACCCACACAAACAGTTGCACACAGACGCTGCAACTGCTGCCGAGGCCAGCGCCAACCACGAAGCACGAGCACACAGTTGCAGCGGCAGGTGGCGCGGAGTTTGGCGGCCGGCCGACGCCATTTCGACGTTTTACGACGAGTTCAACTGCAACGAAGGCTCCGGAGGCAACTGAGTTTCCCGAGGACGTCGTGGGGCGGTGGGCGTGGCCCACGAGTTGCCGCCTCCACGAGTTGGGCGTTCGAGAGGTTGGCGTCAAGGACGACCAGGTGGATAAAATTAAAGCCAGCAAGAGGATCCTCGGTCGCCGACCGACGACGACGTTCGCCGCATGTCGGGGATCTCGAGGACCTGCTCGCTGAGAGTGTGTGTTTTATTGGACTGACCTGAGGAGCGAAAGCACTTTTCAAAGCCAGGAGTCGGGACGATAACAAGCGAGGACAGGCCACGGCTCTCGAGGAGCCACCTTGGAGCGAGTTCTTCTGGCCAACCGAAGGCGGGACTGAGCAGAGGAAGTGCTTGGGAAATAGAGAGTTTCGGTACGAAGACTGCGGACGCCGCTCGTGTGCTCCCAATGGCGCCAAGTCCTCAATTTGCCATTCGAAGCCGCGGCCACTTCGCGCAATTAGTTCGTAATGCGCGCCGGCGGCAGGATTTGCCGACGTCCGTCTGCCGGCAACGGCTTTGCAACGTCGCCATGGAGGCTGCTGCGTCCTCCATCGAGCGCCCGACCTCCCTCGGCGTCCGCAACTGGTTCTCGCCGGCATGCATTAAAACTTTTTCAATTAAACGCATCCGCGCACTTCGACCTGGTGGTTTCTTGGCGAGTTTTGCATTTTGCACCACACACTCCAGCTCACGGACCGGAGGGTCCACCACGTCCCATCCCCGGCTAACGTCAAGTGGAGGCGGCCCTTGGCGAGCTAGTCATTAACGTCCTGCGGCGCGGGCCCACGGCCTGCTGGCTGCGATTGTGATGAGTTGAAGACGAGCCTCGGTCCGAGCTTCCCGGGACGACTGGGTTGGCTTTCGTTTTTGTTGCGTACGCCCCGCATCCTCGTACGAGTGCTGGGCGGCACGACGACACTTGTGATCCTGGCTTACACTTCGACGCAGCCCCCACCTCGGTCTCCGGCTCTACCTCGGTCTCCCCCTCTCGCTCTGGCTCCCTCGCCCAGCTCGTCCTCATCAATATGCATGACTACTTGCAACGGGAGGATCCTGGTCGCCTGGTCGCCTCGGAGCCGCAGGAGGCCTCGGCACCGGCCTCGGTGGTCGCCACGGCCCGTAGCCTCGTCGAGTGCGTCGTCCCCTCGTGGCGAGGGAGGGACTCATGGGCTCGGTACGGTCGCCAAAGTGTGCCGAGTGGACCGAAGTGGGCGTCTAAATTAAAACTTAATCTCTTTGCAAACTTCCTTCATTCAAGCTTTCGCCGCCCAATTGGAGCGCAGAGCAAAGCATTCGAGGAAGGTCGAGGAGTCCTTGCTGTATATCGAGGACCAGCGTCCCTCCATCCGTTCTTCCGTCCGCCCTTCTATCCGTGCTTCGGTCCATCCACCTCCGCTGTTCACCCGTCCGTCCTTGTCATCAGCTCGAACGCAGAATCGGATTCGAGGCGAGGTCCCTTATTGAATATTGATTCTGCCAGGGATCCCGCAGGACGCGAGGAGGCAGAGCGATAGAGGGGAAGAGCGGTTCACGACCTCCTCTGTCCCTGACCACGCCGGGAGATTTGCTTGTGGAGATGGCACGGACTCGTGCAACGCGAGACGAGGGGCCAAGAAGCATTGGACAGAGAGGACAGGAGGACATCATTTGAAGTCTTTTGGCCAACTCGCCATTCATCCCATTCATTCGGGGTCAACTGGGTCAACAGTCAATCACTGCCCGATGACGAAACAAAGCACATGCGAGGTCTGGCGAACTCGAGTCGTGGCTTCCACAGCGGTGGCCTGAGGACGGGTCGTAGAGCGACGTGAATTTGGCGCTGTTGCTCCGCTGACTCGTCCCCAATGGCGCTCATTTGGCCTCCCATCCTCTGGCTTCTTCTTGTTTACATTCGCCCTCCCGGCACCTGGGCCGATCCCGGGCAGATCGACGTGGGAACACGTTTCTCGGATTACATCGAATTCTGGTAAACAACGGCGACGACACCGGCGAGGACGAAGCGTATTCGGGACGAAGGACTGCAGCAGGGCAGCAGCGGATCGGGCGTGGGACGACACGGCGCTGGATTTAATAATTCAGGAAGAGGCTTAGTGAAGGGTGGTGGAGGGGGAGGGCCGTGGGTGTCGGCAGCGTCCGTCGATTGATAAACAATGGCCCGACCGGGGACGGGAACGAGGAAAAGTTTCCGCTGCTGCTGTCAACTTCACCTGACTTCTGTGCAATCAGCAGCAACAGCGACAGCAGCAACAGCAGCAACCCGGTAGGACAACAGCATCAACGAGTCTGAAACTTGGCGGCATCGCCTTCGCACCTCGTCCCCTCGCCACCTCGGCTTTAATTGGAAAATCTTGGAAATTAAGAGCGAAAGAGTTTCCAACTCGCGCCCGAAGTTATCTTCCGTCAGCCACTCCGACTCCGGCTCGGACTCCAGCCCATCCCTGCTGCTCCCACCTGCCCCCTGCTCCTTCCGCAATCATCGTTGGCAAAGTTTAAAACGCTGTTTACAACGACGCCCCCTCCATTCCTCTAGACTCCACTCCTGTTGTCGCTCATTAATAATTTCCCATTTCCTCTCTCTTCCGCACAGCAACTCGTCGGGCTCGAAGGAGGCCTCGACCACTTTGGCCGCCTCCCAGGCGCGCCCGGGCAGCGCCGCCGGGGGCAGCGCCGGCAGCCAGAGCGCCGGGATGGCCGTCGGCACGGGCTCGCAGGAGTCCGCGGCCGGCGACGGACGATCGATGCTGACCACGCGGAAGCCCGTGCCGCACGATCGCTTCCAGGACCTGGAGCGCATCGTCCTGAACGACGTGTCGGCAGCCCGCTACGCGCACGTCATCGTCGAGGGCCAGCCGGAGGAGGAGTTCGCGGCGCCGAACCCCACCCTGGGCGAGCTGATGAACGTCAGGCCGAGGTAAGTCCCGGAGACGTCGCGACGTTTGCGACGCGTCAACATGGCTGGACCGATGCGTGCGCCTCGATATCCATCTGGGGAGTTGGGGCGGGATTTCGTGGGCAAAACATAGAGTGATTGTGGGCATATTGTGGAGACATTGTGAAAGCCATGTGGATGGAAATCCGGGAAAGAAATTCACGAGTCGCCTCCTAGTCGCTTCTCTGTGGCTTGTTCTTGATGGCTCCAGGCGCTTCCGGTTGAAGATGACTTTAAAGCTCCAGCATTTTTCACTCGGTATCGCTGAAGTACCGTGTCGCGGTCGAGGGCTCGGGAAACCTCCTGATGGCAGCTCCATTTTTCATGGCTTCATGAAAGGCTGCCTAATCAGCGCTTTTCATTATCCACTCGGATCTGCCGCTGCCTCTGTCTGGGCCGGGAAAAATAGGTGCGTGCATGCAGTTTTCATCCTGCTCCTCGTCCTGGTTCTCCTCCCTCGTCCTTGACGTCGCCGCAGGATATCAAAATGAGTGCATCAAAAATCCGGCAGAACGAGTGGAAAAAAGATTCGCGCTGATTTTGCGAAAATGTCAAAAGGATGCACAGGAAGCTCTCGGTCTCCCGGGTTCTCGAGTTCACCTGCTGCAGCCGCCGCCGCCGCCGCAAATTGGGTGCGTGTGGGTGAGTGTCTGTGTGTGCACTGCGGTTGGCGACATGCTGTGTGCGTGTGCAACTTCCCTGGCAGCTCATTAAAAAGTCCTGCAAATTCTGCTTCCTGCACCGCAGTGGAACCCAATTAAAATGCTAATCAAGGATCTGCCTGCTGTCTGCTGTCGGATGCAGCGACGACACGTCATCGACAGGTCGCGGGTTCCTTAAGGAGCCCCCACCTCCTGCCGTCGTCGGCGCCCGCTCCAGGACACTGCGGCGAATTGATTGGTCCGCGGCCGCCGAGTGACATCCGCTAAGGGCATCGACGCCAACAACACCGTCTTCTCGCCCCTGTCCAGTCCTTCCACAGGGCTTTTTCACGTGTCCTTCGTTCACTCAGTTTTATCCAGCCTTCTGTTCGTCGCTCGTCCTTCGTGTTCTACGTTCCCTCTATCCATTCCCCCGTCAGTCCCAGCAAGACCAACTTCTGCCCGCAATTTTATTTGCAAAGTTTCGCCGCGACGGACGTTTTGCCGAGCTTGGCCCGCGTCCACCCTGACCGACTGCGATGCGTGCGCGGAGCTGAGGAGGGTTCGACGGGCGTTCGGATTCGTTAGGGACAAACCGGCGAACCCGACTGCTGGACAGTGGGACAAAAACGGTTGACAAAAACTGTTGACAGGTCCTCTTGTTGATTCCTTTTCACTTGGGCGGGGGCCGTAGGAAGCAGATTCGCGTGGCGGACGAAGGACGAATTAGAGATGTTGACGCAATTTGGACGAAGGACGCAACCCTACTTTTTGCCACTCAGATCATTAGTCGTGATTCCCGAGCTCCCTCTCTCCCTCTGCTTCTTCTACTCAGAAGGAGCCGGAAGGAACAGGCAGAGGACAGAATGTTGGAGAGAGCGCAGTTTAATTTCCTTTCGTCATATCTCATTCTGTCCCTTGTCCCTCGTGGCCGTCGCGTGCTCGTGATCCTGAATGCCCTTCAGCCAGTCCTGCGGGGCGCCGAAGTTCATGGGCTGGGGCCTCGCATTACTCTCGCTTCATTATGGCCCGGGCCTATCGCGATCGTGATGCACGGAAGGGAATTAATCGAACTGCACGCGGCGGGGCGACACGTCGCAGGATGCGTCGTTATCCGGCGGCGGAGCGCAGGAGGGCCGGAGGGGCTCGGGGTTGGGCCTTGTAATCCTGCGATAAGGCGTCTTAAATTCCGGGTCCTGTCGGATGTCACGACTTACGTCAGCCGCGCCGTCGCCCACGGCCGAGAACGAAGAAGACGGCGACGACGGCGACTTGACAAGGCAGGAAAAGGAAGACAAAGCGAGCTCCGTGCTAATTCCTTTTTTATTCCACTTCATTTGCCGCCCCGTCTTTATCCTCTGCCTCTTCTCCTTGTGTCTTGTATTTTTTTCCTCTCATCGTGACTGTTGCTGGAAGGACGAACACCTGTCAAGATGTTGTTGTTTCGGTAGCAACTGTTGAAAGTCACATGCTCGCAACTCACTCGATCCCACTCAGACAACCCAGGGAGAGGCCGAGGGAGATGGAGAGATAGTGAAAGCACCAGTGGGAGAGAGAAGGAAGGATCGAAGGTTGGCGGAGTGACAGAGGCGGAGGATTCGGTTCGGATCTAATTTACGTGACTCAATTACAGAGGATTTATTTTTCATATCCTGCTTGAAAATTAGAAAAACGTTCGCTGCTCGCCGCCTTTTGCCCCCCCCCTCCCCTCTCTCTCTCTCTGTCTCTCTTCCACTCGGCTTCCCTCCAGCTCGTTCCCCTCGGCCTTTTTCTGCGCTCTATTTAGTTGGCTTTGTTATCGTTTGCTTCCGACGAACATCACGTTCTCATGCAACACAAACAAGAACCCGGATCCCTTTTTAGGCCCAGCGCCCGCAGCGGGCGGAGGAGGAGGAGGGCTGTGCAGGCAGGAGGCGTAGGTGCGGGGCGTGGCAGGTGGAACTGAGTTTTATTGTTTTACAATCGAATTCCTGGCGAACGTGAAGCCAGAAATCGCCGATTTTTTCCGTAATGACGCCCTCGAAGAGAAATGGCGAGGAAATTGAAAACTTTACAACAACACCAACGGCCAGGAATTGAGAGGGAATTAAGGAGAAGCGATTGGGAGAGAGAATACGAGGTGGCCAGGGATGGCTCAGAGAGGACGCAATGAAATAAATGAGGGAGAATTTGGAGGAGACGAATTGAGGAGACCGAGTGACAAAGGACCAAATGTAGGAGTTCGATGGTGAATCGGAAGCGGAATCGAATGATATGTGAGCAGAAAAAATAGGTAGGGAAGAGGCTGAAGGATCGAAGATGTCATGCCGGAAATGAGCGGGACATGAGGAAGTCATTAATATCATTATCCTCATGAAGACTACGTGCCCGTTCTCGGTCTGCAGCTTGCAAAATCTCGCGATCAAATGCGTTTCACCGGTTTTTTCTCCTCCCTCTAGTCCACCTTCCTCCGGACGCCCTCGAAGGACGACTGCATTACCGCGACTCGTTCCTCCTGTCGTCGTCGACCGGAGACGACAATGCACCGACTGCTCCTGGCTGCGGGCCAAGTCCAGACTGTCGATCTGTCCTGTGGTCGTCCTTCGACATTGCGGAGAAATGGGCGACATTTTTGACGGCGGACTCGGGCGTCCAGTGGTTGGTTGTTCTGTGGTCGGGCAGGACCTAGGACGAGAGGGCCATGGTCGAATGCCCCAAGTGAAGAGAGTGGCAACAGTGGAGCCGCTCTTCCAGACATTTGTCCTCGCCGGAAGCTGTCGACAGGCGGCGGACGAGGAAGTCCTGCCCTCTCCTTCCTCCTCTTGTCGCCCCCTCCTTCACGGCCTCCTGGCCATGGTCGGTGCCGTCAACGTCTTCATCATCGTCGCCCTCACCATAAATTCCTGAAATATTCAACTTCACTTGTCCGACTCAACAATGCAAGGGCCAGAAGGCAAAGGACCAGCGTTTCCGAGTGCTTCCTCTGTAATTTTTTCCACAACCTCGCCCTCCGTCGACCACTGGCAAAGGCCAAAGCGGGGATAGCAAAAATGTCCGCATGCGAGAGAAAGGCCAGGACCCGAGGCGTGGACGGCGGACGCGATGCATTTGCGGCACGGGACCCTCGAGCGGCGCCGGATGCGAACAAACGCCACGGACGGCGGCGTGGGAGTTGGTTTGGTTTGCGGTCGCCCTCCTCGTTATCGTCGTTGTCGTCGTCATCGTCGTTGTCGTCGTCATCGTCGTCGTTGCAGTGGCGAGCGAAGTGGAAAAAATCCAGCTCGTCCTGCAGCCATCTTCCGAGTCGATCGCGCAGTGTTGCATGCAAAAATATGTCCTCGACATCTCCTCCGCTCGGGCTCCTCTGCCTCCCTCCCGCCCCAAAATATGCTGCAGGGCGCGTGCCGGAAGGAAGGAGGACCGGCGGGTGGAGCGGGCAGGACGAGGGCGAGACGACAATGACAGGGAAACGCTAAATGAGTGGGGGTTGGCATCAGTCGTCGGAACGAATGCACTTCGGTCTGGATCCGGCATTTGGCGAGCGCGTCAGGTGAAGGAGGACGAAAGGAGGTCGATTCGGTGACATGCGAGTGTCCTTCAAGGAAATGCCGATCGTCTGCTTCGATGGAGAACTTTGCGAACAATCCACAAGTGGATCGATTCGATTTCCTTAGCTGAACGCCAGATTTTTTCTCCGAGCGTTACCCTTGGGGAGAATTTGAGAATTTTTCCCAGGAAGCAGATCGCAAAATCACATTCGCATTTTCAGGATTCAGCATTGCATCGGGATTCGCACTTCCGGCCGGCCGCGTCTCGCAGGCCAATTTCGTGAACCTGAGTTCGGCTAAAGATCCCTGCGAGGCGTGCAAACGGAAACATTCGCCATCCTGCCAGGACCAGTCCGCGAGGTGGCGAAAGCGCGGGAAGGATGTTGAGGCAAATTGCGAAAAATTCCCTAATCAACTCCTCGAAGGCTCTCCGCCGACTCCTTCCCCGCCGCCGGCTCTGTTGCTGCCCCCTCAGTTTGTTTGTTTACTTTGTCTGCTCGTGCTTTGTTGTTCTTTGCTAGGGTTGTTGTACGATTGTTGTTGTTGTTGTCCCGCTTATACACTGTAATGCGAGCTGGAAACTTTCGCCGCGCTCGAAACTTTCCGACTCCGAGCTGCGAACGCAGCGCTCGGCGGCGGTTAGCGTCGAGATGACCGTGGGGACGACCCTGTAGGAACGGCACAGGGTGGTGGCGCGCAGCGAAGGAAGAGAGCGAAAAATGCAAATTCCCATATCGCCAAAAAAAGGAGAGGAAACGTAAGGACTTACAAGGAGTACTCGCTCCACCTCCCTGCTGAGCTTCCTCCCTCTTATCGGATCTGTGGGGAAAAATGCAGGGGACGGAGCCGCCTTTGTTTTTCGCTCGCCTCGAGCACTCGACCAAGACCGAGTCGCGCCCGCCCCCGTTGGCCGGAGTAAATTCACCACAAAATTCCCCCCTCCTTCATTGATGCCCTGCACCACGTCTCATCCATGCGCAGAATGACGCCCCAGGGAGGAGCTTTGAGAGCTCGCCAGGGCGGTAAGGACGGGTCGGCGAGGGCTGGCCCGCAAATGGGATGCAATCGCAGTCAATTTCGCAGCCAAATCGCATGGAGGGGCGGGCGGTCGTGTGGCGAACAAAGTGGAGAACAAAAACGCGCCAACAACATATCGGAGAACGATTTCCTTGCCACGGTTGTAGTGGGCCCTTCAACCCCGTGAACCCTTTGCGGTCGGTGGTTTACGGTAATGCGCGGCTCCTCCCTCCTACTACGCTTCGGTGCGCTTTTTATTACTTTCACTGGCTACCCTAATACGTAATTTCGCAACTGCCTTTTGGCAGTAGTTTTTGTTTCCTTTCTCCTGGCTTTTTCTCAGTGTTTACTTACTTTTCTTGATTTCCGTTTTATTTACTTACTTTCTTCTTACTTGTTGCTTCCTTTTATCGTACTTCTTACTAGTTTTTGCTCCCATGTTCTTGCTACCCATTTTAATGGAATATGTTTGTTTTCTTCAACTTTCAATTCCCCCTTCTCCTCCACCAATTGATGGTGTTTTTTTTCTGAAAATTAACATTTTTTTCTCAGTTCCCGGTTTCCGAACTTCCGAACTGCAATCACGCAATCCTGTTGGAACTCCTTCGTTACCTTCCACTCCACCAGTCGAATCCGACTGCACTCCTCCCGACTCCCATGCGTCTTCTTCATGCCAACTTGGCAAATGAGCAACAATTCGTTCAATTTCTTGCAAATCGAGTCAGCCCAGCCGACGCAGAGACAAAAGACCCGGCGGAGATGAAAAAACGCTGCATATGCTGCGGCGCAGAGCAGCGAGCGGTGACGGGCCGAGTTTCCACTGGTCGGCGAAGGGGAAAAATCGGGGTTTCCTTTGACAAATCAATGGGAGACCCAGCAGGCAGGCTGAGATCGGGGAAGTGAGCGGGGAGAGGGACAGGGCGGGACTCGAGGGGACAAAGGAAGGTGGAAGGCTCCTTTTCGCCAACTTTCTTTGCTCTGTCAGCAAATGTCGCTAATCGCATGTCGTATTTTCTCTTCCTTTTCTTTTCTTTTCTTGTCTTTTCTTCTCGGCCTACAATCGTCGTCCTCGCCGTCTCCACCACCTGGCCATCGCCGCCGTCCTCAACTCGGGGGAGCAGCCCGAACGCGACGAACTTGGAGCGCTTCCAGCTGGGCATCAGCAGGCGCGAGCTGTACGCGGAGAACGACACCGTGGTGGACGCCGTCCTCAGCGACATGATCCGGCTGCCGATCCAGCACGTGGGTGAGTACGCGGGCCGGCCTGAGCCTTAGCCTGAGCCTCCTCAGTACGGGCTCAAGTCCATGTGTAGGCCTTAATTTTCCTCCCGATTGGCCTCAACTCGCTGCGTTTGAAAGGAAGTCCTTGTGAAAGCCCCACGGTCCGACTGGGTGGAAGCAATTGCCAGTGGGTTTTGCGAAAATGTTATTAATTCTTGCAATTTTGCTAAAATTAAAAATCACTGAAATTTGTTCAACTCGGTTTGCACACACACACACATGCACGCACGCATCCGGCTCATGTGCAGCAATTAAGAGTATTTTTGAGGGAATTTTTCCGCCCGCCTTCGGAGGGATCAACTTTGTTTGCAAGTTACGGCGCCAACAACAGCAGCAGAAGCCAAAGTCGGCAACAACGTGCAGCAACAACGGCCACTGCAACATATTAAATGCAGGAACAAACCAGTGAGAGAGAGCGAGGGGAAGGGAACATTGTTCGAGGCAAAAGTTACAAGTGCTCGATTTGTTGCAACAGAGATAATGAAGAGGAAGTGGGGGTCTTGGGGAAAGAGGGACGGAGGAAGGGAGGCTGAATCGGCACTGTTGAAACTTCGGCACCCTACATGCTCCACCCGGAGTCGGTTCAAGCCCTCCGAGTCGATTCTTCAGAGTATTCTTGGCATCCTTCCTCGATCGCAGATCGCAATAATTCGCACTCGGCTGCACTCGACATTTGTCCGACTGTCTCTGCGACTTCCATCGCGCTGTCTCCCTCCTCCGGCCCACTCCTCCTTCCTCGCCAGACTCCGCCCATATATAATAATTCCCTCCGCCCGCTCTCGGCGTTGAAACTTTTTTAATTTCACGTTAGCTGCGCCTCGGCAGGCGGGGCGTGGCCGGCAGGGGCGCACAAAACGATGAGCTGTGCATTCGCCGCCGTTGTTGGCCCGCAGAAGAATCCGACGCTGAGTCCTGGCGTTGAGGAGAAAAAGTCAAGAGAATTTATCGTCGGCCTCCGCGTCGCCCGAATGCATAAATAAAGCAAACAAATCATTAGCAAAGTTGGAAGTTGGAACCAATAACGAACGCGGGCGAGGAGGACGAAAATAAATTTTAATGGAAATAATAAAAACACAAAGCGAGTATGAAAGGCGAAATGAAATTGAAGAAGCACAATGAAATTTTAATTGAATGTCGCTCATACGACACGAGGCCCGCTTTATTTATTTCACGATCTTTCACTCTCACTCATGCATTGTTTATTCTTTCTCCCTCTCTTTCATGCTGTTGCAGTCCAAAAGGATGGTGGGACGCAGTTGAAGCTGGTCATCGAGTATCCGCACGACATCAAGGCGCTCATGAAGCCCATGCGGTGAGTTCCCAATACACACACAACACCAACACACCCACATACGCACGTCCAGCCCGAAATCCGCACATGAATGAGCTCGTTTTAATGCAAATCAGAGGTCGAATCGACCTCGTTCGACCCCCTCGGTTTCGGTTTCGCTTTCGCTTTCCTCCCGGCTCCTCGCTTTCATCACTTCCATGGCCGCGATCTCGACTTCCAACACCCACCCCCCACTAGGCGTCCTTCCTCCCGCCCTTCGATCCCCTCGGCCACCCTGTCGCCACCTCCGCAGCCCTCCGGCGTCCCTCCGCAGGCAGAACTTTCCATAACTTTCCCCATTTATCCGACTGTTTTCATTTCATTATCATTTTCTCATCGTCTGTGGCTGTGTGCGGGGAGTTCGGGGGCCGAGTGCACGTGTGTGTGCGAACTACCTGATATTTCGAGGATGTTTAATAATGGCATCGACCACAGACACGTCTCGCACGCGCTCCCCACAAGGCGGCGGCGTCGGCGTCGGCGCCGGTCGGCTCGTTTAATTTAATTACGTTCATTCTCTTATTTATTTGCTCGTTCGCGTGAAAATGGCATTGGCTTCATGTGGACTACAACAACGACAACAACAACAACAACAACAACATCATCACGGGCCCAACAACTCCCACAACAACATATCGACTTTCACACGTTCACATTCGGCCATTCGTTCGTTAATGCAAGGCTTCCGAGGCGGAAGCTTCGGTTCTCACGTGACAGGGCTCGAGTCTCGCGGACAGTCGGTTTCGATCTCGACTCGCTCGATGCAGGACTCGTTAACGGTGGGCCGGGCCGGGTCGGGGTTTCGAGGGCGTTTGTTTGGCGACTCGTCGGCCGTTGGCGAAGCCCGGAACCGCACACCCACACACACACCCACACTGCGGATGCCAATTACGAGGCGTTTGCATTAACTTAATCCATTAACTGCATTTTAAATAGACAACTACACGTTGTTGTCTGTGATTAAATTACTGACTGCATAAATGATATCGAGTGATCGAGTCAAGGGAGGGATGAAGGAAGGGCGGTCGGGGGATGCGACAACAACAACAATAACAACAACATATCGACGAGATCTCCACGGCCATCAAGAGAGACACGAGGCCTTGAACACCTTTCATCGGAATCTTTCAGAAATTTTCATTCATTTAAATGATTTATTCATTCAAATGAAGGAAAGAAATATTAAAAGCGTCCCCAGATTGAAATTTATTGCGTTCCTCTTGTCGTCCCTGTCGCTCTGCACCCATGGTCGTTGCTGTTGTTGGCATTGTCGGTGCCGGTGCCGTGCCGTGGTCGCGGCCGCGTCGATACAGCACGGCCTCATGTGTACACACTTGATAAAAAAGGCATTGTTTGGCTTAAATTTCCATCGTCGTCGTCGCCGTCGCCGTCGTCCTTGGCGTCGTCATGCCTGTGGCTCTTGCTTCGCCCTGGCAACACATCAGTGAAATTTCACCCCACACATGCAAACACCACACACCCATACACGGAAAGGCAAGGGAGAAACAAAGAACAAAAAAAAAAACCAAAAACATCCAGCGAGCCTTCGTGCAGCGGACAGAGAAGCGACGATGTCCTTGCGATTCACATTTATTTACGCCATGTTTCGCGCCCCGGCCCCGATTTCTCTCTCCAATTTCACTCTCCACTCTCGTCCCCATCTCCTCCCCTTACCCTCCTCCCTTCCCGCTCCCGGCTCTTCCTTCGACCGGTTTTCATTGCCCTCCCATCGATATTTGTCCGCAATATTTCGCTCCTTCTCTCTTTCACACCCACCGCATTCCCACTCACTCACTCTCTCTCTCTCTCTCTCTCTGTGTTGCAGATTCCCGCGTGACCAGCAGACGCTGCCCAATCACTTTTACTTCACGGACTACGAGCGCCACAACGCCGAGATCGCCGCCTTCCACCTGGACAGGTAAGGATCGCCCCGCCCCTCAGGCCCTCCGCCGCCCCCCGTCCTCCCCATGGCCTAGTGAAGCCGACCGGGTCCGGTCTTTGTTGCCGGACGCGGCTTTGATTGCGATGCGGCCGCTCTTGACGACATGGCGGGCGTATGCGCGGTTTTAATTACATTTCCTGCCCGAAAGAGATAAAGGCCAAAGCCCGAGAGGACCAGGCGGGCCGCGCGGAGGGCGCAGAGCTTACATTTTTAATTACGATTAATCTGGGCAACGTGGGACACGAGCGCGGAATGGAGATTAAGTACCAGAGCACGCGGCTCGGGAATATTTCGGAAATAAATGAAATCCGAATGAAATGCGAGGCCTCTGATTGCGAAGATCGCCTTCTCTGTCGCCCGCTCGCCTCCCTGCCGACGGCTCCAATCTCGAATCTCGAATTGAGGCGTTTCGTTTTGCCGCGTGTGCCTCCTCACGCCCCGACACGACACGCCGCATAAATCTTCATTTGCCGCAGCGCGAGGGCCCCCACCGGCCCTCGAAGACCGTCCGCAGCTCACGCATCTTCGCCCCGGCCACCCACCCCTTGTCAGCGCGCAGTCCCATTGCTTTTATGGAGATCCTGATGAAGTTATAAACACTTTTTGCGCCCTGCTCCACGACAGACGGGACCTGGCGGCGCAGACGATCGCATGCATCATAATTTCTGGTGTCCTGTAAACATATCCTGCGAGACAGGGGCGGAGGCGGCGCCAGACGAGCTCATAAATTACGAACCCAACCCGGCGGCGATCAAACGACGAGCCCGCACCATCGGGCGTCCCTCCTTTTCCGGTTCCCGGCCAGAAGCGAGGACCAGAGCAAGGTTCTCCACGACCCCGGCCAACCGCAGCGAGAGACAGCGACGTGGGCAGACACAGGAACAACAAACAGCACATCAAGGACAGCAGAAACCAGACAAACAACTGGATTCACTTCCGGGCCCGACACCGGGGACCGGAGTTTAATTTTTGCCCCGACATCGGGGCGGGGCGCGCCGTCCCCCGAGCCACGGATGATGGAGAGCTCGACAAGTGCCATTTTTCTCTCGCCCGTGCACCAGATGTTGCGCCTCGCCGCCCACTCGACCGCAAGAATTATGAGCCCGTCTCCCCCAGGACTGTCGCGCCGACCTCGGCTCCGTCATTTTTCATCTTGCGCTCGACTTGTTAATAATTCCATCGCCCACGTCCAGGTCCAGGACCTCGTCCACCCCTCCCTACCCCGCTCGTGTGTCCGTCCCGCTCATTAGGCCCCGACCTCCTTCGACCACGCCCCCGCTGCACCTCGTTAACACCACACTTTGCTCTTTGTTCTCCGTTGCAGGCTGCTGGGCTTCCGGCGCGCGATGCCCGTCTCGGGGCGGCTCCTGAACATCACCACCGAGATCTACCAGGTGGCCGATGACAATTTATTGAAGACCTTCTTCGTGTCGCCCTCCTCGAACCTGTGCTTCCACGGCAAGTGCTCCTACTACTGCGACACCTCGCACGCCATCTGCGGCAACCCGGACATGCTCGAGGGCTCCTTCGCCGCCTTCCTGCCGGGCTTCGAGCAGGCCTCGCGCAAGGTAAGTCAGGACCCCATCCTCTCTTCCTCTCCCTCTAGGTCTTGTTCGACGGTGCCGCCGTGGGTGAAATGAATGTGTTCCACTGTGCCGGACGCCCTTGCTGGGAGTCGGCGTCGGCATCGGTTTCGCCTTCGTTGTCCGTCGCTCGACTGTTCGACTTTGACAGCGACGGCCGCAAAGACACCGACGGCGACAACGACAACGACAGCGACGGTGGCTTCGGGATCGGGTTTCCCAAGATAGAACCCAAGGCGGCCATGGGAGGTGCTTTAAATAGAGTTCGTTATCGGGAAGTCGACATCAAAGGAGGACGCAATCCGTCTTCCAGGAAGCATTGTTCAAAGCGCTCGCTGAAAAATACCCCACGGGCAACCCGAGTCCCTTTCCGGGGAGGGTGGGCGAATCCTTTGGAAACCCGTCCAGCCTTCGAGCAGCCTCGTCGAGGGCCATCGATAAGGGAACCGAGGGAAAAATGAGGACCTTCAGAGGAGGAATCTAATTGAAGATTCTGTTTGCATCCTCCGTCGCTCGGCCCTGGGTCCCTTCGAAGGATTTAATTACATTTGCAAAATTAAGCAAACAAACAGATCCTTCGTCGTAATTACAAGCTTCGGCTCCGCAGTTCCAACCTGCCGTGGGATTCTTTTCCCCTTTCCCATCGCCTTCGCCATCTCTTTTGCTTCTCATCTCTTCGTGCCGTCGTTGCCGTCCTCTGTGGGTCAGCGGGAAAAATGGACGGCATATTTTTCATTTGTAAACAGTTAATTTTTTAAAATTCACCGCATTCCGCGCCGACTGCCCGAGTCCTGCAAGGATGCCAGATAAATTTATGCACAACAACAGCGGCAGCAGCAGCAGCGGCAGCAACAACAATGCCGAGAAGGAGCACCGCGACGGACATGAAATGCAAATGACGGAGAATGAAAATGCTAAATCACCGCCTCTCACGGTCCCCCGGGAGCCGCCCGCAGGGGCGCGAAATATTGTTGATCCTTTCGGTGGAGCCTCTGGGGAGCGGGCGGGGCAGCGCGAGGTGGGCTCGCGTTTATTCGGGGCGTTTTAATTCAATTAGAGTTTCTCCCTCGCCGTTAAACGCCTCAGGAGCCTCTTTTCGGAGCGATTTCCGGCCGGCCGCCGCCGCCCCGAGTGAGAGGACCGCGGTTCGCGCCCACTTGGCCTGGCGATCGGGGCGCTCGTGAGTCTTCTTGCCTGTTTTTGGAACTCTTGCCGCAGGTTGAAGGACTCGCCGGTGTGTTGGGTCGAGTGGGTCCTCCTCAGGCGACCCTCCTGAGTGGGCCGGATGAAGTTGCAGCCAAACCCATTCAAAGACTCTTTAAATATTTAAAACTTGTGTAAACAAAGAACGAAATCTTCTCCGACCGAGCGAGCGCGGTCTCCGCTGAAACTTTCAAGAGCCAATGGCTTGCGAGCGACCGCAAACAATGCCAGACAACGGAGATCCTCCTCCGACTCGAGACCCCCGCTCCCGACTCCCTGGCCTCCTCTCCGCGGGTGGAGACGCGGCGCAGCGCAATGTCCTGCCCTGGGAGAATGGCGCGGTGATTTATCGCGTGGAGAGCAGTAAACCTTGGCGAACCACCGGCGAAACCCGGCCTAACAGTGCCGTCCTCTTCCCTCACTTGCCTCACTCTCCGCTCCGTCGCCTTCCCCTCCTCCGCTGCCAGCTCCGCAGCCTCTCGTCTGCTTGGCATTTGTCGTCTTCTCTTGTTGCTTCCGCTCAACATTTCTCTCTCGCTCACTCCGCCCCGCCCGCGCTAATTCCATTCCTGCTCCTCGGCTTCCGGCGGCCGCCGAAGTCTCCGCATCCTGCGTGCGGCTACCGGCGACCGTCGCCCACAGTGGCGTCCTTCAAATGATTTTTTAATTTATTTCTAACGTCCACTTCCGCCGCCTTCCTCGCCAGGTTGCCAGGTAGCCGTGGCCTCTGCCGTTGCCGTTGCCTCTGCCATCGTCCTCGCTACCTGCATGTCCTTGGGCATCGGTTGCTGCGCTCCTTCGGTGGCCGCTCCGGGTTTTGTTTGTTATTAATTTTGCTCCCGTTCCGGGCTCCTTGCGACGGCATCCAACAGGAGGACGCCGCAGGACCTCCTGCCGTCGTTTTGTCCTCTCCTCTCCTGTCCTCCCATCCCCACCGCCTTTTCATTCCCATAAAGTTGCAAAGGAAATCGTCGGAGTCGCTGTAATTGTCGGTCGTTGCCAGGGCCAAGAAGTTGCGAAAACGTTGGCCTTTTAATTTTTATGACTCGCCGTGGCTGAGCGAAAATTGCATTCCGTCCGCCAGGTCGGCCGCCCACCTTCGCCTAAGCTCCGTTTGGCCTTTGATTGGGTCCGTAAAGCGAGACGCATTCACGGCTGTCCTTGAATGGAATCCTGCGAACCATTCAAGGGTCGCCCCTGTTCCGGGATTCAAAGGAATTCCCGGGCGGGGATTGCATGTGCAATCGCTGGAGGATGCTTCCTTGAGGGGTGAGGGTTGGGGCCGGATTCCTGCGTGGTTAGAGACAGTGGGAGAAGACTTAAAGGCGACGTTTAAAACATCGCGAATCTCCCCGAACTCCTCACCGGGAATCCATGCAAAACTCAACCCTCATCTCCCCACTCCCCATCCCTCCTCCCGCCATCGTCCTTGGCTCTGGCTCGTTCTCGAGAAGCTGAAAGCAACGATGAAATATTCGCAAATAACTGAATGATTATATATCGGATGAGATATCGCAGAGAACAGAGCAATCCGTGAATAATTCACGAGTTATCGGAAACTCACGGAATTATATTTCGCTCTCGCTTTCTCCCTCTCCCTCTCTCTCTCTCTGCCTTCTGTTTCTCGCTTTCATTTCAGTGTTGATTTATTCGGCGTTGTTGTTTTCGTTGCAGGTCTGGCGCCATCCCTGGAGACGCTCGTACCACAAGCGGAGGAAAGCGCAGTGGGAAACGGACGCCGGATATTGTGCGATGGTGAGTGTTGTAGAGGGGCAGCCCTGTCCCTGCACTCCCTCCCCCTCCCAGCTGCCCTCGTATCCCTCCGCTCGACTCTGGAGCTGGGACTCCGCTGGTTACACACGAGTCGCATGAAATTGCGGCAGTCGACTGGAAAAAGCATTGCCTCTGATTGCTAGCAACAGTTGCAACAACAGCAACCACTCGGCCACCCCGACAGGCCCGACAACGACAACAAGGACAGCAGCAACCATGGCGGCCGACAGGATCGAAGTCTAACAATGGCTCGGCCAGGGATAAACATTTCAGAGAGCGAACCGAGCGCAAATAATGCAATATTTAATATTTCACTGCAGTCGTATGCAAATGAAATGAAAATTCTTATCAAAGCGCAGGATAATTGCTCTTGTTGTTCGTCTTCCTGTTGCTGCTGCTTTTCTTGTTGCTGCCCCTCCACCGTTGCCGCTCTCGATGGCGTTTGTTGGGTTGTTTTGTGTCAGTTGTCATGACGCCAGACGCCGAGCAGGAGGGGCCGAACTTTCATTTCGGATTCCCTTTGAGGATCTCCGAACGTCAGTGCCCGAGCTCGAGCCCCAGTCTGGGGCTGAGCCGTCGACTGAGCCGTCTGAGCTGTCGTTGGAGCCTGCGCCTGAGCATGAGTGATGGCAGCTCTTAGAGAACCCTCTTGCATTTTGTCCTGGCTCAAAACCACTCTTACGTTTCCCTCTTTCTTGCCGTTTTTGCAGGTGCGCGACATCCCGCCCTACGACGAGGGCCGTCGGCTGCTGGACCTCATGGACATGTCCATCTACGACTTCCTCACGGGCAACATGGACCGCCATCACTACGAGACCTTCAAGTAAGTTCAGACTCCAGACCCAGTCGCCACCTCCCGCCCTCCCACCACCCCAGTCCGCAGCTCATTGGGCGATCTTAGCAGGTCAGCGTCACCCGAGGCAGCCCTCATTAGCGAGGGGCTCATAATTGAAAGATGAGCGCCTTGTGCTGCTCTCGAAATCGAGCTCTTTTCCTTCTCAGCGCTTGTGGCCTCCCCATTTCCATCCGCCCTCGACTTCCGTCCTCCGTCCACAACGCTCTAATTACTCCGGCTCCTCCTTCGTCCTTGTCGTCGTCGTCCCGCTCATCGAATCGACTGATTTAAAGCAACTTTTCTTTCATCTTTTTTCGCGATTCCCTTCCATTCCGTCGACCCGGCCCGAATGTCGCGAGTTTTAATGAACTTTTAATGAGCCTGAATTGTGCGTACTTCGACACGACACATTCTAGCCCTTGCCCACCCTCCGTCCTCAACCCTCCGTCGCCAAGAACCCCATTCTTGTCCTCGACCGCCCTCCTCCCTCTCCACTCGCGACGAAAGTTTCGTTTGTTGCCTTCTCATTCTGCGCATTGTTTCCAACTGTTTTTGTTATTCTTAATGTTCTGCTGTTCTGTTGGTCTGTTGTTCTGTTGTTCTTGTTGTTGTTGTTGGGCTTCTCCGCTGTTCGCGCAGCCATTATTATCGCAATTGTTGTTGCTGTTATTGTCGCTCGGAGCCGTGCTCGAGCAGGACGAAAACTTTAACCCATCGTCTCTTTCTACCCCCTCCCTCGGGGAGCCCCAGGAAGCGCCGCGTGGTTCAATTAAAGAGAAAGAATTTCGCCGGCGGAGATTTCGAACTGGGAGGAAGCTGGTAAGCTGAAGAGAGACGGAGAGAGGGAAAGTGGCAGTGAGTTGTCAGTTGTTAGCCAGTTTGACACGTGATCGGGCCACCGTGACGGACAGACGGAGGGACGACCAGACAGACGGAGGACTCGAAGTTGGGTGCGACGGAAGTCGATTTCTTCATAAACATTGATTGTCTCCAAGTTCAGAAGATTATTTTCGTTATTTTTTAAATGTCTTTTGTGGTTTTCACAACAGCTTATCGTTTTCAATTAATTAAATCCTTTTGATTAAAGTTTTTCTAGTTTTTTCCTGTCTCAAAGCACAAATGTGAACCAATTTCATAAATGAAACCTTAATTATGACAGAATTGTCCTCAAAGAATCCTTTCCCATTGAATTTTAATTGAATCCTTTTGCACTTCGAGCCATTGGCTCCCTCAACGCCTTTGAGTTAAAGCGCGGAGACCCGAGAAAACTATTCTTTGCTCCAGTAGTGGTCGCCCTCCTGTCTGAGGTTAAACTGGGCTGCCGCGATTCCCTGCGGACAAGGCGAGCTCGTGCTTTAATACCGTTCCAACGATCTTGGGCCGAGCAAACACCTCGTCCTGCCGCCAACCAGCGGAGCGAACCCGGCCCTACCGAGCGACCGGGCGACCCGGCCAAATGGCGTATTAGGCTAATGGCATTGTGTGCGACCACCTGGTGACTGCGAGCAGAACTAACCCTTTGACAGGCTGCCCTCTAATGGCGCCCTCTCGCCCCCACCTGCCGCAGTCCGTCGCCCTCCCACCCTTCATTCGTTTTCTGTCCGTCTGTCTGCCTGGTTGGCTGCCTCTTGTCTCCGTGTGGAATGTGGGTCTTTTGCAATCGTCTGTTGGCAGCAACGCCACCGCAAGGACCCGGCCACGCCCCGTCCTCCCACGCCCCCTTCTCGTCGGCGCTTCCGTGTAAAACCGTTTCAATTTCTGCGAAAACGGCCTCGTCCGAGGCGAGAGCGAGATGCAACAGCATGCGAGAGGGACTGAGCGGATAACTTATTACCGAGCTACGGATGGACGGCAGGACGGACGGGCGGAGGAAGGCACGGACAGAGGGACCGACAGAGGGACCCGTGGAGTCCTGGCTCCGGTGCTCCTCGCGAACTCCAGCCGTATGCAAATGCACATTACATCGGCGCGCCGACACGTCCTCCCATTATTCTCCACCTGGGGTCCCGTCCGCCCCCAGCCGCCTCGTCCCGTGTTCTGCTGCATGCCTTGGCCTGCTGCATCCCAGCTCGTTCCTGGTCGCCCTGCTGCCGCCTGCCGGCATCGAGGAGGCCGCCTAATACGATTGTTTGCGTTCGCAGCCTGCCTGCCGCCGCCAGATCGAACGGTTCTCTTCCCTTGAGTGGAAGTAATCCAATCGCATCGAGCGCTTTGGACGGCCGGCAAGGGGTGAAGACCCGACTCTCGGAGGAGACAGCGAGGGGGCAGAGGAGGGCCGGCGATATTTACAGCCTATTGGAATGGGAATGGAGGAAGACGCCGAAGGAGGCAGAGGGCTAAGGCGCCTTATTGGGGCTGAGCCGCTCGGGTCGACCTGTAATCACGGGGCAAAAGGAGTCAAAGGGTACGGAAATCTCGCAGATTAGAAGGAGAAGTTGAGAAAAAGAAAGATAAGAGGGAGAGAGATCGGATAGAGATCAGGAAGCAGAGAGAGTTGGCAGAGCCGAACACGACGACGAACAGACAGATTAGGGCAAGGGAATTAAGATTCCATCGCAGAAGCCAATTAATAAGAATCGGCGCGACTCAAAAGCACAAAAAGAGAAAAGGAAAGAGGAAAAGATTGAAACGCTGAAACAAAAGCTGCCGATAGCTTGTTGATGAAAGGCCCTTAACTCTCGATGGATGCTGTACTGGCATCGACACCATTAACTCAGCACATTGTGGAAGCTGGAGTAATTAAAAGCTTAAGTGCAACGCGGTGAAACTTTGCCCATCACGAGAAAGCCCCGAAAATCCGGCTGAGGGATCGGATGTCGAATCAGGACATCAGCGGGATTCGGCACGCCTGGCTCTGGTCCGCCCGCCCGTCTTCCAATCAATTCGATAATCGCCCTCTTAAGCTTTGAAATGGGGCGACGGATGTGGCGGCTTTCGAGTGGCGACAAGTATTTTCAATTAGAGTTTCCCCGAGACCTGGCGCCGTCCCGTCTGGCCCTCGAACAATTGCTCGATGCTTAGGCGCCGACGCCTGCCGCAGACAATCGGGGACGGTCTCTGGGGAGCACTTTGAATACAAATTCCCATAAAAATCATTCCGAACTTTCGGTCGTTCGTTCGTCCTTCGTTCGTTGCTTCTATGTTCATTCGCTCCGACCGAAATTAAGTGGAAATCGATGAGCCGACGTCCTCGTGGAGATCTCCGGGTGATTTAAATTTTCAACAAAAGTCCTTTGGTCGGCCCCGCTCGCCTCGGCGCCGTCTGACAGGCGTCCCCGGGGCCAGGCAGCCGCAACCGTGGGTCGATGGCTTTAATGGGAAGTCGTTCTGTCTGGCGCTGGCCCCGGCCACCGAGGGGATTTCGCGACTACGAATGCCTAGCTGGAAGTATTAATTTTGTTCTTTTTGTTCTGCCTTTGCAGGGTCTACGGCAACGACACGTTCACCCTGCACCTGGACCACGGACGCGGCTTCGGCAGGCCCTTCCACGACGAGCTGACGATCCTGGCGCCCGTCCTGCAGTGCTGCATGATCCGCTCAACGACGCTGAAGCGGCTGCTCGAGTGAGTAAACGTTGCCACCTTCCCAGGACCAGCATCCTTGCGATCCTCTTGATACTCGATACTAAATTCCAAAATCCCACTCTCCCTCTTTCCCGGCCATGTCCGCAGGTTCCACAACGGCCCGAAGCCGCTCTCGCAGCAGATGCGCGAGTCGATGCAGACGGACCCGATCAGCCCCATCCTGTGGGAGCCGCACCTGGTGGCGCTCGACCGGCGCGTCGGGATCATCCTGCAGGGCATCCGCGACTGCATCAAGAAGAACCCGCCAGAGGAGTTCGACGCCTCCGAGGACAACGTCTCGTCATAGCGGTAGAGATGAGAGCTGTGAGCCGGGGTCGGGACCGAAGTCGGGTTGTCGTAGACGTCTAGACAATAGGCCGTTAGGGACACCCAGACAGAGGGACAGAGCGAGAGAGAGAGAGAGAGAGTAGAATAGTCTTTTCTTTAGAAAGCAAACAAAAAACAAACACAGAAAATGCAAAAAAAAAACAAAAAAGTTTAGCAAAAATATCCTAGAAATAACAGCGAAAGCTTTTCGGCTGAGTGAAAAGGCCCGAGATAATAATTTATACATAGAGTATACCAAAAACAAAAAAACAACAACAATAATGCGAATGTTTGAGTGCGAAAGGTTGGCGATAGGTGAACACACAGGACAGACAGACGGACAGACAGAGAGACGGGCAGAGGGACTCGAGCCGGATTCGTTCGCCTCGTTGGGGTCCAACCCTTGTGGCTTGGCGAGCCCCACCTCGCTCTGTCCACAGTCAGACGGTGCTCCCAGCCCATCAGATGAGCATCTCGAGCTTCACCTTCATCTATCGACCGCCCTCCATGCGACGGCTGCTGTCCTTGGGCGCCTCCGGATCGCGGTGTGAGTAAAACGAGACAATAATCTGGGTTCGCGGGCATTTGGGAGGTTGGGAGGTGGTCTGAAGGCGCAACAGCAGTCAGAATATCAGAAATTGTGATTCTTACCAACCTATTAAACTTATTGAACTTAATGACAGCCTATCTATGCGAGAAGCAACCTGGCGAGCAATCTCTTTAACTTGTAAAACGATAGGACCTAGACTGTAGGTAGTTCTACTACTAAGCTAAGATATCGAGAATTCCTTTGTACTTCATATGATTCAAAATCAACTTGCGATTCACTAGACATAGTCCATCTCTGTACTATATTCGCGGCGCGGAAACCTCCTTCTGCACACCTCTGAAGACACTCTCTCTATCCGTAGTGCAATAAGCCAAAGATTTAAAAAATCTACTAACTTTAACGCCGATCGCATACTAGACTAGTACAGTAATTTTACCTATCTATCAATCTATCTTTCTATATTTTTAGTTTCTTTAACTCCTTCCAAGATCTGTAATTCCCTTCAGCCCTTCAATCTAAATAAGATCCTACTACATTCTATATTATATCTATCCTATACTCTATTCCTAGTTCATTCTTCCTGCACCGAATTCCATAGAGCACTATTTTGAGAAAATTCAATTTTAACTGAGCATCAATTATTTACTATATATTTACTGATAAATCGAAAATACAAGACAACTAAAGGTTATTTCTAAGTATAGAGAATTGAGACGACGACGATGAAAACGATAAAGAGAAAGATGAAGAAATCATATATGAAATCTGTTGAAATGACTGTTGAAAATTTGTATATTTTATTTAATGAAATCGAGAGCGAAGAAGCGAAAAAATTCGATGATAGTGGAATTTTTTCGCATGTACCTTTTTCTGTGTATAAATGTATATGTGTGAGTAGAGGAAGTAAAAGGATATGAAAATATAAATCACTTAGACAATGAAATTAGGCTAAGCAAAAGACACTTAAATTAAAACTATATTAAAGATCTATATATGTATATGTATATGTAGACATCTATTGTTGAGCAAATGCAATGAATTGAGGAAAATCTAACTAAAAATTAATATTATTTATTTGTAAATACTTAAAGACACACTATACGAAATCAGAAACTAATGTAACGAAACGCATACCGAGTGTCGGATACTATTTGAAAATTAATGCAATAATGAATGTTTCCATATGTTTTAACAAAAAACACGAATTTTAAGTTTATCAAATAATAAAAACTATATTTGTTATAAAAAGTTCATGGCGTTTCAATCAATCAAGCCTTTCGATTTTCAGCACTGAACTGGTAGTATAGAGCCTAGATGTAGGCAACGTTTATTTAATCAACTTGCTCAGAAGAGGACGGGTACTTGTGTTTGTTGTACAGGGTGGATGAAAAACAAGTTAAAAAATTCTAGACAACTTAAAGACTCCCCTCCTAACATAAAGGTTTTTTTGTGGAATTTCCGGTATTAAAACGGAGCTAGAGTTAAATATCTGGTCCAAGCCTCGACTGCATCTGCTGCGCCCCCACCTTCGCCGCCTGCAAAGACAACGCCGGCAAACTTAGCCGAAACTTTGGTCCAATTTCAGCTGTGAAACCCTCTGCACAGCTTCCCAGTCGAGCCGAAGAAGGAGAGCAGGTTGAGAAGGAGACGACGGCGGTGCCCGAACTTCCGAACAATATGTTACGCTCTCCAAAGACACCTGTCAACGTCAGCCAAAGCTGTCTGTCTGTCCGCCTCAGTCGCCCCCTCGGCAGCTGTCTTTCTCGATCGCTCGCCAGTGGATTTCCCTGCCCGGGAAGTGTCGTCGAATGATAAAAAGTTCGGTATTTGCGATTCCCAACTATCAACTATCAACTGTGAACTATCACTATCAACGGGC
This sequence comes from Coelopa pilipes, assembly GCA_947389925.1. NCBI lineage: Eukaryota > Metazoa > Arthropoda > Insecta > Diptera > Coelopidae > Coelopa > Coelopa pilipes. The sequence continues at coordinate 41,642,272 of OX376697.1, read as the reverse complement.
GCGAAAGTTGGGCCCACGTTGGCCGGCAGAGTTGCCAGCAGTTGAATGGTATTTGGAGCAAATTCCTCTCGAGCAGTGAAATTAAATCTCCCGGTCGCCCTGTGCCGCTCCCCAGACTCCGGCCCGACTCGCCGGCGGTAAGTCGGGGAATTTAATTGAGTGCCAAATGCTGCAGGCAACAAAAACTTTTCGCTCTCTCACACTCTTTTTACGCCCGGCGCGGTAGTTAGTGGTGGTTTTTTGTTTTTGTTTTCCTCCGCCCACCTCCGACCGGACTGAGTGGAGTTTATTAAAAAAGTTTCGTCGGATTTTTGCCCTCGCGCACACCTCGTTGATTATGACAGCCGCGGGAGGGGCGCCGACCACAGGCTGCGGCCGGCACCAGGGCGGCTGCGGCCAGGGCAGCCGCGACAACGATGGCGACAACGACGGCGACGCGACGACCGAGCCCGGAATCGAGTCGCAGACAGTTTATTCAATTATCGAAAACCCCCGCGGCTCGCCCGGATTCCGAGCCCCGGCAGACGGCCGGCGGTGGTGGTGCTGGAGGGAGCGGTGGGGAAACTGTGTGGGTAAAGTGTCAAATTCGCGGTTGGCCCCGCCTAAGAGACACCCGAACCCGTGGATTTATGTCAATTATGACGAGTGGCAGCGGGTTCCAAACTTTTCCCCACGAGAGAACAACGTGTGAGCTCCTCAATAGCCGTCGTCAACTAATAGAGAGTGGTCGCTTTTTTGGAAGATTTCCAATTTCCAAAAACTCGCCGCCGTGCTCGATCTCGTTTCTCGCTCCCGTGTCGCCGCGTGCTCTCCCTGCTTGCGCTTCCCAACAACCAGAACCCGAGATAAGCCGCAGCCACTCGGATGTCTTGAGCGGCTCCGGACCATGGCGATGAGATAAGATGGAATGGGACGATGAGAGTCCCCAGCTCTCTGTTTGTTCTGGCTATTGTTGTGCCTTCCATGGCGAGATCGTGTGGCCGGCTGTCGTGGCGCGGCCGCTGCAATTGATCGGGAACCGCCAGCTCGGGGCCCCCGATGAGACGACGCGATCAGTCTTCTGTGATCGCTAATTCGGTGAGGTTCGACTATTGTTCTCTCTGCGAGGGCGGAGCGGGGCGTGTGCAGCGGGGCGAGGTCGAGTGCGGATCGGCCGTGACTGTGTGAATTTTCCGCGAATCATGTGCACCAGTTGCATTTCTTTCCGGCGCCCGCCCGGGTCGCCGGCGAGTCGATGAACCCGAGCGACTCCGCCGTCGCCGCCGTCCCACTTACATAATCGCGGCCCCGCGTGGACAGCTGATTCTACACGTTCCCCATCCCGCTCTCCCTCGCCGACCCCTCTCTCTTCCAACCGCCTCTTATCAGCTCTCTTGGCTTTGCATTTGCGTTCAGTTGTTGTCTGTCAGTTCCGCAAACAATACATATTTGTTTGTTTTGTTTTCGCAAATATTTCCCCAGTCAATTGCGACCAAATCGATTGTTCCGGGGCGAGGAGTTCGCCAGTGGCCACTGATAACCACCGGCCGACCAATCGATACGTGGACGGAGCGTCGTCGCCGCCGTCTTCGGAGCGGGCGCTCGTGTTTGTCCAGCGTACGTCGTCGCCGACTTGTTGGTGTTCCGTCGTCTTCGTCGGCCAGCGGAATCACGAGTGCTGGGATTGTGAAGTTCGCTGTTGTTCTTATGTCTAATTTTCCGTCCCTCTCTCCGGCTCGCCCGCGTGCGTCGCAAGTGATGTGAATTGTGAATGGGCGATCGAGGCACGACCAGAGCCGCCCACGTACTTGGCCCATGCTCGGCCCGTGTTGTGCCCACTTTGAACTGTGCGCACTCCGTTTCCGCAGGTGTCCGCCGTCACTTCGTTCGCAAGCAGAGCTCGCGCCCTCGTCCTCTGGCTCGTTGGCCATTTGGCGTCAGCCCCGACCGCCCGCGCCACGCCCCCTCCGCTCGTGGGCGACATAATTAATTTCGCATGTTGTCAGCGCATACTTAAAAGACCGTTACGATGCATTAACACGGCTCTCCCCACATGTCGTCCTCATTTACGCAGTTGTTGTTGTGCCCTCATTGTAATTGTTATTGTTTTTGTCACTCTTGTCATTTTGTTGTTGTTGCTCCTCCGCAGGTCGCCACCATCAGTCGCCGCCCGCCCCCGTCCGTCTGGCCACAGCCTCTCGCTCGTAATTGACTCAACCCACACAAGCCCAAACACGCCCAGCTTCACCTGCACCACATCCGATCGCGCCGAAAGGGAGACAGAGAGAGAGAGAGAGATAGAAGATGACCCACTACATCGTCGACCTGCGCTCGGACACCGTCAGCCTCCCGACGCCCGAGATGCGGCAGGCGATGTTCGAGGCCGTCGTCGGCGACGACGTCTACGGCGAGGACCCGACGGTCGCCGCCCTGGAGATGAAGGCGGCCGAGCTGTTCGCCAAGGAGGCGGCGCTGTTCGTGCCCAGCGGCACCATGGGCAACCTACTGGCAAGTGAGTACCGAGTACCCGACCCGCGGTCCACGATCCACAATCGTAAATCGCCGGGCCGGACCCGCACGTAACCCTTTGAGCGAGGGCGAGGGCGAGCGCGCACGTGGCGCGTTCGGGGAGACGGCCCGGGACACGCTTGGGTTCGGGTCGCCTCCCATTCCACCTGATCCCGATCCCGTTCTGGCGGCCGCAAACGCCGCAGCCATTACATAAATCCTCGCGCTGCCGTGGCCTCAATCGCAGCCCATTCCAATCGCCCGCCATCCATCGCCCGGGCGCGCGTCGATCAATTATTTAGCGCCATCGGAAGCACATAAAGCAGGGCTGCAGCAGCCGTCAGGACAAGGACGAGCACGACGAGGCACCCAGTGCGGAGAATTAAAATTTCAGCCCGCCGTTAAAGAGACGTGGCAGGGCGGGAGGCGGAGGGGGGAGGATAGGGTTTAATATTAAAAAGAGAAACAAAAAATTATGGGAAAGTCAGGAGAACCGGGCACAGAACGCAAGGACGATAAAAGTAAATGAAGCGTCTCGCTGAAGTTGTAAAACCGCGAGGACGAGGCGCCGACGCTCGGGGGGATGGGGCGACGAGGGGGTCCGGTGGCGGCTGTAGCGAGGAAGGCGGCACCGAAATAAAAATAACAATAAAGCCGCGCCCTGCCAAATGGAAGCCGACGTGAAAATAGAACCAGAAACTGTGGAAAAACACCGCGCACTATGCGAGAACTGCGGACTTCAATAAACCGAAGTTCATGCTAAAGCAATAACCGTTACTTTCCGCTGAAGCTGCTCTCCTTCCTCTCGTTCTCGCCATCCCCCCGTCGCTGTCTCTTTGCCTGGGTCCCTTGGAGTCTTCTCGGGTTGCTGCGGTCGCCCCTGGTCGCCCCAGGTCGCGACAATGCCAAGTTTTAATTATTCTTAAAATCCATTCAGAAGGTTTTCCCGATTCAGATGATTTCAATGAATTAGAGAATTCTAAAGAAAAGAAGAGGAAGCGGAAAACGTCCATTCATCCCATGCCAGTCGAGCCCCGGGCGCTTCCAGGGACCGACGAAGGCTCGCCAAAGCCTCGACATGTGCCGCGATTTCTAAAGCTCTCGGAATCAGCGACTTTGTGGACTTCTTTCAGCCAGTACAATGGCTAGAGGCCGACGACAAGGGGAGACGACAGAGGCGAAGACAGAAACAGGAGCGGGAGAGGGAGAGGAGAAGAAAAGCCAAACGCGCGACAACAAGAGCTACAAAAATCGGCATAAATTTATATGGAATTTCCTCGCGAAAATAGAAAATTATTTTAATAATTTATGAGCGCCTCGCAAACAATTCGCCGCAGGCCTCAAATCGCCACTCAACCTGTCCCGCTCTGGCTCGCGCACTCAGCCTTGGTCCCTCTCCCTCTCCTGCTCCCTTTTCCTCTGCCTGTCTATCTCTCTCGGCGGGGTCCTTGGCGGCGCCTCGAAGTGCGCTCCTCGGCTCCTGCGATAATTCTTGCTCTTCCGGCGCCCGGCAGCTCACTATTATTTACAATTATGCGCCCGAAAGAAACTTCACATACTTCCAGGCGCGCTCGACCTCCTCCGCACCCTGATATCAGGGAGGCGACCGACCGACCGACCGACCGACCGACCAACTGACATCCGACTTCCGCTCCTCGCCCTCCTTCGCCGCTGGCCAAATTCGCCAGCCCTCGTCGTCGAACGAGGCCATCGCGAAGACCTCGGAGGCGGCGACACCGAACGAGCAGCAGGAGGAGGAGCAGTAAGAGGAGGAGGAGGATTTCCAGGAAGAGAGGAAGGAGGAGGATCAGGAGGAAGGATCGGAAAAATCGTTTGCTTCCGCCGTGGGCTGTGGGCCGTGGGCCGTGGGACCGCGGAGCTGGTCTGTGGCGATTTCGGCGACGGTCGTCGTCTCCGGATTTTCGCCGTTCGCGCTGGCAGCCGGACGTGAGAGACCGCATAATGTTTCAATAGGGAATTTATTAAAATCACCGGAAGCGGCGGTGTCTGCCAAGGACCTCCTCCTCCGGCCGACCTCCACAGTTTCGAATGCCCCGGGCGAGATGGAGCGATATTGGAAGGCAGGCGTTGCGTGCGAATGGGCGGCTCGAAGGACTTTTAATCAGCCTTGATGACCGCGGCGCCGAAGGAGGCCGATCGAAGCGAGCGACAGGCGGAGAGACAGAGAGAGGGCAGGACGAGCAGGACAAGAACAACTAATACCAGCACATCAACAACGACGAAAAAAGCGCCATAAAAACGACTGAATTCGCCTGGAATTTAAATTCCTCCGCGAAATCCTCCCTGCTTTTTCGCCTCGCCGCCTCGCCTTCGCCATTTACTTCTGCCCTTTTTCATTCACATTAATTTCCATGCGCTCTCTCACTCTCGCTCTTTTTCAGTTATGGTGCACTGCCATCGCCGCGGCACGGAAGCAATTGTTGGTGATTTATCTCACACCTTTTTGTACGAGCAAGGTGAGTAGAATCCATGCCGGGTCTGCGTATGTGTTGGTGAGTGTAGGTGTGTGGGGCGATTCGGGGGATTTTCCCACTTCCTTTTCCGACGGGCGAAAGTAACGACCTGGAGGTGCGGAGTCCGCCAGTCCCGGAGTCCGCGAGTCCGACCCCTTCTAATAAAAGCCTCCGTCCCCGTAGTTCCTGACCCTGTACACCGGTCCCACCCCCACCTTCTCGACCTCTCACCGGTCATCTCTATTCCTCCTCCCCCCTTTATCATTTTATCATATCATCCCGCCGAAAGCCATCCCCGTTGTCGCCCAGCCGTCCGGCATTCGTGGGGATGAAACCATGGGAAAACCATGAATGCTATTATTTTTTCATTACCCTGTTCCACTGGCCACTCAGGCTCTCATTCTCTCTTGCTGGAGGCAGAACAACACTATTTCGTTACTCGAAAACACTGGTCACCGGTCTGAATTTATTGTGCTCCTAAAAGCCTTTTGCAATTTAGCATTTAAGTTGGACGGCCAGGCCGATGGGACGTTGGGAAGTTTGAAGGTCGACTATCGTCAATTGGTTAATGGCGATCGCCGATCAGTCGCACGTTTCCGCACTAGATGCATTTACTTTAATGCATTGTATTTAATCGCCTCGTCTTTAATCGCCTCGTCTTTAATCGCCTCGAAGAGCCGTCCGTGATTTTCCACCAGCAACTCCAGAGTCGAGACTTGCGGTCTTCCGTTGAGGGCAGCCTCGTTCGATGATCCGGCTCCGCGAAGCCCCTTATCGGCGGTATCGCATTCGAAGCCACTCTGCAGATGATCCCGGGCGCAACCAGCACCAACACTGCGCAGGCATGATAACGGAACACACGCTCACAAGCACATCCCGACCCGTCTCCTTCCTCCCATCGCACCGTGATGTCGTGTAATGGTTTCCTTGTTTGTTTCCCCCGCTCTTTCCCACGCAGGCGGGGCGGCCCACATCGCCGGGGTGCAGCTGGCCACGGTTAAGAACCTGCCGAACGGCACGTTCTGCCTGGACGAGCTGCGCCGGAAGATCCGGTGCAACGACTACCACGAGCCGATCACCTCGCTGGTGGTCGTCGAGAACACGCACAACATGTGCGGCGGCAAGGTCGTCCCGCTCGAGTGGATCGACGCGCTCGCCCAGATCTGCCGCAACGCCGAGCCGATCCCCAGCCGCATCGCCCTGCACATGGACGGGGCGCGCGTCTTCAACGCGGCCGAGGCGCTGCAGGTGCCGGTCGCGCGCATCGCCAAGGACTTCGACTCGGTCTGCTTCTGCCTGAGCAAGGGGCTCTCGGCGCCCGTCGGCTCGATGCTCGTTGGCTCGAAGGCCTTCATCACCGAGTGAGTGATTGGGCCCTCATTGGGCCGACCCATTGCAAGACCCCACTGTCTTCACCCCACCCTTTTCGTCTCCCTTCTTCTTGCAGGGCCCGTCGCCTGCGCAAGGCTCTCGGCGGCGGCATGCGCCAGGCGGGCATCCTGGCGGCCGCCGGGCTCGTGGCCCTCGAGCAGGTGGTGCCGCGCCTGGGCGAGGATCACCAAAAGACGAAGCGCATTGCGGAAGGTGAGTTCGTCCCTAGTGTGAGGCGAGACGACCCGAAGCAACGGAGGTCGAGTCCTTGCCCAGTGGGGCCCCAAGGAGCCGTGGCCGTTGCTGTATACGCCTAATCAGGACGCTTGGGCGCTTCGTTAGAAATGAAATTCGATTATTCTTCTTTGCCTTTCTTCTCTTCTCTTTCCCGTCCCTCTCTCCGAGCAGCTCTTCACAACCTGCAGAGCCCGAACGTCACCGTGGACCTGGCCAACGTCCACTCGAACATCCTGCTGATCCACCTGGTGAACCCGAAGCTGACGGCGAGCGACTTCGCGGCGCGCCTGGCGCAGGTGACGCCGCAGGAGCTGCAGGACGGCATCACCGCGGACGACGTCCAGAAGCAGGGCATCGTCCTGAAGGTGAGCGCCCGCGACTGGGAGTTCGCTCGCGTCGTCCTCTACCAGCAGGTGAGCGACCTGGACGTCCAGCTGGCGATCAAGAAACTCGGCTACGTGGTGCGCGAGCTCGACGCGACCTTGGCCTGAGCCGCTTGACCGAGGACTTTGGCTGGACTCTTGGCCTGACGAGGCCGGACTCGGACCCGGACCCGGACCCGGCCTCCCTCCTGCGCCCTTCGTCTGACTCTGGAATAAAATGCATTTACATTCAAAACCTCGTTAGATATTTGTGTCTTCTTCCGGAGCCCGACCGCTCCTTTTTAGGACGGAGTCTGATTGCTTTTGCTTTTGTTTTCGACTGCCGTTGTTGCGGATTCTCCGGTGGTTTTTGCGCCCTCTCCTCCCCTCGTCCTTTCGCCGTCGTTGTCTACTTCTATTCTGCAAAGGCGTCGTCGCAGCTGCTCGCGAGGATCCTCCGGTTGCCATCGGTGTTGCCTCCGCCCGCCACCGCCCAGCTTCAGCTTTGGCGACTCCGAAACTGCCACTCGCTCGCTCTCGCTGCACTTCGGGCGACTCGGTGTCGGTGGCGGCGGCGGCGGCCCCGGGGGTCGGAATGTTATTTATTAGCACGTCCGTCGTCTCCCCCTCGCCACCGCGTGTAAGTGTCCTGCTGCAGGGCGGTCGCTGGCGGGCGGCGGGGAGCTCGAGGGATGGTCGGGTCGGTCGGTCTGGTTCCATCCGGTTTGCCCCGGTCTGGTGCGGGCCGGTCCGGCGGGACTGAGTGACGTTTACAACCGAATAAATTTATTGCCATGTTGAAGGTATTTTCGGAATTTTTCAATTTACTCCGGGAGCAAAATGTAAATTGTATGTTTAATTGTGATGGAGCCGAGCGAGTGGCAGCAAAGACACCAAAAGGACACTCGGAAAACGCAGTAGTGAAAATAATGGCCTTTTTTTGGGTTTCCTGGGGAAGAAAAAAAGTTCCCGGGGGCTTCTGAGAAGGAAAAAACAAGGTCTCGATTCATTTTGAATTCTTCGGCTTCGGAGCTCCGAGGAAGGACTACGGCCAAACGGGTTGAAGCCTGCGAGACGACGAGCGTCCGAAGTCGCAGCAGCATCAGGGATAATGAATAAAAACCAGGACGAAAGTACAAGAGCTACAAGCCTGACGAACAGTGGTTCGAATCCATACAGTGGGCGTGGGAGGGATTTGGCACTTCTATTTCTGGCGCCTGTTTATTTGCACAGCTTGGATAAATTGGGAAAACAAATTCTTCAAATTCCTCATTTCAAAATTCCTCATTTAAAAATATGTACCGTTTGGAGTTGGAATCAGTTATCGAGATCCCACAACAATGTTGGAAATGAAATACTATACGATAATCACGAATATTTTAAGTTTTTTAAAAAAAATAAAAATTAAAAAAAATATTGAAATACAATAAATAAAAAATAAAAAAAAATATATGCTATCAAATCAAACTGAAACAATTTGAAAAAATTTAAGGAAATAAAAAAAGGAAACAAATTTTTTACTTATTTAAAAAAAGTCTCATTTTTTCCACTCTCGAGCCACTGTGCGGGTGTGAGCGAGACAGCGACATGCGCGGGGCATTAAAAGGATTTCCCTGTTGCCCGAGCCCGAGGGTTCCGCCGTGTGCGTGCGCGTGTGTGTGTGAGCCCTGCGATTGACGCTCAAATTAATTTATTTTTGAAAATCGAAAATCGCAAGTCACTGTTGTTGTCGTTGTTGTTGTGTTTGGCGGTTCGCGCGCCCACAAATTAAATGCCCGCGTCCACGTGGCAGCCCTGGTCGCCCTGGTCGCCGTCCTCTTAAGTGGCGGCCTCTGATTGAGAGCGACGATAAAAAGCTACATACATTGCCTTTAAACAAACCCGTGTGTGTTCATGAAATTATCGGCCGCTCAATTATTAATTATATACATTTATTAAACACGTTTGTGCGCGAAAACGGATCGCGAAAAAGCTCCGCCAATGGCACGGGGAAAAACGAGACAATTAAAAGGAACGGAGAACAATAATCAAAATAATGAGTAAATTAATTATTTAAACAATTGCCATGGCGAATATTTTTGCAATTTCGCCCCAATTTCTGCACCATTTCCTGTCTCACTCTGGTCACTCGCCTCTCTCTGGTCTCCCGCTCATTGGGATCGGCCGAAGGAATCGTCCGGAGGCTGATTTCAAACTGTAGCTGCATCAGCTCGCTGTTTAGGCTAATTGTCCACTTGAGTCAGCCTCCTCCGAGCCAGGTCGGCCCGCGGTCGCCGCCCGCGTTTTTATCGGCGCCTGTTGTGCGCCGTAATTGCATCATTTATTTATGTTTAAATTAGGTCCTCGCGGTATCGATTGTTCGGCGTCCGATGTGGAACAACATTGCGGCATTAAATTATTCGAGTGCCGACGGGGACAATTTTGTGTAATTTTGCCATCGTCGCCCTGGTCATCGCCCAATCGATCTCAATCACCATCGCTCAATTAATGGATCGGCAAACAGTCATTTAACTAGTCGCGGCTCCTGCCAAATCAATTTCGCTAATTCGCCTCTCCTCGCTGGACCCTTGCTGCGGCCTGCCTCAGCCGCCCCGTTCAATTTAAATCCGACGCCCTCTCCTTCTCTCCCCCACCCCCTCTTCTCTCTCCTTCCTCTCGTTCGCCTGACAGTGACGACTTCGCGCTGACTGCGTCGCGAACGAGGGCCGGAATCCTTTCAATGGTTTTCTGCGATTTAACCGGACTCCGGTATCGAGAAGGACGGCGGAGTGACAGATGGGCAACGAGAGCACGAGAGAGACGTCGCAAGTGGTCAAAAGGAGAGAGAGGGGGAGACAGGGCTGTCGCGAAGACGCCCTGGAATTATTTATGGCTCGCGCGGGTGCTGCGGACGCCCAGGCGAAGGCGCGAATCGAATCGCAGCGCATCGCTTAAAATGATTAAAAGTGACCCGCGTCTGCCCGGGCCGAAATCACAATCGTCGGAGTGGAGACTGCGACTGGTCTGGCAACGCCATTCATTCATCGCGGCGATAAATTCTCGGTTGTGAGAGCTCTTGATAAGTCGGGGAAATATTGCGAGGAATTGAAATATTTGCTTTTTCTTTTCGATTTCTTGAGGAGAATAAACAAAAAGCGGTGGCGGCAATCACGAGGGGTCGGGGGAGTGGAGGGTGGCTAAAGGGGGGGGGGGGCCAGCAGCGGAATTCAGATTTGGGCGCGTCTCGCATGGACGAGCCGCAGAATTCCCAAACATGCGCCGAGAAGCCGCAGCTAAGCGGAGTCCTCGACAGTTGCAGCTGCAGCAACAACGAGGAACAGCAACAACGCAGGAGCTACAAAGACGTCAAGAACAACAACAACAACAACAACAATTACAGCGAACAGGAACCGCAATGCCAACAACAACGACGACAAGAAGAGGAGGCGCAGGAGGAGGAGGGCAAGAACAAAGCGAAGCCGCCGAGAAGATTTCTGAGTGAATCCACTTCCGCTCCCGAGCCCGGGCTCAGCTGCGGACTCGGCTGATCCTCACTTTGTAAATACTTGAATTTTAAAGAGCCTCCTTCGAAACCCCCCACCCTCCCGCGCCCTCGCTCGCCTCCTGCCTCTGTCGCTCTCGCACGGCATCTCTCGGGGAAGCCGCGTCCACTGGGCGTCTTCTGGCTTCTTGACGCGGCTGTCGCGAAGTTGTTTGCATGCTTAATTTCCGAGGATCCGAGGATCCGAAGGAGCTGTAATTACACCAAGCAACGCAGGGATATAGTGAGAGGGAGAGGGAGCGAGCGAGAGGGTGTGAAAAGTTGCTCAACTCCTTGCATAAAATGTGGCGGATTTCCTTGAGTTCTGCAACAACACCGACAACGACTACAACGAACGAATTCCACAGCCGCCAACTACAACAGCAGCACCAACAACAGCACGTGGCGACGACAGGACGAAGGATTTTAAGCATTCCTGGCAGCCTCGCTATTAGGCAGGCAGATGCACCGACGACGGCGCCCGGATTCGACAAATTCGCCCGGAGCTGCAACACCGATACCCAGTCGCTTCTTCTTCTTCGCCTTCCTCCCCGCGCCCTGATTGCATAATTCAATTGGAAGGGAGACGGGCCGAGCGGACGAGTGGGAGAGAGCGAGAGAGATAGAGAGAGTGGGAGAGTAACAAACTATTCACAGGCGGCGTCTTCGGCCGCTCACCGAGAAAAACTCGCCGGGAAGTTGGCGTAATTTTATGCGTAAAGTTTTGATGGCTTCGAAATGGGTTACCGTTATATCCGGAAAGCCCCCTTCCCACACCTTCGGACCCCCCCAGCCCCTTCCGCCAGATCCGCACGCAATCGCCTTCCGCCCATGTTTCGGCTGTTGGTTTCCTTGGAGCCGGAAATTTTGGATTCATAGAATTTTTCCGCTCGACATCTCCTCTTCACGCCACGCCGATCGTCGTTCAGCGCTCCAGTTCTACTGGCGATTGATCTCGCTTCGACAATGGCAATGGGGAAGATTGGAAAAGTGAAAATTAAATTGGGCGCTGTAAAAGCACAAACTATTGGCTTATCGCATTCACACTTGGGCTTTCGAGGCAATAATCCATATAAAATAAGTAAAGCAAATATACGACGGCCGCTGACCGACTAATTAAACCAATGCCTGAAAGTATGCCGTGTTCTGTGGACGCCCTTCAGATGGTCGAGCGAAGAACGCCCTGAAAGCATGCTTCAAAATAAGCGCAATTGGAAGCTCTTCGTTCTCTTCACTGTTTTCACTCTTTTTCATGCTCATGGAGGTTCGCTCTCTTTTCTCTCTTTCTCTCTCTCATCATCCACTCTAATATTCATTGAATCGACTATCTAAGCACGCTTCAAATCGTGTCGATTGGCTCTTCTCGAGTGCTAAATCGGTTTGCAGCGATGAATAACTTCAATTCGAGGTCTCGCTCGCGGCTCGCGGCTCGCGCTCTTGTAGTCTCTTGTCGCCACGTCGACTAAGTGTCAGGATGGCCGAGCGGTCTAAGGCGCCAGACTCAAGAGCAATCTTACTCGCCCAAGCGAGTGTCGAGCGTTCTGGTCCTCTCTGAGGGCGTGGGTTCGAATCCCACTTCTGACAAAACATTTTTTTATTTCTCCCTTTGTGTCTCTAATAAATTAGAGACACTTTTTCGAAAATGTTCTGGGATAGAATGATAATTATTTGTTCGCGAAACTTTTTCTTTTATCAATCACTTTTTTTGTTAAGTTTTCATTATGATATCGGTCTGGAACAAAACAAATTCCTGCGTAAAAACTAATTGATATTTTTATGCGAACGAGCAATTAAATACACCTCATTTAGTTGAGTGAATTCGAGTCGTTTTCATTTTTTGCATGGAGTCAAGTTCCCACTTTACCGAGTCCTCCTTCAATGAAGGACCCTTCAAGTTTCGTGCTCGTCGTTTTTTGGGTTCCCCCCATCGACCTTTTCGTGCTTCAAGTTGTTCAATGCACTCATTTTTCTGTACACAGCGACTCGAATTCATTTCATTATCTCTTCCCCACTACTGCCTTCAGCCCTTCACTTTCAATCAACGTAATCGCGCTGCTTGACACCGTCATCCGATGAGCTGGTCAAACCTTGCCATCCTCTCGGACATTGTCCTTCATTGGGGTTTTTACGACCTCCCGGCCCTCAACACGGCTGCATCGCCAGTTCGACGGCCGGCTCTCGTCAGACCCGTCGTCGGCTGCGAGCCTTTGATGGACTCCGCTGCCATCTGCGGAACCTTTGCGCGCCCAACCCTTTCGCCGGCCGACGCGTCGAGATAACGTTCGGGTCGCCCGTCAACCAGCGCTCCCTCGACCGCCCGCATCAAGGTCAATCGCCGGCCCCTGCGTGAGTCGAGGCCGAGTCGTTGCCGACGTCATAAATAAGCTGCCCATTAGCATAATTAGAGGGGGGCCCTCGACGCCTTCGCTCCTGCTGAGCATTCCTCGTAGTTTTGCTCGGGAAACGCAAGAGCTCCATTCAATAATTCAGGGCATCGGGGGCGTGGTCGGGCGGGGGTCGCCGTCGGTTGTCTCCGTCTCCATCTCCATCTCCGTCTTGTCTCGGCCGATCGTTTGTCCTTCGTTTTATGGCCCGACAACGTTCGACTGGCTGTGGCTGGCGTGCGAGGCGCTCGTAAAAGTCCGACGCGTATTGAAAAGTAGTCGAATGGGGCGAATTGTTGTTGTTGTAGTGGTTGATAGTGTTGCTGTTGTTGCTGTTGTTGGAAAGGGAGCCCACCCTATGGCTGGTTGTTTTCACTCAGCGCTCGGTGCGGATGTGGACACCGAGGAAGAAAATTTTGAATGTAACCGGAAACGGAAACGCAAGTTTGCGCCAAACGAGCGCCCGTTCGCCCCCTCCTCGTCACCTTCTCCCCCTTCTCGTTGCTCTTCTCTCCACCCTTCTTGCTTCCCCTCTCGCTCCTTCTCTGCTGGCCGTCGTCGAGTGCAACAGCAACAGCCAGGCGGAAAGCACACGCCTGGCAACTCTTCGCCATGAACACGCACACAAACGCACGCACGAGTGGCTGGCACGGGGGTCGGGGCAGGGGAGGAGCAGTGAAAGGGGCGGGGGGTGGTGGGGGGACGCGTGCCCGCACACAATCATAAAATTTTATTGCAACGAAGTTTCGTCCTCGCTCGCCCGGGCCGCTCGGCCCGCCCGCCGCATTCCACCGACTACCGACCACAGTCGCAGCCACGCCCACGCCCACGGCCTCGGCGTCGGCGTCGGCGGCGCGCCCCCGACAGCTCGTGCTGACAAAGGACAGGCGGGCGCGAGTAACGGAAACGCGTTTGAAATTCGAGCTGCGTGCGCGCGAAACGCAAACAGTTCGCGGCGAGCCCTCGTCGTCCCTCGTCCTCGTCCTCGTCGAGCTCGGAGCTCGGAGCTCGCCCCGGGGGCCCCGATATCCTTGCGATTGTGATTGTTGGCGGGACCGCGCTCATGCACAAAAGTCTACAGTTTCTCAGCGCGCGAGTCCTTCCATCCACTCCCTCCATCCCTCCGTCCTTCAGCCATCCATCGTCGAAATCCACTCCATCGCCGCATCGTTCATCGCAGGTTGGGCGCGGTTGGTGCCTGCTTCGAGCCCCCACGCGATCGGGTTGCGAGGCGGGCCGGAAATCTCCGGGGCGTTTTCGACGTCCCTCGGCAGGGCGAAATAGGGCGGCAACGAGCTGCAAGGAACGGCAACGAAACCTCGCAATCATCTTGGACGGAGGGAATTTTTGAAATCCATCGCTTGGTGCTTTGTTTCATCCCCCCTCATCGCTGCATATGAATAGCTAATCAGTTCTTTAAAGCAGGAATTAGGTTTTGCGCTTGCACACATTTAGGCGCATGGCCAATACCTAATCCCGGATGTGTTTTTCCGCGTCCGTTGTCGCTTTGCGGCACTCATTAGCGGCCCTGATGACGAGCCAGAAAACATTCAAATTGGGACACAATCACACACAATTAATCGGTCGAATCAACCGGAAAATGAATCGATCGCCGGCCCCGTGGGCGCGGGAAAATCAATGTTTTCTTTAAAGGAAAAAAAGTGGGGGGAAATTAGTGTTTTTCACACCGACGGCCCTCGGTCCCTTCTCCTCACACGCTGGACGCCGCAAAAAACTGAACTCTGTGGCGTTGCTCGGCGTCGGACGAGTCGATTGAACTCGAGGGCGACAATCGTTTGACCGCGCTCGAATGGCGTCCAGTGACCCACCACGCCCCCCGCCCACGCTCCGCGTCGTCTGGTGACGTGGGCGGCGATCGGCGCCTGAAAGCACGCCACTCTCTTGCCGCCTATAATCGCTTTATTGCCTAATTTCGGGCGGAATCGAAACCAAACACGAGTCCGCGGCGCGCGCGACATGCGATGGTCGCTCGCCGGCGCCGTCGTTGGCGCTTTTGCCTTAATTAAACCAGCCCCCTGTCCTCGCCACAGCCGCCCCCTCGCCTGACCCGCGGCTGCCGGTGATTTTTGACAGGATCCACAATTATTATTCGGTAATGGGATTGTGTGGTCGTCACTCGTTCGTTCGGTCGCTGGCTCGCTGGCCCTCGGCCACGCGGCGCCCAGCTCCGCGGAGAGCCAACCCTGGCCGTCAGCCTCCCCTCTCCGCGCTGGTAGCGGGGGGCCCAAAGTGGGCGAGACCCACTGTGGGTTTCCGCGCACTCAGAAACATCAATAGCAAATATTATTCTGTTTGCCCACGAAAGTAAAGGGGCTTAGAGGGAGGGAAAGAGAGAGAGAGAGAGAGAGAGAGAGGGAGAGAGAGAGAGAGGAGGAGAAAGGGAGAGGGGATGGGCCAAATTTTGAGATGACGGAAAAAGGATAAAGCGGCCATTGTGGGATGCACTTGGTTATGAATTTGGGCCTTGCGACCTTGCAATTTGGTTTTCTCGGAGCAGAAAAGAAAGAGACAAAAAGGCGAGCGGAAGAACAGAAGAGAAGGAGTATGAGAAGAAGAGGGAGGAGCTGAGGGGGGGGGGGGGGGGAGGACGCAGCTAATGCATTATTAAAAAATCTTCAAGTGAACTTTCGCCGAACTTCCATCAATCTCCACGCGCCGAACCAAAGACCAAAAACTTCGCCGAAGTCCTTGTAGATAAAGCACTT